>JALAZF010000234.1:8375000-9022500 GCA_022829125.1 Lathyrus tuberosus | reverse complement strand
TTTCTTCTTCACTATCCAGAGCAAATTTTTGGTTATATTTGGTATTCAATCACTATATACCTTGAAAGTCCGAAAGCAATCGCTTTCAGGCATTCAGGTCTACAGCGCTTGAATAGGGGCAGCTGTAATACCCCAAAATTTGCTCTCCCTCTTTGTCATCATAACATGGCATTATCATTTATCATGTCACATCCACCTCATTAACATTGCATTGCATTTAACATAGAAAAATGAAGCATGGCATCCTCCTTACCATCAGGGCATGTGATCAGGTGGGGGATGGACAATCAAGAGATCATTCAAAGCACAAAAAGGTCAGTCAAGTTGCCTCAAGGCAAGCCAAGAAGCCTTTCATGTCTCATACTATCTCAATTGATCATCCACAACCTCAAGGATAAGAGATACAATAGGAGATTGAGGCATTACATCCTACACTATGCAAGAAGTCCAAAAATTGAAGGAAAATCCTCAAAAGAGATAGCTCATTGATTCAAAATCATCCTCAAGTGGCATTTCTCATCATCCTTTAAGAGGATACACAACATACTCTGAGGAACTTGGATTTGGAAGATGTGCAATTTCCTCCTAACCAAAGGGGGTCAAAACTAGGGTTTCCCATTAAATCAGGGAATCTTTGATTTTTTGAACAAAACTTGGTGTCATGGTATTCCATATGTCCTTAAGTGTGTGTATGTGGAAGATTGCATCTCAATTGGTTTTAGAAGTGGTTCAATTGGAAGAAAGATCAAGAATCAGAGAAATTGGGGCAAAGTCAAATAATCAGAGGAAAAAGTCAACTCTTGACTTTTTGAGGCCAAATTCATGAAATTCATGTTATATGTGTCCAATGTGCAAAATTTGGTCAAGAAATTCCAAAGGAATCATGAAAAATTCAAGATGTAGAAAGTTGCCATTTTTGGATGAAGTAGGGTTACTAAAAATAGCAAGTTTTGGCCATTTTGCATCAGAGTTTGAACCAAGGCCATTTAAAATGGAAGCACCAAATGAAAATTCCACTCGGCCACAACAAAAGATCTTGTTTTAAGCTTCAAATCCATGTGTGGAACATCTCCATTGGATAAAAATTGAGTGAGATATGATTGATCAAAGTTTGAGCAAAGTAGGTTCAAAACTAGGTCATGACCAAGATTTTCAGGGCACGCGCGCAGTCATTTTAACAAACAGTTGGTGTGCCATATATTCGCCTATTTTTCTCATGGTTAAAGGCCTCAAATGAAAAACTTGTCAAAATCAATATTGTTCCTTGCAATGCCCTCTTCAATGTTCATGTTGGGCAAAATTTCATCTGATCAAGTTATGATGGAGAAATAGTGGCCCCAAGTCATGTTGATTATGCTGAAAACCCAGGCGCCATGTTGCCTTGCCAACCAACCCCATTACTACGCCATACACCAGTTTTGATTCCTTTTGTTTCAAGCAATTTTTCATCATCTTGTACACTTCCATTTGACTTGTTTTCAACATCAATATTGTGCCATGATAGCTCCTCTTTCATTTGACACCAAAACCTCATTAAACCATGCATTAACATGAGAGATATTTACCATCAAACATCCACTGTTACAATAATGACTTGTTGCATAATTTTGGTTCAAGCACACCTCAAATACATGACACAGGTTTTTTATGTTTGCTTCCTCATTAAGACCAACACATGCCTGCACTCTTTACACCTTTGCTCGAGTCATACATGAAAAAGGAAAAGGTTGAAAGCTTGTGGTAGAAGTTTTGCAGCAGGAACATTGTAACTTACCATGAGCTGCCATATACCATACAAAAGCCTAAAGGAACTCGCCCCTAACTAACTTGACTCAGTTAGTTAGGGTGCACTCAGTTGACCACCCTCAACTCGCTTGACTCACTCATTAAACCATGGTTAAGGCTGGCTATATAAACATCACATTGCTCATAACTCAGGGAGGTTTTTCACTTGTTCATTTTGTGTCACGAGTTCAGAGGTTCATCTCTCCAAGTTTCAGAGTCTCATTCTCACACTGCTCAAGCTTCATCGCCATTCTTCTCCACACGATTTACTCACTCTCTCGCTGCTCAAGTTTCAGTGCTTAAGCCTTTATTTGGCCAATAGAAGATCAAGAGTATCAAGTTTTTCTTGGTTCAAAAGTTCCATCAACATCAGGTAAATATTCATCATCTTTTTCTGTACGATTCATGAGAGTTTTAAGTTCATTACACATTGATTGAAGCTTATTAGAAGCACAAGTTTGATTCTGGCTAGTTGATAGGCTTCTTAGAGGCATAGTTCTATACCTAGGGCTTAATTGGATTGACTCTGTTCTTGCTGTGCGTATGTGTTTGGTGATTTTCATCAGCATATTCATAATGTACGTGAGCTTAGCTTTCAATGGATGTATGCATTGTGATTTTCTGGAGAAATGTGAGTTGCAGACGGTGGTAAGTGACCGGAGAAGGTGACCGGAGGTCCCTCTCCGGCCGATGGCTTCATGTTAGGGTTTTATGACCAGTTTGAATGTGATCCGTTGGATGAGTGTGATCTAATGGCTACCATGCTGCCAACACATAAAAATTCATGTGCATGTCACGTGTGATTTTCTGAAATTTTTTTAAACTTTGTGTGGTATGGTACATGGTAGTGTGTATGGACATTCAAGTGTGCGCGTTGATCTTGATTACCTTGACCTAGATTTGACCTTGACCTGATCTGATGGTGGTGAATGGTTTGACTTAGTTTGACTGATAATGCATGGTAGTTAGTGTGTGCTACGCGTAATTGGACCTTTGACAGATTGCTTTTCGCACCTCCTTTTTAAAAAGCCCAAACACTTTGAACTGTTGGTTTACTATATTTGCACCCCACTCTTGTTTTCTATTTCCTTTTATTTTCTTCATTTTATACACGTTTGCTTTTCAATTTTTATAAATATCAAATGACATTAGAAAATTCCACAAAAATTCATGGACATCAATAAAACATTTAGAAAATTTTTGGTGATTTTATTTCCTGATCTTATGACCTTTTTGCCCCTGTTCCATAATTTTCTTTGAATTTCCATTTAGATGCATTCTAAGCATGATACTTGAATTTGTTTAATTTTGTTCTTGCTCATTACCAACTGTTTTGACATGATTCTTTTTGCATTGATTCACTAATACATTGAAGCATGTTATATGATTTTTGTTTGATTTTTTAGGTCACTTTATTACATGTCTTGATGCCTATATTTGTACCACTTTGCATGATGTTTCAATTTGACCTAGTTGCTTTGTTTGAAGTCATTTTGCTTTGAATTTTGATATGCTATTTTGATATGTGATTCATCTCTGATTAGTGAACTCCAATACCATGTTTTCATAATTTTCATGAGGACATTTGATTTTTGCTTGATGCATTTCATTTAAAGCATTATGACATGTTATATCATTGTAATCTTTAGTGCATGTTTACATGAATTCTTTTGTGCACATTTGTATGAGCATTTGCATATGTTATGAACCATTCATATGATATTATAGGTCTTTGATACACATTATAGGTCATCTTTACATGTTCATTTCAATTTGAACTTTGTGCATCATTAACATGTATTGTTTGCCCTTTCTTTTTGAACTTTCATTTCAATTCTTCTTATATTACTTCTTGAATGTCTTGAAGTTACCTCATAAATACTTTTGAGATGTTTATAAACCATTTTCCATTTAGTTTCAATTCTGGTTGTTGATTTACATGTTCCATTTATGCATGTCCTCTTCATTTCTTTCCATCTTTCATCTACCCTTTCTTCTTGTAACATGTTTAAATGCTAATGGATGATGTTTGTTGCCTATTCACTTGCACTTGTATGATGATATTCATTTGTTGACCATATGATGCCCATTCTGGTTGTGGTTCTAGGATTTGTTTTCTCATTTAATTCTTTTGAGTTTTATGATGCATTACATGTTCTTTTACTTCTTATACTTCTTATACATGTTTACTAACCATGTAGGGGGAACTACGTCGCTCTGATTCTCATGTTCCCGATGAGATACGTAGGCAGTGGGGTAGGGCCCATGCGAGCACTTCTTTTATTTTCCCTACATTTGTTCCTCTTTCTCTCTCTTTTCCCTTTCCAGTTCTCCAGTTAACAGTTCCTTTTTCCAGCATCTTTTCCTACACCCTTTGATTGAGACAAACAAGCGTGGATCCCATCGGGTACGATGGACGCGAGGGGGTGCTAATACCTTCCTCTCGCGTAACCGACTCCCGAACCCATTTCTCTTGGTCGCAAGACCATGCTCTTTCCTTCTCTTCAGGTTTACGCGGTGTTTCCTTTCCCTCTCTTGGGATAAATACACATTGCTGGCGACTCTGTTTTGGTGCCACTTTCGCGTTTGTACTAGGATGAAAATCCCGGGAGCGACACCGAGCTCAGGTACCAGCAAATCGAGAAGGTCGCTCTGGAACTCATCAATGTAGCCAGAAAACTGTAACACTACTTCCTGGCCCACACGATCGTGGTTAGGACAGACCAGCCCGTGAAATAGCTGCTCGGTCGGCCCGACATGGCGGGTAGGATGCTCAAATGGTCGCTCGAGATCTCCGAGTTCGACGTCCATTACGAGAGCAGGAAGGGCCTCAAAGCTCAAGTGCTAGTAGACTTTGTCGCGAGGATGTCCGCCCCTATATCCCCGATCGACGGAGCCCGCAAGTGGACCATCTATGTCGACGGGGCATCCAACTTGACAGGAAGTGGAGTGGGCATCATTCTTGAGAACGAAGAAGGAATCTTGATTGAGGTCTCTCTCGCCCTATCCTTTCCGACCTCAAACAACCAAGCCAAGTATGAGACCTTCATCGCCGGGTTGCGCTTAGCCGAAGACCTCGGCGCGAAGGAGGTGAAGATATTTACCGACTCCAAGCTCGTCGCCTCTCATGTGCGGGGAAAGTACCAAGCCAAAAATGACATCCTCATCAAGTACTTAGCCCTGATGAAAGAGAGGATGAAAAATTCGACTCCGCAGAGGTGAAGCATGTTCCCCGCGAGCACAATACCAGGGCAGACTACTGTCAAAGCTCGCAAGTACAAAGAAGAAGGGCAGAAACAAGTTCGTCATCCAGGAGGTACTTTCTCGACCAAGCATCGAGAAACCCACCTCGACCGTCGAAGTAAATGCCATCGGAGACAACGACTGTTGGACGACCCCAGTATACACGTACCTCAGCACGGGAGAACTGCCCGACGACTCCAAGGAGGCTAGCGTAGTCAGACGCCGAGCTTGCTCTTACATCTTGATCGAGGACAAATTGTATAGGCGGGGATTCTCCATCCCCTTCCTCAAGTGCGTTGAAGAGTCCAAGGTCCCCCACATACTTTAGGAGATCCACGAAGGGATCAATGCACAACACCTGTGCGGATGATCCCTCACCCGTAAGTCTCTACGTACAAGATACTATTACCCCACCATGCAGCAGGACATCAAGGAGCACGTCAAGAAGTGCAACAAGTGCCAACGCCACGGGGACATGCACCTGGCCCCCCCAACGAGCTCAAAACGCTCTCGTCCCCGTGGCCATCCTCGGACCCTTCACCATAGGATCATACCAGAATAAGTATTTGATAGTCGGCGTCGACTACTTCACGAAGTGGATAGAGGCCGAAGCCCTTTCCAAAATCACGACGCACAACATACTACATTTCTACAAAAGGAACATACTTGCCTAGTTTGGCGTACCCCAAGCAATCATCACCGACAACAGGACGCAATTCACCTACAAGAACTTCCAATACCTCGTTACCAAGCTGGGCATAAAGCAACATTTCACGTCTGTCGAGCACCTACAGACAAACGGGCAGGCTGAAGCCGCGAACAGAGTGATCATGCGAGGCCTGAAACGAAGACTATGCGAAGCCAAAAAGAGGTGGGTCGGGGAGCTACATAACGTGCTCTAGGCCTACAGGACGACCCCACACTCGACCACCGGGGAGACCCTATTCCGACTAACGTACGGAATCGAGGCAGTAATTCTGGTAGAAATAAGAGAACCCTCTAGGAGGACCGAATCTCCCCTCGACGAGGCACTAAGGGAGGAGCTCGACCTAGTCGAAGAAATCTGATCGGGGGCAACCCTCCGTGAAGCCTCGCTCAAACAAAAGATAACTTTGCGACATGACAACAAAGTCATCAAACACGAATTCTAAGTAGGAAAACTAGTCATGCGGAGAAACCATAAAGAATCGCGCGAGGGTAAACTCACTGCGAACTGGGAAGGCCCTTATCGTGTCCACGGGAAAATGGAAAACGGGGCATACTACCTCGAAAACCTACACGGGAAGGAACTTGCTCGATCATGGAATGCTGAAAAGCTCAAACAATATTAAAGTTAAACATTACCCTCGACGTACTTAGTTTGACCACAACGAATTACATCCCGACCACAAGAGCGCGCTAGTGTACAAGCACGACTTCCAAACATGAAACAAAAAGATAAGGGTCTGCTCTTGTGTGTGCGAGCAGACTCTTGATCCGACGGGGACACCTGATGGAAGCCCAATAGTTCATATTTCTTGTGTGAAAACTATAATGAAATGCTTGCTTCCTTTAACTTTTAATATGAAATTTGACCAACAAAAGATACAAAAGGATATTACTCTTGAATGGGTGTGGTTTTGTAGAAATTAACAAAAGAACACATCAATTACAAGCAAGAAGAATTCGTGCCATGCAACTTTCGCATCGCGACCAAAAGCTTCGATGTGCGAAAGGAAGCGAGAGGAAGCGAGATGTAGTTGAACAAAACATAATCAAACTGAGCAAACGTCGCTTGAATATCGCTATGGGTCGCATCGTAAGGTCGCGACGCGAGGATAGGCGAGGAAAGGCGAGGAACCAACAACTCAAAAGAGAAGCAAATAACCAATTTTCGCTTGAAGCAACAGAAAGCGGAAGGAAGCGACAGAGTTTGCGACGCGAACTATACTTCACATAGCGAAGTATGGCGGTCCCTGAAAGGCGGTTTGAAAGTTCAAATCTTAGTGAAGAAGAAAAGAAGATAGCGACCAGAACTTCACATAGCGAACTTAGGCGGCCAAAAACACTATAAAAGGAGATCAAGTGCATTGCAGTAGATATCTCATATTTTTCTTAAGATATTACTGTCAAAAATAGTCAGTAATAGATAGAGGGGATAATTAGAAGAAGAGGAGTTGGATACACATCAAGAGTAGGGAAATCATCATTGATGTTCGTTCAACTCAATTCTTCCATTATGCTTCAAGCTACCATGAGTAGCTAAATCCCTCTCTTGTTGGGATTGGTCGTAGTTCATCGAAATAGTGTGTATTATTTTTAATTATGGGATTATATGCAATTTATGTATGAATCATTATTGGTGTTATCTTTGTTTCATTGTTTAGTTCATGGATTGAATTGATATTGACAAATACGATTCAAATCTCGATCTAAGATAACATCTGTTAAACTCTAAATGCTAGACATAGATTTAGGTTTAATAATCACACAAAGTATCGAATCTTAATGCTACCGTATTGTTTAATCGGCTGAGAAATCGTCGATTCAACCATAAGGTAGAAATCTCATCAAAGTTTAGAAATAAACTTTGTTTGTAAGTGATACGTGATAATATTGAAACATGCTTAAATTGTGTATAACTGATTCGTGATATGCATATTGAATCGGTGGATGAAAACCAATTCCCAACAAGTCTATTCCTCTGAAAACTATCTTCATTTATTATACACATTTACTTATCGTAACTTACAAACCAACCATCTCGAACTTTTGCTTAGAATCATAGAAATTGTTGAACGGTTTTGATATCACTCCAATCCCTGTGGATACGATAAAATATAATACTTACATTTGATTGTACTCAACATTAAATTGGCGCCGTTGCCGGGGATTGGCGTTTAAGAGATTAAAACATCGTAATAGTTTCTATACTTCTAAGTTGTTATACATTGTATATATTTGTTTCTCGCAACGTTTGTTTAAGTGTTGGATAGGTGGTGAAACTTCTGTTTATGCTTCGAGGCAAGACTTCGGAAGAACAACTTCTTTTTAATCCCGAGATTGAAAGAACAATCCGAAAGAACAAAAGACAAAAGAAGAAACAGAAACAACTATCAAGAAGAAAAATCACAAAGGAGTTTCCGCATCAACTTCCTCAACAAAAGAAACAATGGCTGAAGTTGTCAACGGTGGACCTTGTCGAAGCAGTCCAAGATGATTAGCTCGTCTCACTAACACTCCAAATAACCGACAAGCTGAAATGAAAACATGACTGCTGCAGATCATTTATGCTAACCCTTTTGCCGGTTTGGATCATGAAGATCCATACTCCCTCCTCACAAAGTTCTATGAACTAGCCGGTACGTTAGGTGCACCCGAAGCTGAAGAAGAAACAGTGTTTATGAGGTTATTCCCACATTCTTTGATAGGTAAAGCGAAGGATTGATATCTTGACCAACCTACTGAAACCATGACAAAATGGAATGTTTTGGAAGAAAATTTTCTTAACAGATTCTTCCCTCACAATCGGTTCATGGATACGAAAACACCCATTATCGCGTTTGCTCAATCTGCAAATGAAACTCTATGTGAAGCTTGGGAACGTTACAAATCCATGCTGCAAAAATGTCCAAATTATGGTTTTGACAGCCTAACACAAGTCCACATCTTCCGCAACATATTGCAGCCCCAACCAAAGCTCTTACTTGACGCAACAGCCGGTGGTTCGTTATTGGCAAAAAGTGCAGAAGAAGCAGTTTTAATTATCAACCGAATGGCTCTCACCGATCATCAAGTTCAATATAATCGAGGAACTGCACAAAAGAAACCTGGAATTCTTGAGTTGGATACAAACAATGCAATCTTGGCACAAAATAAACTTCTCACTCAAACTGTGGAAGAACTCACCAAGCAGTTATCCAATCTTCCACAACAACTCAAAAACCTGCACAAAATGCCTAAACCACAATAAGTGGCCATGTGCGAACTTTGTACAGGAGACCACCCAACTGGTTTTTGTCCCCCGATTAATGAAGAGGTCAATTATGTGGGAAACCAGCAGTAGAGACAGGTCCCGTACCAAAACAATCAAGGTTACTCATACAACAACAATGTAAGCTATGGCCAAAACAGGCAGAACCAATACCAAAGCTATGGCCAAAGCCTCGACCAGATAAGCTTACAAAGATCGAAGAAACCTTGAATCAATTTATGCAGATGTCCATGGCAAACCAAAAAAATACAGATGCAACAATCATAAATCTTGAAATACAAGTAGGGCAAATTGCAAAGCAATTGAATGAGCAACAACAAGGACCATTTTCTACCGCCACTCAAACCAATCCAAAAGAAACGTGTAATTCAGTCACAACAAAGATTGGGAGAGTAGATGAAACAAAAGTTGAAGAGAATACCAAAGAAAATTTTGAGAAAAAGGAGGAAGAAAACAATGCTGATCCTGGAAGCATTACAGTACCTGTTACCATTGAAAAAATGAATTTTGATAAAGCTCTGATTGATCTTGGTTCAAACACCAATCTTCTTCCGTTTTCCGTTCTTAAAAAGATCGATAATCCTGAAATAGAACCTACAACAATGGTGTTACAACTTGGAAACAAATCAATCACAAAACCAGTTGGCATGATAGAGAATGTAATGGTCAAACTTGAGAGATTCCTATTTCCAACAGATTTTGTGGTAATCAATATTGAAGAAGATGATGACATTCCTCTGATTTTGGGACGTCCCTTCATAAAAAACAGCCCGAATGATGATTGACGTAGATGAAGGCAAGATGAAAGTGAGGTACAAAAATGAAGAAGTCGACTTCAAATTGTTTCAACACAAAGAGGATGACTATTATAAGATTGAGGCTCCTGATGAAATAGGCCTGGAATTGAAGATAAATAATGACAAAGAAAGTCCAGAGGATAGTGGCATAGATACTTTGACGAATTCCTACAAACCACCTTGATATCACTTGAAACAGACGTAAAGCTAACCGCGTTAAACAAGTGCTAGTTGGGAGGCAACCCAACGTCGTAAGCCATTTCATTTTATTCTAGCTTTCAGTTCTTTCAATTTCAGTTCTAATTTCAGTACTTTCTTTTGAAATACCAGCCATTGAAACTTTTTTACGATAATGCATACTGTAAATTCATTTGGTACTCCTTTTAGCACTTGGTGTTAGTATGCTGCAATCACGTTTTGAAAAACATGTTGCTATGATCCTGTGATCCTCATCAAGAGCATGAATGCTTCTCCCAAAAATTTTGAACAAATGCCAAGTCAAGTACCATAGCAAAGAAGGAGAGTGAGTGGCAATGATACGAATCAGATGAACAACAAGCAAGGTACATGTTCACTTGCTTTGTAGAATCGTAGCATGATTTTTGAGTTTTATTTTCTCTTACAAAAGTCATATCATGTCTCATTCACATTGTGCACACACTTGCTTGAATCTTTTAGCAAAAACCAGAAAAGGGAGATGAACTTCCATTGTAAACAAAAACTGCGAAATCCTTGTGTTTAACTCGGTTGATTCATGTCCAATCTGAAAAATCCATTTGAGCTTTGTAAAGGTATAAAGAGGATCAATGCAATTGTTTGATTTTGAGAAAAACCACCATGGCCAAAAAGACTTTCATCAAAACCAGTAAGTGAGTGAGCATTTGTGTACCCTATTGGAACCAGAAAAATCAAGGGATGGATCAAATTTTGAAAATACAAAAACCGCTTAGTGGAGTCATGATCCATCCTAATTTCTTTCTGCACAACTTGAACTATAATAATTTGAATCATCAAGAGCTTCACTCATAAAAAGAAATGAGTTGGGGAGAGAATGAATGATGATACCAAAAGGAAAAGAAAAAGAAAAGAAAAATAAAAAGAGAAAAAGAAATACAAAAGCAGAAAAACTTGGTATCGAAAAGATTGAAGAAGCAAAAGAAAAGGCAAAATCATGGTGATGAAGTAAGGAGTGAAGCAAGTAAAGCAAGTTACAAAAGTGGACAGATTTTAGAAAATTAGCTTTAGGAGAAAAAGCATATCTTTAGGAAACCTGGCCACATTACAACCCTCACAAGACCTATGTGATTTATACCTTCAGTTGCTCAAATTTCTGAATTATTTTGGATGAAAACATGAATCGACCCGAATGTTGACCAAGTGATCAGATGAGAGACATCACACCACATAATTAAAACAAACTTCAAAATCTTTATCCCTTGTTATGAAGAAGAGTGTTAGGAAATATTCAAGTAAGTTGTGTCATTATATTTTTTACATGATGTGATTTTTTGGGCAAAAACTTAATTCCATAATCACGCTCTGATTCTACAATCAGTTGAACATATTTCTTGCTTGACTAGTAATCAATTGAACCATTCATTTTTCAAAATGTATTACAAATACTTGCTTGAAATTCCTGAAAACATTTCTTGAAATGATCATGCTTTTGATTGAGCACAACCAAGAAACTAAGTTGGGGAGAGTTTGATGGAAGCCTAATAGTTGATATTTCTTGTGTCAAAACTCTAATGAAATGCTTGCTTCCTTTAACTTTTAATATGAAATTTGACCAACAAAAGATACAAAAGGATATTACTCTTGAATGGGTGTGGTTTTGCAGAAATGAACAAAAGAACACATCAGTTACAAGCAAGAAGAATTCATGCCATGCAACTTTCGCATCGCGACCAAAAGCTTCGCTACGCGAAGCTTCGCTGTGTGAAAGGAAGCGAGAGGAAACGAGATGCAGTTGAACAAAACAGAATCAAACTGAGAAAACTTCGCTTGAAGATCGCAATGGGTCGTATCACGAAGGTCACGACGCGAGGATAGGCGAGGAAAGGCGAGGAACCAGCAACTTAAAACAGAAGCAAATAACCAATCTTCGCTTGAAGCGACAAGAAGTGGAAGGAAGTGACAGAGTTCACGACGCGAACTATACTTCGCATAGCAAAGTATGGCGGTCCCTGAAAGGCGGTTTGAAAGTTCAAATCTTAATGGAGAAGAAAAGGAAGTTCGCATAGCGACCAGAACTTCGCATAGCGAACTTAGGCGGCCAAAAACACTATAAAAGGAGATCAAGTGCATTGCAGAAGATATCTCATATTTTTCTTAAGATATTACTGTAAAAAATAGTCTATAATAGATAGAGGGGATAATTAGAGGAAGAGGAGTTGGATACGCATCAAGATTCGGGAAATCATCATTGATGTTCGTTGAACTCAATTCTTCCATTATGCTTCAAGCTACCATGAGTAGCTAAATGCCTCTCTTGTTGGGATTGGTCGTAGTTCACCGAAACAATATGTATTATTTTTAATCATGGCGTTATATGCAATTTATGTATGAATAATTATTGATGTTATCTTTGTTTCATTGTTTAGTTCATGGATTGAATTGATATTGACAAATACGATTCAAATCTCGATCTAAGATAACATCTGTTAAACTCTAAATGCTAGACATAGATTTAGGTTTAATAATCACACAAAGTATCGAATCTTAATGCTACCGTATTGTTTAATCGGGTGAGAAATCGTCGATTCAACCATAAGGTAGAAATCTCATCAAAGTTTAGAAATAAACTTTGTTTGTAAGCGATACGTGATAATATTGAAACATGCTTAAATTGTGTATAACTGATTCGTGATATGCATATTGAATCGGTGGATGAAAACCAATTCCCAACAAGTTTATTCCTCTGAAAACTATCTTCATTTATTATACACGTTTACTTTTCGTAACTTACAAACCAAACATCTCGAACTTTTGCTTAGAATCATAGAAATTGTTGAACGGTTTTGATATCGCTCCAATCCCTGTAGATACGATAAAATATAATACTTACATTTGATTGTACTCAACATTAAATTGGAGACCACAATAGAGCACCACCGTTGTCGTACCAATTAGGCAGAACGCCCAACTCGCGATGGGAAGTTCACGCCATGGAGCTAAGACCTCGATCGAGCTCTTAGCTTCGCCGACGGTCGGATCCCAACTCCGACCACTCGACCAGTTCTTTGCATAGTCGAGGATCAATTATGTCAAGCAAAGGCCCCAATTACTTCATAAAAACAAGCAAACACAATATTGCATACACACCAACGGGGAAAATAAATACCCAACAAATAACACACACAATATGCGAAAAGGCTAACATTAAAAGAAACAATATTTTGCTAATGACGGGAAAAGCCCATTGTTCAAATGTTACAAGCCATGGCGCGCAGGCCAAGAAATATCAAAAACCATGGCGCGTAGGCCAGGTAAAGTCAAAATTACAAAAATACGGCACGCAGGCCAAAACTAAGCAAACTAAACATCAGTTTCCTCCTCGGGCTGGTTCTCCTCTTCGGTTTGATCGGCTCCTCCACCAAACCCACCTGGAGCGACCACCTGGCCATTGACCACCTAGTGGAGAAGCCCTATCCCATCAGTGACAAGTTAAATCTCAGGTACCCAGACAGTCCTCCCTGAGCTCCCGGATCCGGGAGACCAAATCACCCCGAGTTGTCAAAAGTTTTTCCTCTTCTCCTTGTCAGCCTCATCCACCTTCTTCTCCATCTCCTTCATCTCGATGTAAAGGTTGATTTAGATCTTATACCTTTCCCGGTAGTTGAGGAAGTCACTCTCTACCTTCTCCTTCTCTATCTCAAGGGCCACGTGCTTGGCCTACAGTTTCTTGTGTTCAGCAAGAGGGCAGGTCCTATCGTTGAGAGCTAAAGTTATCTCAAGGACCTTCAACATGGCAGCCGCATCCTCGGACAATGCTTTTCTTCTCGTTACTTTGTCGAGCACCAAGATCGCCAAGTATTCAGCCTCAGGCACAATCAGGGATTTGTCCCCGCCGAAGAGCCCCCGAGTACGATGACAGGGAGGTAGCACGAACCTCTCCCCGGTAGCGCCCTCCAAGAGGTCGATGAGACTAGACTCCTTGAGGCGCTATTTCTTGACCGGAGGATCCTGAGAGATAGGAGACTGACTCCCTTGAGGAGAGGAGGAGGAACCCTTGGGATGCTGGTCGACCCTCGCCATCTGTTGGACTTGAGAGACACGGCCCTTAGGAGCCTTCTTCACACCTTTGGTCGCCGTGAGCTTCAGCATGCGCTTTTGGATATTCGACATCTGACCTACAATAAAGAAAGGAACGCGTCAATATAACAAGGAGAAACGAGCATACAAACAAATAAAAACGCTCACTACCTAAGAGCCTCAAGACCTCCTCATCAGAACCGCACTCGAGGAGCGCCTTGGTGTTGATTAAACGGGCCTCGAGGGCAATTTCCCCGTTGTCATCCCGGATGAAGTTTCCTTCCTTGGTCACACACTTGGCGGGAGTGAAGTTATCGATGAAGCCCACTATCTTGTCATAGGCGAGCCTGTCATCCACATTTAGCTCGTTGGGCTATATGATATAGCTCTCCGTCCCTCTTTTAAAGTGGGCGTTCTGCCACTCGAGGGGGAACTTTGCTTCCAGCGTCTCCTCCATTCGCCCGTCGACAAGCTTCTCCACGCGCTCGAACAAAGAATCAATGGTGGCGTGAGTCACAGACTTCACGATGAAATATATGTCCTTGAAGAACCGGACAAAGTCCATATATGCTTTGAACAACCTCCTCGGCTGCTTCAAGGACACCCAGCTGTGTCGTCCATGATGAGTTTGCCGCTGCAGGTGGAAGAGGCGGAAGAACAGCGGGAGCGTAACACCAACTTTGAGATATTGGCAGACGAGCTCGAACGCCCGCATAAACGTGATTGCATTGGGATGAAGCTGAGAGAACACCAAGTCCAACCATTGGAACACCCCCGTTTGAAAATCGCTGAAGGGCAGGCGAATCTTCGCGTCCCGAAAGGTAAACTCGTACGCGCTTCCCCGGGTATGACGAGCAAATTCGGTTCGTCTCCTTCGGTGTGTAAACCCGCCAGTTCGCAGGTGCTCCTTCCTCTAATTTCTCAACAATGGCGAAAGCATTCGAGTCGTCGAGGATGAAACGCGAAACAACGGCCAGTGGTACGCGGATGGGGACTCAGCGGTCGCGTCGCCTAAGTTATCTTCGACGTCCCCGTCAACGTCTTCTACGTCGACGACGTCTTCGTTGACCGTGACGGCATCCTCAGTCTTGGGATCCATTTATCCTGAAAAGCAGAAGGAAACAGTGAATTCAACCATAAGTTCAAATCCACATTTCCACCGCAAATCAAGTGAAAGGGCGAGGAATTGCTCGACACACGTCCTCGACCGAAGCCATTGCTGAAAAGCGCATGGCCGTGAGGAAATTCTCCTCGACGCAAAACACAAAACCCCCTCCGTGGGGTAAAGATTCCTCGACACTTGAGTTCCCCACGAGAATCAAGCGTAAGAAGTCTCCTCGACGAGGGACTTCCTCTGGGTACGCACGCGTCCATGTGGAGGAAGTTTCCATGACGCCGAACCCAACGAGGACTCTAAATCCTCATAAGGTCCTTGAGACCTTCATCAGAAACTCTATTCATTTTCCCAGAATCTTCATGATGTCCCCGGTGTCATACCCCAAATTTTGACCACTGAGATTTCCCATCATTGTGAAAATCATCATCACAATATGGATGAACCATCATACTTCATCAGTCTCCCCAAAGATGGGTGAACATCCACTACAATCAAAATTAGGGTTTCAAGCCCTCTCTGAGTGCTTAGACAAAGGATCAATCAAGGAATGACATGATCTTCAACTTGTCTAAACCCCTCTCAACATCCACAAGGGATCAAGAGGACTCCCACTTCAAGGATTAAGCACAAGGTTGCTCCCTTCTAGGTGGATCAAGCTTCAAGATCGACAGTGTCACCAAATTAGGGTTTTGGTCGACCAGGGCCTCCAGATGGAAATTTTCATCTGGGCACAAGCCAAGGATCCAAAACACAACCTAATATACTCCATGGAACCTCATGGGCCCAATCATCAAGTCAATTTTGCCTCAAGGGATGCATACATCAAAAATCAGGAATTAGGGTTTCTTGACCTAATTCACCCCTAAGTTGACTTTTGGGACAAATCATGAGCCAAGACCTCAAGAAATGATTTGAGGATCTCTAATGAACTATATTGATCCATTTGGAACAATGGATTAATTCAAGAAGCTTGAGCAACAAGTCTCAATTTCATCTGCACCACAATTAGGGTTTTGCGGGAAAAGTCAACTGTAACTTTGACTTTTGACCAAGACATGCTCCCAAACCCTAGGACATACTTCAATATACCCTATGACACCCATGTAACATGTCAATCAAGTTTGATTTAGGTCAAGGACATGATTTCCTGAAGAATTGCACAGTTTGGAATTCATCTGATAAAAAGTCAACTGTGCACAAAAGTCAACTTTGACTTTTTGAGATTTTTCACCAAAATGGATTTTTAACCCTAAAATGATGTTTATGTATGATTTGAATCATCATTCATCAAGAAAAATCAAGAAAAGTTGGATAACTTGTAAAAGGGGTAACCATAAAAACTTAGAAAATTTTCTAAGTTAAAAATAAAGTGACTAGGGTACCAACTTTGGAGGATCATAACTCCTAAACCACAAAGCCATTTTTCCTCACCCAAAGATGGATTTGTAGTCCTCATTACCCTCTACAAAAACTTCAACTACAAGTCATTCCAATTCATTAAGGATTTTGAGTTATGGAGTGATCAAAATGGCTGAAAAATGAAAATGTCACTTTTTCCAACACTTAGTGAAATTTTCACTAAGTCCAAATCTGTCTTCACTTTTTGCCAAATGTAGGGGGATTTTTCACTTGGATTCAAAAGAGATCAAAACCAAACATGTTCAAACAGTTGTTGTATCATGTAAGGGCTTTCCAAAATGGCCAAGAACATTGCCAAATTCCATTTTAGTCATGAGATATGACATTGGCAAGTTGCCTTGTTGAAATCTGTCAAGGCAAGGCAGAATTTGCATTTTTGCTCGATTTGCCAAAATCATCCAAATTCAAATGCTCCTATCCACTTGGACACATCTGAGGATTGAATCTAAAGGGGACAATCACTGAGCCAAGCCTTCAAAGTCCTTGGAACAAGAAAAAGCATGTTGAACCTAGAATGGCCAAAATAGGGACAAGACTTCAAATTTGGATTGGAGCATTCAATGGAAGCATCAAGGTGGCATGGACTGAGCCATTCTCATCTGAAATCAGTCAAGACTTATCCAAGACCAAGGGAACCACAACCCTGTGCCCTAACCTCTAGTCAATGGCTAGAGGAGACTTCGATTTCCATTGGCCAACATTGGCCAAACCTCTATTGCAGTTGCCATTCACTGTGGATCCCAAAACAAACTTGCTCTACTATAAATAGAGCTCAATTGTGTTCAGTTTGAGTACGCCAAATCCATAAACAGATGCTTTCCTGAAAACCTCTTTCTCTTGGCAAAAATGCCTTCTTTAGCAAGGCAACTTTGAGTTTTTGAGCTTGAGAGCTTTTCCATCACAATCAATCACACACACACCCCTCATATATATCATATGTAAGCTGTGCAAACTATCACAAGTGACCTGTAATCATAAAATCACAAAGTCACCTCTCAAAACCTCAAAATAGGTTTTTTTTTCATTTTTCAAGCCATGTCTTGATTCAGTCACTTTCCAAACCAGATAAAACCTCAAACACACTCCAAATATCATCCTTGAACTGTCCCAAATGGTTCCCCCCATCTGGAACACCATTTGAGAGAGTTGCTATTTTGGTCACTTTTGACCCCTTTTGCAAGAAAGGGACTGTTTGTGTTTTTGCAGGTACCAGTCAATTCCAACCATCCTAAAAGCATCCAAGGGATCATTTGAGGTGGTTCAAAGCATAAAATCATATTTGGAACAAGAGGGTTGGCAGATTGCAGAGAAAACTCCAAAATCCCAAAGAAGGGTAAGCCTCTCAACTTGCACTCACCAAAACATGTGTGCATTTGAAGTCCACTGAGTATGCATCTATTATACATGTCATATGTGTTGTGTTTGTGCCAATTGATCATGTAATCCATGTCTGTATCAAAGTGTAGCATAGAAAATGCAATTATAGGTCATTTTCAAAACCACTATCGGGTTTTGAGGAGGGAGTGTGATCTGAAAAAACCACCACCACCATTGGATTCCTTGTGAAATTCTGGCCCAGATACATATAAATTTTGTCTCAAACCATTGAGAATTGAGAAAGTTATGGCCTTCACGTTTTTGAGCCAAAACTTGCCTTGGGCAAGCCAAAACCAAGTCATACCTTGTATATTTATTGTTTTGTTTCAAGCAATGGATGTATCACCACCCCAGTGGTAAAGCGCGCGCCTTGTATGCTTGAGGTCGTGGGTTCAAACCCCACCCATGCCATTTTGTGATTTTTCACATTTTTTGCTATTTTTCCAACTATTTTCATGTCTTGTTAATTATTTGGGAAATTAATAACTCTTTCAATTTTAATTATTTTTTATTGGTTCTTTTTGCAAAAAATCACAAAAATGTTGAAATATTTTATTCCACAAAAAAAATTGAGTTTATATTATTTATTTAATATAATTAGTATTTTTGTGAATAAATTCATTTTTATTTGTTTTTAAGCATTTTAAAATGAATATTCATCTTGAAAAATCAAAACCAAATGAGTTTTAATATCTCTTGTGATTTATATCTCATTTTTCAAACCTTAAACAAAAATCACAAGTGGTTTATTCAAACCTATTTGGTATTTTTCATTGATTTTATTTAAATATTTACTTTTAAAGAATAAAATTAGGGTTTCTTTGATTTTCACTAAAACAAATCATTGTCAAACACTTTTTTGGGCCTCTAATAGAGTGTAAGACCCAATCCTTTTTTGACCAAACATTTTGAGCCTCACTTATTGTATAAGTCCCGAGACCGTAAAAAACAAACGGCGCGATCGTCGCCTTTTCAAAATAACCCTGGGCCTACCCTCGTGTTATAAGCCCCACTCTTTTCCTTTAAACTTTTTGGGCCTATATTAGAGTGTAAGACCCAACCCTTTTTGTACAGAAAACATTTTGGGCCTCAGTCACTTGTATACGTCCCTCTGTACAAATTCAAATAGTGCGCTCACTGATAAAACCCTGGGCCTCTCCTTGAGTTGTAAGCCCCAAATCTTTCTTTTTCAAAGCACTTTCTCCTTTGATTTTGAATATACTGTTGTTTTCAATCTTTCTTTGTTGAACAACTAACCAAACAGCATGGAAGCTCTACAACCGAGTAAGTGGTTATTGCTTTCATTTACCGCTTTCATATACATATAACTGTATTGTGGGGCTGTTTCACTGTAAGTCTTCTTTCATAAACTCATATCAACTGTGTAATAATAGTATAGATATTTAGATTTTCCCCGGCAACTACATCTAGCACTAGGTAAAGCCGTTTCAATCACTCTTAAATAGTCAAAACTAGATCCCCATAGGATTACCAGACACAGTCTTCCCTCCTCTTGGGGTTAAACAATATGGAGATATGAAAGGCAGCATTCCCTGTGAACCCTTTCATAGACTGTCACTCATAGAAGTTGTCAAAGAAACTCTATTCCCCAGAGATGATCTTTTCTCCGTGAATGGCATCTCTTGAGTTTCTTCCAAATTCTCGAACTTTCCTGACTTTGATCTATTCTCGGTGAATAGCATTGCCTTGAATTTCTCGGGGTTTGGGGACCCACAGGCTTCTTAAAAGCACTTGTCAAGAGACTCTACTCCCCAGGGATGATCTCTTCTCCGTGAATGGCATCTCTTGAGTTTCTTCCAAATTCTCGAACTTTCCTGACTTGATCTATTCCTTGTGAATAGCTTGCCTTGAATTTCTCGGGGTTTGGGGACTCATCGGCTTCTTAAAAGCAATCGGCCTCCTCTTGGGCATCGTACAAGGACCCTCAGGCTTCCTAAAAGCAACCCCTACTCCTCTTGGGCTTAGTACAAGGACCCTACGGCTTCTTAGAAGTATTCACAGCCTTCTCTTAGGCTTCGTATAATGATCTCTTCCTCCGGGAATGATAGCCTTCTCTTGGGCTTAGTACAAGGACCCGTCGGCTTCTTAAAAGTTTTCAGCCCCCTCTTGGGCTTCGTACAAATTGTCCCAACGACCTCCTAGAGGTATAGGAACAGAACTTAATCATCTCCATAAAACAGTCCTTTAATAGAGTCTACTACTGTTTCTCAAAGCATAGTACAAAAGATGAAACTCTAGACTTGGACAGTCTAATTTCCTTGAGTCTCAAAGACATTCTCAAGTGACCCCTTCGTTAAATAGGAAGGAAGCCCGTAGACTCGGACTGTCTCAATACCCTTCGAATTTCCCGCTTCCTTGAAGAACAGGAATAACCCAGATCCTCGAATCAAATCCATGAGTACAGTGTTGCTCATATAAGAACTGATATTCTCTTTAAAATTAGTATACTGGACCTGTCACTTAACTGAAACAGTAACCCTAGCCTCCTCTTGGGCTTTGTACAATGATTCTCCCCAGCAGAGTCAAACAATGTTTAGCCTCTCTCTCGGGCTTTGTACGAGACACATAAGAGACTCCCTCGTTGAGTCAATCACCCCTTTAGCCTCCATCTCGGGCTTTGTACGAGATACAAAAGGGTTCTTATTGAGCCTAACAAACAATAGCCTCCATCTCGGGCTTTATACGAGATACGAAAAGATTCCCTCGTTGAGTCAAAACCTTTTCGCCTCTCTCTCGGGCTTTCTATGAGACACATATTAGCCTCCTCTTAGGCTTTGTAAAAGAAAACCAATGGTTAATCCAATTAACCTTTTAGCATCAAAGCTGTGCCTCATTCACAGTACACAAACATCAACCACTCCTTCCCCTTCATCTAATCGCTATAAGCGGCAAGCCTCTGGATCATCTACATCCATGCCACTGTCCCTCTTTTAGCATGAGAAATTCCTAAGGAAAGATAGCATTGCTCTATACTGAGTTAAAGTCTTCTCCTTCAGGTTAAAATCCCTTATAAAGGAAATTATGGCATTGCTAGGATCCGCGTATCCCGGTTAAAGTAATTCTCCTTTATAAACAGTTGTGACATACAACCCCCTCTTTAGAGATGACAAATTCTCTCTAAAGACAACACCTTTTTAGCTTCACGTTTTGGGCTTTGAACAAGACACAAATAAACTCTTCAGCTTCATATCTTGGGCTTTAAATAAGATACAAATCACCTTACGCTTCACGTCTTGGGCTTTGAACAAGACACCAAAACAACCATTTCCTCCCATAGAATAGGAGGAACTACGAACGCTCTGATTTCCCTGTTTCGGTAAACGGGAATACGTAGGCATAAGATTGAAAGAAAAATCTTAGCGAGCACACTAAACAAAAACCCAAAATCCCATACTCTCATGTATATATCAAAAAGCATCAGTCCTAACATCCTAATCCTTGTTCCCCGCAAGAAACCTTCTGTCAAGTCCTAGAAAGAAAACCGTATTGGCGAAAATACAAATAACCAGTACAAAGGCCCCCCCACATTGATAGCATTCGTAACTTAACAGACCGCTGTTTAAACTGTAGTAAGCTCAAACCGCAGAGAGCGACCAGTGCTTAAGAACCGCGTCCAAAATCGCTCGCTACAGAAAAATGGCGCCCACCGTAGGGCCATTCAAAGTTAGATCTAGGCACGATCTTTCTCTTCACTTATGTGAAAACCACAGATTGGGGCTTCCGCCGGGGAACCCATTTTCTGTCAGGAACTTAGGATTCATAGCTGTAAAGGTCTAGGATGTTTAGGATAAATATATATACTGCTTTTCCTAATTGCTATACGTGTTTATTTTTCTGCTAATGGGAATGCGTGTGATGCCGCATGTGGAAAGATTGAGTATACATTTAAGATAAGTGATGGCGACGGGGTCGACCATCAACCTCAGTGGAGACTGACCAATTCAACCCATTCTCTCACCTAGATAATGGGCCGATTGTTAAGTCTGAGAAGCTGAGGAGCCAAACCCTTTCGTAGTGCAGAAACTATCGGAAATAGTTATTACGCGATACTACCCTCATTTGAGGCTGGTGATCTATTCTCGGTGAATGGCACTTACTCTAAGATTGCACTACAACTCGCTGGCGATCCGCTTGTTGTTTTGCTTTCCTGGGAGGAGCCGATGATAATGAGTACAGGTAGAAAAATCACCTTAGTATAAACCTTTGGGGATGGGTAGAGCCTTGACTTCATGACAACGACCCTTTGACCCCATGTTTTTTTATGTTTTTGTGTGTTGCATTCATGCATTCATTTAAAAAACATTAAAACATTAAAAAAACTTCTCTTCTAGTCTCTCTGTTTTTCAAATTAAACTAAGTCTGTGATTGCAAATATCAGAGAAAAGGATTGCACTAATGGATTTCGGTAGAAGGAGAACTCATACGTACACCTTCAAGGTTCCAAAACTAGAGGATTTGAGAAGGTTGGCGAGGATGATCACTAACCCTGAGGCTTTCAGAGCCAAGCACGGAGGTTTGCTACCACTATTAAGAGTCCATGTGATTGAGGGAATCATGGATGCGCTCATTCAGTTTTACGATCCGGTTTATCACTGTTTCACATTCCCGGATTACCAGCTTGCACCAACGCTGGAGGAGTATTCTCATCTAATCGATCTACATATCACAGATCGAGCTCCATTTTCTGGACTGGAAGAAATTCCAAAGAATCAGATCATTGCAAGAGCAATTCATTTGGACGAGTCTGAGGTCAGAACTCACATGACCGCTAAGGGTGGCATCCAAGGTTTGCCAGCCCAGTTCTTGACAAAGAAGGCCCTGTATTTTGCCAGTATAGGAAACGTAACTGGTTTTGAAAGCATCTTTGTCTTGCTCACCTACGGATTATTTTTGTTTCCCAACATCAATAACTTCGTCGATATTAACTCCATTAAGGTTTTTCTCATTGGAAATCCTGTGCCTACGTTGCTCGCAGATGCGTATCATTCTGTACACTTGGGAAATTTGTACAGCGAAAGGGAGATCACGTGCTGTGTACCTCTGCTTTACAAATGGTTCATTTCCCACTTGCCCAAGTCTGCTGCTTTTTGGGATTGCAAGAGTACCTTACGTTGGTCGCAGAAAATCATGTCTCTTACCAACTCTGATATATATTGGTGTAATAGGATCTATGATGGAATCAAGATCATTGATCGTTGTGGAAACTTCCCCAACGTACCCCTTATAGGAACTAAAGGAGGAATCAACTACCATCCGGTATTGGTTCGTCATCAATTTGGATACCCGATGAGACACGTCCCACGGGGTGTTCATCTGGAAGGTTTTTTCTTCAAAGAAGGAGAAAATGACAGAGCACTAAAGATGGAAATAGTGCACGCTTGGAAACATGTTCACAAGAAAGGACGAAAGTCTCTAGGAAAACCGGACTGTGTCTCGGTGGAGCCTTATCTCCATTGGGTACAAACTAGAGCTCTCAAGCTAAAAATGCCTTATCCTCGTTACGGAATTCTTCCGCTGAGGGAATCTGTCATGTACTTCATGACGGAAACTGAAAAGCTTCAGGTTACTCTCAACAAAGTTCAAAAGGAGAGAAGGTCTTGGAAGAACAAGTACCGCACCCTCGAGGTAGAGTGCATCAAAATACAGCAATTACTGAAAGAAAAAGATGCTCTGATTGAGATTTTGGAGCAACATGCTGTAGAGAGTCAAGATGACCAAAGGAATTTTATCACTCCTTTCACCTGGCAAAGGAATGACAACCCGACAACGGCCCAAGAGCCCCGGTCAAAGAAAAGGAAAGTCCCAGAATCAGCACACGATTTCTCTTCAGAGAGGACTCGGGACCTATTAGCTTAGGTTTCTGTTTCCGCACTTTGTAATCTACTGTATTTCCATTTCTGTAATCCTTTGAATTTCAATAAAAAGGGGTTTCCCCACTGTTTGATATTTGCAATCTAATTGTCGAAGTTTATTTTGATTAAACCAAAAAACAATTAATATAATCATTGCATTCATCATTCTCACATCGCGTATTCTTCTTACCTACGAATCTCACGTTTTTGCCTCGGTTCTAGAGTCAAACTGTCTCATTCGTACAATACTCGGGCCAATCGTCAGAAAAAGATGGATGATCTTGAGGAAGAAAACAGAGAGTTGAAAGAAGAGATCGACGCTCTAAGAAAGGATATGAGAAAGCTTCGTAATGACATGCAAGCCATGGCAGAAGCTCAGCTACAAAGAACTGTGATCTCAGAGATCACCTCAACGCCCATAGTGGAGAAGTATGATCCTAGGTATCAAATGCCAAAAGATCGCCCTTGGGGCATGCCTGTTAACTATATCCCGGAAGGATATGTTCCGCCGATCACTGAAGATCAGGGAATCTCAACAGAAGCCGCTGGGCCTGAAGGTTACAAACTTCGGGAAAACGAAGATGCCAGGGGCATACTGAAGACTCCTGAAGGTTACAAACTTCGGGAGACGCCAAGATTCGCTACCGTAGTCACGGTACCACCCCCTGTGGTGCACACTGTCCCGGAAGGACAGATTCCACCGATACCTGCAGGTAAAAAGGAAACTTTGTTTGACAGGATGGATGAATTCCAGGAGCAGTTCTTAGAAATGCAGAAAGAACTGCAGGCCATCCGCGATCAGGATCTATTTGGAAAGGACGCCGCAGACCTTTGTCTGGTCCCCAATGTGAAAGTCCCGCACAAATTCCAAGTGCCCGACTTTGAAAAATACAAGGGTAACTCTTGCCCTCAAAGCCATCTGGTGATGTACGCTCGGCGGATGTCAGCTCAGACAGAGAATCAGGACCTACTGATTCACTACTTTTAGGATAGTTTAACCGGTGCCGCACTCAAATGGTACATGTGTTTAAACCGTACTACGATCAGTACATTCAGAGATCTTGGTACTGCCTTCGTCCAACAATACAAATACAATTTGGACATGACACCCGACAGAGATCAACTCAGATCAATGTCACAAAAGGACAAGGAAACCTTTAAGGAGTATGCTCAAAGGTGGCGTGAAATTGCCGCTCAAATTTGTCCATCTCTTGAGGAAAAAGAGATGACAAAGATCTTCTTAAAGACCTTAAGCTCATTTTACCATGACCGAATGGTTGCCAGTGCACCCATTGATTTCACCGAGATGGTCGGCATGGGTGTACGTCTTGAGGAAGCCGTCCGAGAAGGACGTTTGGTAAAAGACACTGGATCGACGAGCGGTACTAAAAAATACGGTAGTGCTCTCCCTAAGAAAAAAGAGCAAGATATTGGCAATATCTCTCTCGGAAAGCAAAGGCGTCGATATCAACCGATAGCAGCTGTAGCTCATGCTATCAGCACCGCGCCTACTTATCAACCTCAGGTTGCGCAAAGCCAACCTGATCAGCAAAGGACACAACAGCCTCAGCAGGCTCGTCCTCTATACAACAACAACCGTACAACACGGCCACCAGGATTTGATCCTATACCCGTAACGTACGCAGAGCTGTTTCCGTTACTACTGGCTAAGGGGAACATTCAGACTAAGTCCCCTCTTACAGTACCGGAAAATCCGCCTTTTTGGTTTAAGGTGGCTCAGACATGCCCTTACCACCAAGGAGGACCAGGGCATAACATAGAGAGCTGTCTCAATTTCAAATCCGACATGCAAAAGCTTGTTAGGAGCGGGCTCTTATCTTTCAAGGATACGAATCCCAATGTTCTCACGAACCCGCTGCCTCAACACGAGAAGGCTGCAGTCAATCTGATTGAGAAAGAGACTAACAATGTCTATCAAATTCACGATGTACTCTTGTTAAAAACCAATCTGGTTAAGATGCATTGTAGACAGAGTGGAAATGGCCATGTGCCACCTCATAATTATCACCAGTGTGATATCTGCTCTAAAAACAACCAGGGATGTTCTGTAGTACAAGCAGCTCTACAGGAACAGATGAATCTCGGATGGATCCAAGAGCACCGAGTTCGTGGAGTTAACATGGTCTATACAAATTCTAATGTCATTCAACACCACGACATTCGTGCGATGAATGCCAACTTGGTGGAAATGCACTCAAGGCAAAGCCAGTATCATAATCTGCCGCGGCATGATTACAGTTCTTGTCTGACTTGCTCGGTAAACAAACAGGGATGCTCTTTCATACAAGAGGCCCTCCAGCGTCAGATGGATCTTGGATGGATCCAAGATTACCATGATAGGAATTCTTATCAAATCAACATGGTTCAAATCTTCGATATTCGCGTGATAAATACCAACCTAGTAGAGTTACATGCTGAGCAGGTCCGACTCGGATTCTTAATATCACATGACTATCAAAGCTGTGAAGCGGGTTGCGAAAATGATCGAGGTTGTAACCTTGTCCAGGAGGCACTTCAGCACTTGTTAAATCATTGGTGGATGCCAATCTACATGGTTGAAGATACTCAGCAAATTAGTATCAATAACAGGAATCCTACTCGGCGTCAGAGTCAGGATGTCCGATCAGTGGAAGGTAACCTAGTGAGGTTACATTCTATATAAAGTGGGCGTGGCCAGGTGCCACTACACAACTACGACCGTTGTAGCGTCTGTTCGGAAAGTAACCAAGGGTGTTACCTTGTGAGAGCAGCTCTTCAGGGTCAGGTGGATCGTGGAGAAATTCGTCCATATCCGGGTTCTGGACCCATCGATTGGTCGCCGAACTACCTTGCTGATCAAGTTGAGGATGTTGTCACCGTCTCTGGTCATCACAGGACCAGGGATGTTTTTGCCATTATCCCTCTACTTGACGAATCTAAAGTTCCCAACCGGGAACGGATCGAAATTACTTATGATGGTCAGAAAAATCAGAAGGTTCCCATAGTCATCTATCTGCGGGGACCATTACCGTATGAATCAACTAAGGCTATCCCTTACAAATACGGTGCAACAATAGTTGAAAATGGAAAGGAAATTCCATTGCCCTCCGTCGTGAATATTGCAGACATTAGTCGTGTAACATGGAGTGGTAGAATCTTTAACCGAGGGGTTGGGGAATCCAACAAAGAAAAGGAACCTCAGACAGAAGTTCCCGATCTACCAGTCGGTCAATCCAGTAATCCCGACCTTTCGAAAAATGATGATGAGATGCTGAAGCTCATCCAAAGGAGTGAATACAACGTTGTCGATCAACTGTTACAGACTCCTTCAAAGATCTCAGTATTATCACTGTTACTCAGTTCAGAAGCGCATAGGGATGCTCTACAGAAAGTCTTGGAGCAAGCCTTTGTGGAACAGGATGTGACAATCAGACAGTTCGATAGTATTGTCTCTAACATCACTTCCTGCAATAATTTGGGATTTAGTGATAAGGAATTACCCGAAGAGGGTCGCCGTCATAACATGGCGCTCAATATCACAGTTAACTGCCAGGACGATGCTTTAGCCAGCGTACTGGTAGACACAAGGTTAGTCCTGAATGTTATGCCGAAGTCCACTTTGATGCAATTATCATTCAAAGGCCCTCCGATGAGAATCAGCGAGGTTGTCGTCAAAGTATTCGACGGATCCAGAAAAACGGTTGTCGGCGAAGTTGATCTTCCCATAACTATCGGTCCTCACACTTTCCAAGTCACTTTCCAAGTCATGGACATCCGAGCAACATACAGTTGTTTATTAGGAAGACCTTGGATACATCAGGCTGAAGCGGTTACGTCAACCCTCCACCAAAAGCTAAAGTTCATCAAGAACGATCAACTTGTCACAGTCTGTGGAGAACAGGCCTTGCTTATGAGTAACTTGTCATCATCTACTGGTATAGAACCCGAGGAGGTTATTGGAACTCAGTTCCAAGCACTGTCGGTGAGCAAGAACAATCAATTCAAAGGAGGAACCTCGATTTCCTCATACAAAGATGCTATCAAAGCGGTCGAGAGTACGGATACAATGGGATGGGGACAGCTTGTCATTCCTACTGACAATAAAACAAAGAAGGGTCTTGGTTTTTCTGCAACCTGTACCCAGAAAGCTGCCAACGATGAAAGTCTTCATCCCCTACAAAACTTCTTCCACAGTGGAGGTTTCCTTCACCCAGTGTCTCAGACAGTACATGCTATCAATGAGGAAGATCCTTCTGACACAGATGAAGAATGGAAGTCCTATCTTAACGAGGACGGTTATATGTCTCAGGAAAAAGTGCCTATACCATTTTGCTATCCCGCACAGAGTCCGAGATTTATACCACGATCAGATGTCGAAATGATATATAGAGATTGTGATCCGGAAGGATGTCGTGCTCCACCAAATTCATTAGAAGAGGACACTCTGATGAAAGACAACTTTGACCACGACTACTATGGCCCGATGGATGGCCTGCCGATGTGGCAGCCTTACCCCGGAGACTTGGGGCAAGAAAGTCAGCCGAACAATGAAAATGAGCTGAGTCTCATCGAACAGAATACCTGCGTCCCCACCATGTCATGGGATCAACACTCAGGTCATTCAGAAACTGCTCAACATGAAGATGAATTCGCAACGTTTGCAGGACTTGAGTTCATCAATTATGCTTTTCCCGAGGTCAACGTCATCGAGAGGGATGACTCTTCCAGTTCCAAAGAAGTTTGGGACACCCTGGGACAACCAAGTGGAAAATATGACTTTATGGTCAAGTACACCGCTCCCGAAAGCTCTCGTATCAGGTTCGAAGACATCCAGCCAACTGGATAGGGAGATACAGCTGAGAGCACAAAGGCTATGCAAAATGCAACATAGGAATCCTCCTACGACAACTCTGCCTGGGAGACAGATTCCAATGATCCTGCTCCACCAGAAATCAGCGTTATTCCTGAAGACAAATCAAGGAATGTACCAAACTTTGTGATTCACCGAGGAGTTCGCCGCCAATGGGTTGCCGTCGAGGTTCCGAAGGTCGTTCATCAGTCAAAGTAATTGCCATCTTTAACCTTTCACCCTGCCCAGGTGAAACGGATGTTTTGATAGGGCTCGCTTTCTATAAATTTCCCTCTCCGCTTTTCCCAAAGCGACAGAGTTTTGTTTTATAGGGCTGTAGTTTCAAGTATCGGCTTGTGCATTAATAAAATAACGTCGTTCTGTAATTTCCGCATTAATTGTTGTTTTCTCTTTTTGCTTTTTCAGAAAATGGTAATCCTAAAAAACAATTCAATAATAAAAACAAGCAGTAAAATAAAACATTGCACACACTTGCATTTTCTCTATCTCTTCTAAACACGAATCATCACGTCATGCAGATTGCTTGTTTTAAACCCCGTTGAAACATACGATCCGATGCCTTCTCCCAACTTTGAGTTCCCGGTATTCGAGGCTGAAGAAGAAAATGACAACAAAATTCCAGAAGAGATCTCTCGACTACTCAAACAAGAGGAAAGGTCCATTGAACCTCACAAAGAGCCGTTGGAAACGGTAAACTTGGGTTCAGAAAAAGAGAGAAAAGAAATCAGGATTGGGGCACTGCTCAGTCCAACTGCCAGAGAGGGTTTGATGAAGCTTCTCAAAGAATTCCCCGATGTATTCGCTTGGTCCTATCAGGATATGCCAGGGTTGGATACCAACATCGTGGAACATCACTTACCGTTGAGGTTGGAATGTCCGCCAGTAAAGGAAAGGTTGAGACGCACTCACCCGGACATGGCCATCAAAATCAAAGAGGAGGTACGGAAACAGATTGACACAGGTTTCCTCGCCACATCAGAATATCCTCAGTGGTTAGCCAACATTGTACCCGTTCCCAAAAAGGACAGAAAGGTCAGAATGTGTGTCGATTACAGAGATCTGAACAAGGCTAGTCCAAAGGACGACTTTCCTTTACCACACATTGACATGCTGGTTGAAAGTACAGCAAAGTTCAAAGTTTTCTCCTTCATGGATGGATTCTAGGGCTATAACCAGATCAAAATTACGCCGAACGACATGGAGAAAACTTCGTTCATTACCCCATGGGTGTAGCGAGCGATTTTGGACGCGGTTCTTAAGCGCTGGTCGCTCTCTGCGGTTGAGCTTGAACTACAGGTCGATTCATTTTTTATCCTATTGTGAGCTGAATAAGGAAGGGAAATAGATGTCTCCAATTAACCCTGCTTGCATACTGAGTTTAAACAGCGGTCTGTTAGGTTACGGATGCTATCAATGTGGGGGGGCCTTGTACTGGTTATTTATATTTTCGCCAATACGGTTTCTTTCTTTCTTTTTATCTAGGCAGAAGGTTTCTGGCGGGGAACAAGGATTAGGATGTTAGGACTGATGCTTTTGAATTACTGCTTTTGATTGATGGGTATATGGGATTTGGGTTTTTTGTTGATTGCGCTCGCTAAGATCTTTTCTTTCGATCTTATGCCTACGTATTCCCGTTTACCGAAACAGGGAAATCAGAGCGTTCGTAGTTCCTCCTATTCTATGGGAGGAAATTGGTTTTTGGTGTCTTGTTCAAAGCCCAAGACGTGAAGCGAAAGGTGATTTGTATCTTGTTTAAAGCCCAAGATGTGAAGCTGAAAGGTCTATTTGTGTCTTGTTCAAAGCCCAAGACGTGAAGCTGAAAGACCTCGACTTTAGAGAGAATTTTTCATCTCTAAAGAGGGGAGAAGGAGAATTACTTTAACTGGGATACGCGGATCCGAGCAATGCCATAATTTCCGAAGAAAGGGTTTTAACCTGAAGGAGAAGACTTTAACTCAGTGTAGAGCAATGCCATCTTTCCTTAGGAATTTCTCATGCTAAAAGAGGGACAGTGGCATGGATGTAGATGATCCAGAGGCTTGCCGCTTACAGCGATTAGATGAAGGGAAAGGAGTTGTTGATGTTTGTATACTATGAACGAGGCACAACTTTGATGCTAAAAGGTTGATTGGATCAACCAGTGGTTTTCTTATACGAAGCCTAAGAGGAGGCTAATTTCCGCTAGGAAAATCATTATACAAAGCCTAAGAGGAGGCTATTTTGTGTCTCGTACAAAGCCCGAGAGAGAGGCTAAAAGTTCGACCCAGTGGGGCATATCGTTATACAAAGCCTAAGAGGAGGCTAGCAAAGAGTTGACTCAGTTGGAGAATCTTTTATACTCAGTAAGAGAGTGTTTTTGTATCTTGTACAAAGCACGAGAGAGAGGCGAAAAGGTTGTTTTGACTCCACTGGGGAGAATTTTGGTATCTCGTACGAAGCCCGAGATGGAGGCTATTGTAACTGTTTCAGTTGAGTGACAGATCCAATATACTGATTTTAAAAGAGAAAATCAGTTCTTATATGAGCAACACTGTACTCAGGGGTTTGATTTGAGGATCAGGGATATTTCCTTCTCTTTGAGGAAACAGGAAATCCAAAGGGTGTCGAGACTGTCCGAGTCTGCGGGTTTCCTTCCTATTTAACGAAGGGTGCTTGAGAATGTCTTTGAGACTCAAGGAAGTTAGACTCTATGAGAAGGACTGTTCTATGAGGATGACTAGGTTCTGTTCCTATACCTCTAGGAGGTCGTCGGGACAATTTGTACGAAGCCCAAGAGGAGGCTGGAAACTTTTAAGAAGCCGACGGGTCTTTGTACGAAGCCCAAGAGGAGGCTATCATTCCCGGAGGAAGAGATCATTATACGAAGCCTAAGAGGAGGCTGTGAATACTTCTAAGAAGCCGACGGGTCCTTGAATAATGCCCAAGAGGAGGCCGATGCTTTTAAGAAGCCCGTGGGTCTTATCATCTCCTTTCCATTAGGAGAGATAACTCTTTTAAAGATAAAAACCACTGGTAAACGTGCGATGTTTACTATCCAGCGACTTTTAGCTTTTAAAGAGGGTTCCTTAGTTAAGGTCCAAGATTATGACCGTAGTGGGTACTCAAACCCCGAGACATTCAAGGCAAGCTATCCACGAGGAATAGATCAAGTCAGGAAAGTTCGAGAATTGGGAAGAAACTCAAAGATGCCATTCACGGAGAATACATTCATCTTGGGGAGTAGAGCTTCTTGACGATTCCTAAGGAGGACAGCCGAAGAGAAGACTGTATCTGGTGCTCCTATTGGGGATCTAGGCGTCTATTTCTACGAATAAATGAAACGGCGTCACCTAGTTCTAGACGTAGTTGCCGGGGAAACTCGAAATATCTATACTATTATTACACAGTAGATATGAGTTTATGAAAGGAGACTTACAGTGAGCAGCCCCACAATACAGTTTATAATATGAAAGCAGTAAATGAAAGCGATAACCACTTACTCGGTTGGAGTGCTTCCATGTTGTTTGGTTAGTTGTTCAACAAAGAAAGATTAAAAACAATAGTATATTCAAAATCAAAGGAGAAAGTGCTTTGAAAAAGAAAGATTTGGGGCTTACAACTCAAGGAGAGGCCCAGGGTTTTATCAGTGAGCGCACTGTTTGACTTTGTACAGCGGGACTTATACAAGTGACTGGGCCCCAAAAAAGGTTTTCTGTACAAAGGGATGGGTCTTACACTCTCTCAAGAGGCCCAAAAAGGTTTAAAGAAAAGAGTGGGGCTTATAACACGAGGGTAGGCCCAAATGATTTTTCGTTTAAAAATGGCGATCGCGCCGAGGTTTTCTTTTAACGCAGAGGGACTTATACAATAAGTGAGGCCCAAAATGTTTTGGTTAAAAGGGGGATTGGGTCTTACACTCTAATAGAGGCCCAAAGTGTTTTGAATGGGTCTTATAGCTCAAGGAGAGGCCCAGATGATTTTTATTTTAAACGGGCGACGATCGCGCCGTTTACTTGTACAGAGGGACTTATACAATGAGTGAGGCCCAAAAAGTTTTTGTACAAGGGGGGATGGATCTTACACTCTCTCAAGAGGCCCAAAGTGTTTAAAAATGATTTATGAAGGTTGAATTAATCCAAAACCCTAATTTGTTTTCAAAATGTATTTAATTGAATAAAAATTCAATTAAAATGATCAAAAATTGTTTAACACATGGAAAACAAATTGTGATCTTGGATTAATGCTTCAAAAATTAAGTATTGACCTACAAAATAATTAGAAAGCATTAAAAGTTGCAAAATCAATGTAGAAAAAATATTTAAAATGCCAAAAACAATCAAAATATTAATTCTTTGCAAAAATATCAATTATATGAAATAAATAATATTTTTGGGATTTTTTGATAAAATAAAATATTTTAACATTTTTGTGAATTATTAAAAAAAGAATCAACTCAAAATCATTAAAACTCAGAGAGAAATTAATTTTTGAATCAATTAAACAAAATCACAAAATTCAAATATTTGAATTATTCAAAAATGGGCCCAAGAACAGCTGAAGAACACGCGCGTGTTCTTGAATTCTCAGATTTGCATTTTCTATCCAATCTCCATGAATACGTAATCATATCATGCAATCCACATATCATTATGCTCGTCTCAACCTCACGATCATGTCTATGTACTTCAATTTCATTTAAATTAAACATACAACAAGAAATCACGAAGAGACCTCAAGAACCCTAATTTCTGCATGAAGGCTAGGATTTTTGATACACGATTCAAACAATGCAATTAATTGAGGGAAAACATTCCATGCATGATTATGAACATATGGCCAAATTATTGTGCGAGGAAATATGCATAGATTGAGAGATGACCAAGTATGTGCTTACCTCCAAGTCGTGACAGCAAGTGCAATGTGATTTTTGATTTGGAGGTGTTACAGATGAGTTGTGATGATCTGAACAGCTTCCCTACACCCTATGGATTGTGTTTGGATGGTTGGACTTGATTGAAATTGGCTGGATCACTTTGTGGTACCTCAGCTGCAACTTGTTTGAAAATTTGAGCAACCAGCTGGTGATTTTGTGAAATTGATGTTTCAGAAGTTATGTGAGTGTTTGATCAGCTCATATGTGATGTATGTGAGGTGTGTGAGTGATTGGTTTGTGCAGAATTGCTCTCAAACTCAAAACCCGATAGCTACCTTGCTAAGAAAGGCATTTTTGCCAAGAGAAAGAGATTTTGAGGAAAGCATCTGTTAGATGGCTTTGGTGTACTTAAATTGACCACAATTGAGCTCTATTTATAGTAGAGCAAGTTTGTTTTGCAAGGAATAGTGCATGGCAGCTGGTAAGTAGGTTTGGCCAATGTTGGCAAATGAAAATCCAAGTCTCCTCTAGCCATTGACTAGAGGTTAGGGCACAGAGCTTTGGTCCCCTTGGTCTTGGATAAGTCTTGACTGATTTCAGATGAGAATGGCTCAGTCCATGCCACCTTGATGGTTCCATTGAATGCCTCATTTCAAATTTGAAGTCTTGTCCCTATTTTGGTAACTCTAGGTTCAACATGCTATTTCTTGTTCCATGGACTTTAGAGGCTTGGCTCAGTGATTGTCCCCTTTAGATTCAATCCTCTAAGGTGTCCAAGTGGATTGGAGCAATTTAATTTGGATGATTTTGGCAAATCGACCAAAGTTGCAAATTCTGCCTTGCTTCGACAGATTTCAGCAAGGCAACTTGGCAATGTTGTATCTCATGGTGTAGGTTGAATTTGGCAATGTTCTTGGCCATTTTGGAAAGCTCTTACGTGATACAACAACTGTTTAAACAAGTTTGGTTTTGATCTCTTTTGATTCCAAGTGAAAAATCCCCCTACATTTGGCAAAAAGTGAGGCAGAATCTGACTTAGTGAAAATTTCACTAAGTGTTGGAAAAAATGACATTTTCACTTTTCAGCCACTTTGATCACTCCATAACTCAAAATCCTTAATGAATTGTTATGACTTGTAGTTGAAGTTTTTGTAGGTGATAATGAGGGCTACAATTCCATCTTTGGATGAGAAAAAATGGCCTTGTGGTTTAGGAGTTATGGTCCTCCAAAGTTGGTACCCTTGCCACTTTATTTTTAACTTAGAAAATTTTCTAAGTTTTATGGTTACCCCTTTTACAAGTTATCTCACTTTTCTTGATTTTTCTTGATGAATGATGATTCAAATCATACATTAACATCATTTTAGGGTTAAAAATCCATTTTGGTGAAAAATCTCAAAAAGTCAAAGTTGACTTTTGTGCACAGTTGACTTTTTATCAGATGAATTCCAAACTGTGCAATTCTTCAGGAAATCATGTCCTTGACCTAAAGTAAACTTGATGGACATGTTCCATGGGTGTCATAGGGTATATTCAATCATGTATTAGGGTTTGGGAGCTTGTCCTGGTCAAAAGTCAAAGTTACAGTTGACTTTTCCCTTAAAACCCTAATTGTGGTGCAGATGAAAATGAGACTTGTTGCTCAAACTTCTTGGATCAATCCATTGTTCCAAATGGATCAATATGGTATATTAGAGACCCTCAAATCATCTCTTGAGGTCTTGGCTCATGGTTTGTCCCAAAAGTCAACTTAGGGGTGAATTAGGTCAAGAAACCTTAATTCCTGATTTTTTTTATGAATGCATCCCCTGAGGCAAAATTGACTTGATGCATGGGTTCATGAGGTGCCATGAAGCATATTAGGTTATGTTTTGGATCATTGCCTTGTGCCCAGCTAAAAATTTCCATCTGGAGGCCCTGGTCGACCAAAACCCTAATTTGGTGATACTGTCGATCTTGAGACTTGATCCACCTAGAAGGGAGCAGCCTTGTGCTTAATCCTTGAAGTGGGAGTCCTTTTTTATCCATTGTGGATGTTTGAGAGATTAGACAAGTTGAAGATCATGTCATTTCTTGATTGATCCTTTGTCTAAGCACTCAGAGAGGGCTTGAAACCCTAATTTTGATTGTATTGGATGCTCACCCATCTTTGGGGAGACTGATGAAGCATGATGGTTCATCCATATTGTGATGATGATTTTCACAATGATGGGAAATCTAAGTGGTCAAAATTTGGGGTATTACAATGGGGTACCTTTTGTTACAAGGTAATGCCGTTCGATTTAAAGAACGCCGGGGCAACCTATCAAAGGGCCATGACTACTCTCTTTCATGACATGATACACAAAGAGATAGAGGTATATGTCGATGATATGATTGCAAAATCAAAAATAGAGAGTGAGCACGTTGAACATCTGTCAAAATTGTTCGAACGTTTAAGAAAATTCAAGCTCCGCTTGAATCCCAACAAGTGCACCTTCGGTGTCCGTTCAGGGAAACTACTAGGGTTCATCGTCAGCCAGAAAGGAATTGAAGTTGATCCTGACAAGGTCAAGGCAATTCAAGAAATGCCTTCTCCAAAAAATGAAATGCAAGTCAGAGGATTCCTGGGACGTTTGAACTACATCTCCAGATTCATATTCCTTATGACCGCCACTTGTGCGCCAATTTTCAAATTACTCAAAAAGAACCAGGACTGCGTTTGGTCAGAGGACTACCAAACTGCCTTCGACAATATCAAGGAATACTTGTTGAACCCACCGATTCTATCACCTCTAGTGGAAGGAAGACCACTGATCATTTACCTCACAGTTTTAGAGGACTCAATGGGATGTGTACTTGGCCAACAAGACAAAACTAAAAGGAAAGAGTCTGCCATTTACTATCTAAGCAAGAAATTCACCGACTGCGAAACTTGGTACACGATGCTTGAGAAAACTTGTTGTGCTTTGGCTTGGGCAGCCAAACGTCTTCGCCAATACATGATTCGTCATACTACTTTGTTGGTCTCCGAAATGGATCCATTCAAGTACGTCTTCGAAAAACCTGCTCTCACGGGAAGAATTGCCCGTTGGCAGATGCTGTTATCGGAATATGACATAGAGTACCACGCTCAAAAAGTCGTTAAAGGAAGTATTTTAGCCGATCATTTGGCTCATCAACCGATTGACGATCAAGAATCAATCGGGTTTGACTTCCCAGACGAAGATGTCATGTATCTAAAGATGAAAGAGTGCGATAAACCGTTACCCAGTGAAGGGCCAGAACCAGGTTCCCAGTGGGGACTAACCATTGACGGAGCAGTTAATCATTACGGAAACGAAATTGGGGTAATCATTGTTACCCCTCAGGGTACCCACATTCCTTTCACTGCTCGACTTACGTTCAAATGTACGAACAACGAGGCTGAATACGAAGCTTGTATTATGGGTCTCGAGGAAGTAATTGATTTAAGGATAAAAAATTTGGACGTATACGGCGACTCAGCCCTGGTTATCAATCAGATAAAAGGAGATTGGAACACATACCAATCAGGATTGATTCCTTACAAAGACTACGCAAGAAGGTTGTTACCCTTCTTCAACAGAGTTGAGTTTCATCACATCCCTCGTGAGGAGAATCACATGGCTGACGCTTTAGCCACTATCTCTTCCATGATTAGTGTAGGTCATTGGAATGGCATACCTAAGATCGACATAATGCGCCTTGAACGACCCGCTTACATCTTCACGATTGAAGCAGTCATAGACGCCAAACCTTGGTATCACGATATCAAATGCTTCCTTCAGAAACAAGAGTACCCACCTGGGGCATCCAGGAAAGACAGAAAGACCCTCAGAAGATTGGCTGGAAACTTCTTCCTGAGCGGTGACACTCTCTATAAGAGGAATTTTGACATGGTCTTGCTCCGATGCGTCGACAGAACAGAAGCAGACATGCTTATGAAAGAAATTCATGAAGGATCCTTTGTCACTCATGCCAACGGACACACAATGGCGAGAAAAATTATAAGAGCAGGGTACTATTGGTTGACAATGGAATCCGACTGCTACAAGTACATGAGGAAGTGTCACAAGTGTCAGATATACTCCGACAAAATTCATGTACCGCCATCACATCTCAAAGTTCTCTCTTCCCCATGGCCATTCTCGATATGGGGAATCGACGTGATTGGCTTGATTGAGCCCAAGGCTTCAAACGAACATCGGTTCATCCTGGTCGCCATTGACTATTTCACCAAGTGGGTCGAAGCAGCGTCATACGCTAATGTAACCCGACAAGTGGTGGTCCGATTTATCAAAAACAATATCATCTGCCGTTATGGTGTTCCAAGCGAGATCATTACTGATAATGGATCTAACTTGAATAATAATATGATGAAAGAGTTGTGTGCAGAGTTCAAGATCGAACATCATAACTTATCTCCCTACCGACCCAAGATGAACGGAGCGATAGAAGCGGCTAACAAGAACATCAAGAAAATCGTTCAAAAGATGGTTGTAACCTACAAAGACTGGCACGAGATGCTACCCTTTGCTCTTCACGGTTATCGCACATCTGTCCGCACTTCAACGGGGGCAACCCCTTTCTCTCTAGTATATGGCATGGAAGCAGTGTTCCCCATAGAAGTAGAGATCCCGTCAATCCGAGTATTGATGGAAGCTAAGCTCACCGAAGCTAAATGGTGTCAAAATCGACACGACGAATTAAACCTGATCGAAGAGAAGCGAATCATGGCATTATGCCACGGTCAGCTGTATCAACAGAGAATGAAGAAGGCGTTCGACAAAAAGGTCCGACCCCGAATCTTCAGGAAAGGAGACCTTGTGCTAAAAAAGATACAATTATTTCTCACTGATTCCCGGGGCAAATGGACCCTGAATTATGATGGCCCCTATGTGGTCACGAAAGCTTTCTCAGGCGGCGCCCTGAGACTTGCAACCATGGACGGAGAGGAATTTGCCTACCCCACGAATGTTGATGTAGTCAAGAAATACTTCGCCTAAACTAAAAAAAAAAAAAAAAAAAAAAACGTCTCGGTGGATTGAAAACCCGAAAGGGCAGTCCAGGAAAAAATTAGAGACATGAAAAAATCATCCCGGTGGATTGGAAACATCATAGTACAATCCAGGCAAAAATTAGGGATAATGGCAAGTAACTATGTTCAACAGAGGCGAATCCCTTAGCAACAACAATTACATCATCTGTCAGAAAACTCCGGTCAAGGTCATCTTCGACAGAAGCTCAGGATGCCCCGAATTCAAAGTTGATAGAAGGATAGTGGTCGTTATGTTTCAACGTAGCCCTTTTCCCTGTAAATTACCATTTTCTAACTTTGTAAATACTCTTTGGAATCACGCGTTTGGCTGATCTCTATTGTATCAATAAAATTTGAGCCTTTGTGCTTTTGTTTGTAATTCTTGTTTGTTTTAGCTTTACAGAACGATGTTGTTAACATGATTAACGATTCTTGAAATAAAACAAAATGAATTTACTTGTTAAAACTTTTTCTGCTTTTAAAATAAAGACGGCAATTTCTTTTGACTATTGAACATCTGAAGAATCGCGGTCGCTTCTCCAGAAGTAAACGAACTTCAAAGTGCAGAATCAAAGTACTCCTTCTACGCCAGTACGCCTGAATGAAGGATCAACTGTGTCAGAGACCTTGTTCCATCTGACACACCTCGGTCGAGTTCTCATCTCCTAAGCCCGACCAACATAGCTCCCAGCAGGGACTGTTTCCCCTGAGCAAGGTGGAATTGCTATTTTGATCCAACGGTACTTCTTCGCCCCGCGATGGCCGAGTATCCAGTCGTGTTCACCCATCAGTTTGTATGTCGCGTCAGTTATTGTCCGTATAAATATACATACATCATGCATTTTTGATTCGCATTCACATTTCATATTGCATTACCATCACTCTAGTCGGTTTTGTCCCCTAGTGATAAACAGTTCTTTCAATCGAATCGTCAGTTCTTGCCTCGTCAGGAAACGCTGCGCTTGAACAATCCTTTCTCCAGTTCACTTCTGGATTGAAGTTAGGTCCTCGACCACTTTGATAATTTGAACCTCTGAAAAACCAGAGGAACCTTCAGACAGCATCACTCTTCGCCATTGAAGATGATATCCTTGCTTTCCCGGATTGAGGAAAATCCCCAGAGAAAGCCTCCTAAGCTGCCTTTCTCCGAAAGACCGCTGATGAAAAGGTCATTGGCACCTCAAAATTGGACCCCATCATATGGCATTTCTCCGGGAAGATCCCGAGAAAAGTATGATGTAAGATCCTAAGCGACAGCAGTCTCCCAAGAGACCCGCTTTCCCCAGTAGAAACAAATGGCGTCTCCAACAGAGAAGTTTGTGCAACTCTACAACTCAGACGACTGGGTTCCCCAGCAAGTCTGACATCAAAAGTTTTTCCGTCAAATGGCATCTCCCCAGGAAAATGCGGCAAAAAGTTTGAGGGAAACCGCTACTAACAGCGTTCCTTGTCAAGAAAGTTTATTGACAAAAGAAACTGAGACCAGTTCCTTGGTAGGAAACCAGGATCGAGGGGAAGTTTATATTAGAAACCGAGACCAGATCCTTGGTAGGAAACTAGGATCGAGGGGAAGTTTACAAAAGAAACTAAGACCAGTTCCTTGGTAGGAAACCAGGATCGAGGGGAAGTTTATATCAGAAACCGAGACCAGATCCTTGGTAGGAAACTAGGATCGAGGGGAAGTTTACAAAAGAAACTAAGACCAGTTCCTTGGTAGGAAACCAGGATCGAGGGGAAGTTTAAATCAGAAACTAAGACCAGTTCCTTGGTAAGAAACCAGGATCGAGGGGAAGTTGACAAAAGAAAACTGAGACCAGTTCCTTGGCAAAAGACCAGGATCGAGGGGAAGTTTTACCTTTTCTAAGCATCATTGCTTAGCAAAAGAAGATGAATGCGTGTGCTACCATTCATAACCACCATCAAAATTTCGGGTATTCCGATATTTAATCCTCTTGCACCCCGAATGCCCGAACACCTTCGTCATTCACACCTTCGGGTCCAAGAAGATTAAATAGGGGCATCTGTCATACCCCTAATTTTGACCACTGAGATTTCCCATCATTGTGAAAATCATCATCACAATATGGATGAACCATCATACTTCATCAGTCTCCCCAAAGATGGGTGAGCATCCACTACAATCAAAATTAGGATTTCAAGCCCTCTCTGAGTGCTTAGACAAAGGATCAATCAAGGAATGACATGATCTTCAACTTGTCTAAACCCCTCTCAACATCCACAAGGGATCAAGAGCACTCCCACTTCAAGGATTAAGCACAAGGTTGCTCACTTCTAGGTGGATCAAGCTTCTAGATCGACAGTGTCACCAAATTAGGGTTTTGGTCGACCAGGGCCTCTAGATGGAAATTTCATCTGGGCACAAGCCAAGGATCCAAAACACAACCTAATATACTCCATGGAACCTCATGGGCCCAATCATCAAGTCAATTTTGCCTCAAGGGATGCATACATAAAAAAAATCAGGAATTAGGGTTTCTTGACCTAATTCACCCCTAAGTTGACTTTTGGGACAAATCATGAGCCAAGACCTCAAGACATGATTTGAGGGTCTCTAATGAACTATATTGATCCATTTGGAACAATGGATTAATTCAAGAAGCTTGAGCAACAAGTCTCAATTTCATCTGCACCACAATTAGGGTTTCGCGGGAAAAGTCAACTGTAACTTTGACTTTTGATCAAGACATGCTCCCAAACCCTAGGACATACTTCAATATACCCTATGACACCCATGGAACATGTCCATCAAGTTTGATTTAGGTCAAGGACATGATTTCCTGAAGAATTGCACAGTTTGGAATTCATCTGATAAAAAGTCAACTGTGCACAAAAGTCAACTTTGACTTTTTGAGATTTTTCACCAAAATGGATTTTTAACTCTAAAATGATGTTTATGTATGATTTCAATCATCATTCATCAAGAAAAATCAAGAAAAGTAGGATAACTTGTAAAAGGGGTAACCATAAAAACTTAGAAAATTTTCTAAGTTAAAAATAAAGTGACTAGGGTACCAACATTGGAGGATCATAACTCCTAAACCACAAAGCCATTTTTCCTCACCCAAAGATGTATTTGTAGCCCTCATTACCCTCTACAAAAACTTCAACTACAATTCATTCCAATTCATTAAGGATTTTGAGTTATGAAGTGATCAAAATGGCTGAAAAATGAAAATGTCACTTTTTCCAACACTTAGTGAAATTTTCACTAAGTCCAAATCTGTCTTCACTTTTTGCCAAATGTAGGGGGATTTTTCACTTGGATTCAAAAGAGATCAAAACCAAACATGTTCAAACAGTTGTTGTATCATGTAAGGGCTTTCCAAAATGGCCAAGAACATTGCCAAATTCCATTTTAGTCATGAGATATGACATTGGCAAGTTGCCTTGTTGAAATCTGTCAAGGCAAGGAAGAATTTGCATTTTTGCTCGATTTGCCAAAATCATCCAAATTCAAATGCTCCTATCCACTTGGACACATCTGAGGATTAAATCTAAATGGGACAATCACTGAGCCAAGCCTTCAAAGTCCTTGGAACAAGAAAAAGCATGTTGAACCTAGAATGGCCAAAATAGGGACAAGACTTCAAATTTGGATTGGAGCATTCAATGGAAGCATCAAGGTGGCATGGACTGAGCCATTCTCATCTGAAATCAGTCAAGACTTATCCAAGACCAAGGGAACCACAACCCTGTGCCCTAACCTCTAGTCAATGGCTAGAGGAGACTTGGATTTCCATTGGCCAACATTGGCCAAACCTCTATTGCAGTTGCCATTCACTGTGGATCCCAAAACAAACTTGCTCTACTATAAATAGAGCTCAATTGTGTTCAGTTTGAGTACGCCAAATCCATAAACAGATGCTTTCCTGAAAACCTCTTTCTCTTGGCAAAAATGCCTTCTTTAGCAAGGCAACTTTGAGTTTTTGAGCTTGAGAGCTTTTCCATCACAATCAATCACACACACACCCCTCATATATATCATATGTAAGCTGTGCAAACTATCACAAGTGACCTGTAATCATAAAATCACAAAGTCACCTCTCAAAACCTCAAAATAGGTTTTTTTTTCATTTTTCAAGCCATGTCTTGATTCAGTCACTTTCCAAACCAGATAAAACCTCAAACACACTCCAAATATCATCCTTGAACTGTCCCAAATGGTTCCCCCATCTGGAACACCATTTGAGAGAGTTGCTCTATTGGTCACTTTTGACCCCTTTTGCAAGAAAGGGACTGTTTGTGTTTTTGCAGGTACCAGTCAATTCCAACCATCCTAAAAGCATCCAAGGGATCATTTGAGGTGGTTCAAAGCATAAAATCATATTTGGAACAAGAGGGTTGGCAGATTGCAGAGAAAACTCCAAAATCCCAAAGAAGGGTAAGCCTCTCAACTTGCACTCACCAAAACATGTGTGCATTTGAAGTCCACTGAGTATGCATCTATTATACATGTCATATGTGTTGTGTTTGTGCCAATTTATCATGTAATCCATGTCTGTATCAAAGTGTAGCATAGAAAATGCAATTATAGGTCATTTTCAAAACCACTATCGGGTTTTGAGGAGGGAGTGTGATCTGAAAATACCACCACCACCATTGGATTCCTTGTGAAATTCTGGCCCAGATACATATAAATTTTGTCTCAAACCATTGAGAATTGAGAAAGTTATGGCCTTCACGTTTTTGAGCCAAAACTTGCCTTGGGCAAGCCAAAACCAAGTCATACCTTGTATATTTATTGTTTTGTTTCAAGCAATTGATGTATCACCACCCCAGTGGTAAAGCGCGCGCCTTGTATGCTTGAGGTCGTGGGTTCAAACCCCACCCATGCCATTTTGTGATTTTTCACATTTTTTGCTATTTTCCCAACTATTTTCATGTTTTGTTAATTATTTGGGAAATTAATAACTCTTTCAATTTTAATTATTTTTTATTGGTTCTTTTTGCAAAAAAATCACAAAAATGTTGAAATATTTTATTCCACAAAAAAAATTGAGTTTATATTATTTATTTAATATAATTAGTATTTTAGTGAATAAATTGATTTTTATTTGTTTTTAAGCATTTTAAAATGAATATTCATCTTGAAAAATCAAGACCAAATGAGTTTTAATATCTCTTGTGATTTATATCTCATTTTTCAAACCTTAAACAAAAATCACAAGTGGTTTATTCAAACCTATTTGGTATTTTTCATTGATTTTATTTAAATATTTACTTTTAAAGAATAAAATTAGGGTTTCTTTGATTTTCACTAAAACAAATCATTGTCAAACACTTTTTTGGGCCTCTAATAGAGTGTAAGACCCAATCCTTTTTTGACCAAACATTTTGAGCCTCACTTATTGTATAAGTCCCGAGACCGTAAAAAACAAACGGCGCGATCGTCGCCTTTTCAAAATAACCCTGGGCCTACCCTCGTGTTATAAGCCCCACTCTTTTCTTTTAAACTTTTTGGGCCTCTATTAGAGTGTAAGACCCAACCCCTTTTGTACAGAAAACATTTTGGGCCTCAGTCACTTGTATACGTCCCTCTGTACAAATTCAAATAGTGCGCTCACTGATAAAACCCTGGGCCTCTCCTTGAGTTGTAAGCCCCAAATCTTTCTTTTTCAAAGCACTTTCTCCTTTGATTTTGAATATACTGTTGTTTTCAATCTTTCTTTGTTTAACAACTAACCAAACAGCATGGAAGCTCTACAACCGAGTAAGTGGTTATTGCTTTCATTTACCGCTTTCATATACATATAACTGTATTGTGGGGCTGTTTCACTGTAAGTCTTCTTTCATAAACTCATATCAACTGTGTAATAATAGTATAGATATTTAGATTTTCCCCGGCAACTACGTCTAGCACTAGGTAAAGCCGTTTCAATCACTCTTAAATAGTCAAAACTAGATCCCCATAGGATTACCAGACACAGTCTTCCCTCCTCTTGGGGTTAAACAATATGGAGATATGAAAGGCAGCATTCCCTGTGAACCCTTTCATAGACTGTCACTCATAGAAGTTGTCAAAGAAACTCTATTCCCCAGAGATGATCTTTTCTCCGTGAATGGCATCTCTTGAGTTTCTTCCAAATTCTCGAACTTTCCTGACTTTGATCTATTCTCGGTGAATAGCATTGCCTTGAATTTCTTGGGGTTTGGGAACCCACGGGCTTCTTAAAAGCACTTGTCAAGAGACTCTACTCCCCAGGGATGATCTCTTCTCCGTGAATGGCATCTCTTGAGTTTCTTCCAAATTCTCGAACTTTCCTGACTTGATCTATTCCTTGTGAATAGCTTGCCTTAAATTTCTCGGGGTTTGGGGACCCATCGGCTTCTTAAAAGCAATCGGCCACCTCTTGGGCATCATACAAGGACCCTCAGGCTTCCTAAAAGCAACCCCTACTCCTCTTGGGCTTAGTACAAGGACCCTACGGCTTCTTAGAAGTATTCACAGCCTTCTCTTAGGCTTCGTATAATGATCTCTTCCTCCGGGAATGATAGCCTTCTCTTGGGCTTAGTACAAGGACCCGTCGGCTTCTTAAAAGTTTTCAGCCTCCTCTTGGGCTTCGTACAAATTGTCCCAACGACCTCCTAGAGGTATAGGAACAGAACTTAATCATCTCCATAAAATAGTCCTTTAATAGAGTCTACTACTGTTTCTCAAAGCATAGTACAAAAGATGAAACTCTAGACTTGGACAGTCTAATTTCCTTGAGTCTCAAAGACATTCTCAAGTGACCCCTTCGTTAAATAGGAAGGAAGCCCGTAGACTCGGACAGTCTCAATACCCTTCGGATTTCCCGCTTCCTTGAAGAACAGGAATAACCCAGATCCTCGAATCAAATCCATGAGTACAGTGTTGCTCATATAAGAACTGATTTCTCTTTAAAATCAGTATACTGGACCTGTCACTTAACTAAAACAGTAACCCTAGCCTCCTCTTGAGCTTTGTACAATGATTCTCCCCAGCGGATTCAAACAATGTTTAGCCTCTCTCTCGGGCTTTGTACGAGACACATAAGAGACTCCCTCGTTGAGTCAATCATCCCTTTAGCCTCCATCTCGGGCTTTGTACGAGATACAAAAGGGTTCTTATTGAGCCAAACAAACAATAGCCTCCATCTCGGGCTTTATACGAGATACGAAAAGATTCCCTCGTTGAGTCAAAACCTTTTCGCCTCTCTCTCGGGCTTTGTACGAGACACATATTAGCCTCCTCTTAGGATTTGTATAAGAAATCCACTGGTTAATCCAATTAACCTTTTAGCATCAAAGTTGTGCCTCGTTCAGAGTACACAAACATCAACCACTCCTTCCCCTTTATCTAATCGTTGTAAGCGGCAAGCCTCTGGATCATCTACATCCATGCCAGTGTCCCTCTTTTAGCATGAGAAATTCCTATGGAAAGATAGCATTGCTCTACACTGAGTTAAAGTCTTCTCCTTCAGGTTAAAATCCCTTATAAAGGAAATTATGGCATTGCTAGGATACACGTATCTCGGTTAAAGTAATTCTCCTTTATAAACAGTTGTGACATACAACCCCCTCTTTAGAGATGATAAATTCTCTCTAAAGACAATACCTTTTTAGCTTCACGTCTTGGGCTTTGAACAAGACACAAATAAACTCTTTAGCTTCATATCTTGGGCATTGAACAAGATACAAATCACCTTTCGCTTCACGTCTTGGGCTTTGAACAAGACACCAAAACAACCATTTCCTCCCATAGAATAGGAGGAGGAACTACGAACGCTCTGATTTCCTTGTTTCGGTAAACGGGAATACGTAGGCATAAGATTGAAAGAAAAATCTTAGCGAGCACACTAAACAAAAACCCAAAATCCCATACTCTCATGTATATATCAAAAAGCATCAGTCCTAACATCCTAATCCTTGTTCCCCGCCAGAAACCTTCTGTCAAGTCCTAGAAAGAAAACCGTATTGGCAAAAATACAAATAACCAGTACAAAGGCCCCCCCACATTGATAGTATTCGTAACTTAATAGACCGCTGTTTAAACTCAGTATGCAAAGCAGGGTTAATTGGAGACATCTATTTCCCTTCCTTCAGCAGCTTTAATATGATAAAAAATGAATCGACCTGTAGTAAACTCAAACCGCAGAGAGCGACCAGCGCTTAAGAACCGCGTCCAAAATCGCTCGCTACAGAAAAATGGCGCCCACCGTGGGGCCATTCAAAGTTAGATCTAGGCACGATCTTTCTCTTCACTTATGTGAAAACCACAGATTAGGGCTTCCGCCGGGGAACCCATTTTCTGTCAGGAACTTAGGATTCATAGCTGTAAAGGTCTAGGATGTTTAGGACAAATATATATACTGCTTTTCCTAATTGCTATACGTGTTTATTTTTCTGCTAATGGGAATGCGTGTGATGCCGCATGTGGAAAGATTGAGTATACACTTAAGATAAGTGATGGCGACGGGGTCGACCATCAACCTCGGTGGAGGATGACCAATGCAACCCATTCTCTCACCTAGACAATGGGCCAATTGTTAAGTCTAAGAAGCTGAGGAGCTAAACCCTTTCGTAGTGCGGAAACTATCAGAAATAGTTATTACGCGATACTACCCTCATTTGAGGCTGGTGATCTATTCTCGGTGAATGGCACTTACTCTAAGATTGCACTACAACTCGCTGGGGATCCGCTTGTTGTTTTGCTTTCCTGGGAGGAGCTGATGATAATGAGTACAGGTACAAAAATCACCTTAGTATAAACCTTTGGGGATGGGTAGAGCCTTGACTTCATGACAACGACCCTTTGACCCCATGTTTTTTCTATGTTTTTGTGTGCTGCATTCATGCATTCATTTAAAAAACATTAAAACATTCAAAAAACTTCTCTTCTAGTCTCTCTATTTTTCAAATTAAACTAAGACCGTGATTGCAAATATCAGAGAAAAGGATTGCACTAATGGATTTCGGTAGAAGGAGAACTCATACGTACACCTTCAAGGTTCCAAAACTAGAGGATTTTAGAAGGTTGGCGAGGATGATCACTAACCCTGAGGCTTTCAGAGCCAAGCACTGAGGTTTGCTACCACTATTAAGAGTCCATGTGATTGAGGGAATCATGGATGCGCTCATTCAGTTTTACGATCCGGTTTATCACTGTTTTACATTCCCGGATTACCAGCTTGCACCAACGCTGGAGGAGTATTCTCATCTAATCGATCTACATATCACAGATCGAGCTCCATTTTCTGGACTGGAATAAATTCCAAAGAATCATATCATTGCAAGACCAATTCATTTGGACGAGTCTGAGGTCAGGACTCACATGACCGCTAAGGGTGGCATCCAAGGTTTGCCAGCCCAGTTCTTGACAAAGAAGGCCCTGTATTTTGCCAGTATAGGAAACGTAACTGCTTTTGAAAGTATCTTTGTCTTGCTCACCTATGGATTATTTTTGTTTCCCAACATCAATAACTTCGTCGATATTAACTCCATTAAGGTTTTTCTCATTGGAAATCCTGTGCCGACGTTGCTCGCAGATGCGTATCATTCTGTACACTTGGGAAATTTGTACAGCGGAGGGGAGATCACGTGCTGTGTACCTCTGCTTTACAAATGGTTCATTTCCCACTTGCCCAAGTCTGCTGCTTTTTGGGATTGCAAGAGTGCCTTACGTTGGTTGCAGAAAATCATGTCTCTTACCAACTCTGATATAGATTGGTGTAATAGGATCTATGATGGAATCAGGATCATTGATCATTGTGGAAACTTCCCCAACGTACCCCTTATAGGAACTAAAGAAGGAATCAACTACCATTCGGTATTGGTTCGTCGTCAATTTGGATACCCGATGAGACACGTCCCACGGGGTGTTCATCTGGAAGGTCTTTTCTTCAAAGAAGGAGAAAATGACAGAGCACTAAAGATGGAAATAGTGCACGCTTGGAAACATGTTCACAAGAAAGGACGAGAGTCTCTAGGAAAACCAGACTGTGTCTCGGTGGAGCCTTATCTCCATTGGGTACAAACTAGAGCTCTCAAGCTAAAAATGCCTTATCCTCGTTATGGAATTCTTCCGCCGAGGGAATCTGTCATGTACTTCATGACGGAAACTGAAAAGCTTCAGGTTACTCTCAACAAAGTTCAAAAGGAGAGAAGGTCTTGGAAGAACAAGTACCGCACCCTCGAGGTAGAGTGCATCAAAATACAGCAATTACTGAAAGAAAAAGATGCTCTGATTGAGATTTTGGAGCAACATGCTGTAGAGAATCAAGATGACCAAAGGAATTTGCTCACTCCTTTCACCTGGAAAAGGAATGACAACCCGACAACGGCCCAAGAGCCCCGGTCAAAGAAAAGGAAAGTCCTAGAATCAGCACCCGTTTTCTCTTCAGAGAGGACTCGGGACCTATTAGCTTAGGTTTCTGTTTCCGCACTTTGTAATCTACTGTATTTCCATTTCTGTAATCCTGAATTTCAATAAAATGGGGTTTCCCCACTGTTTGATATTTGCAATCTAATTGTCGAAGTTTATTTTGATTAAACCAAAAAACAATTAATATAATCATTGCATTCGTCATTCTCACATCGCGTATTCTTCTTCCCTACGAATCTCACGTTTGTGTCTCGGTTCTAGAGTCAAACTGTCTCATTCGTACAATACTCGGGCCAATCGTCAGAAAAAGATGGTTGATCTTGAGGAAGAAAACAGAGAGTTGAAAGAAGAGATCGACGCTCTAACAGAGGATATGAGAAAGCTTCATAATGACATGCAAGCCATGGCAGAAGCTCAGCTACAAAGAACTGTGATCTCAGAGATCACCTCAACGCCCATAGTGGAGAAGTATGATCCTAGGTATCAAATGCCGAAAGATCGCCCTTGGGCATGCCTGTTAACTATATCTCAGAAGGATATGTTCCGCTGATCACTGAAGATCAGGTAATCTCAACAGAAGCCGCTGGGCCTGAAGGTTACAAACTTCGGGAAAGCGAAGATGCCATGGGCATACTGAAGACTCCTGAAGGTTACAAACTTCGGGAGACGCCAAGATTCACTACCGTAGTCACGGTACCACCTCCTGTGGTGCACACTGTCCCGGAAGGACAGATTCCACCGATACCTGCTGGTAAAATGGAAACTTTGTTTGACAGGATGGATGAATTCCAGGAGCAGTTCTTGGAAATGCAGAAAGAACTGCAGGCCATCTGCGGTCAGGATCTATTTGGAAAGGACGCCGCAGACCTTTGTCTGGTCCCCAATGTGAAAGTCCCGCACAAATTCCAAGTGCCCGACTTTGAAAAATACAAGGGTAACTCTTGCCCTCAAAGCCATCTGGTGATGTACGCTCGGCGGATGTCAGCTCAGACGGAGAATCAGGACCTACTGATTCACTACTTTCAGGATAGTTTAACTGATGCCGCACTCAAATGGTACATGGGTTTAAACCGTACTACGATCAGTACATTCAGAGATCTTGGTACTGCCTTCGTCCAACAATACAAATACAATTTGGACATGGCACCCGACAGAGATCAACTCAGATTAATGTCACAAAAGGACAAGGAAACCTTTAAGGAGTATGCTCAAAGGTGGCGTGAAATTGCCTCTCAAATTTTTCCACCTCTTGAGGAAAAAGAGATGACAAAGATCTTCTTAAAGACCTTAAGCTCATTTTACTATGACCAAATGGTTGCCAGTGCACCCAGTGATTTCACCGAGATGGTCGGCATGGGTGTACGTCTTGAGGAAGCCGTCCGAGAAGGACGTTTGGTAAAAGACACTGGATCGACGAGCGCTACTAAAAAAATACGGTAGTGCTCTCCCTAAGAAAAAAGAGCAAGATATTGGGAATATCTCTCTCAGAAAGAAAAGACGTCGATATCAGCCGGTAGCAGCTGTAGCTCCTGCTATCAGCACCGCGCCTACTTATCAACCTCAGGTTGTGCAAAGCCAACCTGATCAGCAAAGGACACAACAGCCTCAGCAGGCTCGTCCTCTATACAACAACAACCGTACAACACGGCCACCAGGATTTGATCCTATACCCGTAACGTACGTAGAGCTGTTTCCGTTACTACTGGCTAAGGGGCACATTCAGACTAAGTCCCCTCTTACAGTACCGGAAAATCCGCCTTTTTGGTTTAAGGTGGATCAGACATGCCCTTACCACCAAGGAGGATCAGGGCATAACATAGAGAGTTGTCTCAATTTCAAATCCGACGTGCAAAAGCTTGTTAGGAGCGGGCTCTTATCTTTCAAGGATACGAATCCCAATGTACTCACGAACCCGCTGCCTCAACACGAGAAGGCTGCAGTCAATCTGATTGAGAAAGAGCCTAATAATGTTTATCAAATTCACGATGTACTCTTGTTAAAAACCAATCTGGTTAAGATGCATTGTAGACAGAGTGGATATGGCCATGTGCCACCTCATAATTATCACCAGTGTGATATCTGCTCTAAAAACAACCAGGGATGTTCTGTAGTGCAAGCAGCTCTACAGGAACAGATGGATCTCGGATGGATCCAAGAGCACCGAGTTCGTGGAGTTAACATGGTCTATACGAATTCTAATGTCATTCAAAACCACGACATTCGTGCGATGAATGCCAACTTGGTGGCAATGCACTCAAGGCAAAGCCAGTATCATAATCTGCCGCGGCATGATTACAGTTCTTGTCTGACTTGCTCGGTAAACAAACAGGGATGCTCTTTCATACAAGAGGCCCTCCAGCGTCAGATGGATCTTGGATGGATCCAAAATTACCATGATAGGAATTCTTATAAGATCAACATGATTCAGATCTCGATATTCGCGTGATGAATACCGACCTGGTAGAGTTACATGCTGAGCAGGTCCGACTCGGATTCTTAATATCACATGACTATCAAAGCTGTAAAGCGGGTTACGAAAATGATCGAGGTTGTAACCTTGTCCAGGAGGCACTTCAGCACTTGTTAAATCATTGGTGGATGCCAATCTACATGGATGAAGATACTCAGCAAATTAGTATCAATAACAGGAATCCTACTCGGCGTCAGAGTCAGGATGTCCGATCAGTGGAAGGTAACCTAGTGAGGTTACATTATATTCAAAGTGGGCGTGGCCAGGTTCCACTACACAACTACGACCGTTGTAGCGTCTGTTCGAAAAGTAACCAAGGGTGTTACCTTGTGAGAGCAGCTCTTCAGGGTCAGGTGGATCGTGGAGAAATTCGTCTATATCCGGGTTCTGGACCCATCGATTGGTCGCCGAACTACCTTGCTGATCAAGTTGAGGATGTTGTCACCGTCTCTGGTCATCACAGGACCAGGGATGTTTTTGCCATTATCCCTCTACTTGACGAATCTAAAGTTCCCAACCGGGAACGGATCGAAATTACTTATGATGGTCAGAAAAATCAGAAGGTTCCCATAGTCATCTATCTGCGGGGACCATTACCGTATGAATCAACTAAGGCTATCCCTTACAAATACGGTGCAACAACAGTTGAAAATGGAAAGGAAATTCCATTGCCCTCCGTCGTGAATATTGCAGACATCAGTCGTGTAACACGGAGGGGTAGAATCTTCAACCGAGGGGTTGGGGAATCCAACAAAGAAAAGGAACCTCAGACAGAAGTTCCCGATCTACCAGTCGATCAATCCAGTAATCCCAACCTTTCGAAAAATGATGATGAGATGCTGAAGCTCATCCAAAGGAGTGAATACAACATTGTCGATCAACTGTTACAGACTCCTTCAAAGATCTCGGTATTATCACTGTTACTCAGTTCAGAAGCGGATAGGGAGGCTCTACAGAAAGTCTTGGAGCAAGCCTTTGTGGAATAGGATGTAATAATCAGATAGTTTGATAGTATTGTCTCTAACATCACTTCCTGCAATAATTTGGGATTTAGTGATGAGGAATTACCCGAAGAGGGTCGCCGTCATAACATGGCGCTCAATATCACAGTTAACTGCCAGGACGATGCTTTAGCCAGCATACTGGTAGACACAGGGTCAGCCCTGAATGTTATACCGAATTCCACTTTGATGCAATTATCATTCAAAGGCCCTCCGATGAGAATCAGTGAGGTTGTCGTCAAAGCATTCGACGGATACAGAAAAATGGTTATCGGCGAAGTTGATCTTCCCATAATTATCGGTCCTCACACTTTCCAAGTCATGGGCATCCGAGCAACATACAGTTGTTTATTAGGAAGACCTTGGATACATCAGGCTGGAGCGGTTACGTCAACCCTCCACCAAAAGCTAAAGTTCGTCAAGAACGATAAACTTGTCACAGTCTGTGGAGAACAGGCCTTGCTTGTGAGTAACTTGTCATCATCTACTGGTATAGAACCCGAGGAGGTTATTGGAACTCAGTTCCAAGCACTGTCGGTGAGCAAGAACAATCAATTCAAAGGAGGAACCTCGATTTCCTCATACAAAGATGCTATCAAAGCGGTCGAGAGTACCGATACAAAGGGATGGGGATAGCTTGTCATTCCCACTGACAATAAAACAAAGAAGGGTCTTGGTATTTCTGTAACCTGTACCCAGACAGCTGCCAACGATGAAAGTCTTCATCCCCTACAAAACTTCTTCCACAGTGGAGGTTTCCTTCACCCAGTGTCTCAGACAGTACATACTATCAATGAGAAAGATCCTTCCGACACAGAAGAAGAATGGAAGTCCTATCTTAACGAGGACGGTTATATGTCTCAGGAAGAAGTGCCTATACCATTTTGCTATCCTACACAGAGTCCGAGATTTATACCACGGTCGGATGTCGAAATGATATATGGAGATTGTGATCCGAAAGGATGTCGTGCTCCACCAAATTCATTAGAAGAGGACACTCTGATGAAAGACAACTTTGACCACGACTACTATGGCCCGATGGATGGCCTGCCGATGTGGCAGCCTTACCCCAAAGACTTGGGGCAAGAAAGTCAGCCGAACAATGAAAATCAGCTGAGTCTCATCGAACAGAATACCTGCGTCCCCACCATGTCATGGGATCAACACTCAGGTTATTCAGAAACTACTCAACATGAAGATGAATTCGCAACGTTTGCAGGACTTGAGTTCATTAATTATGCTTTTCCCGAGGTCAATGTCATCGAGAGGGATGACTCTTCCAGTTCCAAAGAAGTTTGGGACACCCTGGGACAACCAAGTGGAAAATACGACTTTATGGTCAAGTACACCGCTCCCGAAAGCTCTCGTATCAGGTTCGAAGACATCCAGCCAACTGGATGGGGAGATACAACTGAGAGCACAAAGGCTATGCAAAATGCAACAGAGGAATCCTCCTACGACAACTCTGCCTGGGAGACAGATTCCAATGATCCTGCTCCACCAGAAATCAGCGTTATTCCTGAAGACAAATCAAGGAAGGTACCAAACTTTGTGATTCACCGAGGAGTTCGCCGCCAATGGGTTGCCGTCGAGGTTCCGAAGGTCGTTCATCAGTCAAAGTAATTGCCATCTTTAACCTTTCACCCTGCCCAGGTGAAACGGATGTTTTGATAGGGCTCGCTTTCTGTAAATTTCCCTCTTCGCTTTGCCCAAAGCGACAGAGTTTTGTTTCATAGGGCTGTAGTTTCAAGTATCGACTTGTTCATTAATAAAATAACGTCGTTCTATAATTTCCGCATTAATTGTTGTTTTCTCTTTTTGCTTTTTCAGAAAATGGTAATCCTAAAAAACAATTCAATAATAAAAACAAGCAGTAAAATAAAACACTGCAAACACTTTCATTTTCTCTATCTCTTCTAAACACGAATCATCACGTCATGCAGATTGCTTGTTTTAAACCCAGTTGAAACATACAATTCGATGCCTTCTCCCAACTTTGAGTTCCCGGTATTCGAGGCTGAAGAAGAAAATGACGACAAAATTCCAGAAGAGATCTCTCGACTACTCAGACAAGAGGATAGGTCCATTGAACCTCACAAAGAGCCGTTGGAAACAGTAAACTTGGGTTCAGAAAAAGACAGAAAAGAAATCAGGATTGGGGCACTGCTCAGTCCAACTGCCAGAGAGGGTTTGATGAAGCTTCTCAAAGAATTCCCTGATGTATTCGCTTGGTCCTATCAGGATATGCCAGGGTTGGATACCAGCATCGTGGAACATCACTTACCGTTGAGGTCGGAATGTCCGCCAGTAAAGCAAAGGTTGAGACGCACTCACCCGGACATGGCCATCAAAATCAAAGCGGAGGTACGGAAACAGATTGACGCAGGTTTCCTCGCCACATCAGAATATCCTCAGTGGTTAGCCAACATTGTACCTGTTCCCAAAAAGGACGGAAAGGTCAGAATGTGTGTCGATTACAGAGATCTAAACAAGGCTAGTCCAAAGGACGACTTTCCTTTACCACACATTGACATGCTGGTTGACAGTACAGCAAAGTTCAAAGTTTTCTCCTTCATGGATGGATTCTCGGGCTATAACCAGATCAAAATGGGGCCGAAAGACATGGAGAAAACTTCGTTCATTACCCCATGGGGTACCTTTTGTTACAAGGTAATTCCGTTCGGTTTGAAGAACGCCGGGGCAACCTATCAAAGGGCCATGACTACTCTCTTTCATGACATGATACACAAAGAGATAGAGGTATATGTCGATGATATGATTGCAAAATCAAAAATAGAGAGTGAGCACGTTGAACATCTGTCAAAATTGTTCGAACGTTTAAGAAAATTCAAGCTCCGCTTAAATCCCAACAAGTGCACCTTCGGTGTCCTTTCAGGGAAACTACTAGGGTTTATCGTCAGCCATAAAGGAATTGAAGTTGATCCTGACAAGGTCAAGGCCATTCAAGAAATGCCTTCACCAAAAACTGAAAAACAAGTCAGAGGATTCCTGGGACGTTTGAACTACATCTCCAGATTCATATTCCTTATGACCGCCACTTATGCGCCGATTTTCAAATTACTCAAAAAGAACCAGGACTGCGTTTGGTCAGAGGACTGCCAAACTTCCTTCGACAATATCAAGGAATACTTGTTGAACCCACCGATTCTATCACCTCCAGTGGAAGGAAGACCACTTGTAATACCCCAAATTTTGACCACTTAGATTTCCCATCATTGTGAAAATCATCATCACAATATGGATGTACCTTTATGCTTCATTAGTCTCCCCAAAGATGGGTGAGCATCCACTACAATCAAAATTAGGGTTTCAAGCCCTCTCTGAGTGCTTAGAAAAAGGATCAATCAAGAAATGACATGATCTTCAACTTGTCTAATCTCTTAAACATCCACAGTGGATCAAAAAGGACTCCCACTTCAAGGATTAAGCACAAGGCTGCTCCCTTCTAGGTGGATCAAGTCTCAAGATCGACAGTGTCACCAAATTAGGGTTTTGGTCGACCAGGGCCTCCAGATGGAAATTTTCATCTGGGCACAAGGCAATGATCCAAAACATAACCTAATATACTTCATGGAACCTCATGAACCCATGCATCAAGTCAATTTTGCCTCAGGGGATGCATTCATAAAAAATCAGGAATTAGGGTTTCTTGACCTAATTCACCCCTAAATTGACTTTTGGGACAAACCATGAGCCAAGACCTCAAGAGATGATTTGAGGGTCTCTAATATACCATATTGATCCATTTGGAACAATGGATTGATCCAAGAAGTTTGAGCAACAAGTCTCAATTTCATCTGCACCACAATTAGGGTTTTAAGGGAAAAGTCAACTGTAACTTTGACTTTTGACCAGGACATGCTCCCAAACCCTAATACATGATTGAATATACCCTATGACACCCATGGAACATGTCCATCAAGTTTGATTTAGGTCAAGGACATGATTTCTTGAAGAATTGCACAGTTTGGAATTCATCTGATAAAAAGTCAATTGTGCACAAAAGTCAACTTTGACTTTTTGAGATTTTTCACCAAAATGGATTTTTAACCCTAAAATGATGTTAATGTATGATTTGAATCATCATTCATCAAGAAAAATCAAGAAAAGTGAGATAACTTGTAAAAGGGGTAACCATAAAACTTAGAAAATTTTCTAAGTTAAAAATAAAGTGGCAAGGGTACCAACTTTGGAGGACCATAACTCCTAAACCACAAGGCCATTTTTTCTCATCCAAAGATGGATTTGTAGCCCTCATTATCACCTACAAAAACTTTAACTACAAGTCATTCCAATTCATTAAGGATTTTGAGTTATGGAGTGATCAAAGTGGCTGAAAAGTGAAAATGTCACTTTTTCCAACACTTAGTGAAATTTTCACTAAGTCAGATTCTGCCTCACTTTTTGCCAAATGTAGGGGGATTTTTCACTTGGAATCAAAAGAGATCAAAACCAAACTTGTTCAAACAGTTGTTGTATCATGTAAGAGCTTTCTAAAATGGCCAAGAACATTGCCAAATTCAACCTACACCATGAGATACAACATTGCCAAGTTGCCTTGCTGAAATCTGTCAAAGCAAGGCAGAATTTGCAACTTTGGTCGATTTTCCAAAATCAGCCAACTTCAATTGCTCCAATCCACTTGGACACCTCAGAGGATTGAATCTAAAGGGGACAATCACTGAGCCAAGCCTCCAAAGTCCATGGAACAAGAAATAGCATGTTGAACCTAGAGTTGCCAAAATAGGGACAAGACTTCAAATTTGGAATGAGGCATTCAATGGAACCATCAAGGTGGCATGGACTGAGCCATTCTCATCTGAAATCAGTCAAGACTTATCCAAGACCAAGGGGACCAAAGCTCTGTGCCCTAACCTTTAGTCAACGGCTAGAGGAGACTTGGATTTTCATTTGCCAACATTGGCCAAACCTACTTACCAGCTGCCATGCACTATTCCTTGCAAAACAAACTTGCTCTACTATAAATAGAGCTCAATTGTGGTCAGTTTGAGTACACCAAAGCCATCTAACAGATGCTTTCCTCAAAATCTCTTCTTTCACTCCAATTTTGCCTTCTAAGGCAAGTCACTATCGGGTTTTGAGTTTGAGAGCAATTCCAATCAAACCAATCACTCACACACCTCACATACATCACATATGAGCTGATCAAACACTTAGATTACTTCTGAAACATCAATTTCACAAAATCACCAGCTGGTTGCTCAAGGTTTTAACCAAAGTGCAGCTGAGGTACCACAAAATGATCCAGCCAATTTCAATCAAGTCCAACCATCCAAACACAATCCATAGGGTGTAGGGAAGCTGTTCAGATCATCACCACTCATATGTAACACCTCCAAATCAAAAATCACTTTGAACTTGCTGTCACGGCCTAGAGGTAAGCACATACTTGGTCATCTCTCAATCTATGCATATTTCCTCGCACAATAATTTGGCCATATGTTCATAATCATGCATGGAATGTTTTCCCTCAATTAATTGCATTGTTTGAATCGTGTATCAAAAATCCTAGCCTTCATGCAGAAATTAGGGTTCTTGAGGTCTCTTCGTGATTTCTTGTTGTATGTTTAATTTAAATGAAATTAAAGTACATAGACATGATCGTGAGGTTGAGACGAGCATAATGATATGTGGATTGCATGATATGATTACGTATTCATGGAGATTGGATAGAAAATGCAAATCTGAGAAACCAAGAACACGCGCGTGTTCTTCAGCTGTTCTTGGCGCCATTTTTCATAAATTCAAATATTTGAATTTTGTGATTTTGTTTAATTGATTCAAAAATTAATTTCTCTCTGAGTTTTAATGATTTTGAGTTGATTCTTTTTTTAATAATTCACAAAAATGTTAAAATATTTTATTTTCACAAAAAATCCCAAAAATATTATTTATTTCATATAATTGATATTTTTGTAAAGAATTAATATTTTGATTGTTTTTGGCATTTTAAATATTTTTTCTACATTGATTTTGCAACTTTTAATGCTTTCTAATTATTTTGTAGGTCAATACTTAATTTTTGAAGCATTAATCCAAGATCACAAATTGTTTTCCATGTGTTAAACAATCTTTGATCATTTTAATTGAATTTTTATTCAATTAAATACATTTTGAAAACAAATTAGGGTTTTGGATTAATTCAACCCTCATAAATCATTTTCAAAACTCTTTGGGCCTCTTGAGAGAGTGTAAGACCCATCCCCCCTTGTACAAAAACTTTTTGGGCCTCACTCATTGTATAAGTCCCTCTGTACAAGTAAACGGCGCGATCGTCGCCCGTTTAAAAATAAAAATCATATGGGTCTCTCCTTGAGCTATAAGACCCATTCAAAACACTTTGGGTCTCTATTAGAGTGTAAGACCCAATACCCCTTTTAACCAAAACATTTTGGGCCTCACTTATTGTATAAGTCCCTCTGCGTTAAAAGAAAACCTCAACGCGATCGCCATTTTTAAACGAAAAATCATTTGGGCCTACCCTCGTGTTATAAGCCCTACTCTTTTTTCTTTAAACCTTTTTGGGCCTCTTGAGAGATTGTAAGACCCATCCCTTTGTACAGAAAACCTTTTTGGGCCCCAGTCACTTGTATAAGTCCCGCTGTACAAAGTCAAACAGTGCGCTCACTGATAAAACCCTGGGCCTCTCCTTGAGCTGTAAGCCCTAAATCTTTCTTTTTCAAAGCACTGTCTCCTTTGATTTTGAATATACTGTTGTTTTCAATCTTTCTTTGTTGAACAACTAACCAAACAGCATGGAAGCACTCCAACCGAGTAAGTGGTTATCGCTTTCATTTACTGCTTTCATATTATAAACTGTATTGTGGGGCTGCTCACTGTAAGTCTCCTTTCATAAACTCATATCTACTGTGTAATAATAGTATAGATATTTCGAGTTTCCCCGGCTACTACGTCTAGAACTAGGTGACGTCGTTTCATTTATTCGTAGAAATAGACGCCTAGATCCCCAATAGGAGCACCAGATACAGTCTTCTCTTCGGCTGTCCTCCTTAGGAATCGTCATGAAGCTCTACTCCCCAAGATGAATGTATTCTCCGTGAATGGCATCTTTGAGTTTCTTCCAAATTCTCGAACTTTCCTGACTTGATCTATTCCTTGTGGATAGCTTGCCTTGAATGTCTCGGGGTTTGGGTACCCACTACGGTCATAATCTTGGACCTTAACTAAGGAACCCTCTTCAAAAGCTAAAAGTCGCTGGATAGTAAACCTCGCACGTTTACCAGTGGTTTTTATCTTTAAAAGAGTTATCTCTCCTAATGGAAAGGAGATGATAGACCCACGGGCTTCTTAAAAGCATCGGCCTCCTCTTGGGCATTATTCAAGGACCCTACGGCTTCTTAGAAGTATTCACAGCCTCCTCTTAGGCTTCGTATAATGATCTCTTCCTCCGGGAATGATAGCCTCCTCTTGGGCTTCGTACAAGGACCCTTCGGCTTCTTAAAAGTTTCCAGCCTCCTCTTGGGCTTCGTACAAATTGTCCCGACGACCTCCTAGAGGTATAGGAACAGAACTTAGTCATCTCCATATAACAGTCCTTTCATAGAGTCTACTACTGTTTCTCAAAGCATAGTACAAAAGATAAAACTCTAGACACGGACAGTCTAACTTCCTTGAGTCTCAAAAGACATTCTCAAGTGACCCCTTCGTTAAATAGGAAGGAAACCCGCAGACTCGGACAGTCTCAACACCCTTTGGATTTCCAGTTTCCTCAAAGAAAAGGAGACCACCCCGATCCTCAGATCTAACCCATGAGTACAGTGATGCTCATATAAGAACTGATTTTCTCTTTCAAAATCAGTATACTGGACCTGTCACTTAACTGACATAGCCTCCTCTTGGGCTTTGTACAATGACTCTCCCTAGCGGAGTCAAACAACGCTTTAGCCTCCATCTCGGGCTTTGTACGAGATACAAAGACTCTCTTGTTGAGTCAAACCTTTTAGCCTCCATCTCGGGCTTTGTACGAGATACAAAGACTCTCTTGTTGAGTCAAACCTTGTAGCCTCTATCTCGGGCTTCGTACGAGATATAGAGACTCTCTTGTTGAGTCAAAACTTTTAGCCTTCATCTCGGGCTTCGTACGAGATACAAAAGCACTCTCTTGATGAGTATAAAAGATTCTCCTGTTGAGTAAAACAAACAATAGCCTCCATCTCGGGCTTCGTACGAGACACAAAGACTCTATCGTCGGGTCAAAAACTTTTAGCCTCTCTCTCGGGCTTTGTACGAGACACAAAATAGCCTCCTCTTAGGCTTTGTATAATGATTTTCCTAGCGGAAATTAGCCTCCTCTTAGGCTTTGTATAAGAAAACCACTGGTTGATCCAATTAACCTTTTAGCATCGAAGTTGTGCCTCGTTCGCAGTACACAAACATCAATAACTTCTTTCTCTTCATCAAATCGCTGTAAGCGGCAAGCCTCTGGATTATCTACATCCATGCCACTGTCCCTCTTTTAGCATGAGAAATTCCTAAGGAAAGATGGCATTGCTCTACACTGAGTTAAAGTCTTCTCCTTCAGGTTAAAACCCTTTCTTCGGAAATTATGGCATTGCTCGGATCCGCGTATCCCAGTTAAAGTAATTCTCCTTCTCCCCTCTTTAGAGATGACAAATTCTCTCTAAAGTAGAGGTCTTTCAGCTTCACGTCTTGGGCTTTGAACAAGACACAAATAGACCTTTCAGCTTCACATCTTGGGCTTTGAACAAGATACAAACCACCTTTCGCTTCACGTCTTGGGCTTTGAACAAGACACCAAAACACAAATTTCCTCCCATAGAATAGGAGGAACTACGAACGCTCTGATTTCCCTGTTTCGGTAAACGGGAATACGTAGGCATAAGATCGAAAGAAAAGATCTTAGCGAGCGCAATCAACAAAAAACCCAAATCCCATATCTCCATCAATCAAAAGCAGTATTTCAAAAGCATCAGTCCTAACATCATAATCCTTGTTCCCCGCCAGAAACCTTCTGCCCAGGTAAAAAAGAAAGAAAACAGTATTGGCGAAAATACAAATAACCAGTACAAAGGCCCCCCACATTGATAGCATCCGTAACCTAACAGACCGCTGTTTAAACTCAGTATGCAAAGCAGGGTTAATTGGAGACATCTATTTCCCTTCCTTATTCAGCTCACAATAGGATAAAAAATGAATCGACCTGTAGTTCAAGCTCAACCGCAGAGAGCAACCAGCGCTTAAGAACCGCGTCCAAAATCGCTCGCTACAGAAAAGTGGCGCCCACCGTGGGGCCAAATCTTCTTTCTTAAACGTTTAAGGTGGAAACCTTGGACAAACCTTTTTTCTCTTCACTTGTGTGAATACCACAGATTGGGGCTTCCGCCGGGGAACCCATTTCTGTCAGGAACTTAGGAATCATAGCTTTATAAGTCTAGGATGATTAGGACAAATATATATACTGCTTTTCCTAATTGCTATACGTGTTTATTTTTCTGCTACTGGGAATGCGTGTGATGCCGCATGTGGTGAGAATGAGTATACACTTAAGATAAGTGATGGCGACGGGGTCGACCATCAACCTCAGTGGAGGCTGACCAACGCAACCCATTCACTCTTCTAGCCAATGGGCCGGTTGTTAAGTCTGAACAGCTGAGGAGCCAAACCCTTTCGTAGTGTGGAAACTATCGGAAATAGTTGTTACGCGATACTACCCTCATTTGAGGCTGGTGATCTATTCTCGGTGAATGGCACTTACTCTAAGATTTCTCTACAACTCGCTGGCGATCCGCTTGTTGTTTTGCTTTCCTGGGAGGAGCTGATGATAATGAGTACAGGTACAAAAATCACCCTAGTATAAACCTTTGGGGATGGGTAGAGCCTTGACTTCATGACAACGACCCTCTGACCCCATGTTTTTCTATGTTTTTGTGTGCTGCATTCATGCATTCGTTTAATAAAACATTAAAACATTCAAAAAACTTTCTCTTCTAGTCTCTCTATTTTTCAAATTAAACTAAGACTGTGATTGCAAATATCAGAGAAGAGGATTACGCTAATGGATTTCGGTAGAAGGAGAACTCACCAGTATACCTTCAAGGTTCCAAAACTAGGGGATTTGAGAAGGTTAGCAAGGATGATCGTTAACCCAGAGGCTTTCAGAGCCAAGCACGGTGGTTTGCTACCACTGTTAAGAGTCCATGTGATTAAGGGGATCATGGATGCGCTCATTCAATTCTACGATCCGGTTTATCACTGTTTTACATTCCCGGATTACCAGCTATCACCAACGCTGGAGGAGTATTCTCATCTGACTGATTTACATATCACTGATCGAGCTCCATTTTCTGGACTGGAAGAAATTCCAAAGAATCAGACTATTGCAATAGCAATTCATTTGGACGAGTCTGAGGTCAGGACTCACATGACCACTAAGGGTGGCATCCAAGGTTTGCCAGCCCAGTTCTTGACAAAAAAGGCTCTATACTTCGCTAGTATAGGGAACGGGACTGCTTTTGAAAGCATCTTTGTCTTGCTCACCTACGGGTTATTTTTGTTTCTCAACATCAATAACTTCGTCGATATCAACGCTATTAAGGTTTTTCTCATTGGAAACCCAGTGCTGACTTTGCTTGCAGATGCGTATCATTCTGTACACTTGGGAAATTTGTACAGCGGAGGAGAGATCACATGCTGTGTACCTTTGCTTTACAAATGGTTTATCTCTCACTTGCCCAAGTCTGCTGCTTTTTGGGATTGCAAGAGTGTCTTACGTTGGTCGCAGAAGATCATGTCTCTTACCAACTCTGATATAGATTGGTGTAATAGGATTTATGAGGGAATTAGAATCATTGACCGTTGTGGAAACTTCCCCAGCGTACCCCTCATAGGAACTAAAGGAGGAATCAACTATCATCCGATATTGGTTCTTCGTCAATTTGGTTACCCGATGAGACACATCCCACTGGGTGTTCATCTAGAAGGTCTTTTATTCAAAGAAGGAGAAAGTGACAGAGCACTAAAGATGGAAATAGTGCAAGCTTGGAAACATGTTCATAAGAAAGGACGAGAGTCTCTGGGAAAACCGGACTGTGTCTCGGTGGAGCCTTATCTCCACTGGGTACAAACCAGAGCTCTCAAGCTAAAGATGCCTTATCCTCGTTACGGAATTCTTCCGCCGAGGGAATCTGTCATGTACTTCATGACGGAAACTGAAAAGCTTCAGGTTACTCTCAACAAAGTTCAAAAGGAAAGAAGATCTTGGAAGAACAAGTACCGCACCCTCGACGTAGAGTGTATCCAAATACAGCAACTACTAAAAGAGAAAGATGCTCTGATTAAAATTTTGGAGCAGCATGCTGTAGAGAATCAAGATGACCAAAGGAATTTGCTCGCTCCTTTCACCTGGCAAAGGAATGACAACCCAACAACGGCCCAAGCGCCCCGGTCAAAGAAGAGGACTCGGGACCCATTAGTTTAGGTTTCTGTTTCTGCACTTTGTAATCTACTGTATTTCCATTTCTATAATCCTTTGGAATTCAATAAAAAGGGGTTTCCCCACTGTTTGATATTTGCAATCTCATTGTCGAAGTTTATTTTGATTAAACAAAAAAACAACAATTAATATAATCATTGCATTCATCATTCTCACATCGCGTATTCTCCTTACCTACGAATCTCACGTTTGTGTCTCGATTCTAGAGTCAAACTGTCTCATTCGTACAATACTCGGGCCAATCGTCAGAAAAAGATGGATGATCTTGAGGAAGAAAACAGAGAGTTGAAAGAAGAGATCGACGCTCTGAGAGAGGATATGAGAAAGCTTCGTAACGACATGCAAGCCATGGCAGAAGCTCAGCTACAAAGAACTGTGATCTCGGAGATCACCTCAACGCCCATCATAGAAAAGTATGATCCTAGGTATCAGATGCTGAAAGATCATCCTTGGGACATGCCTGTTAACTATATCCCGGAAGGATATGTTCCGCCGATCACTGAAGATCAGGGAATCACAACAGAAGCCGCTGGGCCTGAAGGTTACAAACTTCGGGAAAGCGAAGATGCCAGGGGCATACTCAAGACTCCTGAAGGTTACAAACTTCGGGAGGCACCAAGACTTACTACCGTAGTCACGGTACCACCCCCTGTGGTGCACACTGTCCCGGAAGGACAGATTCCACAGACACCTTCTGGTAAAAAGGAAACTATGTTTGATAGAATGGATGAATTCTAGGAGCAGTTCTTGGAAATGCAGAAAGAGCTGCAAGCCATTCGCGGTCAGGATCTATTTGGAAAGGACGTCGCAGACCTCTGCTTGGTCCCAAATGTGAAAGTCCCGCACAAGTTCCAAGTGCCCGACTTTGAAAAATACAAGGGTAACTCTTGCCCTCAGAGCCATCTGGTGATGTACGCTCGGCGGATGTCAGCTCAGATGGAGAATCAGGACCTGCTGATTCACTACTTCCAGGATAGTTTAACCGGTGCCGCACTCAAATGGTACATGGGTTTAAACCGTACTACGATCAGTACATTCAGAGATCTTGGTACTGCCTTCGTCCAACAATACAAGTACAATTTAGACATGGCACCCGACAGAGATCAACTCAGATCAATGTCACAAAAGGACAAGGAAACCTTTAAGGAGTATGCTCAAAGGTGGCGTGAAATTGCCGCTCAAATTTGTGCACCTCTTGAGGAAAAAGAGATGACAAAAATCTTCTTAAAGACCTTAAGCTCATTTTACTATGACCGAATGATTGCCATTGCACCCAGTGATTTCACCGAAATGGTCGGCATGGGTGTACGTCTTGAGGAAGCCGTCCGAGAAGGACGTTTGGTAAAAGACACTGGATCAACGAGCGGTACTAAAAAAATACGGTAGTGCTCTCCCTAAGAAAAAAGAGCAAGATATTGGGAATATCTCTCTCGGAAAGTAAAGGCGACGTTATCAGCCAGTAGCAGCTGTTACTCCTGCTATCGGCTCCGCGCCTGTTCCTATGTATCAACCTCAGGTTGCGCAGAGCCAACCTGACCAACAAAGGACACAACAGCCTCTTCAGCAGGCTCGTCCTCCATATAACAACAACCGTACAACACGGCCACCAGGATTTGATCCTATACCCGTAACGTACGCAGAGCTGTTTCCGTTACTGCTGGCTAAGGGGCACATCCAGACTAAGTCTCCCCTTTCAGTTCCGGAAAATCCGCCTTTTTGGTTTAAAGCGGATCAAACATGCCCTTATCATCAAGGAGGTTCAGGGCATAACATTGAGACTTGTCTCAATTTCAAATCCGACGTGCAAAATCTTGTTAGGAGCGGGCTCTTATCTTTCAAAGATACGAATCCTAATGTTCTCACGAACCCGCTGCCTCAACATGAGAAAGCTGCAGTCAATCTGATTGAGAAAGAGACTAGTAATGTCTATCAAATTCATGATGTACTCTTGTTAAAGACCAATCTGGTCAAGATGCATTGTAGACAGAGTGGATATGGTCATGTGCCACCTCATAATTATCACCAGTGTGATATCTGCTCTAAAGACAACCAGGGATGTTCTGTAGTGCAAGCAGCTCTACAGGAACAAATGGATCTTGGATGGATCCAAGAGCACCGAGTTCGTGGAGTTAACATGGTTTACACGAATTCCAACGTCATTCAAAACCACGACATCCGTGCGATGAATGACAACTTGGTGGCAATGCACTCAAGGCAAAGCCAGTATCATAATCTGCCACGGCACAATTATAATTCCTGTCTGATTTGCTCGGTAAACAAACAGGGATGCTCTTTCATACAAGAGTCCCTCCAGCGTCAGATGGATCTTGGATGGATCCAAGACTACCATGATAGGAACTCCTATCAAATCAACATGGTTCAGATCTTTGACATTCGCGTGATGAATACCAACCTGGTCGAGTTACATGCTGAGCAGGTCCAACTTGGATTCTTAATATCACATGATTATCAAAACTGTAAAGCAGGTTGCGAAAACGATCGAGGTTGTACCCTTGTCCAGGAGGCACTTCAGCACTTGTTAAATCACTGGTGGATGCCAATCTATATGGATGAAGATACTCAGCAGATTAGTATCAATCACAGGAATCCTACTCGTCGTCAAAGTCAGGATGTCCGATCAATGGAAGATAACCTAGTGAGGTTACATTGCATTCAAAGTGGGCGTGGCCAGGTGCCACCACACAACTATGACAGTTGTAGCGTCTGTTCGGAAAGTAACCAAGGGTGTTACCTTGTGAGAGCAGCTCTTCAGGGTCAGATCGATCATGGAGAAATTCATCCATATCCAGGTTCAGGACCCATCATTTGGTCGCCGAACTACCTTGCCGAGCAAGTTGAGGATGTTGTCACGATCTCTGGTCATCACAGGACCAGGGATGTTTTTGCCATCATCCCTCTACTTGACGAATCTAGAGTTCCCAATCGGGAACGGATCAAGGTTACTTATGATGGTCAGAAAAATCATAAGGTTCCCATAGTCATCTATCTACCGGGGCCACTACCGTATGAATCAGCTAAGGCAATCCCTTACAAATACAGTGCAACAATAATCGAGAATGGAAAGGAAATTCCATTACCCTCCGTCGTGAATATTGCAGACATCAGTCGTGTAACACGGAGCGGTCGAATCTTCAACCGAGGGGTTGGAGAATCCAACAAAGAAAAGGAACTTCAGGAAGAAATTCCTGATCCACCAGTCGGTCAATCTAGTAATCCAGACTTTTCAAAAGACAAAGATGAGATGCTAAAGCTCATCCAAAGGAGTGAATATAACATTGTTGATCAACTGTTACAGACTCCTTCAAAGATCTCAGTATTATCACCGTTACTCAGTTCAGAAGCACACAGAGAGGCTCTACAGAAAGTCTTGGAGCAAGCCTTTGTGGAACAGGATGTAACAATCAGACAATTCGATAGCATTGTCTCTAACATCACTTCCTGCAATAATTTAGGATTTAGTGATGAGGAATTACCTGAAGAGGGTCGCCGTCATAACATGGCGCTCAATATCACAGTTAACTGCCAGGGCGATGCTTTAGCCAATGTACTGGTAGACACAGGGTCAGCCCTGAATGTTATGCCGAAGTCCACCTTGATGCAATTATCATTCAAGGGCCCTCCGATGAGAGTCAGCGAGGTCGTCGTCAAAGCATTCGACGGATCCAGAAAAACAGTTATCGGCGAAGTTGATCTTCCCATAACTATTGGTCCTCACACTTTCCAAATCACTTTCCAGGTCATGGACATCCAGGCAACATACAGTTGTTTATTAGGAAGACCTTGGATACATCAGGCTGGAGCGGTTACTTCAACCCTCCACCAAAAGCTAAAGTTCGTCAAGAACGATCAACTTGTCACGGTTTGTGGGGAACAAGCCTTGCTTGTGAGCAACTTATCATCATCTACTTGTGTGGAACCCGAGGAGGTTATTGGAACTCAGTTCCAAGCACTATCGGTGAGCAAGGACAATCAGTTCAAAGAAGGAACTTCAATTTCTTCATACAAAGATACTATCAAAACGGTCGAGAGTACCGATACGACAGGATGGGGACGGCTTGTCATTCCTATTGACAATAAAACAAAGAAGGGTCTTGGTTTTTCTGCGACCTGTACCCAGACAACCGCCAACGATGAAAGTCTTCATCCCCTTCAAAACTTCTTCCACGGTGGAGGTTTTCTTCACCCAGTATCTCAGACAGTTCATGCTATCAATGAGGAAGATCCCTCTGACGCAGATGAAGGGTGGAAGTCCTATCTTAATGAGGACGGCTATATGTCTCAGGAAGAGGTGCCTATGCCATTTTGCTTTCCTACAGAAAGTCCAAGATTTATACCAAGATCAGATGTCGAAATGATCTACGGAGATTGTGATCCGGAAGGATGCCGTGCTCCGCCAAATTCATTAGAGGAGGACACTCTGATGAAAGACAATTTTGACCACAATTACTATGGCCCGATGGATGGCCTGCCAATGTGGCAGCCTTACCCAGGAAACTTGGGGCAAGAAAGTCAGCCGAGTAATGAAACTCAGCTGAGCATCATTGAATAGAATACCTGTGTCCCCACCATGTCATGGGATCAACACTCAGGTCATTCAGAAACTACTCAACATGAAGATGAATTTGCAACGTTTGCAGGACTAGAATTCATCAACTATGCTTTTCCCGAGGTCAACGTCATCGAGAGGGATGTCTCCTCCAGTTCCACAGAAGTGTGGGACACCCTGGGACAACCAAGTGGAAAATACAACTATATAGTCAAGTACACCGCTTCCGAAAGCTCTCGTATCAGGCTCGAAGATATCCAGCCAACTAGATGGGGAGATACAACTGAGAGCACAAATGCTATGCAAAATACAACAGGGGAATCCTCCTACGATAATTCTGCTTGGGAGACAGATTCCAATGATCCTGCTCCACCAGAAATCAGCGTCATTTCTGAAGACAAATCAAGGAAGATGCCAGACTTTGTGATTCACCGAGGAGTTCGCCGCCAATGGGTTACCGTCGAGGTTCCGAAGGTCGTTCGTCAGTTAAAGTAATTGCCATCTTTAACCTTTCACCCTGCCCAGGTGAAACGGATATTTTGATAGGGCTCGTTTTCTGTAAATTTCCCTCTTCGCTTTGCCCAAAGCGACAGAGTTTTGTTTTATAGGGCTGTAGTTTCAAGAGTCGACTTGTTCATTAATAAAATAACGTCGTTCTGTAATTTCCGCATTAATTGCTGTTTTCTCTTTTTGCTTTTTCAGAAAATGGTAATCCTAAAAAACATTCAATAATAAAAACAAGCAGTAAAATCAAAACACTGCACACACTTACATTTTCTCTATCTCTTCTAAACACGAATCATCACATCTTGTAGATTGCTTGTTTTATACCCCGTTGAAACATACGATCCGATGCCTTCTTCCAACTTTGAGTTCCCAGTATTCGAGGCTGAAGAAGAAAATGACGACCAAATTCCAGAAGAGATCTCCCGACTACTCAGACAAGAGGAAAGGTCCATCGAACCTCACAAAGAGCCGTTGGAAACGGTAAAATTGGGTTCAGAAAAAGAGAGAAAAGAAATCAGGATCGGAGCACTGCTCAGTCCAACTGCCAGAGAGGGTTTGATAAAGCTTCTCAAAGAATTTCCCGATGTATTCGCTTGGTCCTATCAGGATATGCCAGGGTTGGATACCAGCATCGTGGAACATCACTTACCGTTGAGATCAGAATGTCCGCCAGTAAAGCAAAGGTTGAGACGCACTCACCCGGACATGGCCATCAAAATCAAGGAGGAGGTACAGAAACAGATCGACGCGGGTTTCCTCGCTACATCTGAATATCCTCAATGGTTAGCCAACATCGTACCCGTTCCCAAAAAGGACGGAAGGGTCAGAATGTGTGTTGATTACAGAGATCTGAACAAGGCAAGTCCAAAGGATGACTTTCCTTTACCACACATTGACATGCTGGTTGACAGCACAGCAAAGTTCAAAGTATTCTCCTTCATGGATGGATTCTCGGGCTATAACCAGATCAAAATGGCTCCGAAAGACATGGAGAAAACTTCGTTCATTACCCCATGGGGTACCTTTTGTTACAAGGTAATGCCGTTCGGTTTGAAGAATGTCGGGGCAACCTATCAAAGGGCCATGACTACTCTGTTTCATGACATGATACACATCTTGGGCTTTGAACAAGATACAAACCACCTTTCGCTTCACGTCTTGGGCTTTGAACAAGACACCAAAACACCAATTTCCTCCCATAGAATAGGAGGAACTACGAACGCTCTGATTTCCCTGTTTTGGTAAACGGGAATACGTAGGCATAAGATCGAAAGAAAAGATCTTAGCGAGCGCAATCAACAAAAAACCCAAATCCCATATCTCCATCAATCAAAAGCAGTATTTCAAAAGCATCAGTCCTAACATCCTAATCCTTGTTCCCCGCCAGAAACCTTCTGCCCAGGTAAAAAAGAAAGAAAATAGTATTGGCGAAAATATAAATAACCAGTACAAAGGCCCCCCACATTCATAGCATCCGTAACCTAACAGACCGCTGTTTAAACTCAGTATGCAAAGCAGGGTTAATTGGAGACATCTATTTCCCTTCCTTATTCAGCTCACAATAGGATAAAAAATGAATCGACCTGTAGTTCAAGCTCAACCGCAGAGAGCGACCAGCGCTTAAGAACCGCGTCCAAAATCGCTCGCTACACCACTGATCATTTACCTCACAATTTTAGAGGACTCAATGGGATGTGTACTTGGCCAACAAGACGAAACTAAAAGGTAAGAGTCTGCCATTTACTATCTAAGCAAGAAATTCACCGACTGTGAAACTCGGTACACGATGCTCGAGAAAACTTGCTGTGTTTTGGCTTGGGCAGCCAAACGTCTTCGCCAATACATGATTTGTCATACTACTTGGTTGGTCTCCGAAATGGATCCAATCAAGTACGTCTTCGAAAAACCTGTTCTCACGGGAAGAATTGCCCGTTGGCAGATGCTGTTATCAGAATATGACATAGAGTACCACGCTCAAAAAGCCGTTAAAGGAAGTATTTTAGCTGATCATTTGGCTCATTAACCGATTGACGATCAAGAATCAATCGGGTTTGACTTCCCAGACGAAGATGTCATGTATCTAAAGATGAAAGAGTGCGATAAACTGTTACCCAGTGAAGGGCCAGAACCAGGTTCCCAGTGGGGACTAACCTTTGACGGAGCAGTTAATCATTACGGAAATGGAATTGGGGTAATCATTGTTACCCCTCAGGGTACTCACATTCCTTTCACTGCTCGACTTACGTTCAAATGTACGAACAACGAGGCCGAATACGAAGCTTGTATTATGGGTCTCGAGGAAGTAATTGATTTAAGGATAAAAAATTTGGACGTATACGGCGACTCAGCCCTGGTTATCAATCAGATAAAAGGAGATTAAAACACATACCAATCAGGATTGATTCCTTACAAAGACTACGCAAGAAGGTTGTTACCCTTCTTCAACAGAGTTGAGTTTCATCACATCCCTCATGAGGAGAATCACATGGCTGACGCTTTAGCCACTATCTCTTCCATGATTAGTGTAGGTCATTGGAATGACATACCTAAGATCGACATAATGCGCCTTGAACGGCCCGCTTACATCTTCACGATTGAAGCAGTCATAGACGCCAAACCTTGGTATCACGATATCAAATGCTTCCTTCAGAAACAAGAGTACCCACCTGGGGCATCCAGGAAAGACAGAAAGACCCTCAGAAGATTGGCTGGAAACTTCTTCCTGAGCGGTGACACTCTCTATAAGAGGAATTTTGACATGGTCTTGCTCCGATGCGTCGACAAACCAGAAGCAGACATGCTTATGAAAGAAATTCATGAAGGATCCTTTGGCACTCATGCCAACGGACACACAATGGCGAGAAAAATTATAAGAGCAGGGTACTATTGGTTGACAATGGAATCCGGCTGCTACAAGTACATGAGGAAGTGTCACAAGTGTCAGATATACTCCGACAAAATTCATGTACCGCCATCACATCTCAAAGTTCTCTCTTCCCCATGGCCATTCTCGATATGGGGAATCGACGTGATTGGCTTGATTGAGCCCAAGGCTTCAAACGAACATCGGTTCATCCTGGTCGCCATTGACTATTTCACCAAGTGGGTCGAAGCAGCGTCATACGTTAATGTAACCCGACAAGTGGTGGTCCGATTTATCAAAAACAATATCATCTGCCGTTATGGTGTTCCAAGCGAGATCATTACTGATAATGGATCTAACTTGAATAATAAGATGATGAAAGAGTTGTGTGCAGAGTTCAAGATCGAACATCATAACTCATCTCCCTACCGACCCAAGATAAACGGAGCGATAGAAGCGGCTAACAAGAACATCAAGAAAATCGTTCAAAAGATGGTTGTAACCTACAAAGACTGGCACGAGATGCTACCCTTTGCTCTTCACGGTTATCGCACATCTGTCCGCACTTCAATGGGGGCAACCCCTTTCTCTCTAGTATATGGCATGGAAGCAGTGTTCCCCATAGAAGTAGAGATCCCGTCAATCCGAGTATTGATGGAAGCTAAGCTCACTGAAGCTGAATGGTGTCAAAGTCGACACGACGAATTAAACCTGATCGAAGAGAAGCGAATCACGGCATTATGCCACGGTCAGCTGTATCAACAGAGAATGAAGAAGGCGTTCGACAAAAAGGTCCGACCCCGAATCTTCAGGAAAGGAGACCTTGTGCCCAAAAAGATACAATTATTTCTCACTGATTCCCGGGGCAAATGGACCCTGAATTATGATGGCCCCTATGTGGTCACGAAAGCTTTCTCAGGCGGCGCCTTGAGACTTGCAACCATGGGCGGAGAGGAATTTGCCTACCCCACGAATGTTGATGTAGTCAAGAAATACTTCGCCTAAACTAAAAAAAAAAAAAAAAAAAAAAAAAAAAAAACATCTCGGTGGATTGAAAACCCGAAAGGGCGGTCCAGGAAAAAATTAGAGACATGAAAAAATCATCCCGGTGGATTGGAAACATCATAGTACAATCCAGGCAAAAATTAGGGATAATGGCAAGTAACTATGTTCAACAGAGGCGAATCCCTCAGCAACAACAGTTACATCATCTGTCAGAAAACTCCGGTCAAGGTCGTCTTCGACAGAAGCTCAGGATGCCCCGAATTCAAAGTTGGTAGAAGGATAGTGGTCGTTATGTTTCAACGTAGCCCTTTTCCCTGTAAATTACCATTTTCTAACTTTGTAAATACTCTTTGGAATCACGCGTTTGGCTAATCTCCATTGTATCAATAAAATTTGAGCCTTTGTGCTTTTGTTTGTAATTCTTGTTTGTTTTAGCTTTACAGAACGATGTTGTTAACATGATTAATGATTCTTGAAATAAAACAAAATGAATTTACTTGTTAAAACTTTTTCTGCTTTTAAAATAAAGACGGCAATTTCTTTTGACTATTGAACATCAGAAGAATCGCGGTCGCTTCTCCAGAAGTAAACGAACTTCAAAGTGCAGAATCAAAGTACTCCTTCTACGCCAGTACGCCTGAATGAAGGATCAACTGTGTCAGAGACCTTGTTCCATCTGACACACCTCGGCCGAGTTCTCATCTCCTAAGCCCGACCAACATAGCTCCCAGCAGGGACTGTTTCCCCTGAGCAAGGTGGAATTGCTATTTTGAACCAACGGTACTTCTTCGCCCCGCGATGGCCGAGTATCCAGTCGTGTTCACCCGTCAGTTTGTATGTCGCGTCAGTTATTGTCCGCATAAATATACATACATCATGCATTTTTTATTTGGATTTCATATTGCATTACCATCACTCTAGTCGGTTTTGTCCCCTAGTGATAAACAGTTCTTTCAATCGAATCGTCAGTTCTTGCCTCGTCAGGAAACACTGCGCTTGAACAATCCTTTCTCCAGTTCACTTCTGGATTGAAGTTAGGTCCTCGACCACTTTGATAATTTGAACCTCTAAAAAACCAGTGGAACCTTCAGACAGCATCACTCTTCGCCATTGAAGATGATATCCTTGCTTTCCCGGATTGAGGAAAATCCCCAGAGAAAGCCTCCTAAGCTGCCTTTCTCCGAAAGACCGCTGATGAAAAGGTCATCGGCACCTCAAAATTGGACCCCATCATATGGCATTTCTCCGGGAAGATCCTGAGAAAAGTATGATGTAAGATCCCAAGCGACAACAGTCTCCCAAGAGACCCGCTTTCCCCAGTAGAAACAAATGGCATCTCCAACAGAGAAGTTTGTGCAACTCTACAACTCAGACGACTGGGTTCCCCAGCAAGTCTGACATCAAAAGTTTTTCCGTCAAATGGCATCTCCCCAGGAAAATGCAGTGAGAAGTTTGAGGGAAACCGCTACTAACAGCGTTCCTTGTCAAGAAAGTTTATTGACAAAAGAAACTGAGACCAGTTCCTTGGTAGGAAACTAGGATCGAGGGGAAGTTTATATCAGAAACCGAGACCAGATCCTTGGTAGGAAACCAGGATCGAGGGGAAGTTTACAAAAGAAACTAAGACCAGTTCCTTGGTAGGAAACCAGGATCGAGGGGAAGTTTATATCAGAAACCGAGACCAGATCCTTGGTAGGAAACCAGGATCGAGGGGAAGTTTACAAAAGAAACTAAGACCAGTTCCTTGGTAGGAAACCAGGATCGAGGGGAAGTTTAAATCTGAAACTAAGACCAGTTCCTTGGTAAGAAACCAGGATCGAGGGGAAGTTGACAAAAGAAAACTGAGACCAATTCCTTGGCTGAAGACCAGGATCGAGGGAAAGTTTTACCTTTTCTAAGCATCATTGCTTAGCAAAAGAAGATGAATGCGTGTGCTACCATTCATAACCACCGTCAAAATTTTGGGTATTCCGATATTTAATCCTCTTGCACCCCGAATGCCCGAACACCTTCGTCATTCACACTTTCGGGTCCAAGAAGATTAAATAGGGGCATCTGTCATACCCCAAATTTTGACCACTGAGATTTCCCATCATTGTGAAAATCATCATCACAATATGGATGAACCATCATACTTCATCAGTCTCCCTAAAGATGGGTGAGCATCCACTACAATCAAAATTAGGGTTTCAAGCCCTCTCTGAGTGCTTAGACAAAGGATCAATCAAGGAATGACATGATCTTCAACTTGTCTAAACTCCTCTCAACATCCACAAGGGATCAAGAGGACTCCCACTTCAAGGATTAAGCACAACGTTGCTCCCTTCTAGGTGGATCAAGCTTCAAGATCGACAGTGTCACCAAATTAGGGTTTTGGTCGACCAGGGCCTCCAGATGGAAATTTTCATCTGGGCACAAGCCAAGGATCCAAAACACAACCTAATATACTCCATGGAACCTCATGGGCCCAATCATCAAGTCAATTTTGCCTCAAGGGATACATACATCAAAAATCAGGAATTAGGGTTTCTTGACCTAATTCACCCCTAAGTTGACTTTTGGGACAAATCATGAGCCAAGACCTCAAGACATGATTTGAGGGTCTCTAATGAACTATATTGATCCATTTGGAACAATGGATTAATTCAAGAAGCTTGAGCAACAAGTCTCAATTTCATCTGCACCACAATTAGGGTTTCGCAGGAAAAGTCAACTGTAACTTTGACTTTTGACCAAGACATGCTCCCAAACCCTAGGAAATACTTCAATATACCCTATGACACCCATGGAACATGTCCATCAAGTTTGGTTTAGGTCAAGGACATGATTTCCTGAAGAATTGCACAGTTTGGAATTCATCTGATAAAAAGTCAACTGTGCACAAAAGTCAACTTTGACTTTTTGAGATTTTTCACCAAAATGGATTTTTAACCCTAAAATGATGTTTATGTATGATTTGAATCATCATTCATCAAGAAAAATCAAGAAAAGTAGGATAACTTGTAAAAGGGGTAACCATAAAAACTTAGAAAATTTTCTAAGTTAAAAATAAAGTGACTAGGGTACCAACTTTGGAGGATCATAACTCCTAAACCACAAAGCCATTTTTCCTCACCCAAAGATGGATTTGTAGCCCTCATTACCCTCTACAAAAACTTCAACTACAAGTCATTCCAATTCATTAAGGATTTTGAGTTATGGAGTGATCAAAATGGCTGAAAAATGAAAATGTCACTTTTTCCAACACTTAGTGAAATTTTCACTAAGTCCAAATCTGTCTTCACTTTTTGCCAAATGTAGGGGGATTTTTCACTTGGATTCAAAAGAGATCAAAACCAAACATGTTCAAACAGTTGTTGTATCATGTAAGGGCTTTCCAAAATGGCTAAGAACATTGCCAAATTCCATTTGAGTCATGAGATATGACATTGGCAAGTTGCCTTGTTGAAATCTGTCAAGGCAAGGCAGAATTTGCATTTTTGCTTGATTTGCCAAAATCAGCCAAATTCAAATGCTCCTATCCACTTGGACACATCTGAGGATTAAATCTAAAGGGGACAATCACTGAGCCAAGCCTTCAAAGTCCTTGGAACAAGAAAAAGCATGTTGAACCTAGAATGGCCAAAATAGGGACAAGACTTCAAATTTGGATGGGAGCATTCAATGGAAGCATCAAGGTGGCATGGACTGAGCCATTCTCATCTGAAATCAGTCAAGACTTATCCAAGACTAAGGGAACCACAACCCTGTGCCCTAACCTCTAGTCAATGGCTAGAGGAGACTTGGATTTCCATTGGCCAACATTGGCCAAACCTCTGCTGCAGTTGCCATTCACTGTGGATCCCAAAACAAACTTGCTCTACTATAAATAGAGCTCAATTGTGTTCAGTTTGAGTACACCAAAGCCATCAAACAGATGCTTTCCTCAAAACCTCTTTCTCTTGGCAAAAATGCCTTCTTTAGCAAGGCAACTTTGAGTTTTTGAGCTTGAGAGCTTTTCCATCACAATCAATCACACACACACCTCATATATATCATATGTAAGCTGTGCAAACTATCACAAGTGACCGGTAATCACAAAATCACAAAGTCACCTCTCAAAACCTCAAAATAGGTTTTTTTTTGCATTTTTCAAGCCATGTCTTGATTCAGTCACTTTCCAAACCAGATAAAACCTCAAACACACTCCAAATATCATCCTTGAACTGTCCCAAATGGTTCCCCCCATCTGGAACACCATTTGAGAGTTGCTATTTTGGTCACTTTTGACCCCTTTTGCAAGAAAGGGACTGTTTGTGTTTTGGCAGGTACCAGTCAATTCCAACCATCCTAAAAGCATCCAAGGGATCATTTGAGGTGGTTCAAAGCATAAAATCATATCTGGAGCAAGAGGGTTGGCAGATTACAGAGAAAACTCCAAAATCCCAAAGAAGGGTAAGCCTCTCAACTTGCACTCACCAAAACATGTGTGCATTTGAAGTCCACTGAGTATGCATCTATTATACATGTCATATGTGTTGTGTTTGTGCCAATTGATCATGTAATCCATGCCTGTATCAAAGTGTAGCATAGAAAATGCAATTTTAGGTCATTTTCAAAACCACTATTTGGTTTTGAGGAGGGAGTGTGATCTGAAAAAACCACCACCACCATTGGATTCCTTGTGAAATTCTGGCCCAGATACATATAAATTTTGTCTCAAACCATTGAGAATTGAGAAAGTTATGACCTTCACGTTTTTGAGCCAAAACTTGCCTTGGGCAAGCCAAAACCAAGTCATACCTTGTATATTTATTATTTTGTTTCAAGCAATGGATGTATCACCACCCTAGTGGTAAAGCGCGCGCCTTGTATGCTTGAGGTTGTGGGTTCAAACCCCACCCATGCCATTTTGTGATTTTTCACATTTTTTGCTATTTTTCCAACTATTTTCATGTTTTGTTAATTATTTGGGAAATTAATAACTCTTTCAATTTTAATTATTTTTTATTGGTTCTTTTTGCAAAAAATCACAAAAATGTTGAAATATTTTATTCCACAAAAAAAATTGATTTTATATTATTTATTTAATATAATTAGTATTTTTGTGAATAAATTCATTTTTATTTGTTTTTAAGCATTTTAAAATGAATATTCATCTTGAAAAATCAAGACCAAATGAGTTTTAATATCTCTTGTGATTTATACCTTATTTTTCAAACCTTAAACAAAAATCACAAGTGGTTTATTCAAACCTATTTGGTATTTTTCATTGATTTTCTTTAAATATTTACTTTTAAAGAATAAAATTAGGGTTTCTTTGATTTTCACTTAAACAAATCATTGTCAAACACTTTTTTGGGCCTCTAATAGAGTGTAAGACCCAATCCTTTTTTGACCAAACATTTTGGGCCTCACTTATTGTATAAGTCCCGAGACCGTCAAAAACAAACGGCGCGATCGTCGCTTTTTCAAAATAACCCTGGGCCTACCCTCGTGTTATAAGCCCCACTCTTTTCCTTTAAACTTTTTGGGCCTCTATTAGAGTGTAAGACCCAACCCCTTTTGTACAGAAAACATTTTGGGCCTCAATCACTTGTATAAGTCCCTCTGTACAAATTCAAACAGTGCGCTCACTGATAAAACCCTGGGCCTCTCCTTGAGCTGTAAGCCCTAAATCTTTCTTTTTCAAAGCACTTTCTCCTTTGATTTTGAATATACTGTTGTTTTCAATCTTTCTTTGTTGAACAACTAACCAAACAGCATGGAAGCTCTACAACCGAGTAAGTGGTTATTGCTTTCATTTACCACTTTCATATACATATAACTGTATTGTGGGGCTGTTTCACTGTAAGTCTTCTTTCATAAACTCATATCAACTGTGTAATAATAGTATAGACATTTAGATTTTCCCCGGCAACTACGTCTAACACTAGGTAAAGCCGTTTCAATCACTCTTAAATAGTCAAAACTAGATCCACATAGGATTACCAGACACAGTCTTCCCTCCTCTTGGGGTTAAACAATATGGAGATATGAAAGGCAGCATTCCCTGTGAACCCTTTCATAGACTGTCACTCATAGAAGTTGTCAAAGAAACTCTATTCCCCAGAGATGATCTTTTCTCCGTGAATGGCATCTCTTGAGTTTCTTCCAAATTCTCGAACTTTCCTGACTTTGATCTATTCTCGGTGAATAGCATTGCCTTGAATTTCTCGGGGTTTGGGGACCCACAGGCTTCTTAAAAGCACTTGTCAAGAGACTCTACTCCCCAGGGATGATCTCTTCTCCGTGAATGACATCTCTTGAGTTTCTTCCAAATTCTCAAACTTTCCTGACTTGATCTATTCCTTGTGAATAGCTTGCCTTGAATTTCTCGGGGTTTGGGGACCCATCGGCTTCTTAAAAGCAATCGGCCTCCTCTTGGGCATCGTACAAGGACCCTCAGGCTTCCTAAAAGCAACCCGCCTCCTCTTGGGCTTAGTACAAGGACCCTACGGCTTCTTAGAAGTATTCACAGCCTCCTCTTAGGCTTCGTATAATGATCTCTTCCTCCGGGAATGATAGCCTTCTCTTGGGCTTAGTACAAGGACCCGTCGGCTTCTTAAAAGTTTTCAGCCTCCTCTTGGGCTTTGTACAAATTGTCCCGACGACCTCCTAGAGGTATAGGAACAGAACTTAATCATCTCCATAAAACAGTCCTTTCATAGAGTCTACTACTGTTTCTCAAAGCATAGTACAAAAGATGAAACTCTAGACTTGGACAGTCTAATTTCCTTGAGTCTCAAAGACATTCTCAAGTGACCCCTTCGTTAAATAGGAAGGAAGCCCGTAGACTCGGACAGTCTCAATACCCTTCGGATTTCCCTCTTCGTTGAAGAACAGGAATAACCCAGATCATCGAATCAAATCCATGAGTACAGTGTTGCTCATATAAAAACTGATTTTCTCTTTAAAATCAGTATACTGGACCTGTCACTTAACTGAAACAGTAACCCTAGCCTCCTCTTGGGCTTTGTACAATGATTCTCCCCAGCGGAGTCAAACAATGTTTAGCCTCTCTCTCGGGCTTTGTACGAGACACATAAGAGACTCCCTCGTTGAGTCAATCACCCCTTTAGCCTCCATCTCGGGCTTTGTACGAGATACAAAAGGGTTTTTATTGAGCCAAACAAACAATAGCCTCTATCTCGGGCTTTATACGAGATACGAAAAGATTCCCTCGTTGAGTCAAAACCTTTTCGCCTCTCTCTCGGGCTTTGTACGAGACAGATATTAGCCTCCTCTTAGGCTTTGTATAAGAAAACCACTGGTTAATCCAATTAACCTTTTAGCATCAAAGTTGTGCCTCGTTCACAGTACACAAACATCAACCACTCCTTCCCCTTCATCTAATCGCTGTAAGCGGCAAGCCTCTGGATCATCTACATCCATGCCACTGTCCCTCTTTTAGCATGAGAAATTCCTAAGGAAAGATATCATTGCTCTACACTGAGTTAAAGTCTTCTCCTTCAGGTTAAAATCCCTTATAAAGGAAATTATGGCATTGCTAGGATCCGCGTATCCCGGTTAAAGTAATTCCCCTTTATAAACAATTGTGACATACAACCCCCTATTTAGAGATGACAAATTCTCTCTAAAGACAACATCTTTTTAGCTTCACGTCTTGGGCTTTGAACAAGACACAAATAAACTCTCCAGCTTCATATCTTGGGCTTTGAACAAGATACAAATCACCTTTCGCTTCACGTCTTGGGCTTTGAACAAGACACCAAAACAACCATTTCCTTCCATAGAATAGGAGGAACTACGAACGCTCTGATTTCCCTGTTTCGGTAAACGGGAATACGTAGGCATAAGATTGAAAGAAAAATCTTAGCGAGCACACTAAACAAAAACTCAAAATCCCATACTCTCATGTATATATCAAAAAGCATCAGTCCTAACATCCTAATCCTTGTTCCCCGCCAGAAACCTTCTGTCAAGTCCTAGAAAGAAAACCGTATTGGCGAAAATACAAATAACCAGTACAAAGGCCCCCCCACATTGATAGCAGTCGTAACTTAACAGACCGCTGTTTAAACTCAGTATGCAAAGCAGGGTTAATTGGAGACATCTATTTCCCTTCCTTCATCAGCTTTAATAGGATAAAAAATGAATCGACCTGTAGTAAGCTCAAACCGCAGAGAGCGACCAGCGCTTAAGAACCGCATCCAAAATCGCTCGCTACACCCGGAATCTTCATCAGAAACTTCATGATTTTGCCGGGAACTTCATGAGGTCACCGAGAACTTCAAGGGCTCCCTAAAAAATTCGTCGGAAACTTCATCGGAGACTCTAGAAACTCCCCGGAAAATTCATAAAAGCCAAAAAACGCATAAAATCTGGAGAAAGACAGAGGACTTACTTATACAAAGAAGAGTTTGGACGACGGAGCAAGGGGTTAACATCGTCTACGGCGGCGAACGCACGTTAAGAGAGCAGAGAGAACTTTGAGAGACTTTGAGAAATTCTTGAGCTAGAATGAGGTGAGCGTGTAAATGAATCAGGCTTCCCCCTATTTATAAGCTCTAGCACGGGAAGCGAAGCGTCTCGTAGGCACTCAAGCACCCCTACTCGTAGCCGTCATAGGCATTTATTACTCCTGACATGTGGCCTAAAAAGACACCACGCGTGTCCCTTCAAGACCCTCGCCGACTCGAGGAAATGACGTGTTTGTTCCTTTCACTTCCGTCACCTCGTCCAGTACATCGAGCACAATGTCCGACCCTTGCACTGTCGGGAACACTTCCCCAGAAGAAGTTGTGAAAGAGCCATGACTGCATGTAACAGACGGGCCTCCCCGCGAGCACCTTTCCTCGAGGTGAACGCATGATCGGCCATATCGTCGACCCTGCTGTCGAGCGCAACTAACGGCTTCTACGTCTAGTCACGCGCATCGTCCCGCAAGCTCAGCGCCTCGGGCATGTGCGACGCTCCTCCGGGCAAGTCCTTGCACCCCTCATCGACACCAGAATTGACTCTTAAGTCATTACTCCTCTGCTTCGGAGCAACGACTTGGGGGGCTCTTATTCTGGACTGGGCCAGAGGCTGCCCCACCGTCGGGCACGACCCAACCCAGCTCCTCGTCGGGGAGGGCCTAATGAAGGCCCAATTCATCCTCACACGGAGAGCGCTCACGCGTCTTCCCCACAGTTTCCACGTGCTCCCCACGTGGGGACACGTCATCAGCCAACTACTCGTGTCCGAAAGAACAGGTCTTTCACCTTCCGAAATGCACGGGGCAGTTGACTCAGGACAAAGACCACGTGTTGGTCTTCTCTACGCCACATAGATCCTGACAATTATTCATATTGACATAATGATTCAACCCAGTGCAGATAATCGTCGGCGCAACGCTGAGAGCACATTATAAATACTCATGTTTCACTAGATTCTAAATTCTACACTTTTCTGTACTTGCTTTCTCTTAAATAACTATTGTCTATTGTCAATTTTTATTACAAAGTGAAAGTTGTTGTGAATAAATATTGACATATTAGTTTTTTTAAACTATTTGGCCTTAGAAAATTTATGCTAGCCCCGCCACTGAAAATACTCTACTCTATTCAGTCCCAATTATTAAAAAAATAATTCTTATGTCACTTGTTTTTAACGGATGAGAGTGATTGAGTGACCCTGCACACAAGATGGGGAAAGAGTGGAAATATGCATTTGAACTCATGCACCCACATAAACCATCTTCATAGCGACAAAAGATAAAAACAAGAATGATTTTGTTGAACAGGAACAACAACCATCGTCATACCACATCACAATTAATGAGGAGATGACTATTAACTGAAGGTATGTTAGTGAATTATGCTAATTAGATACATTTAACTAGGGAGTTTCTTAATGCATCACTCAAATTTTTTAAGCACTATGTGAAATTATTTTTTTGCCCCCTAATTCCGGATGTGCACATCCGGACGCACCGGATCCTTAAGAATTAAAAAAAAATTTCGGATGTGCATATCCAGAGTGTCTCCGGATCTGTATATCCGGAAGACATTCTGAAATATTTAAAGCTGCACGATCACGCCCCTCTTCCCATAATCAGCCTTCTTCTTCCACACTCACTCTCACCAAGTCAAAAAACCCTACTTCATCAATCTCATTTCTCACTCAAAAAGTTCAAATTTTTGGTGCAACAAATCAAAGGGAGCAAGGAAAGACTGAATTTCAAGTAAACATTCAACTTCATCCACTACATTGCTCACATTATCAATATACATTTTTGAAAAAACAAGTTACGCTACTTCCGGATGTGCACATCTGGAACGAATTAAGCATGAACTTTTCCGGATGTGCACATCCGGAAAAATGCCTGAAGCTAATTAATTTAAGTTTTCAGCATTTTTGAATAAATCTTATTTATACATATTAATTGTTCTATTCTTGTTTATAAATAGAGATGGTGCATCCCGATAACATGGCAAAAGAATTAGTTGCGCCGATTTCCTCGAAAGATGAAGGTATGCTCGTAAAGTTGGTTGATGTCGGCGGTGACTTTAACAACAAGCAAGACTTTGATGATCGTGAAAGCATGATCGCATACATTCGTAGGACGGCTATTGAGCTCGGCTTCGGTGTAAATATCGGGAGATCGGATAATGGGTCGGATAAAAGAAAAGCTTTTGTAATTTTGGGGTGCGAAAGAAGCGGCAAATATCAAGCACCTCTACGGAAGTTAAAGAAAGACGAGACCGATACTAGAAGATGTGAGTGCCCTTTTAAGATTGGTGGTTACATGTTAGTTTCCAAGAAATGGAGATTTACCGTTCGTTGTGGTATACATAACCACGAAATGTGCTCAAAGCTAGAAGGTCATCCAAGTGTATGTCGGCTCAAGGCGAAAGAGATGACATGTATAGCCGACATGACCTTGAACCTTGTCCAACCGAAGAATATACTTGCGACGTTGAAACGGAAAGAACCCGAAAATGTTGCAAACATAAAGCAAGTGTATAGCATGCGGTATCAAATGAACAAGGCAATTAGCGGAGATAGAAATGAGATGCAACAACTGTTGAAAGTGTTGGAGGACAACGATTACGTGTCTCGGTACAGATGTCGCGATGATGGAATTACGGTACGAGATATTTTTTGGACTCATCCGGATTCCATCAAGTTGTTCAACACGTTCTCGACAGTGCTCATTCTCGATAGCACCTACAAGACAAACAAGTATCGTCTTCCATTGTTTGAGATGGTTGGCGTTACGTCTACGGATAAGACATATGCCGTCGGCTTTGCCTTTTACGGATAAGACATAGAGCGATGTGGCAAACTTATTTGGGTTACGAGGAACAATTCTCGTTCGAGTTCGAGGCGACCGTCACAATCCGAAGAACGGTCGATGACATCTTAGAGATGTGCAAGCGTCCACCGGGCTATTGATCTTATAATATTTAAATTTCTATCGATGCCATGCCGATTTTCTCAATGTAATTCCGATTTTATTTTATGAATGTGAGAAACATTTGTGGTTTTGGTGTTCTGCTTCAGTATTTTTTCCGGATTTGCAAATACGAACTTTTACCAGATGTGCACATCCGAAAAAAATGAAAATTTTAAAAAAATTGGTGCGTCCGGATGTGCACATCCGAAATCAGAGGGCAAAACCGGAAATTCAGATGGTGCCTAAGAAATAAGGGTGGTGTGATAAGAAATACCCTTTAACTGCTACTATTTAAAAAAAGTATAGAAATATATTTTTTTATTTATAATTAACGTTAGAGGGAGTATATTCTATCATCATTGCAGCATGCAAATCTGGCAATCCTTGAAGTGGGCATTATTACTTTGAAATAACGTCAGAAATTACAACTTCTAAACTGAAATTTGATAGTAAAGTATTTCAATATGAAAAACAATTAACTAGCCAAAGTTAATTTTTCTTGTACTTAGGCAACTTAGACATATTTTGTTTTTATGATCTACTAGTTAAGCAATTCCATATTTTAACACTTCCGCTCTAACAGTAACTCAATGGTATTCAGTCGCTTAGCTACACTACATACGTTGGTTGCCCGGTGAGCTGACATATATTCTGCAAACATTGTCATCTTCACATTGTTGCTTACACAAATTATGAGGTTGTTGGTCAAAGTTAGACAAAAAATTCTACATTTTAATATTTATCATTTATTGGGGGCAATTTGGTGACTTCCAGAAATAAGAAACAAAATGTACTGCCACTCTAATCACCTTTCTTTTCTAAGGCGCTCTTGAAAATCTCTTAACATTCTATCATACGCTTTCGTTGTCCGACTTCAAGTAGGCAATGATAAAAAGCTCCTAGTCATTTGAACCAAATGACAGCAAGAGTGAGTGAGTCAGTCTGGTACCCTTTAAATTCGGAAAATTAAAGATGGGTTTTGTTCTCGTCAGGATCGAGACAAACTCATGGCCCAATAACATATGCAGCCTAATAACGCACGGCCCAATAACGAACCGATGAAGCCAATACATTGTTTCAATGGACACGTCATTACGATGTCACGCTAGTGACGTGGGATAAAGATGTCCTACCCTCTGCTACAACCCCAAGGAAGGTTCTAGGACACTGGGAACAAGCGTGGACCTGCCTCAGTAAACACCTGATCCAGAAAAATTATGCAAGGAAGATCATTATACTCTGACACTTGTCTATTTGGACATTGATCCTACATTGGAGGGTTCTAAGCCCTCAGAAACCTTATAAACCTCCTATAAAAGAAGCAGTAAAACGTCAAATCAATGTACACATACTTTTTACATAGAAAACCTCTTGCATATGATAAAAACTTACTTGGGTGTCGGACTGCTGGCAGGTATCACCCTCCACCAAGGAGATGGACCACGAGCAACAACACTTCCCGTAATTATCCGCATCCGACTAACTTCACAACTACGTGAAAGATTCCTTACGAGAAGGATCAGGTTTCTATACAAAATTAACATTAAAAGAGTCCCTAAATTTTCCTCCCTCTTGTTGGAAAGGGGACATCAAACTTGCCCAAAGATGAAAATTAGAAGAAACATAATTACCAAGAGTGCTGGAAGGATGTGAGCTCCAACTTGAGCAAGCTTTTTTCTCACTAGTTCTGATTCCAATTTCCCTAGCATATGGATCGGCATGGTCGGCATTTAGATGAGCTATCTGAATAGATAAAACACATAACAGATTGCATTGGATAAAAAGAAAAAACAATGACTTATCTCCATATTAATGGTGTACACTTAATAAATTACAGGCAGCACAATACTGCGTTCACGTTAAAAAAAAAGATCGTCACACAAATATAGTTAAAAAGAAATCTGAATTCTGGTTCCTAACAAGTTAAATGATTGTCACACTAAAGTCAGGCTTAAGCATAATACACTAAGTAGTATTTAGTGACTCTTGGGACGTCTTCCCAGTATGGATTGGAAAGTTCACAACAGGATAGGTGATGTTGAAAATGGCACAAGTAGTCTTGGAGGTAGGGTGGGGGTCTATTTATGCATGTAGATGGGGGCAGTGAAAAGGAAGACTACATCTTTATAGAGAGAAAAATAATGTGCACCAAGGTCATAAAGCCAGTAATCTTTGGAAACAGGAGGGCAAACCACAAAAAACACTATTGGACTTGTTCAGGAAGAGAACTTTAATATGTGAGGAGAGATGGTGGAGGCATACAATAAACAACAACAATAACAATTAAGTTTTATTTCACTTGGTGGGCTCAACATTCTCATCTGTGCTACATTGGGCTTATTCTCGTGTAGGATTTTAATTGTCTAACACTTCGTCCCATCGGAGGAGAAAGACATAACAGAACTAAGTCAAAAGTAGGAAGAACATAATGATTGTTTGTGAGAAAGAATATAACAAAATGAAGAACATACCATTACTCTTGAAAGGATCCTGATTGATATTTATACTCTTAAAAGTTAAAACAGACAAGGGTTTAAAAAAGGCAGAGGAATTTTGCCCTGAAACCCTAATAGCAAATGCGATAGTAGTTTGGGACCACAATAGCGGTCGCTAGAACCGCTATTATTTGCGGTGGCTCGCAGGCCAAAAGCGTCACGCCAAAGCTTGCCATTGCTACGCTCTTCTGCTATAGTACGCAATTGACAACATAGGTTAATATATTGCAAACATTACACTTTTCTATTGTAGTTGGTTCCCCTTGTTGCTTTGATGTCAAGTAAGCGTTCAAATCCATATAAACTGAGGCTCTATATATTTTTACTCAAACGTAGTGTTTTAATCATTTATAATTCAAGCTCATCAATAGGGGGAAAAAATGTAAAAGTAACATGCTCAATTAATCTATGACAAGAATTATTCCAAAGTGTTGTTTTTTCCCCTTAATGTTAGTAAAAATATTTGATTGTTTCTCTTTTAACTCTCGTATTTTAAAAATTTCTGTTATATTTAAAAAAAATAATACACCCAACATATATCCGAACATCACACGAGTTCACACTCTAGTTATAAGCAAATAAATGCTGTCTTTCTATGCTTCTGTTGAGATATTAAGTATAACTCTTTTTTTCTTTTTTTTTTCAGTTGTCAGGATCAATTTAATAGAAAAATAATAAAAGGACAAAAGGACATTACCTGGTTAAGTGAAAGTGGTTCAAGAAAGTGAATACTTGCCAGTGGCAGTGGGTGATTATAACCAGACCCGGTAGTCGGCTTTTGGCTTTTTCTTACCAGAAATCCTGACAATTGCAGATTCCGTTCTTAAAATGATGAAATCGACTTGCATCTCTAACTGTTATCTCCCTTTCTGTTAAGATAGTAATTAATTTTACTGCAGAGTGGCAGTCAACACAAATCCGCAGATTTTTCGAAACTAGAATGCGGTTGTTGGGACTAGTATTTAGAATTCCAAATGCAATGGCTATTTTTTCACTATGATAAAGGAGAATCTGCTCCTTCTCCTCTTCTTCAACATCATGAAGAACAAAACTAGAATCTGCACGATATCCCAGTTTTTTCATCTGCACCAGCAGTTCCTGCAATTTGTTATTTATGGATGCTGATTGGGGATGAGATTGATGGCCCCCAATAAATGCATGGATTACCCCAGAGATCTCAATCCAACTGCATCCCGGGCTTTTCTTGTAACCACGATGCCTTTGTATGCTTCTAATATGGGCTGCATCATCCCATCTTCCAATAGAACTATATATGTTTGACATAAGAACAAAATTTCCAGTACCTTCAGGTCCCAGCAGCTGGATCTTCTTTGACACTTCTTCACCAATTTCAATATTTTTGTGGGTCCTACATGCAGCAAGCAATGCACCCCAAACACAGACATCAGGCACAAATGGCATCCTTTGAATGAAGGTGTATGCTTCATCCAAATTTCCCGCTCGGGCCAGAAGGTCAACCATGCATATATAATGTGCCATCCTTGGTTTGATGTTGAAGTCTTGGCTCATGGAACTGAACCAATGTTTCCCTTCTGTGACAAGTCCCGAATGGCTACATGCAGATAAAACAGCAATAAGGGTCACGTCATCAGGTTTCAAGCCTGATACCTGTAATTCATGGAATAGTGAAAGTGCTTCTATGCATAGCCCATGAATACCATAACCAATTATCATTGTATTCCATGAAATAATGTCCTTATCTTGCATCCTATCAAAAATCTTCCTACTGACAGTAATCTTTCCACACTTTGAGTACATGTCAATAATGGCATTGCAAATGGAGGTGTCATTAGTGAAGCCACGAACAACTGCATATCCATGGCAGCAGGTCCCGTGTTGTAGAGCGGCCAAATGTGAACAAGCTGGAAGTAGAGCTATCATGGTTGCCAAATGTGGTTCAATCCCAAATGACTGCATCTGGCGAAAAATAGGTAAAGCTTTCTCTGCATAGCCATTTTGCACACATCCTGAAATAATAGCACTATAAGAAACCGAGTCTTTTGCAATCATTTCATCAAGAAACCCCACTGCATCGTCCATATGGCCACACTTGGCATACATTGATATCAGCGAGTTTCCTACAGTTGTATCTAGGTGTATCCCTGACTTAATCATGTGACAATGCAAGATTTTCCCCCTTTTCATATCAGTGAGTTGAGCACAGGCTCTAAGCATGGTTGCAAGAATGACTGGCGTGGGGTTCAAGCCGTATATACATACCATGTCATCATAAAGATCCAATGCATCTGTCATGCAATCATGAAGTACATAACCTCCAATCATAGCACTCCAACATATCTCATTTTTGTTATTGACGGTATTGAATATTTTCCTGGCATAAGATAATTGATGGCACTTAGCATACATATCCAAAAGTGCAGTTCGGAGAACGACACTGTCACAAAAGAATTTCTTGAGAGAGTATGCATGAATAGCCTTCCCCTGGAGTAGTGCATTAGCTTGTCCAATTGTGGGTAGAATAGATACAAGAGTCGAAGAATTAGGAGCAATCCCAGCTTGCTGCATTTGGGTAACCAAGTGCAGTGTTGGAGTGGGAAGTGCGTGAAATGAAAAGGCAGTGATCATGGCATTCCATGCGACAACATCCCTATCCCAGTGGGACATAGTATTAAATAGTGTTTGTGCTTGAAACAAATTGCCACACTTAGCATACATGTCAAGCAAAGCAGTGGAAACATAGATATCCATTGTGAGACCAAGTATGTGGGCATGGCTATGTATAAGTCTCCCAAGTTGCAAGTCTTGTAGAGCGGAACAGGCTTTGAGAAGAAAAGGGAAGGTGAAGTTGGTGGGCGTAACGCGGAGTTGCAACATTTGATGGTACAGATGAATGGATTGTTGAAATGGGCCAGCCCAAGCATAAGCTCGGATCATCATGTTCCACAAAACAACAGTTGGTTTAGGAATATGGTCGAACACACGACGGGCAAGTTTGATTTCGTTGCGTGAGATATGGTAACGGGCAATAGCATCAGCATCTGGAGGAGGAGAAGATGTGGTAAAGTGATAATTGATTAGGAGGAATGAAAGTTGATGACGTTTCAAACATCTTGTCACCTTTGGTAGAATGAAAAGAGTATGCATTTCAGTTCAAGTGTAAGTGTCGCTATTATGATTACGTTACACTTTGGAGAAAATTATACACCAATTGCTACCTACGGCTCTTCTGTCTGAGTTTTACAGAAATGCTCCCTCCGCGTTCTCTTTAATTTTATCAACATATTTGAGATACTATTTTAATTTTTAAATATATTTTGTTTTCTTTAAAAGGAGAAATAATCAGTGTTTTAAAAACCGGACCGGTCTTCAAACCGGTGAGGGTACTGGTTTACTGGTTTATCGGTCGAACCATTGGGTCATCGGTCGAACCGCATGACCAAACCGGATTAAACCGGATAACTCGGTTGAATAAACCTGTCATTATAATAGGTATAAAACCGGTAAAATCGGTCGAACCGGATGATTCAGTCTCTAAAAACTATAACTAGCACTTAAATTTTTTGAAAAGATCATATCATAAATTCACAGGTTCATAATTTAAATTCAAATTTTAAAAGAGTCTAATTGTAAATTTTAAACAGAGTCTAATTTAAATTCATAGTTTTAATGTTAATAATTAAAACAATACAAATATTAACATTATTTTAAATAATAAATTTTCCAAGTCTATATATATATATATATATATATATATATATATATATATATATATATATATATATATAATGGAAATCAATTAAGTCTAAAATTATATTATATTTAGTTTCTTAATTTGTGTTCTTAAATTTCTATACAAATATTTGTATGATGGTTTTTCAATTAATATAAATACAAAATAGTAAAAATAGTTTTGTGGATATTACAAAACTTAATTTGTGTATCACTTGAATTAAATGAGTGATTACTATTATTCTTGAAGAAAAGTTTCTATATATTTGAGTAAAAAAAATTAAAAAAAAATTAAAAAAAAAATTAAAATAAATAAATAAAAAATAAATAAATAAATAAAAATTTTAAATAAGAAGTTGAACCGCCGGTTCGCCGGTTTTCCCGGTTCTCACCGGTTCGACGACATGGCCGATTCAGCAAGCGAACCCGGCCGGTTCCCGGTCCAACCGGTCCGACCGGCCGGTCCGGTCCGGTTTTTAAAACTATGGAAATAATATATCTTCTATAAACAAGAACTGAAAACAAAATTCTCCAATCCGGTCAAAAAATGAGACCTTTGGGTTACTCGTAGAATATACAAGAGTTGTTAGAAGACTTATCAAGGACTATTCTACCTGCCAACCCCACAATTAAACCTGACACCCTCCATGACTTGTGAAAAGACATATTAGTCCTTCTCAAAAAAATATTTTTTCATTTCGAAATATCCGGTAGACGCACGGATTTTTCAAATTCTCAGAACATACCGGGAATTTCAACCAACTACCGGGATTTTAGAATTAACAAGTAAGAATTTCAGGATTTTTTGAAATAACCGGTGACTAATACCCGGAATTTCAAAAATCCCGGTAACATCTTATTGGTAATTTTGAAATAACCGGTAATCGCCACCGGGGATTTCAAAATTACCGGTAGTTGTAAATTTTTATTTTTTCCGGGAATTTCAAAAAATCCGGTAGTTGTAAATTTTTCCTTTTCCGGAAATTTCAAAAAATCCGGTATTTTTTCAATATTTGTTTTTTTTTTAATCTTATTTTTTTTCAGTGAAAACTAGAGGCCGTGATGGTAGCATTGCTGGGAGGGCGCTTGATTTGGCGGGAGGTGGTAGAGGTAGAGGTACAGTAGATTCTGATGCTGAGTCGGCACATGTACGGGCAGGCCGGGTGGTCTCAACCGGTTCACACCGGAGGCGGATGGCCGAGCAGCGGGGGCGTTTCCAGGCACCTCGGTCTGTTAGGCGACGTGGAGGTCTTTCCTTAGTGCAGGCCACAGATGCGGACGTCCCTGTTATTCAGCCGGAGGAGGATATTGTTGGAGATGTTCCGGTGGAGACTGCTGTTAGGGATGTGGTAGAGGAGACTGATGTTAGAGTGGCAGTTGAGGTTGAGGCGGCTGGTACAGGAGAGGCGGCTGGTACAGCAGAGGCAGCTGGTACAACAGAGGTTGCTGGCACATCAGGTGTTGCTGGCACAGTAGGGGTCGAGGAGACCATTGAGATCGATGTTACGGTTCCATCGACCGAGCCATCGGTGCACACTGAGCCAGAATTCCCTGGCGGGCCGATAGATACGTCTGTGCTTACAGAGTACATTGAGCATGTGGCGTTGCAATTATGGCTGGGCCAAGTATATGTTTTTTGCGTTTCATTTTTCCTTTTGTTAGCTTATACATAAATTGTTTTTGTACTAACAAAGTTATTTAATGGTTCGTGTCACAGGTACGACCTGTACTGAGGGTCTAGTCTCACAGGGCGAAGATGAAGAACTTCACGCGTATTCCCTTCCCCGCTGCGGTGACGAGGATCATGGAGGACTTTGACCTCCTGCATTTTGGGAACTGTTCTCTCACCATGCTCGATGCAGATCTGTTGAGTGCCTTCGTCGAGAGGTGGCACAAGGAGACATCATCATTTCATCTCCCATTCGGAGAGATGACTGTGACCTTAGATGATGTCGCCTCCTTGTTTTACCTCCCTATCGGCGGTAGATTCTGGACGACCCCGATCATGAGTGTGTCCCAGGCACATGCGTTGGTGGTTCGTGATCTGGAGCTGCCTGAGGCAGTGGTGTATCAGGAGTTCACCGATACACGAGGCGCTCACCTACGCATGCGGTGGCTCCGTGATAGGTACGACGAGCTTGTTTCTGCTGGGAGGTTCCAGGCTGCCGCTAGGGCGTACATGCTGCATGTAGTAGCATGTACTCTCTTTGCGGACAAGTCTGGTACGTATGATGATGCTCGCTACCTATGCCTCTTCAGCGATCTGCAGACGCACAACTGGGCCTGGGGTTGTGCAGCCCTGACTCAGTTGTATCATGCGCTCAGGGAGGCGACCTGATTTGAGACGAAGCAGCTTGCTGGGTACCTTAGTTTGTTGCAGGTATATCTTAATTCATGTTCTTACTTGTCCTTATATTTTTATTTAAATCATTCTATTTCTAATTTATTGTTTGTTGCGATCTCAGTGCTGGATCTATGAGCATTTCCCTATGATATGCGATAGGAGGTTCCAGCCATATACCCAGGGCGAGCCACGGGCGAAGAGGTAGAGGGCGAGGTGTAGCGAGTGATTTTTGGATGTGGTTGCAAAGCACGATCGCTCTGGTACTACAGCTCGATTCATTTTTTATCCTATTAAAGCTGATGAAGGAAGGGAAATAGATATCTCCAATTAACCCTGCTTGCATACTAAGATTAAACAGTCAAAACTGTTGGTTTACAGATGCTACAAAGATTCGGGGTTTCTCCTAGGTTATTTTGTTGACAAGGGGTGCTTTAGGCTATCGGTTAGGATGTTAGGACGAATGTATGAGAGTATGGGATTTTGGGTTTTTGTTTAGTGTGCTCGCTAAGATTTTTTCTTTCAATCTTATGCCTACGTATTCCTGTTTAGCGAAACAGGGAAATCAGAGCGATCGTAGTTCCTCCTATTCTATGGGAGGAAACGGTTGTTTTGGTGTCTTGTTCAAAGCCCAAGACGTGAAGCGAAATGTGGTTTGTATCTTGTTCAAAGCCCAAGATATGAAGCTGAAAGGTCTATTTATATCTTGTTCAAAGCCCAAGATGTGAAGCTAAAAGTGTTGACCTTTAGAGAGAATTTGTCATCTCTAAAGAGGTTTGTTTGTCACAACTGTTGGGTGACTGACTGTAAAGGAGGATTACTTTAACAGGGATTTGTTAATCCGGCAATGCCATAATTTCCTTTATAGGGGATTTTAACCTGAAGGAGAAGACTTTAACTCAGTTTAGAGCAATGTCATCTTTCCTTAGGAATTTCTCATACTAAAAGAGGGACATTGGCATGGATGTAGATGATCCAGAGGCTTGCCGCTTACAGCAATTAGATGAAGGGGAAAAAGTTGTTGAAGTTTGTGTACTGTGAACGAGGCACAACTTTGATGCTAAAAGGTTGATTGGACCAACCAGTGGTTTTCTTATACAAAGCCTAAGAGGAGGCTAATATGTGCCTCTTACAAAGCCCGTGAGAGAGGCTAAAAGGTTTTGACTCGACGATGGAGTCTTTTGGTATCTCGTATAAAGCCCAAGATGGAGGCTATTTGACTCAACAAGAGAGTTTTTGTATCTCGTACAAAGCCCGAGATGGAGGCTAAAATTTGTTTGGCTCAATAAGAACCTTTTTGTATCTCGTATAAAGCCCGAGATGGAGGCGAAAGGGTGATTGACTCAACGAGGGAGTCTCTTTATGTGTCTCGTACAAAGCCCGAGAGAGAGGCTAAACGTTGTTTGACTCCGCTGGGGAGAATCATTGTATAAAGCCCAAGAGAGAGGCTATTGTAACTGGAGAAGGATCATTATACAAAGCCTAAGAGGAGGCTATGGTTACTGTTTCAGTTGAGTGACAGGTCCAGTATGCTGATTTAAAGAGAAAATCAGTTCTTATATGAGCAACACTGTACTCGAGGATTTGATTCGAGGATCCGGGCTATTCCTGTTCTTTAAGGAAGCGGGAAATCCGAAGGGCATTGAGACTGTCCGAGTCTACGGGTTTTTTTCCTATTTAACGAAGGGGTCACTTGAGAATGTCTTGGAAAACTCAAGGAGATTAAACTGTCCGTGTCTAGAGTTTCATCTTTTGTACCATGCTTAGAGAAACAGTAGTAGACTCTTTGAAAGGACTGTTCTATGCAGATGACTAATTTCTGTTCCTATACCTCTAGGAGGTCGTCGGGACAATTTGTACGAAGTCCAAGAGGAGGCTGGAAACTTTTAAGAAGCCGATCGGTCCTTGTACGAAGCCCAAGAGGAGGCTATCATTCCCGGAGGAAGAATCATTATACGAAGCCTAAGAGGAGGCTATGAATACTTCTAAGAAGCCGACGGGTCCTTGTACTAAGCCCAAGAGGAAACGGGGTTGCTTTTAGGAAGCCTGTGGGTCCTTGTATGATGCCCAAGAGGAGGCCGATGCTTTTAAGAAGCCCGTGGGTCCCCAAACCCCGAGAAATTCAAGGCAAGCTATTCACAAGGAATAGATCAAGTCAGGAAAGTTCGAGAATTTGGAAGAAACTCAAAGATGCCATTCACAGAGAATACATTCATCTCTGGGAGTAGAGTTTCTTGACAATTCCTAATGAGGACAACCGAAGAGAAGACTGTATCTGGTGATCCTATTGGGGATCTAGTTGTCTATTTCTATGAATAAACGAAACAGCGTCACCTAGTTCTAGACGTAGTTGCCGGGGAAACTCGAAATATCTATACTATTATTACACAATTGATATGAGTTTATGAAAGAAGACTTACAGTGAAACAGCCCCACAATACAGTTATATGTATATGAAAGCGGTAAATGAAAGCGTATAAACACTAACTCAGTTGTAGAGCTTCCATGTTGTTTGGTTAGTTGTTCAACAAAGAAAGATTGAAAACAACAGTATATTCAAAATCAAAGGAGAAAGTGCTTTGAAAAAGAAATATTTGGGGCTTGCAGCTCAAGGAGAGGCCCAGGGTTTTATCAGTGAGCGCACTGTTTGAATTTGTACAGAGGGACTTATACAAGTGACTGAGGCCCAAAAAGTGTTTTCTGTACGAAGGGATGGGTCTTACACTCTCTCAAGAGGCCCAAAAAGTTTTAAAGAAAAAGAGTGGGGCTTATAACACGAGGGTAGGCCCATTTGACTTTTCGTTTGAAATGGCGATCGCGCCGAGGTTTCCTTTTAACGCAGAGGGACTTATACAATAAGTGAGGCTCTAAAGGTTTTGGTTAAAAGGGGATTGGGTCTTACACTCTATTAGAGACCCAAAAGTTTTGAATGGGTCTTATAGCTCAAGGAGAGGCCCAAAGTTATTTTTAAACTGGCGACGATCGCGTCGTTTATTTGAAAATGTACAGAGGGACTTATACAACGAATGAGGCCCAAAAAGTTTTTTGTACAAGAGGGTTGGGTCTTACACTCTAATAGAGGCCCAAATGAGTTTTAAGAAAAGAAATGGGTCTTACTACTCAAGGGTAGGCCCAGAAGGTTATTTTTCAAAAGGCGACGATCGCGCCGTTTGTTTTTTGACGGTATCGGGACTTATACAATACACTGAGGCCCAAAAATGATTTGGTCAAAAAAGGATTGGGTCTTACACTCTATTAGAGGCCCAAAGTGTTTTGAAAATGATTTATGAGGGTTGAATTAATCCAAAAACCCTAATTTGTTTTCAAAAATGTGTTTTAATTGAATAAAAATTCAATTAAAATGATCAAAATTGTTTAACATAGGAAAAACAAATTGTGATCTTGGATTAATGCTTCAAAAATTAAGTATTGACCTACAAAATAATTAGAAAGCATTAAAAGTTGCAAAATCAAGGTGGAAAAAATATTTTAAATGTCAAAAACAATTAAAACATTAATTCTTTGCAAAAATATCAATTATACAAAATAAATAATATTTTTGGGATTTTTTGGGAAAATAAAATATTTTAACATTTTTGTGAATTATTAAAAAAAGAATCAACTCAAAATCATTAAAACTCAGAGAGAAATTAATTTTTGAATCAATTAAATAAAATCACAAAATTCAAATATTTGAATTTTCAAAAAATGGCGCCAAGAACACGCGCGTGTTCTGGGTTTGCCCAGATTTGCATTTTCTCTTCAATCTCACTGAATACTTGATCATATCATGCAATCCACACACCAATCAACTCGTTTCAACCTCACGATCATGTCTATGACAATTAATTTCATTTAAATTAAGCATAAAACAAGAAATCACGAAAAATCCTCAAGAACCCTAATTTCTGCATGAAGGCTAGGATTTTTGATACACGATTCAAACAATGCAATTAATTGAGAGGAAACATTCCATGCATGATTATGAACATATGGCCAAATTATTGTGTAGCAAAAATTGCATGGATCATAGAGTTAGAAGAGCTCATGCTTACCACTTGCAGCTGGTGATCGTGATTTGTGTTGGAGGTGTTACAGCTAGGTTCCAATGATCTGGATAGCTTCCCTAGGTGCCATGGAGTGTGTATGAATGCTTGGAATGGATTGAAATGGTTTGGAGCTGAAGATGGTACCTCAACTGCAAAACTGTCAAGAACTTGAGAATTGGCTGGTGATTTTGTGAAATCTGTGTTCCAGATGTTATGTGAGTGTTTGGATCACTTCTATATGATGTATGTGAGGTGTGTGTGTGTGATTGGTTTGATTGGAAAAGCTCTCAAACTCAAAACCCGATAGTGACTTGCCTTAGAAGGCAAAATTGGAGTGAAAGAAGAGATTTTGAGGAAAACATATGTTTGATGGCTTTGGTGTACTCAAACTGATCACAATTGAGCTCTATTTATAGTAGAGCAAGTTTGTTTTGCAAGGAATAGTGAATGGCAACTGCTGAGTAGGTTTGGCCAATGTTGGCAAATGAAAATCCAAGTCTCCTCTAGCCATTGACTAGAGGTTAGGGCACAGGCTGCTGGTTCCCTTGGTCTTGGATAAGTCTTGACTGAATTCAGTTGAGAATGGCTCAGTCCATGCCACCTTGATGCTTCCATTGAATGCTCCAATCCAAAATTGGAGTCTTGTCCCTATTTTGGCAATTCTAGGTTCAACATGTTATTTCTTGTTCCAAAGACTTTGGAGGCTTGGCTCAGTGATTGTCCCTTTTAGATTCAATCCTCAGAGGTGTCCAAGTGGATAGGAGCATTTGGATTTGGCTGATTTTGGCAAATCGAGCAAAAATGCAAAATATGCCTTGCCTTGACAGATTTCAACAAGGCAACTTGCCAATGTTATATCTCATGACTCAAATTGAATTTGGTAATGTTCTTGGTCATTTTGGAAAGCCCTTACATGATACAACAACTGTTTGAACATGTTTGGTTTTGATCTCTTTTGAATCCAAGTGAAAAATCCCCCTACATTTGGCAAAAAGTAGGGTAAAATCTGACTTAGTGAAATTTTCACTAAGTGTTGGAACAAAGTGACTTTTCTTGATTTTGATCACTCCATAACTCAAAATCCATGAGGAATTTGGACATAGGTCAGTATGAAGCTTTTGTAGAGGGCAATGAGATCTACCAATCAAGCTTTGAATGGGGAACAATGGCCTTGTGGTTTAGGAGTTATGGTCCTCCAAAGTTGGCACATTAGTGTCACTTTTTGCATAACTTAGAAATTTTTCTAAGTTTTTATGGTTACCCCTTTTACAAGTTATCCCACTTTCTTTGATTTTTCTTGATGAATGATGATTCAAATCATACATTAACATCATTTTAGGGTTAAAAATCCATTTTGGTGAAAAATCTCAAAAAGTCAAAGTTGACTTTTGTGCACAGTTGACTTTTTATCAGATGAATTCCAAACTGTGCAATTCTTCATGAAATCATGTCCTTGACCTAAATCAAACTTGATGGACATGTTCCATGGGTGTCATAGGGTATATTGAATCATGTCTTAGGGCTTGGGAGCATGTCCTGGTCAAAAGTCAAAGTTACAATTGACTTTCCTCGCGAAACCCTAATTGTGGTGCAGATGAAATTGAGACTTGTTGCTCAAGCTTCTTGGATTAATCCATTGTTCCAAATGGATCAATATAGTTCATTAGAGACCCTCAAATCATGTCTTGAGGTCTTGGCTCATGATTTGTCCCAAAAGTCAACTTAGGGGGGAATTAGGTCAAGAAACCCTAATTCCTGATTTTTTATGAATGCATCCCCTAAGCAAAATTGACTTGATGATTGGGTCCATGAGGTCCCATGAAGTATATTAGGTTATGTTTTGGATCATTGGCTTGTGCCCAGATGAAAATTTTCCATTTGGAGGCCCTGGTCGACCAAAACCCTAATTTGGTGACACTGTCAATCTTGAGACTTGATCCACCTAGAAGGGAGCAGCCTTGTGCTTGATCCTTGAAGTGGGAGTCCTTTTGATCCATTGTGGATGTTAGACAAGTTGAAGATCATGTCATTCCTTGATTGATCCTTTGTCTAAGGCTCTGAGAGGGCTTGAAACCCTAATTTTGATTGTAGTGGATGCTCACCCATCTTTGGGGAGACTGATGAAGTATGATGGTTCCTCCATATTGTGATGATGATTTGCACAATGATGGGAAATCTAAGTGGTCAAAATTTTGGGTATGACAGATGCCCCTATTTAATCTTCTTGGACACGAAGGTGTGAATGACGAAGGTATTCGGGCATTCGAGGTGCAAGAGGATTAAATATCGGAATACCCGAAATTTTGACGGCATCTATGATTGGTAATTCACGCATTCATCTTCTTTTGCTAAGCAATGATGCTTAGAAAAGGTAAACTTCCCCTTGATCCTGGTCTTCAGCCAAGGAACTGGTCTCAGTTTCTGATTTAAACTTCCCCTCGATCCTGGTTTCCTACCGAGGAACTGGTCTTAGTTTCTGATGTAAACTTCCCCTCGATCCTGGTTTCCTACCGAGGAACTGGTCTTAGTTTCTGATGTAAACTTCCCCTCGATCCTGGTTCCCTACCAAGGAACTGGTCTTAGTTTCTGATGTAAACTTCCCCTCGATCCTGGTTTCCTACCATGGAACTGGTCTTAGTTTCTGATGTAAACTTCCCTTCGATCCTGATTTCCTACCAAGGAACTGGTCTTAGTTTCTTTCGTCAATAAACTTTAGTGGCAAGGGATGTTATTCGTAGCGGCTTTCCTTCAAACTTCTCGCCGAATTTTCCTGGGGAGATGCTATTTGAGTGGAAAAAGTTTTGATTCAGACTTGTTGGGGAACCCAGTCGTCTGAGTTGTAGAGGTGCACAAACTTCTCTGTTTGGAGACGCCATTTGTTGAATCTACTGGGGAAAACGAGTCTCTTGAGAGACTGCTTTCGTTCGGGGTCTTTACATCATACTTTTCTCGGAGATCTTCTCGGAGAAATTCCATATGATGTGATCCAATTTTGAGGTGCCGATGACCTTTTCATCAATGGGTTTTTCGGAGAAAAACTGCCGTACTGCCGAATCTCCGATTTAGGAGGCTTTCTCTCGGGATTTTCTTTAATCCGGGAAAATAAGGATATCATCTTCAATGGCGAAGAGTGATGTTAACTGAGGGCTCTCTGGTCTTTCAGAGGTTCAAGTTATCAAAGTGGTCGAGGACCCAACTTTAATCTAGAAATAAAACTGGAGGAGAGAGATTGTTCAGACGTAACACTTCCTGACGAGGAAAGGGCTGACAACTCGATTGAGAGAACTTTTATCACTAGGGGACAAGACCGACTAGAGTGATAGTGATGCAATATGACTGTGAATGTAAATCAATAATGCATGATGCATGTATGTAAATGCTGACAAAACTGACGCAACATACAAACTAAAAGATGAACACGACTGGATACTCGGCCATTGCAGGGCGAAGAAGTACCGCTGGTTCAAGATAGTAATTCTGCCTTTCTTAGGAGAGATAGTCCCTGTTGGGAGCTATGTTGATCGGGCTTAGGAGATGAGAACTCGGCCGAAGCGTGTCAGACGAAACAAGGTCTCTGACACAGTTGATCCCTTCATTCAGGCGTACTGGCGTAGAAGGAGTACTTTGATTCCGTACTTTGAGGTTCGATTACTTCTGGAGAAGCGACCGATGTTCTTCTGATGTTCAATAGTCAAAAGAAATTGCCGTCTTTATTAAAAAGCAGAAAACGTTTTAACAAGTAAATTCATTTTTGTTTTATTTCAAGAATCGTTAGTCATGTTAACAACGTCGTTCTGTAAAGCTAAAACAAATAAAAATTACAAACAAAAGCACAAGGGCTCAAATTTTATTGATAAAATGGAGATCAGCCAAACGCGTGATTCCATTGAGTATTTACAAAGTTAGAAAATGGTAATTTACAGGGAAAAGGGCTACGTTGAAACATAACGACCACTATCCTTCTACCAACTTTGAATTCAGGGCATCCTGAGCTTCTGTCGAAGATGACCTTGACTGGAGTTTTCCTCCGATGGATGGTGTAACTGCTGCTGAGGGACCTGCCTCTGTTGAACATAGTTACTTGCCATTATCCCTAACTTTTGCCTGGATTGTACTGTGATGTTTCCAATCCACCGGGATGATTTTTTTTTTATTTTGTCTCTAAATTTTGCCTGGACCGCCCTTTTGGGTTTTCAATCCACCGAGATGTTTTTTTTAGGCGAAGTATTTCTTGACTACATCAACATTTGTGGGGTAGGCAAATTCCTCTCCGTCCATGGTTGCAAGTCTCAAGGCGCCGCCTGAGAAAGCTTTCGTGACCACATATGGGCCATCATAATTCGGAGTCCACTTACCCCGAGAATCAGTGAGAAATGATTGTATCTTCTTGAGTACAAGGTCTCCTTTCCTGAAGACGCGAGGTCGAACCTTTTTGTCGAACGCCTTTTTCATTCTCTGTTGATACAGCTGGCCATGGCATAGTGCCGGGATTCCCTTCTCCTCGATCAGATTCAGTTCGTCGTGTCGACTTTGACACCATTCGGCTTTGGTGAGCTTAGCTTCCATCAATACTCAGATTGACGGGATCTCTACTTCTATGGGGAGCACTGCTTCCATGCCATACACTAGAGAGAAAGGGGTTGCCCATGTTGAAGTGCGGCCAAATGCGCGATAACCGTGAAGAGCAAAGGCTAGCATCTCGTGCCAGTCTTTGTAGGTTACAACCATCTTTTGAACGATCTTCTTGATGTTCTTATTGGCCGCCTCTACCGCTCCGTTCATCTTGGGTCGGTAGGGAGATGAGTTATGATGTTCAATCTTGAACTCTGCGTACAACTCCTTCATCATCTTGTTGTTCAAGTTAAATCCATTGTCAGTAATGATCTCGCTTGGAACACCATAACAGCAGATGATATTGTTTTTGATAAATCGGACCACCACTTGTCGGGTTACATTGGCGAATGACGCTGCTTCGACCCACTTGGTGAAATAGTCAATGGCTACCAGGATGAACCGATGTCCGTTTGAAGCCTTAGGTTCAATCAAGCCAATCATGTCGATTCCCCATATGGAAAAAGGCCACGGGGAAGAAAGAACTTTGAGATGTGATGGCGGTACATGAATTTTGTCGGAGTATATCTGACACTTGTGACACCTCCTCATGTACTTGTAGCAGTCAGATTCCATGGTCAACCAGTAGTACCCTGCTCTTAGAATTTTTCTCTCCATTGTGTGTCCGTTGGCATGAGTGCCAAAGGATCCTTCATGAATTTCTTTCATCAGCATTTCTGCTTCTGGTCTGTCTACGCATCGGAGCAAGACCATGTCAAAAAATTTCTTATAGAGAGTGTCACCGCTCAGGAAGAAGTTTCCATCCAATCTTCTGAGGGTTTTCCTGTCTTTTCTTAGTGCCCCAGGTGGGTACTCTTGTTTCTGAAGGAAGCATTTGATATCATGATACCAAGGTTTGTCGTATATGACTGCTTCAATCGTGAAGATGTAAGCGGGCCATTCAAGGTGCATTATGTCGATCTTAGGTAAGTCGTTCCATTGACCTACACTAATCATGGAAGAGAGAGTGGCTAATGCATCAGCCATGTGATTCTCCTCATGAGGGATATGATGAAACTCAACTCTGTTGAAGAAAGGTAGCAACCTTCTTGCGTAGTCTTTGTAAGGAATAAATCCTTATTGGTATGTGTTCCAGTCTCCTTTTATATGATTGATAACCAAGGCTGAATCTCCGTATACGTCCAAGTTTTTTATCCTTAAATCAATTGCTTCTTCGAGACCCATAATACAAGCTTCGTATTCGGCCTCGTTGTTCGTACATTTGAACGTAAGCCTGGCAATAAAAGGAATGTGGGTACCCTGAGGGGTAACAATAATTACCCCAATTCCATTTCCATAATGATTAACTGCTCCGTCAAAGATAAGTCCTCACTGGGAACCTGGTTCTGGCCCTTCACTGGGTAACGGTTCATCGTAATCTTTCATTTTTAGATACATGACATCTTCGTCTGGGAAGTCAAACCCAATTGATTCTTGATCGTCAATCGGTTGATGAGCCAAAGGATCGGCTAAAATACTTCCCTTAACGGCTTTCTGAGCGTGGTACTCTATGTCATATTCTGATAACAGCATCTGCCAACGGGCAATCCTTCCCGTGAGAGCAGGTTTTTCGAAGGCGTACTTGATTGGATCCATTTCGGAGATTAACCAAGTAGTATGACGAATCATGTACTGGCGAAGACGTTTGGCTGCCCAAGCCAAAGCGCAACAAGTTTTCTCAAGCATCGTGTACCGAGTTTCGCAGTCGGTGAATTTCTTGCTCAAATAGTAAATGGCAGACTCTTTCCATTTGGTTTCATCTTGTTGGCCAAGTACACGCCCCATTGAGTCTTCCAAGACTGTGAGGTAGATGATCAGTGGTCTTCTTTCCACTGGAGGTGATAGAATCAGAGGATTCAACAGATATTCCTTGATACTGTCGAAGGCGGTTTGACAATCTTCTGTCCAAACGCACTCCTGGTTCTTTTTGAGTAATTTGAAAATCGGCGCACAGGTCGCGGTCATGAGGAATATGAATCTGGAGATGTAGTTCAAACGTCCCAGGAATCCTCTAACTTGTTTTTCAGTTTTCGGAGAAGGCATTTCTTGAATGGCCTTGACCTTGTCAGGATCAACTTCAATCCCTTTCTGGATGACGATGAACCCTAGTAGTTTCCCTGAATGGACACCGAAGGTGCACTTGTTAGGATTCAAGCGGAGCTTGAATTTTCTTAAACGTTCGAACAATTTTGACAGATGTTCAACGTGCTCATTCTCTGTTTTTGATTTTGCAATCATATCATCAACATATACCTCGATTTCTTTGTGTATCATGTCATGAAACAGAGTAGTCATGGCCCTTTGATAGGTTGCCCCGGCGTTCTTCAAACCGAACGGCATTACCTTGTAACAAAAGGCACCCCATGGGGTAATGAACGAAGTTTTCTCCATGTCTTTCGGTGCCATTTTGATCTGGTTATAGCCCGAGAATCCATCCATGAAGGAGAAAATTTTGAACTTTGTTGTGCTGTCTATCAGCATGTCAATGTGTGGTAAAGGAAAGTCGTCCGTTGGACTTGCCTTGTTCAGATCCCTGTAGTCAACACACATTCTGACCTTTCTGTCCTTTTTCGGAACGGGCACAATATTGGCTAACCATTGAGGATATTCTGATGTGGCGAGGAAACCTGCGTCGATCTGTTTCTGTACCTCCTATTTGATTTTGATGGCCATGTCCGGATGAGTCCGTCTCAACCTCTGCTTTACTGGCGGACATTCCGATCTCAACGGTAAGTGATGTTCCACGATGCTGGTATCTAACCCTGGCATGTCCTGATAGGACCAAGCGAATACATCGGGGAATTCTTTGAGAAGCTTTATCAAACTCTCTTTGGCAGTTGGACTGAGAAGTGCCCCAATCCTGATTTCTTTTCTCTCTTGTTCTGAACCCAAGTTTACCATTTCCAACGGTTCTTTATGAGGTTCAATGGACCTTTCCTCTTGTCTGAGTAGTCAGGAGATCTCTTCTAGAATTTCGTCGTCATTTTCTTCTTCAGCCTCGAATATCGGGAACTCAAAGTTGGGAGAAGGCATCGGATCGTATGTTTCAACGGGGTTTAAAACAAGCAATCTGCATGACTTGATGATTCGTGTTTAGAAGAGATAGAGAAAATGCAAGTGTGTGCAGTGTTTTATTTTACAGCTTGTTTTTATTATTGAATTGTTTTTTAGGATTACCATTTTCTGAAAAAGCAAAAAGAGAAAACAACGATTAATGCGGAAATTACAGAACGACATTATTTTATTAATGAACAAGTCGATTCTTGAAACTACAGCCCTATAAAACAAAACTCTGTCGCTTTGGGCTAAGCGAAGAGGGAAAATTTACAGAAAGCGAGCCTTGTCAAAACATCTGTTTCACCTGGGCAGGGTGAAAGGTTAAAGATGGCAATTACTTTGACTGACGAACGACCTTCGGAGCATCAACAGCAACCCATTGGCGGCGAAATCCTCGGTGAATCACAAAGTCTGGCACCTTCCTTGATTTGTCTTCAGAAATGGCGCTGATTTCTGGTGGAGCAGGATCATTGGAATCTGTCTCCAAGGAAGAATTGTCGTAGGAGAATTCCTCAGTTGTATTTTGCATAGTATTTGTGCTCTCAGCTGTATATCTCCCCATCCAGTAGGCTGGATATCTTCGAGCCTGATACGAGAGCTTTCGGGAGCGGTGTACCTGACCATATAGTCGTATTTTCCACTCAGTTGTCCCAAGGTGTCCCAAACTTCTTTGGAACTGGAGGAGTCATCTCTCTCGATGACGTTGACCTCGGGAAAAGCATAGTTGATGAATTCAAGTCCTGCAAACATTGCGAATTCATCTTTATGTTGAGTAGTTTCTGAATGACCTGAGTGTTGATCCCATGACATGGTGGGGACATAGGTATTCTGTTCAATGATGGTCAGCTGATTTTCATTGTTCGGCTAACTCTCTTGCCCCAAGTTTCCTAGGTAGGGCGGCCACATTAGCAGACCATCCATTGGGCCATAGTAGGTGTAGTCAAAATTGTCTTTCATCAGAGTGTCCTCCTCTAATGAGTTTGGCGGAGCACGACATCCTTCCGGATCACAATCGCCATAGATCATTTCGACATCTGACCGTGGTATAAATCTCGGACTCTGTGCGGGATAGCAAAATGGTATAGGTACCTCTTCCTGAGACATATAATCGTCCCCGTTAAGGTAGGACTTCCATTCTTCATCTGTGTTAGAGGGATCTTCCTTATTGATAGCATGTACTGCTTGAGACACTGGGTGAAGGAAACCTCCACTGTGGAAGAAGTTTTGAGGGGGATGAAGACTTTCATCGTTGGCAGCTGTTTGGGTACAGGTTTTCGAAAAACCAAGACCCTTCTTTGTTGTATTGCCAGTAGGAATGACAAGCTGTCCCCATCCGGTAGTATCGGTACTCTCGACCGCTTTGATAGCATCTTTGTATGAGGAAATCGAGGTTCCTCCTTGGGATTGATTGTCCTTGCCGACCGACAGCGCTTGGAACTGCTTTCCAATAACCTCCTCGGGTTCTACACTAGCAGATGATGACAAGTTACTCACAAGCAAGGCTTGTTCCCCACAAACATTGACAAGTTGATCATTCTTGACGAACTTTAGCTTTTAGTGGAGGGTTGAAGTAACCGCCCCAGCCTGATGTATCCAAGGTCTTCCTAATAAACAACTGTACGTTGCCCGGATGTCCATGACCTGGAAAGTGACTTGGAAAGTATGAGGACCGATAGTTATAGGTATAACATTCAGGGCTGACCATGTGTCTACCAGTACGCTGGCTAAAGCATCGTCCTGGCAGTTAACTGTAATGTTGAGTGCCATGTTATGACGGCGACCCTCTTCGGGTAATTCCTCATCACTAAATCCCAAATTATTGCAGGAAGTGATGTTAGAGATAATGCTATCGAACTGTCTGATTGTTATATCCTTATCCACAAAGGCTTGCTCCAAGACTTTCTGTAGAGCCTCCCTGTGGGCTTCTGAACTGAGTAACAGTGATAATACCGAGATCTTTGAAGGAGTCTGTAACAGCTGATCAACAAAGTTGTATTCACTCCTTTGGATGAGCTTCAGCATCTCATCATTATTTTTTGAAAGGTCGGGATTACTGGATTGACCGACTGATGGATCGGGAGCTTCTGTCTGAAGTTCCTTTTCCTTGTTAGGTTTTCCAACTCCTCGGTTGAAGATTCGACCACTCCGTGTTACACGACTGATGTCTGCAATATTCACGACGGAGGGTAATGGAATTTCCTTTCCATTTTCAATTATCGTTGCACCGTATTTGTAAGGGATAGCCTTAACTGATTCATACGGTAGTGGTCCCGGTAGATAGATGACTATAGGAACCTTCTAATTTTTCTGACCATCGTAAGTAATCTCGATCCGTTCCCGGTTGGGAACTTTAGATTCGTCAAGTAGAGGGATGATGGAAAAAACATCCCTGGTCCTGTGATGACCAGCGATCGTGACAACATCCTCAACTTGATCAGCAAGGTAGTTCGGTGTCCAGTTGATGGGTCCAGAACCCGGATATGGACGAATCTCTCCACGATCCACCTGACCCTGAAGAGCTGCTCCCACAAGGTAACACCCTTGGTTACTTTCCGAACAGATGCTACAACGGTCATAATTGTGTGGTGGCACCTGGCCACGCCCACTTTGAATACAATGTAACCTCACTAGGTTAGCTTCCACAGATCGGACATCCTGACTCTGACGCCGAGTGGGGTTTCTGTTATTGATACTAATTTGCTGAGTATCTTCATCCATATAAATTGGCATCCACCAGTGATTTAACAAGTGCTGAAGTGCCTCCTGGACAAGGGTACAACCTCGATCATTTTTGCAACCCGCTTTACAGCTTTGATAGTCGTCTGATATTAAGAACCCGAGTCGAACCTGCTCAGCATGTAACTCTACCAGGTTGGTATTCATCACGCGAATATCAAAGATCTGGACCATGTTGATTTGATAGGAATTCCTATCATGGTAGTCTTGGATCCATCCAAGATCCATCTGACGCTGGAGGGCTTCTTGTACAAAAGAGTAACCCTGTTTGTTTACCGAGCAAGTCAGACAAGAACTGTAATCGTGCCGCGGCAGATTATGATACTGGCTTTGCCTTGAGTGCATTGCCACTAAGTTGACATTCATCGCACGGATGTCGTGGTTTTGAATGACATTAGAATTCATGTAGACCATGTTAACTCCACGAACTCGGTGCTCTTGGATCCATCTGAGATCCATTTGTTCCTGTAGAGCTGCTTGCACCACAGAGCATCCCTGGTTGTCTTTAGAGCAGATATCACACTGGTGATAATTATGAGGTGGCACATGGCCATATCCACTATGTCTACAATGCATCTTGACCAGATTGGTTTTCAACAAGAGTACATCGTGAATTTGATAGACATCGTTAGTCTCTCCTTCTATCAAATTGACTGCAGCATTCTCATGTTGAGGCAACGGGTTCGTGAGAACATTAGAATTTGTATCCTTGAAGGATAAGACTCCGCTCCTAACAAGTTTTTGCACGTCGGACTTGAAATTGAGACAAGTCTCGATGTTATGCCCTGATCCTCCTTGGTGGTAAGGGCAAATTTGATCCACCTTAAACCAAAAAGGCGGATTTTCCGGTACTGTAAGAGGAGATTTAGTCTGAATGTGCCCCTTAGCCAATAGTAATGGAAACAGCTCTGCGTACGACACGGGTATAGGATCAAATCCTGGTGGCCGTGTTGTACGGTTGTTGTTATATGGAGGACGAGCCTGCTGAAGAGGCTGTTGTGTCCTTTGCTGATCAGGTTGACTCTGCGCAACCTGAGGTTGATACGTAGGCGCGGTGTTGATAGTAGGAGTTACAGCAGCTACTGGTTGGTATCGTCGCCTTTGCTTTCCGAGAGAGATATTCCCAATATCTTGCTCTTTTTTCTTAGGGAGAGCACTACCGTATTTTTTAATATCGCTCGTCGATCCAGTGTCTTTTACCAAACGTCCTTCTCGGACGGCTTCCTCAAGACGTACGCCTATGCCCACCATCTCGGTGAAATCACTGGGAGCACTGGCAACCATTCAGTCATAGTAAAATGAGCTTAAGGTTTTTAAGAAGATCTTTGTCATCTCTTTTTCCTCAAGAGGTGGACAAATTTGAGCGGCAATCTCACGCCACCTTTGAGCATACTCCTTAAAGGTTTCCTTGTCCTTTTGCGACATCGATCTGAGTTGATCTCTGTCGGGTGCCATGTCCAAATTGTATTTGTATTGTTGGACGAAGGCAGTGCCAAGATCTCTGAATGTGCTGATCGTGGTACAGTTTAAACCCATGTACCATTTGAGTGCGGCACCGGTTAAACTATCCTGAAAGTAGTGAATCAGTAGGTCCTGATTCTCCGTCTGAGCTGACATCCGCCGAGCGTACATCACTAGATGGCTTTGAGGGCAAGAGTTACCCTTGTATTTTTCAAAGTCGGGCACTTGAAATTTGTGCGGAACTTTTACATTGGGGACCAAGCAGAGGTCTGCGGTGTCCTTTCCAAATAAATCCTGACCGCGAATGGGTTGCAGCTCCCTCTGCATTTCCAGAAACTGCTCCTGGAATTCATCCATTATGTCGAACATGGTTTCCTTTTTACCAGAAGGTATCTGTGGAATCTGTCCTTCTGGGACAGTGTGCACCACAGGGGTGGTATCGTGACTACGGCAGTGAGTCTTGGTGTTTTCCGAAGTTTGTAACCTTCAGGAGTCTTCAGTAAGCCTCTGGCATCTTCGTTTTCCCGAAGTTTATAACCTTCAGGCCCAGCGGCTTCAGTTGTGATTCCCTGATCTTCAGTGATCGGCGGAACATATCCTTCCGGGATATAGTTAACAGGCATGCCCCAAGGACGATCTTTCGGTATTTGATACCTAGGATCATACTTCTCCACTATGGGCGTTGAGGTGATCTCTGAGATCACAATTCTTTGTAGCTGAGCTTCTGCCATGGCTTGCATGTCGTTACGAAGATTTCTCATATCCTCTCTCAGAGCGTCGATCTCTTCTTTCAACTCTCTATTTTCTTCCTCAAGATCATCCATCTTTTTCTGACGATTGGCCCGAGTATTGTATGAATGAGACAGTTTGACTCTAGAATCGAGATACAAACGTGAGATTCGTAGGGAAGAAGAATACGTGATGTGAGAATGATGAATGCAATGATTATATTAATTGTTTTTTAGTTTAATCAAAATAAACTTCGACAATTAGATTGCAAATATCAAATAGTGGGGAAACTCCTTTTTATTGAATTCAAAGGATTACAGAAATGGAAATACAGTAGATTACAAGGTGCGGAAATAGAAACCTAAGCTAATGGGTCCCGAGTCCTCTTTGAAGAGAAATCGGGTGCGGACTCTTTCCTTTTCTTTGACCGGGGCTCTTGGGCCGTTGTCGGGTTGTCATTCCTTTGCCAGGTGAAAGGAGCGAGCAAATTCCTTTGGTCATCTTGATTCTCTACAACATGTTGCTCTAAAATTTCAATCAGAGCATCCTTTTCTTTTAGTAATTGCTGTATTTTGATGCACTCTATGTCGAGGGTGCGGTACTTGTTCTTCCAAGACCTTCTCTCCTTTTGAACTTTGTTGAGAGTAACCTGAAGCTTTTCAGTTTCCGTCATGAAATACATGACAGATTCCCTCGGCGAAAGAATTCCGTAACGAGGATAAGGCATTTTTAGCTTGAGAGCTCTAGTTTGTACCCAATGGAGATAAGGCTCCATCGAAACACAGTCCGGTTTTCCTAGAGACTCTTGTCCTTTCTTATGAACGTGTTTCCAAGCGTGCACTATTGCCATCTTTAGTGCTCTGTCATTTTCTCCTTCCTTGAAGAAAAGACCTTCCAGATGAACACCCCGTGAGACGTATCTCATCGGGTATCCAAACTGACGGTGAACCAACACCGGATGATAGTTGATTCCTCCTTTAGTTCCTATGAGGGGTGCGTTAGGGAAATTTCCACAATGATCAATGATTCTGATTCCATCATAGATCCTATTACACCAATCTATATCAGAGTTGGTAAGAGATATGATCTTCAGCGACCAACGTAAGGCACTCTTGCAATCCCAAAAAGCAGCAGACTTGGGCAAGTGGGAGATAAACCATTTGTAAAGCAAAGGTACACATCATGTGATCTCCCCTCCGCTGTACAAATTTCCCAAATGCACAGAATGATATGCATCTGCGAGCAAAGTCGGCACAGGGTTTCCAATGAGAAAAACCTTAATGGAGTTGATATCGACGAAGTTATTGATGTTGGGAAACAAAAATAACCCGTAGGTGAGCAAGATAAAGACGCTTTCAAAAGCAGTCACGTTTCCTATACTGGCAAAATACAGGGCCTTCTTTGTCAAGAACTGGGCTGGCAAACCTTGGATGCCACCCTTAGTGGTTAGGTGAGTCCTAACCTCAGACTCGTCCAAATGAATTGCTCTTGCAATGGTCTGATTCTTTGGAATTTCTTCCAGTCCAGAAAATGGAGCTCGATCAGTAATGTGTAGATCAATCAAATAAGAATACTCCTTCAGCGTTGGTGCGAGCTGGTAATCCGGGAATGTGAAACAGTGATAAACTGGATCATAAAACTGAATGAGCGCATCCATGATTCCCTCAATCACATGGACTCTTAACAGTGGTAGCAGACCTCCGTGCTTGGTTCTGAAAGCCTCAGGGTTAGTGATCATCCTCGCTAACTTTCTCAAATCCTCTAGCTTTGGAACCTTGAAGGTATACCTATGGGTTCTCCTTCTACCGAAATCCATTAGCGCAATCCTTTTCTCCGGTATTTGCAATCACAGTCTTAGTTTAATTTAAAAAACAGAAAGACTAGAAGAGAAATTTTTTCTGAATGTTTTAATGTTTTTTAAATGAACGCATGAATGCAGCACACAAAAACATAGAAAAAACATGGGGTCAAAGGGTCGTTGTCATGAAGTCAAGGCTCTACCCATCCCCAAAGGTTTATACTAGGGTGATTTTTGTACCTGTACTCATTATCATCAGCTCCTCCCAGGAAAGCAAAACAACAAGCGGATCGCCAGCGAGTTGTAGAGCGATCTTAGAGTAAATGCCATTCACCGAGAATATATCACCAGCCTCAAATGAGGGTAGTATCGCGTAACAACTATTCCCGATAGTTTTCGCACTACAAAAGGGTTTGGCTCCTCAGCTTCTCAGACATCACAATCGGCCCATTGTCTAGGTGAGAGAATGGGTTGCATTGGTCAGCCTACACTGAGGTTGATGGTCGACCTCGTCGCCATCACTTATCTTAAGTGTATACTAAATCTTTCCACATGCGGTATCACACGCATTCCCATTAGCAGAAAAATAAACACGTATATCAATTAGGAAAAACAGTATATATATTTGTCCTAATCATCCTAGACCTTTAAAGTTATGAATCCTAAGTCCCTGACAGAAAATGGGTTCCCCGACGGAATTACCATCCTGTGGTTTCATTCCAAATTAACGGAGTTTTGACCTAAGATCCTAATGACGTTAAGGTTTCTATCTAGGGGACAAAAAAAGAACAAGATCCCTAAAGAGACCTATGATTCTCCCTAGCAGAGTCGCCATTTTTCTGTAGCGAGTGATTTTTGGATGTGGTTGCGAAGCACGATCGCTCTGGTATTACAGCTCGATTCATTTTTTATCCTATTAAAGCTGATGAAGGAAGGGAAATAGATGTCTCCAATTAACTCTGCTTGCATACTGAGATTAAACAGTCAAAACTGTTGGTTTACAGATGCTACAAAGATTCGGGGTTTCTCCTAGGTTATTTTGTTGACAAGGGGTGCTTTAGGCTATCGGTTAGGATGTTAGGACGAATGTATGAGAGTATGGGATTTTGGGTTTTTGTTTAGTGTGCTCGCTAAGATTTTTTCTTTCAATCTTATGCCTACGTATTCCCGTTTACCGAAACAGGGAAATTAGAGCGATCGTAGTTCCTCCTATTCTATGGGAGGAAATGGTTGTTTTGGTGTCTTGTTCAAAGCCCAAGACGTGAAGCGAAAGGTGGTTTGTATCTTGTTCAAAGCCCAAGATATGAAGCTGAAAGGTCTATTTGTATCTTGTTCAAAGCCCAAGATGTGAAGCTAAAAGTGTTGACCTTTAGAGAGAATTTGTCATCTCTAAAGGGGTCTGTTTGTCACAACTGTTGGGCGACTGACTGTAAAGGAGGATTACTTTAACCAGGATTTGTGAATCTGGCAATGCCATAATTTCCTTTATAGGGGATTTTAACCTGAAGGAGAAGACTTTAACTCAGTTTAGAGCAATGCCATCTTTCCTTAGGAATTTCTCATACTAAAATAGGGACATTGGCATGGATGTAGATGATCCAGAGGCTTGCCGCTTACAGCAATTAGATGAAGGGGAAAGAGTTGTTGAAGTTTGTGTACTGTGAACGAGGCACAGCTTTGATGCTAAAAGGTTGATTGGACCAACCAGTGGTTTTCTTATACAAAGCCTAAGAGGGGGCTAATATGTGCCTCGTACAAAGCCCAAGAGAGAGGCTAAAAGGTTTTGACTCAACGATGGAGTCTTTTGGTATCTCGTATAAAGCCCGAGATGGAGGCTATTTGACTCAACAAGAGAGTTTTTGTATCTCGTACAAAGCCCGAGATGGAGGCTAAAATTTGTTTGGCTCAATAAGAACCTTTTTGTATCTCGTATAAAGCCCGAGATGGAGGCGAAAGGGTGATTGACTCAACGAGGGAGTCTCTTTATGTGTCTCGTACAAAGCCCGAGAGAGAGGCTAAATGTTGTTTGACTCCGCTGGGGAGAATCATTGTATAAAGCCCAAGAGAGAGACTATTGTAACTGGAGAAGGATCATTATACAAAGCCTAAGAGGAGGCTATGGTTACTGTTTCAGTTGAGTGACAGGTCCAGTATGCTGATTTAAAGAGAAAAGCAGTTCTTATATGAGCAACACTGTACTCGAGGATTTGATTCGAGGATCCGAGCTATTCCTGTTCTTTAAGGAAGCGGGAAATCTGAAGGGCATTGAGACTGTCCGAGTCTACGGGTTTTCTTCCTATTTAACGAAGGGGTCACTTGAGAATGTCTTGGAAAACTCAAGGAGATTAGACTGTCCGTGTCTAGAGTTTCATCTTTTGTACCATGCTTTGAGAAACAGTAGTAGACTCTTTGAAAGGATTGTTCTATGCAGATGACTAATTTCTGTTCCTATACCTCTAGGAGGTCGTCGGGACAATTTGTACGAAGCCTAAGAGGAGGCTGGAAACTTTTAAGAAGCTGATCGGTCCTTGTACGAAGCCCAAGAGGAGGCTATCATTCCCAGAGGAAGAATCATTATACGAAGCCTAAGAGGAGGATGTGAATACTTCTAAGAAGCCAACGGGTCCTTGTACTAAGCCCAAGAGGAGGCGGGGTTGCTTTTAGGAAGCCTGTGGGTCCTTGTATGATGCCCAAGAGGAGGCCGATGCTTTTAAGAAGCCCGTGGGTCCCCAAACCCCGAGAAATTCAAGGCAAGCTATTCACAAGGAATAGATCAAGTCAGGAAAGTTCGAGAATTTGGAAGAAACTCAAAGATGCCATTCACGGAGAATACATTCATCTCTGGGAGTAGAGTTTCTTGACAATTCCTAATGAGGACAGCAGAAGAGAAGACTGTATCTGGTGATCCTATTGGGGATCTAGTTGTCTATTTCTATGAATAAACGAAACGGCGTCACCTAGTTCTAGACGTAGTTGCCGGGGAAACTCGAAATATCTATACTATTATTACACAGTTGATATGAGTTTATGAAAGAAGACTTACAGTGAAACATCCCCACAATACAGTTATATGTATATGAAAGCGGTAAATGAAAGCGTATAAACACTTACTCGGTTGTAGAGCTTCCTGTCGCTCCCGGGATTTTCATCCTAGTACAAATGCGAAAGTGGCACCGAAACAGAGTCGCCAGCAATGTGTATTTATCCCAAGAGAGGGAAAGGAAACACTGCGTAAACCTGAGAGGAAGGAAAGAGCATGGTCTCGCGACCAAGAGAACTGGATTCGGGAGTCGGTTACGCGCGAGGAAGGTATTAGCACCCCCACGCGTCCATCGTACCCGATGGGATCCACGCTTGCTTGTCTCAATCAAAGGGTGTAAAGAAAGATGCTGGAAAAAGAACCTGGAAAAGGAACAGAAAAGGAAAGAGAAACAATTGTAGGGAAAATAAAAGAAGTGCTCGCATGGGCCCTACCCCACTGCCTACGTATCTCATCGGGAACATGAGAATCAGAGCGACGTAGTTCCCCTCACTAGGGACGGATTGTTTGTGTTTTTTTAGGGAACGGCTAACGTTCTAGCTCAGGTGTTGCAGGCTCGCTGGTCCGAGTGCGTTACCATCTTGCAAGAGAACGAGGATAAGCACGTTCGTACGTCGAGAATGAGTGAGATGAGAAAAGAATTCCCGGAGAAAAGATGTTATTGTTTATTTTTGTCTTTTAAAAAGAAGTGTTTTGATTGTTTTGTGTTTTGTAACTCGTATTGTATTTAAGTCCCTCATATAGGATCGAATGCCTCGCATATCGACCCAAGACGGGACGCATGCTAAACATTCCAAGAAAGTGTGAGAAGATCCCCACTTCCTTGTTCCCACATGAAAGGCCTAAATACAATAAGTGTTATGCCTTTATTAAGTGTTTGTTATTACTGTTTTAAGATGAGAAGAAGTGACTCAAAGGAGGATCAAAGGAAAAATCTAAGTGGGGGACTAAGACTCAATCTTAATGTTGTCATATATGGTGATCCTAAGGTTAATGAGGTTTAAAGATTCTAATCCTAAAAGAAGAGAGAAGAGACTCAAAGTGTAAGAGAAAACGGAAGTTAGTTGTTAGTGTGCTCGCCAAGGATAGGGATCCTCGTGCCTACGTATCCTCATTAGGGAATGAGGAATCAGAGCATCCGTAGTTCACGGTACTACGGGCGGACAGGAAACGGTCTCGATCGCATGGGTGCGAGAGAACAAAAGGGAATGACACACAGAAAGTCTAAGGGGAAACTCAGTCCTACAAGTCAGCATGCAATGATGGTCCTAAGGTCAGGATCAAGGGATGTCTACCTAATGTTGTCAGGCATGGATTGCTTTCCTAATGTCTCTCATACCTCCGACTTAATCAAAAATTAAGTGGAGCGAGGAATCCTAAGGGATCATGTCATCAGACAAGTAAACACAGGATAAATCAATCACAAAATAAATTAAAAGCAACGAAGGAGCAAACAATATCAGTCAGCAATAGTATCACACAACCAAAGGGAGAAAAGGGAAGTTTTAGCCAAGGGGTCATATCAACCGAGGCAAACAAGCTAGCTGTGGGAAGTAGGTACTCATCCAATGGTATCGAGAACCATGGAGAGCAGAGTAAGAAAGGGGAAGATGTGAGTCAGATCACATAAGCATCAGCATCGATCAATGCGAGCTATAGACAAGGCGTGGGGGTTGGTTGCGAACCCTATCTTCCACTTGACCGACTCGATAACAGGAGCAGGTAATTTCAAAGCTTCAATCATGTAATGAGAGCTAAGAACGACTCGACTAGAATAACGGCGGTCGATTGCAAACCCTAACTTCCGTCAATTGCCTTCTTGGAGGTCTTGCCAGGGGGAATGGGATTGGGATGCCTCATAGAGGTCTTCAGGCACAATATTAAACAATCACAAACAGAGCCTCCTTTGAGGACTTCCATCATTGTCGGCCAAGTGGCACGGACTCCCAATCCTACTTCTCATGGCATAAAAAAGGAAAAATGCAGAATTATTAAAAGAGAAGAGAAGTGATACCGAACGGATATCAATCCGTAGCAACGCAAGCAAACTATAAGCAAACCGACAAGCTTCTAGTAACCTAGCATAAATGGACAAGAGTGTTAGAAAGTGAAACGGATCCGTGAGAGACATGGAACCCAATGCTCTTAAAAAATAATAAAACAAGGCCATAAGCCATAAACAGCAGCAACAACAGCGCTCCAACACCTGCATAGCTGTAAAAACTAGCAACAAGTAAAAAAACAGTCTATAACAGCTACTATTTCCAGAACAGAATGGGTGTATATGCAGCCAGCCAGGATATCAACATTCTACAGCACCCTTTGTGCACAGCAGCTGTGTATACTACAACAACTTCTATGTTTAATGTGAAACACTACAAAATAAACTCAAAGATTAGTCAAAGTTCAAATGGAAATAACCAAAGTGAGCAACTAAGATCAAAAGGAAATGTCAATAAGAACTAATTGAATTCAATACTAAATGTAAACACCAATTAGTCAAAACTAACATGTAACAGGTATTAAGAAGATTAACAAAGTTAACTAACGAAACTATTAAAATGATTAGTTGATGTTAGCATTAAAACTAAGCATAATCAATGTTAGAACTAAATCAAATCAAAGCCAATTAGTTCAAGATTAATTCCTAATTCTAAAAAACTAGTTAGTGGACAATTATGCCAAAAACAATGATGGAACAATTAAGCCAAAAACGGTTACGGAACGATTAAGCTAATCAATTAGAGAGCGATTAAGCTAAAAACAATTAGTCGAATTTAATCTAATTAGTCAATATCTAAATCCAAGGGAAATTAGTTCCTAAACAAAAATTAATCGAAATTAATCGGCAATTACGAACACAATCAAGGTTAAAAGTCAATTAAAGTCAAGATTAATCTCTAATTCGAAACAAATTCTAAATGGGGAATTAATTCTAAAAACTAGTTCTAAACAAATTCTAAGGTTGGTTACCTAATGTTTATTCTAATTCTAAGATTAACTAGGTTTAATCTAGTAGAAAAACGATTAATCTACGATTCGATTAACAAGGCGATTAAGCCAAAAAAATTATTAGTGTGATTAAGTAAAAAATTAATTAAGCAAATGATTAAACCAAAATCAATTAATCAAAGACCATTAATAAAATGTAAACCTAATTATCAACATTAAGGTCTATGGTTAATATTCTAAATCAAATCAAAATTAGTTTCTAAAAAAGGGTAATCAAAATTATACTATAATTAGTCAACAATTAGTCAATGTTAAAACCATGTTAATTTCTAATTCAAGCAAGATTAATTCTAATTTAATGAACTAAAACTTAATTCTAACAAAATTACATTCTAACCTAGTGAACTAGAAATTGATTCTAGCAAAAAATTAGTCCTAATCTAATTAAGTCCAAACTTCCATTAGTGCACCTAAGCTAAAACAATTAGTCAAAATCATTATCAAAATTCTACAACTAATTAGTCAAAGTTAATACTAATTAACAAAAACCTAACCCCCTAAAATAATTAAAAAGCGATTAATTAAGAAGAAGGAAAAAAACCTTGACAAGAGAGGTGTGTCGTGGTGTGTTGTGGCGTGTGAATCCAAATTCCATGGAGTAGGGCTTAAGCCCATTGATCTCTCCCTTGTCCAAGGGGTGTGCGAGCTGAAAGACGGTGTGGATTAGAAGAAGCATAGGGCCTATGAGCCCGGTCCGCATTGGTTCCTTGAGATGGATCGATTTTCTTAAAAACCTAGAGGATGTTTAGCAAAGCTCACTCTCATCTTTCCTTCTTCCGCCGTCAACCTCTTCTTCACACGACGTCAAATCTTCGACGCCACCAAACACAACAGCCTCCTCCGTCCCTTCTTCGTTCTCACTCTTTTTTCTTCCATTCATGAGGTTCGCCGCCGCGAAAACACTTTCCTCGCTTCAAACCTCGCCTTTCCGTTAATGCTACCAACGATGCAACATCTCGTCGCGCCTGAGCCGATGGCGGAGTTCTCCATCATTTATCAATTTCAACCAATTCTTCTCCCAAGTTAAACATATAATCCTCACCGTCCGGGAACTCCTCATCCTCCTCACGCGGCGATGGTTGAACAACGAAGTTACGATGCCTCGCCGGAAAGTAAACATCTCCGCCGTCTTCTTCAACCATCCAACCTTCGTTCAGCTCGCTCCGAGTATCATACTAGATTACGCATCGCAACCGAAATAAGGAGATGTGATCTGAATTAAGAATCGCGACCGAGAATCGCCAAAGTTATAGCAGTTTCGACGTAAACGCGAGATTCTTGCGTAAGTCTCTGATTTGATCTCTTTTACTTTTCCTCTTTTCGTACTGCTTTTTTCGCTTCCACTACTTCTTTTTTCTTCGTCTGAAAATTGTTGTTGCTCGAGTCGTTGTTCAAGTTCTGAATTGATTGTATCTTGCGGTGCCATTGTTGTGTGCAGGTAAATTGAAGATGATGAAGAAGTTGCGGATGTCGAATCGATGATGATGAGTGAAATCGCTGCAGGTTCTTGAAGGTTGATGGAGATTTCGAGAATCAGAATGGTGATGAAGAGAAAGTGCTTGTTGGTATTGCCATATGAGGATGAGGTTGAGGATCGTAGATGATTGAAGGTCATGGAGAATGGTAAAGATTGAAGAGGTGATTCCGTTAGTTTTTTCAGTTAGGAGATTATGTTAGAGATTGAAGGTTCTGTTAGAAAGGTTAGAGGTTAGGAATCGGTTCGTGAAGGTTTCTGTTAGAAATTAGTTAGAAACTTGTTAGAGAAGTTCTGTTATCAAAAATGAAAAACCAACTTCTGTTATGTGATTCTCGCTGCATATCTCTTTTTCCATTTCTGAATTTTCTGTCATGAGTGTTTTTGTTCAATTTGCCGCTGTTATTTTTCAGTTTCTCTAATATGTGTTTTCTATTGAGCGCTGGTTTGATGTGCTATAGTGAAAACGACACTTTTTCCTTTATTTTGAATAAATGGGCTTAAACAAAAATGGTGATGGACCTATTCGTAATGGACAACATATGAGAAAAAGTGAATTTGTTTTTAAGTGTGAAATCAAAATGAAAATGGATTGGATGAGATATGTTTGGATATGGTTTTTGAAGTTTTAGAAAATGAATATGATTTTGGATTTGGGATTAACAAGAATGGACAATGGTTTAATGGCTAAAAAAATGGATAATATTTGATATTAAAAGTGGATAATGAATTAAATTTGGATAAATGGTTAATGGAAATTGAAATGGATTAACAAATGGATATTATGGAAATTGGTTTGAATTGGATAGAAATGAATTAAAATGGATTTTGAATTGGATTTGGGTCCAAAGATGGATATGGATTAGAGAGTGGATTAGAAAAAATGGATAGGAAATATGGATTAGATATTTGGTTTTATTTAAGGAAATGGGCTAAAATGGATATTTAGATGAAAATAGGATTTGAAAGTGGTAAGGAATGGATATTGAAATAAATTTGAATATGGAAAGAAAACTGGTTAAAATGGTTGAAAATGGTCATGATGGATAGAAAATGGATAACCCAAAGAATTCAAAACCAATCATAAACTATTCACCAGCCTCTAATAAAATGATCACAACTACCACTGAACAATCTGGCCACTCACATGATCTGCTGAAGAATCTTAACCAATAAACAGTCCACAAGCTCAACCATGAATAAAAACCTAAATCACCCAAATGCACACTGATGAACTTTGCAGAAGATGACTTGCATAATCGTCCCGAACAGGGCAAACACTTATAACAAGAAAAACCTTTGACCCCATGTCTCAGAAAACCAATGCAATGATATGATTATGAGTTATGACCTAAAAATGCAGATGAATGCGAGGCAAAAGCCAGAAAAAGGTAGGGCAAATTTTGGGGTGCTACAGCTGCCCCTATTCAATCAACTTGGACCTGAAAGGATGATAGCAAATGCCTTTAGACATTCAAGGTAGAAGGTGATTGAATACAAAAAGAACCGCAAAATTTGCACTATGTAGAGAGAAAATATAATTGGAGCCCAGTCACATCTCGTCAACGGAATTCGACGGAAAGACAACATACCCAGAGAACCACATCGTCAAAGGGGTTTAACGGGAAGAAAGATGGAACCCGACTGAAAGGACACATCGTCATAGGGATGACGACAAGAAGACTCAACTGAAGGAACACATTGTCATAGGGATGACAGAAAGAAGATGAACCCCAAGAAACACCTCGTCAAAGGGTTGACGGGGAGAGGACTCGACCAAAGGAAACACATTGTCATAGGGATGACAGGAAGAAGACTCGACCAAACGAAGCACATTGTCATAGGGATGACAGAAAGGAAACCTGACCAAACGAAGCACATTGTCATAGGGATGACAGAAAGGAAACCTGACCGAGGGACCACATTGTCATAGGGATGACAGGAAGACGACTCGACCAAAGGAAACACATTGTCATAGGGATGACAGGAAGAAGACTCGACCACAGGAAACACATTGTCATACGGATGACAGGAAGAAGATGAACCCCAAGAAACACCTCGTCAAAGGGTTGACGGGAAGAGGACCCGACCAAAGGAAACACGTTGTCATAGGGATGATAGAAAGGAAACATGACCGGAGAGAACACATCGTCATAGGGATGACAGAAAGAAAATGAACCCGGAGAAACACATCGTCATAGGGATGACAGGAAGAACATCTGACCGCAGTTAACACATTCTCATAGGGATGACAGAAAGGACATCTGACCGCAGTTAACACATTGTCATAGGGATGACAGAAAGACGACTCGACCAAGGGAAACACGTTGTCATAGGGATGACAGAAAGACGACTCGACCAAGGGACACATTGTTATAGGGATGACAGGAAGAAAAACTTGACTGAAGATAACCCACTGTCATAGGGATGACAGGAAGAAAAACCTGACTGAAAATAACCCACTGTCATAGGGATGACAGGGAGGAAATTCCACCGTAGGGACACATTGTCATGGGGATGACAGAAAGACCCAACTTAAGGAACACATTGTCATGGGGATGACAGAAAGAAGCTGACCTAAAAAGGTAAACACTTCGTCAAAGGGTTGACGGAAAGAGAACCTATCCGAAGGACACACGTCGTCAAAGGGTTGACGGGAGGAAAACTTGCTTTGAAACGTCGTCATCAAAGGGTTGATGGACAAAGACTGATTGAGGGTAAGATTGACGTATGATCTACGACCCAAAAGAAAGGTAAGCAGAGGGGTTGATTGTAATGTCTGCTGGGATATGTCATTGTCTTGATTGGGAGTTGATTTGGGCTTTCGCGCAAGGTACCAAATCTGGCTTATGCTTCGCATACATATGTTTGAATTTTCTTTCTATGGCGTAATGCTCCATACGAAATGGAAATGCTACGCGATTCGAGGATGCAATGATCACTATATGCTGAAAACCGACACATGCTCGGGCTACCGGGAAAAGAAGGATGTGCCAAGTATGATTAGACTTTGCTGGCTAAGACAGGTGAAACCTGATGGTGATTGTTTTTCAAAGGCGAAATCTTTCTGGGTACCAATGGGGATTGGATTTTGAATGAAGTGCCAATAGGGATTGGACTTTTCTTTAAAGGGGACGCCAATTGGGATAGGATTTCAGGTTTTTTGAAAGATTCCAGCAAAGTGGGCTGTGGAAGAATGCCGAGCAAGGTTGGGCTATGGATTTTTGTTTGGTTTTACAAGGCTTCATGCAATGCTATGCGAATGATATGCGATGATGATTATGCAATGATGTTTATGATATGCAACAGGAGCACTCCAGCAAAATAAATGCTGAAGAGACGAGGCCAACTCCGCTGGGGATAACAAACTGAACCATCTTCAGTGTCATAACTGCTTGAGATCCCGACTAAACCTCCATTATGCAGGAAAGTATGAATAACAAATGTCTGCTGGAGAAACATCCCCAGAATCTGTTGGAGAAAAGTGCCAATGACAATCGACCTTTGATTTGCTGGGGAAAGCTAACCACCACTCAAAAGATTGCTTGGGGATAATGGTTGATGATGTCAGCCCTGCTAGGGGACCAGATCAGACTTACTCCTTTGTTTGATGCTTGCCTCTTACCCTTACTCTATTGGGGAGATGGGAACAACTTTACCACAAACTGGGGAAGCACAAATCCAATACTCACAACACTCTTATCCTGTATGGTAATATGAACTCTCGCTGAATGAAACTCTGATGGGAAGAATAACACTGAAGGGATGTCTTTTTTAGCAATGTCTTTTGTACAACGCCAGACGACTACTGGCTTGCCACACTGCGGATGGACTTTAACAATGACTTTTTGAACGACGCCAGGTGACTACTGGCTTGCCATACTGTCGATGGACTTTCAACAATGTCTTTTTGAACGACACCAGGCGACTACTGGCTTGCCATACTGTCAATGGACTTTTAACAATGTCTTTTTGAACGACGCCAGACGACTACTGGCTTGCCATACTATGGATGGACTTTAGCTGCTCTGCCATTCTAGACAATGGACTTTTACCAATTCGTGTTGGATTTCTGCCAATCTGTCATTGGACTTCAATGATTACCAAACCAGCTTTGGAATCTCAAAATTGCCATCTTCAGATGGACTTTTTGCAGCTCTGCCAAACTAACGTTGGACTTTGATGCTTACCAAACCGGCTTTGGAAGCTTTGCCAAATGATCACTCCACCTGCTGGAAAAACCATCTGCAATACTATCCCACCTACTGGAATAATATGAACAAACTGTATATAACGATCACCCCACCTGCTGGAACAACCATCTGCAATACTATCCCACCTGCTGGAATAATATGAACAATTGTATATAATGATCACCCCACCTGCTGGAACAACCATCTGCAATACTATCCCACCTGCTGGAATAATATGAACGATTGTATATAATGATCACCCCACTTGCTGGAACAACCATCTGCAATACTATCCCACCTGCTGGAATAATATGAACGATTGTATATAATGATCACCCCACCTGCTGGAACAACCATCTGCAATACTATTCCACATGCTGGAATAATGCATGCCAAAAATAAATTGGACTTTGGATTGTAAATGAGCAATGCTGAGAATTACACCACCGGCTGGGTAATATCATATGCTGACACTTTGCTGAAGAAGAGATTCCCTCGATCTATTTAGACCTTGCTGGGGAAATTACTGTCAAAATGTCGAACTCTGTGGGGATACCATTACCAGAGATACGATCCTGCTGGGAATCATGGCTACTCTGTCGGGGATATGCAAATCCTAGTTGGAAGACAATCCGTTGTAACATGCTGAGAAAGAGTCTCTAGAGATCTGCTGGGGAAATCCAAAGCAATTCCACGGTAGTCTGCTGAGGAATAAAACTGTCAATCTTAGGATAAGTGTCATAATGCCCCATGTTAGGCGAACTTTCCTTTTGACGACTCCGTCGGGGATAATGAGTTTACCACAAACCCTGTTGGGGAAAACCGCTTTAAAGCGCCTCGTGCTGGGGAACGTCTCTTGAGAGGATTTTACAGAAGACCAAACGTCCTCAAACTCTACTGGGGATAATAGATCTGAAACACCTCCTGCCGGGGAAATTCCAAATGTCCCATGCTTGGGAGAGTCAACAACTTACTTTTTGCCCCAAGACTGATCTGAAGAAATTGTCATAAGAGGATTTTACAGAAGAATAAACATCTTCAAACTCCTGGCAACTTCACTGGGGATTGACCATCAGCTTTGGTGTCTGCGAAGCAACTCTACTAGGGACGTCACGTGTCAGCTATCAACATGAACCCGCAAACGTGATATGACCAAAAGATGGTGCCCCGATGCAGCGTAACCTGTAAATGAACATGTCTTCAGGATGTCTCGTGAAGATCCGATATATATGCCCCAGACTGTGATTTACCGTTCTCCGGAGAGAATAACCTCCTGGTTTTGAGGCGGCCTGCCCCAGCCTTGAAATGCTTTGTGCCCCTGTCTGGCTGATCTGTGAAGGCGTACCTCTGACTGACTGACCTTCGAGAGATTTGTCGAATCTCGACTTGATTGCCCCAGATTCTCGACATAATTGCCCCAAATTAACTAAATCTTGGAATGGATCGCCCGTTTGGTATGACTTGCCCCAGCTCAACGGAGTACTCGGGCACTTTGCACCTTAGATTAATCAATCTTTCCATTGTAGAAACTTTCCTGATGTCAAGCACTTACTCACAAGTACAACAATTCATTTTGAAAAGATAATTTTGATGCAATGCATATGACAGTTTTGAAATCCAAGTTTGTTCACTGGAAAAGTGTTGTGACATATAGTGAACGAATCACTTATTAGAATGTCACATCGATACCAACATGAGTGGTAAGAGAGTCCTTTTGGGAGTCAGAACTGACACGATTTTAACCGAAGTATGTTTTTGAAACTACCCTGCTTCAATTAGGTCTTTTGAAGGTTGTAACGTGGCCTGGTTCGCGGTTTAAGAAAGAAAGGATATAAGGCTCAAATTTTTGTTTTAACCCACCCATTCTCTTTGATGTTCTCCAGTCCTACGTTCAGCTAACTTGACACAAGTGTTCTCCTTTCAAAAGGTTAATGAATGGTAAGAGGATGGTTAAGGAACCCACACGGTTTTCAGAGTGACGGTCACCCCTTTTATCCTTGGTGTCTGTATTCACACGATTTGTTCTTTCCTTGAGGATTTTTCTTTTATAATCCTTTTCGCTTTTCATTCTTTTGTTTTTGATATCCCTGATTTTTGCCTGGACTAATTCTTTGTGAATCTTTTTTTTTTTATTTTGAAGTCCAGCGGAATGCCCAAACTTTTGCCTAAGTCACTTGTTTTCAAGTTTTGACTTAGCGGGCTTTTTCTTCTTTTCTTTTGATTCTTTTTTTTTTTTGAACTAATCATGTGACACAGGTTTGTCTTGACTCGTAAAGGGTTGCGACCGTCTCAGTCTTCGATTGGTGAGGGATAACCGTAGATGTACTTGATCCTCGAACGGAACACTCCTTTCGAAATTTGAACGCTTGGTCAAATTAACTGACACCTACCCTGCCCCGGGTTAAGATAGAGGGTTTTTCCGTTTTCAGAAAGAAACTCCTGCTTCTAGGCTCAACGAGGTTGACAAGGGATTATCTTCCTTATATCTCCGGTGTTTAGGAATTTGAAACAATGCATGTACATCATCAACAGGGTTTTTGTTCAAAAGCATACAATCGGAAGTTTTGCGTCTTTCAACTTCGTCATCCTCCCTAGGATCCTGCTTAAACAAGCATATGATATCAAATAAAAAGTATGAGTGAACACGACTGGATTTAATCAAAACATGCATATTCATTCCATTATCATTATCAATCGAAAATAGACAATTTTTACAAATGAATTTGCACTTTTTAACAGAAAAGAGACTACAAATGCAAAGAAATGACATGATCCAAATGGTCGCCAGCTTTGAGGAACTGGGCTTTCCAAGCTTGATTTGCTAATGAGCTAGCCATCTTCAGTATTGCTCGTCGAAGTCAGTCGGATGATCATATGCACAACTGCTCTTGGTGGCTTCCATAACATGGACCGATGAACCCACCTGACTGGATGAAGGAGGATCGTTGATTTGAATACCCTGAGGCGTGAACGAGAACATATTGGAGTCAAAAAGTGTCTGAACTTTGCTCCTGAGCACCTTACAGTCCTCAGTTGAATGCCCCTGTGCCCCAGCATGGTAGTCACAACGGGCGTTGACATCAAAACCTGGTGGGTATGGAAAAGGCACTGGCTTTAATTCCTTCGGCACTATCAATCCACCTCTGATCAAATCCGGCAACATCTGACTATACGACATTGGCAAATGAGTGAAATTCCTCTCTGGCTTCCTTGGCCTTTGTCGGGCGTGCTGACGCGGCTGACGGCAATATGACCATTGATTCTAAGAAGGTCCCTGATTTGCAGAAGAATATTGTCCCTGATATGAAGACCCATAAAATTGTTGACTCTGAACAGTTGATATGTTTGAACACCGAGAACGAGGTGGTGAAGATTCCTGAATGGAACTATTTTCCTCCTCGAATTCTTCTTGAGAACTGACAACTGATTCATTTTCATTAGCTTGGAAGTTCGAGATGCCTTGGAGCTTTCCACAATTGAGTAATCTCTCAATACGTTCTCCCACCATCACCAGGTCAAAAAATTTTGCTGCCCTATTGACAATCATCTTTTCCAAATACGACCCTTGCAAGGTATCCATGAACAAATCAACCAATTCTCTATCCGACAATGGCGGTTGAACACGAGCGGCTAACTCTCTCCATCTCTGAGCATACTCTCGAAATGATTCATTATCTGCTTGAGACAAGTCTTGCAAATGCGTTCGGCTGGGAGCCATGTCAAGATTATAATCGTACTGCTTCACAAAGGCGTTGGCTAGATCTGACCATGATCGGATGTTACCACTCTGCAACTGCATATACCAATTCAGTGATGCCCCACTCAGACTGTCCTGAAAGCAGTGAATCATGAGCTTATCATTGTCGACATGTGAGGTCATTCTTCTGCAGAACATCACCAAATGTAGCCTCGGACAGTTATCTCCTTTGTATTGCTCAAACTTCGGCATTTTAAACTTTGGAGGCATTACCAGGCCAGACACCAAACACATGCTCGAAGCATTCAAATCAAGAGTATCACGCCTCTCCAGGGCTTTAATTTTCTCGTCCAACACACTGTATCTTTCATCGAACTGAACAGCCCTTGGATCCTTAGGTTTCATCTTTGGAACTACCCCCTGGACATCTGGCATAGAGAAGGCAAAACTCTGATAATCTGTGGCATCAAGAGAAGAAGAATGTCTGTCTCGGAAGATGGTACACTCGTGTATAGCATGATTCTCAACCGGGATCTGCACAGGCCGAACTTGAGCAACATTGTTCACCAGAGGTGGAATAACATTCTCATTTCTTTGAACATTGGCCTCTCCCCTTGTCATGGTGGCCATAGCCTCCATAAGTTGATCCAACTGAGTTTTCATCAATTCGACATCGGCCCTAGTCACAAACTGATTCTGCTCCCCAGAGTTCATGATCTTCCCAAAGCTAATTTAAGTCCAATACAAAAGTCGGGAAATCAAACTGCAGATCAGATAAAGGATGGATGAGCTCACTGGTCTGGCCTGGAGAAGGGATATGCAAAAATGATGCAAGATGCAAATGCAATGCAACAATATGAATGCAATAAGACATGGGATCAAAGCTTCCATATATTCTGAATAAGTGTTGTGATGCTGACTGAATGAGGTCATAGGTCTGCTCTAAAGAGAATACCGGAATACCAGAATACCGGATGATCAGAATACCAGAATACCAGGCTGATAAGTCCACACTGATAGGAAATCCAAAATACCGGGTATGTTGAAGGTCAAGGTTACCTGCAAACCTATAAACAACCTGCCCCTCTCACATGTGGGTACTAGGATGTTCAGTATCCTGGGCTCTCAGGTCGAGAAATGATGATACGTTCACCATTTCTGGTTTGGCATCATCATCAATCGAGGAGGCCTCTACTGATTCTCCAAAACAAAAGGTCCTCAGCTTCTGGCACTGAGGTCGAGAAGCAATAGTACATTCATCCCTCGGGGTACAGTACTATCGCCAATCGAGGAGTGCCTCCATTGATTCTCTTTCAAAAAGGATATCCTATAGCGAGTTCCCAGCATTAGGTCCTCGAATCGAGAATGTGCAATGGGTTTGCCACAGAACGTGGTCTGCCACTGTCACATCTCGGGAGGAGTGCCGCAACTGAGTCCTCGGGAAACGGTCACCAGATTCGACAGCTCTCTAGATCAACATCCTGAAATGCGCAAGATACGCACGTCAGAACATGTCCCAAGATAGCCTCGTCTGGCTGTGAATTTCGTAATTACCCAACGTACACATATGGCACGTAGGTCCCACTACTCTCCACTCTAATCCTAAGTGTATACTCAAGCCTGTGTACTGGGCTCATCCCACAGAAATCCCATCCCGCCAAACAGACAAAACAGTGCAACACAGTATAATATATGAAATGTAAATGCTAACATGCTGTAAATATGGTACAAGTAATAAAATACAATAAACAGCAAATACAAGATAACAGTAAACACCCAATGAAAGAAAAGCAAATAAGCGCTAGGATTGACTCGCTTAGGATGGACCAGCAATAGGTCAACCTGTCCCCAGTAGAGTCGCCAGCTGTCGCTCCCGGGATTTTCATCCTAGTACAAACGCGAAAGTGGCACCGAAACAGAGTCGCCAGCAATGTGTATTTATCCCAAGAGAGGGAAAGGAAACACTGCGTAAACCTGAGAGAAAGGAAAGAGCATGGTCTCACGACCAAGAGAACTGGATTCGGGAGTCGGTTACGCGCGAGGAAGGTATTAGCACCCCCACGCGTCCATCGTACCCGATGGGATCCACGCTTGCTTGTCTCAATCAAAGGGTGTAAGGAAAGATGCTGGAAAAAGAACCTGGAAAAGGAACAGAAAAGGAAAGAGAAACAAATGTAGGGAAAATAAAAGAAGTGCTTGCATGGGCCCTACCCCACTGCCTACGTATCTCATCGGGAACATGAGAATCAGAGCGACGTAGTTCCCCTCACTAGGGACGGATTGTTTGTGTTTTTTTAGGGAACGGCTAACGTTCTAGCTCAGGTGTTGCAGGCTCGCTGGTCCGAGTGCGTTACCATCTTGCAAGAGAACGAGGAGAAGCACGTTCATACGTCAAGAATGAGTGAGATGAGAAAAGAATTCCCGGAGAAAAGACGTTATTGTTTGTTTTTGTCTTTTAAAAAGAAGTGTTTTGATTTTTTTGTGTTTTGTAACTCGTATTGTATTTAAGTCCCTCATATAGGATCAAATGCCTCGCATATTGACCCAAGACGGGACGCATGCTAAACATTCCAAGAAAGTGTGAGAAGATCCCCACTTCCTTGTTCCCACATGAAAGGCCTAAATACAATAAGTGTTATGCCTTTATTAAGTGTTTTTTATTACTGTTTTAAGATGAGAAGAAATGACTCAAAGGAGGATCAAAGGAAAAATCTAAGTAGGGGACTAAGACTCAATCTTAATGTTGTCATATATGGTGATCCTAAGGTTAATGAGGTTTAAAGATTCTAATCCTAAAAGAAGAGAGAAGAGACTCAAAGTGTAAGAGAAAACGGAAGTTAGTTGTTAGTGTGCTCGCCAAGGATAGGGATCCTCGTGCCTACGTATCCTCATTAGGGAATGAGGAATCAGAGCAGCCGTAGTTCACGGTACTACGGGCAGACAGGAAACGGTCTCGATCGCATGGGTGCGAGAGAACAAAAGGGAATGACACACAGAAAGTCTAAGGGGAAACTCAGTCCTACAAGTCAGCATGCAATGATGGTCCTAAGGTCAGGATCAAGGGATGTCTACCTAATGTTGTCAGGCATGGATTGCTATCCTAATGTCTCTCGTACCTCCGACTTAATCAAAAATTAAGTGGAGCGAGGAATCCTAAGGGATCATGTCATCAGACTGTAGCGAGCGATTTTGGACGCGGTTCTTAAGCGCTGGTCGCTCTCTGCGGTTTGAGCTTTAAACTACAGGTTGATTCATTTTTTATCCTATTGTGAGCTGAATAAGGAAGGGAAATAGATGTCTCCAATTAACCCTGCTTGCATACTGAGTTTAAACAGCGGTCTGTTAGGTTACGGATGCTATCAATGTGGGGGGGCCTTTGTACTGGTTATTTGTATTTTCGCCAATACGGTTCTCTTTCTTTTTAGGACTTTCTAGCGCGGAACAAGGGTTAGGATGTTAGGACTGATGCTTTTGAATTACTGCTTTTGATTGATGAAGATATGGGATTTGGGTTTTTTGTTGATTGCGCTCGCTAAGATCTTTTCTTTCGATCTTATGCCTACGTATTCCCGTTTACCGAAACAGGGAAATCAGAGCGTTCGTAGTTCCTCCTATTCTATGGGAGGAAATTGGTTTTTGGTATCTTATTTAAAGCCCAAGACGTGAAGCGAAAGGTGGTTTGTATCTTGTTCAAAGCCCAAGATGTGAAGCTAAAAGGTCTATTTGTGTCTTGTTCAAAGCCCAAGACGTGAAGCTGAAAGACCTCGGTTTTAGAGAGAATTTGTCATCTCTAAAGAGGGGAGAAGGAGAATTACTTTAACTGGGATACGCGGATCCGAGCAATGCCATAATTTCCGAAGAAAGGGTTTTAACCTGAAGGAGAAGACTTTAACTCAGTGTAGAGCAATGCCATCTTTCCTTAGGAATTTCTCATGCTAAAAGAGGGACAGTGGCATGGATATAGATGATCCAGAGGCTTGCCGCTTACAGCGATTAGATGAAGGGAAAGGAGTTGTTGATGTTTGTGTACTGTGAACGAGGCACAACTTTGATGCTAAAAGGTCGATTGGATCAACCAGTGGTTTTCTTATACAAAGCCTAAGAGGAGGCTAATTTCCGCTAGGAAAATCATTATACAAAGCCTAAGAGGAGGCTATTTTGTGTCTCGTACAAAGCCCAAGAGAGAGGCTAAAAGTTTTTGACCCAGTGGGGCATATCGTTATACAAAGCCTAAGAGGAGGCTAGCAAAGAGTTGACTCAGTTGGAGAATCTTTTATACTCAGTAAGAGAGTGTTTTTGTATCTCGTACAAAGCTCGAGAGAGAGGCGAAAAGGTTGTTTTGACTCCACTGGGGAGAATTTTGGTATCTCGTACGAAGCCCGAGATGGAGGCTATTGTAACTGTTTCAGTTGAGTGACAGATCCAATATACTGATTTAAAAGAGAAAATCAGTTCTTATATGAGCAACGCTGTACTCAGGGATTTGATTTGAGGATCAAGGATATTTCCTTCTCTTTGAGGAAACGGGAAATCCAAAGGGTATCGAGACTATCTGAGTCTGCGGGTTTCCTTCCTATTTAACGAAGGGTGCTTGAGAATGTCTTTGAGACTCAAGGAAGTTAGACTGTCCGTGTCTAGGGTTTTATCTTTTGTACTATGCTTCGAGAAATAGTAGTAGACTCTATGAAAGGACTGTTCTATGAGGATGACTAGGTTCTGTTCCTATACCTCTAGGAGGTCGTCGGGACAATTTGTACGAAGCCCAAGAGGAGGCTGGGAACTTTTAAGAAGCCGACGGGTCCTTGTACGAAGCCCAAGAGGAGGCTATCATTCCCGAAGGAAGAGATCATTATACGAAGCCTAAGAGGAGGCTGTGAATACTTCTAAGAAGCCGTAGGGTCCTTGAATAATGCCCAAGAGGAGGCCGATGCTTTTAAGAAGCCCGTGGGTCTATCATCTCCTTTCCATTAGGAGAGATAACTCTTTTAAAGATAAAAACCACTGGTAAACGTGCGAAGTTTACTATCCAGCGACTTTTAACTTTTAAAGAGGGTTCCTTAGTTAAGGTCCAAGATTATGACCGTAGTGGGTACCCAAACCCCGAGACATTCAAGGCAAGCTATCCACAAGGAATAGATCAAGTCAGGAAAGTTCGAGAATTTGGAAGAAACTCAAAGATGCCATTCATGGAGAATACATTCATCTTGGGGAGTAGAGCTTCTTGACGATTCCTAAGGAGGACAGCCGAAGAGAAGACTGTATCTGGTGCTCCTATTGGGGATCTAGGCGTCTATTTCTAAGAATAAATGAAACGGTGTCACCTAGTTCTAGACGTAGTTGCCGGGGAAACTCAAAATATCTATACTATTATTACACAGTAGATACGAGTTTATGAAAGGAGACTTACAGTGAAACAGCCCCACAATACAGTTATATGTATATGAAAGCGGTAAATGAAAGCGTATAAACACTTACTCGGTTGTAGAGCTTCCATGCTGTTTGGTTAGTTGTTCAACAAAGAAAGATTGAAAACAACAGTATATTCAAAATCAAAGGAGAAAGTGCTTTGAAAAAGAAAGTTTTGGGGCTTACAGCTCAAGGAGAGGCCCAGGGTTTTATCAGTGAGCGCACTGTTTGAATTTGTACAGAGGGACTTATACAAGTGACTGGGGCCCAAAAAGGTTTTCTGTACAAAGGGATGGGTCTTACACTCTCTCAAGAGGCCCAAAAAAGGTTTAAAGAAAAGAGAGGGGCTTATAACACGAGGGTAGGCCCAAATGATTTTTCGTTTAAAAATGGCGATCGCGCCGAGGTTTTCTTTTAACGCAGAGGGACTTATATAATAAGTGAGGCCCAAGATGTTTTGGTTAAAAGGGGGATTGGGTCTTACACTCTAATAGAGGCCCAAAGTGTTTTAAAAAAGAAATGGGTCTTACTACTCGAGGGTAGGCCTAGATGATTTTTGAAAAGGCGACGATCGCGCCGTTTGTTTTTTGACGGTATCGGGACTTATACAATAAGTGAGGCCCAAAGATGATTTGGTCAAAAAAAAGGATTGGGTCTTACACTCTAATAGAGGCCCAAAGTGTTTTGAAAATGATTTATGAGGGTTGAATTAATCCAAAACCCTAACTTGTTTTCAAAATGTATTTAATTGAATAAAAATTCAATTAAAATGATCAAAAATTGTTTAACACATGGAAAACAAATTGTGATCTTGGATTAATGCTTCGAAAATTAAGTATTGACCTACAAAATAATTAGAAAGCATTAAAAGTTGCAAAATCAATGTAGAAAAAATATTTAAAATGTCAAAAACAATTAAAATATTAATTCTTTACAAAAATATCAATTATATGAAATAAATAATATTTTTGGGATTTTTTGATAAAATAAATTATTTTAACATTTTTGTGAATTATTAAAAAAAGAATCAACTCAAAATCATTAAAACTCAGAGAGAAATTAATTTTTGAATCAATTAAACAAAATCACAAAATTCAAATATTTGAATTTGAAAAAAAAGGCGCCAAGAACAAGCTGAAGAACACGCGCGTGTTCTTGGTTTCTCATATTTGCGTTTTCTATCCAATCTCCATGAATACGTAATCATATCATGCAATCCACATATCATTATGCTCGTCTCAACCTCACGATCATGTCTATGTACTTTAATTTCATTTAAATTAAACATACAACATGAAATCACGAAGAAACCTCAAGAACCCTAATTTCTGCATGAAGGCTAGGATTTTTGATACACGATTCAAACAATGCAATTAATTGAGGGAAAACATTCCATGCATGATTATGAACATATGGCCAAATTATTGTGCGAGGAAATATGCATAGATTGAGAGATGACCAAGTATGTGCTTACCTCCAAGCCGTGACAGCAAGTTCAAAGTGATTTTTGATTTGGAGGTGTTACAGATGAGTGGTGATGATCTGAACAGCTTCCCTACACCCTATGGATTGTGTTTGGATGGTTGGACTTGATTGAAATTGGCTGGATCATTTTGTGGTACCTCAGCTGCACCTTGTTTGAAAATTTGAGCAACTAGCTGGTGATTTCATGAAATTGATGTTTCAGAAGTTATGTGAGTGTTTGATCAGCTCATATGTGATGTATGTGAGGTGTGTGAGTGATTGGTTTGTGCAGAATTGCTCTCAAACTCAAAACCCGATAGCTACCTTGCTAAGAAAGGCATTTTTGCCAAGAGAAAGAGATTTTGAGGAAAGCATCTGTTAGATGGCTTTGGTGTACTCAAACTGACCATAATTGAGCTCTATTTATAGTAGAGCAAGTTTGTTTTGCAAGGAATAGTGCATGGCAGCTGGTAAGTAGGTTTGGCCAATGTTGTCCAATGAGAATCCAAGTCTCCTCTAGCCATTGACTAGAGGTTAGGGCACAGAGCTTTGGTCCCCTTGGTCTTGGATAAGTCTTGACTGATTTCAAATGAGAATGGCTCAGTCCATACCACCTTGATGGTTCCATTGAATGCCTCATTCCAAATTTGAAGTCTTGTCCCTATTTTGGCCATTCAAGGTTCAACATGCTATTCTTTGTTCCTTGGACCTTGGAGGCTTGGCTCAGTGATTGTCCCCTTTGGATTCAATCCTCTGAGGTGTCCAAGTGGATAGGAACTATTGAAATTGGCTGATTTTGGCAAATCGAGCCAAAGTGCAAATTCTGCCTTGCCTTGACAGATTTCAGCAAGGCAACTTGCCAATGTTGTATCTCATGATGTAGGTTGAATTTGGCAATGTTCTTGGCCATTTTGGAAAGCTCTTACATGATACAACAACTGTTTGAACAAGTTTGGTTTTGATCTCTTTTGATTCCAAGTGAAAAATCCCCCTACATTTGGCAAAAAGTGAGGCAGAATCTGACTTAGTGAAAATTTCACTAAGTGTTGGAAAAAGTGACTTTTTCACTTTTCAGCCACTTTGATCACTCCATAACTCAAAATCCTTAATGAATTGGAATGACTTGTAGTTGAAGTTTTTGTAGGTGATAATGAGGGGTACAAATCCATCTTTGGATGAGAAAAAATGGCCTTGTGGTTTAGGAGTTATGGTCCTCCAAAGTTGGTACCTTTGCCACTTTATTTTTAACTTAGAAAAATTTCTAAGTTTTTATGGTTACCCCTTTTACAAGTTATCCCACTTTCTTTGATTTTTCTTGATGAATGATGATTCAAATCATACATTAACATCATTTTAGGGTTAAAAATCCATTTTGGTGAAAAATCTCAAAAAGTCAAAGTTGACTTTTGTGCACAGTTGACTTTTTATCAGATGAATTCCAGACTGTGCAATTCTTCAGGAAATCATGTCCTTGACCTAAATCAAACTTGATGGACATGTTCCATGGGTGTCATAGGGTATATTCAATCATGTATTAGGGTTTGGGAGCATGTCCTGGTCAAAAGTCAAAGTTACAGTTGACTTTTCCCTTAAAACCCTAATTGTGGTGCAGATGAAAATGAGACTTGTTGCTCAAGCTTCTTGGATCAATCCATTGTTCCAAATGGATCAATATGGTGTATTAGAGACCCTCAAATCATATCTTGAGGTCTTGGCTCATGGTTTGTCCCAAAAGTCAACTTAGGGGTGAATTAGGTCAAGAAACCCTAATTCCTGATTTTTGATGAATGCATCCCCTGAGGCAAAATTGACTTGATGCATGGGTTCATGAGGTTCCATGAAGCATATTAGGTTATCTTTTGGATCATTGCCTTGTGCCCAGATGAAAATTTCCATCTAGAAGCCCTGGTCGACCAAAACCCTAATTTGGTGACACTGTCGATCTTGAGACTTGATCCACCTAGAAGGGAGCAGTCTTGTGCTTAATCCTTGAAGTGGGAGTCCTTTTTGATCCATTGTGGATGTTTAAGAGATTAGACAAGTTGAAGATCATGTCATTTCTTGATTGATCCTTTGTCTAAGCACTCAGAGAGGGCTTGAAACCCTAATTTTGATTGTATTGGATGCTCACCCATCTTTGGGGAGACTGATGAAGCATGATGGTTCATCCATATTGTGATGATGATTTGCACAATGATGGGAAATCTAAGTGGTCAAAATTTGGGGTATTACAGATGCCCCTATTTAATCTTCTTGGATCCGAAGGTGTGAATGACGAAGGGATTCGGGCATTCGGGGTGCAAGAGGATTAAATATCGGAATACCCGAAATTTTGATGGTGGTTATGAATGGTAGCTTAAGCATTCATCTTCTTTAGCTAAGCAATGATGCTTAGAAAAGGTAAACTTCCCCTCGATCCTGGTTTCCTACCAAGGAACTGGTCTCAGTCTCTGATTTAAACTTCCCCTCGATCCTGGTTTCCTACCAAGAACTGGTCTTAGTTTCTGATTTAAACTTCCCCTCGATCCTGGTTTCCTACCAAGAACTGGTCTTAGTTTCTGATTTAAACTTCCCCTCGATCCTGGTTTCCTACCAAGAACTGGTCTTAGTTTCTTTTGTCAATAAACTTTCTTGACAAGGGACGCTATTCATAGCGGCTTTCCTCAAACTTCTCGCCGAATTTTCCTGGGGAGATGCCATTTGAGTGGAAAAAGTTTTGATGTCAGACTTGCTGGGGAACCCATTCGTCTGAATTGTAGAGTTGTACAAACTTCTCTGTTGGAGACGCCATTTGTCGATTCTACTAGGGAAAGCGAGTCTCTTGAGAGACTGTTTTCATTTGGGATCTTTCATCATACTTTTCTCGGGATTTTCCCGGAGAAATGCCATATGATGGGGTCCAATTTTGAGGTGCCAATGACCTTTTCATCAACGGTCCTTTCGGAGCAAAACTGGCATGCTGCCGAATCTCTGATCACGAGGCTTTCTCTGTGGATTTTCCTTAATCCGGGAAAGTAAGGATATCATCTTCAATGGCGAAGAGTGATGTTTATTGAGAGTTTTCTCTGGCTTTTCAGAGGTTCAAGTTATCAAAGTGGCCAAGTGCCGACTCTGATCTAAAGATACACTGGTGGCGAGATTGTGCAGACGCAACACTTCCTGACGAGGAAAGAACTGACAAACTCGATTGAGAAAACTGTTTATCACTAGGGGACAAGACCGACTCAAGTGATAGTGATGCAATACGAAATGCGAACGCAAATAAAATGCATGAAGTATGTATGTATATGCTGACAAAACAGACGCGACATACAGACTAATGGATGAACACAATTGGATACTCGGCCATCGCGGGGCGAAGAAGTACCGTTGATTCAAAATAGCAATTCCACCTTGCTTAGGAGAGATAGTCCCGTTGGGAGCTATGTTGATCGGGCTTAGGAGATGAGAACTCGGCCGAGGGTGTCAGACGAAACAAGGTCTCTGACACAGTTGATCCCTTCATTCAGGCATACTGGCTTAGAAGGAGTACTTTGATTCTGCACTTTGAAGTTCGCTTACTTCGGGAGAAGCGATCGATGTTCTTCTGATGTTCAACAGTCAAAAGAAATTTCCATCTTTATTTTAAAAGCAGAAAAAGTTTTAACAAGTAAATTCATTTTTGTTTTATTTCAAGAATCGCTGATTAAGTTTAAACAACTTCGTTATGTAAAGCTAAAACAAGCAAGAATTACAAACAAAAGCACAAGGGCTCAAATTTTATGGATACGATGGAGATCAGCCAAACGCGTGATTCCAAAGAGTATATACAAAGTTAGAAAACGGTAATTTACAGGGAAAAGGGCTACGTTGAAACATAACGACCACTATCCTTCTACCAACTTTGAATTCGGGGCATCCTGAGCTTCTGTCGAAGATGACCTTTGACTGGAGATTTCCTCCGATAGATGATGTAACTACTGCTGAGGGACTTGCCTCTGTTGAACATAGTTACTTGCCATTATCCCTAACTTTTGCCTGGATTGTACTATGAGATTTCCAATCCATCGGGATGATTCTTTTTTTTTCATGTCTCTAACTTTTGCCTGGACCGCCCTTTCGGGTTTTCAATCCACCGAGACGTTTTTCTTTTTTAGTTTAGGCAAAGTATTTCTTGACTACATCAACATTCGTGGGGTAGGCAAATTCCTCTCCATCCATGGTTGCAAGTCTCAAGGCGCCGCCTGAGAAAGCTTTCGTGACCACATAGGGGCCATCATAATTTGGGGTCCATTTGCCCCGAGAGTCAGTGAGAAATGATTGTATCTTTTTGAGCACAAGGTCTCCTTTCCTGAAGACACGAGGTCGGACCTTTTTGTCAAACGCCCTTTTCATTCTTTGCTGATACAACTGACCGTGGCATAGTGCCGTGATTCTCTTTTCTTCGATCAGGTTCAGTTCGTCGTGTCGACTTTGACACCATTCAGCTTCGGTGAGCTTAGCTTCCATCAATACCCGGATTGATGGGATCTCTACTTCTATGGGGAGAACTGCCTCCATGCCATATACTAGAGAGAAAGGGGTAGCCCCTGTTGAAGTGCGGACAGATGTGCGATAACCATGAAGAGCAAAGGGTAGCATCTCGTGCCAATCTTTATAGGTTACAACCATTTTTTGAACAATCCTCTTGATGTTCTTGTTAGCCGCTTCTACCGCTCCGTTCATCTTGGGTCGGTAGGGAGATGAGTTATGATGTTCGATCTTGAACTCTGCGCATAACTCTTTCATCATCTTATTGTTCAAGTTAGATCCATTATCAGTAATGATCTCGCTTGGAACACCATAACGGCAGATGATATTGTTTTTGATAAATCGGACCACCACTTGTCGGGTTACATTGGCGAATGACGCCGCTTCGACCCACTTGGTGAAATAGTCAATGGCTACCAGGATGAACTGATGTTCGTTTGAAGCCTTGGGCTCAATCATGCCAATCATGTCGATTCCCCATATGGAAAAAGGCCACGGGGAAGAAAGAACTTTGAGATGTGATGGCGGTACATGAATTTTGTCGGAGTATATCTGACACTTGTGACACCTCCTCATGTACTTGTAGCAGTCGGATTCCATGGTCAACCAATAATACCCGGCCCTGAGAATTTTTCTCGCCATTGTGTGTCCGTTGGCATGAGTGCCAAAGGATCCTTCATGAATTTCTTTCATGAGCACGTCTGCTTCTGGTCTGTCGACGCATCGGAGCAAGACCATGTCAAAATTTCTCTTATAAAGAGTGTCACCGCCCAGGAAGAAGTTTCCAGCCAATCTTCTGAGGGTTTTCCTGTCTTTTCTGAGTGCCCCAGATGGGTACTCTTGTTTCTGAAGGAAGCATTTGATATCGTGATACCAAGGTCTGTCGTCTATGACTGCTTCAATCGTGAAGATGTAAGCGGGCCGTTCAAGGCGCATGATGTCGATCTTAGGTATGTCATTCCATTGACCTACACTAATCATGGAAGAGAGAGTGGCTAAAGCATCAGCCATGTGATTCTCATCACGAGGGATGTGATGAAAGTCAACTCTGTTGAAGAAGGGTAACAACCTTCTTGCATAGTCTTTGTAAGGAATCAATCCTGATTGGTATGTGTTCCAATCTCCTTTTATCTAGTTAATAACCAGAGCTGAGTCGCCGTATACGTCCAAGTTTTTGATCCTTAAATCAATTGCTTCTTCGAGACCCATAATACATGCTTCGTATTCGGCCTCGTTGTTCGTACATTTGAACGTAAGTCTGGCAGTGAAAGGAATGTGGGAACCCTGAGGGGTAACAATGATTGCCCCAATTCAGTTTCCATAATGATTAACTGCTCCGTCAAAGATGAGTCCCCACTGGGAACCTGGTTCTGGCCCTTCACTGGGTAGCGGTTCATCGCAATCTTTCATCTTTAGATACATGACATCTTCGTCTGGGAAGTCAAACCCAATTGATTCTTGATCGTCAATCGGTTGATGAGCCAAATGATCGGCTAAAATACTTCCCTTAACAGCTTTCTGAGCGTGGTACTCTATGTCATATTCTGATAACAGCATCTGCCAACGGGCAATCCTTCCTGTGAGAGCAGGTTTTTCGAAAACGTACTTGATTGGATCCATTTCGGAGACCAACCAAGTAGTATGACGAATCATGTACTGGTGAAGACGTTTGGCTGCTCAAGCCAAAACGCAACAAGTTTTCTCAAGCATTGTGTACCGAGTCTCGCAGTCGGTGAATTTCTTGCTTAGATAGTAAATGGCAGACTCTTTCCTTTTAGTTTCGTCTTGTTGGCCAAGTACACATCCCATTGAGTCCTCTAGGACTGTGAGGTAAATGATCAGTGGTCTTCCTTCCATTGGAGGTGATAGAATCGGAGGATTCAACAGATATTCCTTGATACTGTCGAAGGCGGTTTGGCAATCTTCTGACCAAACGTAATCCTGGTTCTTTTTGAGTAATTTGAAAATCGGCGCACATGTCGCGGTCATAAGGAATATGAATCTGGAGATGTAGTTCAAACGTCCCAGGAATCCTCTGACTTATTTTTCAGTTTTCGGAGAAGGCATTTCTTGAATCGCCTTGACCTTGTCAGGATCAACCTCAATCCCTTTCTGGCTGACGATGAACCCTAGTAGTTTCCCTGAACGGACACCGAAGGTGCACTTGTTGGGATTCAAGCGGAGCTTGAATTTTCTTAGACGTTCAAACAATTTTGACAGATGTTCAACGTGCTCATCCTCTGTTCTTGATTTTGCAATCAAATCATCGATATATACCTCGATTTCCTTGTGTATCATGTCATGAAACAGAGTAGTCATGGCCCTTTGATAGGTTGCCCTGACATTCTTCAAACCGAACGGCATTACCTTGTAACAAAAGGTACCCCATGGGGTAATGAACGAAGTTTTCTCCATGTCTTTCGGCGCCATTTTGATCTGGTTATAGCCCGAGAATCCATCCATGAAGGAGAATACTTTGAACTTTGTTGTGTTGTCAACCAGCATGTCAATGTGTGGTAAAGGAAAGTCGTCCTTTGGAATTGCCTTGTTTAGATCTCTGTAATCAACACACATTCTGACCTTTCCATCCTTTTTGGGAACGGGTACGATGTTGGCTAACCATTGAGGATATTCAGATGTAGCGAGGAAACCCGCGTCGATCTGTTTTTGCACCTCCTCTTTGATTTTGATGGCCATGTCCGGGTGAGTGCGTCTCAACCTTTGCTTTACTGGCGGACATTCCGATCTTAGCGGTAAGTGATGTTCCACGATGCTGGTATCCAACCCTGGCATATCCTGATAGGACCAAGCGAACACATCGGGGAATTCTTTGAGAAGCTTTACCAAATCCTCTCTGGCAGTTGGACTGAGCAGTGCTCCGATCCTGATTTCTTTTCTCTCTTTTTCTGAACCCAAGTTTACCGTTTCCAACGGTTCTTTGTGAGGTTCAATGGACCTTTCCTCTTGTCTGAGTAGTCGGGAGATCTCTTCTGGAATTTCGCTGTCATTTTCTTCTTCAGCCTCGAATACCGGGAACTCAAAGTTGGAAGAAGGCATCGGATCGTATGTTTCAACGGGGTATAAAACAAGCAATCTGCATGACGTGATGATTCGTGTTTAGAAGAGATAGAGAAAATGCAAGTGTGTGCAGTGTATTTGTTTTACTGCTTGTTTTTATGATTGAATTGTTTTTTAGGATTACCATTTTCTGAAAAAGCAAAAAGAGAAAACAACAATAAATGCGGAAATTACAGAACGACGTTATTTTATTAATGAACAAGTCGAATCTTGAAACTACAGCCCTATAAAACAAAACTCTGTCGCTTTGGGCAAAGCGAAGAGGGAAATTTACAGAAAACGAGCCCTATCAAAATATCCGTTTCACCTGGGCAGGGTGAAAGGTTTAAAGATGGCAATTACTTTAACTGATGAACGACCTTCGGAACATCGACAGCAACCCATTGGCGGCGAACTCCTCGGTGAATCACAAAGTCTGGCACCTTCCTTGATTTGTCTTCAGAAATGACGCTGATTTCTGGTGGAGTAGGATCATTGGAATCTGTTCCCCAGGCAGAATTGTCGTAGGAGGATTCTTCTGTTGCATTTTGCATAGCATTTGTGCTCTCAGCTGTATCTCCCCATCCAGTTGGCTGGATGTCTTCGAGCCTGATACGAGAGCTTTCGGGAGCAGTGTACTTGACCATAAAGTCGTATTTTCCACTTGGTTGTCCCAAAGTGTCCCAAACTTCTTTGGGACTGGAGAAGTCATCCCTCTCGATGACGTTGACCTCAGGAAAAGCATAGTTGATGAATTCTAGTCCTGCAAACGTTGCGAATTCATCTTCATGTTGAGTAGTTTCTGAATGACCTGAGTGTTGATCCCATGACATGGCGGGGACACAGGTATTCTGTTCAATGACGCTCAGCTGAGTTTCATTACTCGGCTGACTTTCTTGCCCCAAGTTTCCTGGGTAAGGTTGCCACATTGGCAGACCGTCCATCGGGCCATAGTAATTGTGATCAAAGTTGTCTTTCATCAGAGTGTCTTCCTCTAATGAATTTGGCGGAGCACGGCATCCTTCTGGATCATAATCTCCGTAGATCATTTCGACATCTGATCTTGGTATAAATCTCGGACTTTCTGTAGGAAAGCAAAAAGGCATAGGCACCTCTTCCTGAGACATATAGCCGTCCTCGTTAAGGTAGGACTTCCATTCTTCATCTGTGTCAGAGGGATCTTCCTCATTGATAGCATGAACTGTCTGAGACACTGGGTGAAGAAAACCTCCACTGTGGAAGAAGTTTTGAAGGGGATGAAGACTTTCATCGTTGGCGGCTGTCTGGGTACAGGTTGCAGAAAAACCAAGACCCTTCTTTGTTTTATTGTCAGTGGGAATGACAAGTTGTCCCCATCCTTTTGTATCGGTACCCTCGACCGCTTTGATAGCATCTTTGTATAAAGAAATTGAAGTTCCTTCTTCGGATTGATCGTTCTTGCTCACCGATAGTGCTTGGAACTGAGTTCCAATAACCTCCTCCGGTTCCACACAAGTAGATGATGATAAGTTACTCACGAGCAAGGCCTGTTCTCCACAGATTGTGACAAGTTGGCCGTTCTTGACGAACTTTAGCTTTTGGTGGAGGGTTGAAGTAACCACTCCAGCCTGATGTATCCAAGGTCTTCCTAATAAGCAACTGTATGTTGCCCGGATGTCCATGACCTGGAAAATGATTTGGAAAGTGTGAGGACCAATAGTTATGGGAAGATCCACTTCGCCGATAACTATTTTTCTGGATCCGTCGAATGCTTTGACGACGACCTTGCTGGTTCTCATCGGAGGGCCCTTGAATGATAATTGCATCAAAGTGTACTTCCGCATAACATTCAGGGCTGACCTGTGTCTACCAGTACGCTGGCTAAAGCATCGTCCTGGCAGTTAACTGTAATATTGAGCGCCATGTTATGACGGCGACCCTCTTCAGGTAATTCCTCATCACTAAATCCCAAATTATTGCAGGAAGTGATGTTAGAGACAATGCTATCGAATTGTCTGATTGTTACATCCTGTTCCACAAAGGCTTGCTCCAAGACTTTCTGTAGAGCCTCTCTGTGTGCTTCTGAACTGAGTAACAGTGATAATACTGAGATCTTTGAAGGAGTCTGTAACAGTTGATCAACGATGTTATATTCACTCCTTTGGATGAGCTTTAGCATCTCATCTTTGTCTTTTGAAAAGTCAGGATTACTAGATTGACCGACTGGCGGATCAGGAATTTCTGCCTGAAGTTCCTTTTCTTTGTTGGATTCTCCAACCCCTCGGTTGAAGATTCGACCGCTCCGTGTTACACGACTGATGTCTGCAATATTCACGACGGAGGGTAATGGAATTTCCTTTCCATTCTCGATTATTGTTGCACCGTATTTGTAAGGGATTGCCTTAGCTGATTCATACGGTAGTGGTCCCGGTAGATAGATGACTATGGGAACCTTCTGATTTTTTTGACCGTCATAAGTAACCTCGATCCGTTCCCGGTTGGGAACTCTAGATTCGTCAAGTAGAGGGGCGATGGCAAAAACATCCGTGATCTGGTGATGACCAGAGATCGTGACAACATACTCAACTTGCTCGGCAAGGTAGTTCGGCGACCAAATGATGAGTCTTGAACCTGGATATGGATGAATTTCTCCATGATCGATCTGACCCTGAAGAGCTGCTCTCACAAGGTAACACCCTTGGTTACTTTCCGAACAGACGCTATAACTGTCATAGTTGTGTGGTGGCACCTGGCCACGCCCACTTTGAATACAATGTAACCTCACTAGGTTACCTTCCATTGATCTAACATCCTGACTTTGACGACGAGTAGGATTCCTGTTATTGATACTAATCTGCTGAGTACCTTCGTCCATATAGATTGGCATCCACCAGTGATTTAACAAGTGCTGAAGTGCCTCCTGGACAAGGGTACAATCTCGATCGTTTTCGCAATCCGCTTTACAGTTTTGATAATCATGTGATATTAAGTATCCGAGTCGGACCTGCTCAGCATGTAACTCTACCAGATTGGTATTCATCACGCGGATGTCAAAGATCTGAACCATGTTGATTTGATAGGAGTTCCTATCATGGTAGTCTTGGATCCATCCAAGATCCATCTGACGCTGGAGGGCCTCTTGTATGAAAGAGCATCCCTGTTTGTTTACCGAGTAAATCAGACAGGAACTGTAATCGTGCCACGGCAGATTATGATACTGGCTTTGCCTTGAGTGCATCGCCACCAAATTGACATTCATCGCACGGATGTCGTGGTTTTGAATGACGTTAGAATTCGTAGAGACCATGTTAACTCCACGAACTCGGTGCTCTTGGATCCATCCGAGATCCATTTGTTCCTGTAGAGCTGCTTGCACTACAGAACATCCTTGGTTATCTTTAGAGTAGATATCACACTGGTGATAATTATGAGGTGGCACATGGCCATATCCACTCTGTCTACAATGCATCTTGACCAGATTGGCCCCCAATAAGAGTACATCGTGAATTTGATAGACATTGTTAGTCTCTTTCTCAATCAGATTGACTGCAGCCTTCTCATGTTGAGGCAGCGGGTTCGTAAGAACATTAGGGTTCGTATCTTTGAAAGATAAGAGCCCGCTCCTAACAAGATTTTGCACGTCGGATTTGAAATTGAGGCAAGTCTCAATGTTATGCCCTGAACCTCCTTGATGATAAGGGCATGTTTGATCCACCTTAAACCAGAAAGGCGGATTTTCCGGAACTGAAAGGGGAGACTTAGTCTGAATGTGCCCCTTGGCTAGCAGTAACGGAAACAGTTCTGCGTACGTTACGGGTATAGGATCAAATCCTGGTGGTCGTGTTGTACGGTTGTTGTTATATGGAGGACGAGCCTGCTGAAGAGGCTGTTGTGTCCTTTGTTGGTCAGGTTGGCTCTGTGCAACCTGAGGTTGATCGTAGGAATAGGCGCGGGGCCGATAGCAGGAGTAACAGCTGCTACTGGCTGATAACGTCGCCTTTGCTTTCCGAGAGAGATATTCCCAATATCTTGCTCTTTTTTCTTAGGGAGAGCACTACCGTATTTTTTAGTACCGCTCGTTGATCCAGTGTCTTTTACCAAACGTCCTTCTCGGACGGCTTCCTCAAGACGTACACCCATGCCGACCATTTCGGTGAAATCACTGGGCGCACTGGCAACCATTCGGTCATAGTAAAATGAGCTTAAGGTCTTTAAGAAGATCTTTGTCATCTCTTTTTCCTCAAGAGGTGGACAAATCTGAGCGGCAATTTCACGCCACCTTTGAGCATACTCCTTAAAGGTTTCCTTGTCCTTTTGCGACATTGATCTGAGTTGATCTCTGTCGGGTGCCATGTCCAAATTGTATTTGTATTGTTGGACGAAGGCAGTACCAAGATCTCTGAAAGTGATGATCGTAGTACGGTTTAAACCCATGTACCATTTGAGTGCGGCACCGGTTAAACTATCCTGGAAGTAGTGAATCAGCAGGTCCTGATTCTCCGTCTGGGCTAACAGCCGCCGAGCGTACATCACCAGATGGCTCTGAGGGCAAGAGTTACCCTTGTATTTTTCAAAGTCGGGCACTTGGAACTTGTGCGGGACTTTCACGTTTGGGACCAAGCAGAGGTCTGCGGCGTCCTTTCCAAATAGATCCTGACCGCGAATGGCTTGCAGCTCTTTCTGCATTTCCAAGAACTGCTCCTGGAATTCATCCATTCTGTCAAACATAGTTTCCTTCTTACCAGAAGGTGTCTGTGGAATCTGTCCTTCCGGGATAGTGTGCACCACAGGGGGTGGTACCGTGACTACGGCAGTGAGTTTTGGCGCCTCCCGAAGTTTGTAACCTTCAGGAGTCTTGAGTATGCCCCTGGCATCTTCGCTTTCCCGAAGTTTGTAACCTTCAGGCCCAGCGGCTTCTATTGCGATTCCCTGATCTTCAGTGATCGGCGGAACATATCCTTCCGGGATATAGTTAACAGGCATGCCCCAAGGACGATCTTTCGGCATCTGATACCTAGGATCATACTTTTCTATGATGGGCGTTGAGGTGATCTCCGAGATCACAGTTCTTTGTAGCTGAGCTTCTGCCATGGCTTGCATGTCGTTACGAAGCTTTCTCATATCCTCTCTCAGAGTGTCGATCTCTTCTTTCAACTCTCTATTTTCTTCCTCAAGATCATCCATCTTTTTCTGACGATTGGCCCGAGTATTATACGAATGAGACAGTTTGACTCTAGAATCGAGACACAAACGTGAGATTCGTAGGGAAGAAGAATACGCGATGTGAGAATGATGAATGCAATGATTATATTAATTGTTGTTTTTTTAGTTTAATCAAAATAAACTTCGACAATTAGATTGCAAATATCAAACAGTGGGGAAACCCCTTTTTATTGAATTCCAAAGGATTACAGAAATGGAAATACAGTAGATTACAAAGTGCAGAAACAGAAACCTAAACTAATGGGTCCCGAGTCCTCTTCTTTGACCGGGGCGCTTGGGCTGTTGTCGGGTTGTCATTCCTTTGCCAATTGAAAGGAGTGAGCAAATTCCTTTGGTTATCTTGATTCTCTACAGCATGCTGCTCCAAAATTTCAATCAGAGCATCTTTCTCTTTCAGTAATTGCTGTATTTGGATACACTCTACGTCGAGGGTGCGGTACTTGTTCTTCCAAGATCTTCTTTCCTTTTGAACTTTGTTGAGAGTAACCTGAAGCCTTTCAGTTTCCGTCATGAAGTACATGACAATTTCCCTCGGTGGAAGAATTTCGTAACGAGGATAAGGCATCTTTAGCTTGAGAGCTCTAGTTTGTACCCAATGGAGATAAGGCTCCACTGAGACACAGTCCGGTTTTCCCAGAGACTCTCGTCCTTTCTTATGAACATGTTTCCAAGCTTGCACTATTTCCATCTTTAGTGCTCTGTCACTTTCTCCTTTTTTGAAGAAAAGACCTTCCAGATGAACACCCAGTGGGATGTGTCTCATCGGGTATCCAAATTGACGAAGAACTAATATCGGATGATAGTTGATTCCTCCTTTAGTTCCTATGAGGGGTACGCTGGGGAAGTTTCCATAACGGTCAATGATTCTGATTCCCTCATAAATCCTATTACACCAATCTATATCGGAATTGGTGAGAGACATGATCTTCTGCGACCAACGTAAGACACTCTTGCAATCCCAAAAAGCAGCAGACTTGGGCAAGTGAGAGATAAACCATTTGTAGAGCAAAGGTACACAGCATGTGATCTCCCCTCCGCTGTACAAATTTCCCAAGTGTACAGAATGATACGCATCTGCGAGCAAAGTCGGCACAGGGTTTCCAATGAGAAAAACCTTAATAGCGTTGATATCGACGAAGTTATTGATGTTGGGAAACAAAAATAATCCGTAGGTGAGCAAGACAAAGATGCTTTCAAAAGCAGTCATGTTCCCTATACTAGCAAAGTACAGAGCTTTCTTGGTCAGGAACTGGGCTGGCAAACCTTGGGTGCCACCCTTAGTGGTCATGTGAGTCCGGACCTCAGACTCGTCCAAATGAATTGCTATTGCAATAGTCTGATTCTTTGGAATTTCTTCCAGTCCAGAAAATGGAGCTCGATCTGTGATATGTAAATCAGTCAGATGAGAATACTCCTCCAGCGTTGGTGATAGCTGGTAATCCAGGAATGTGAAACAATGATAAACTGGATCGTAGAATTGAATGAGCGCGTCCATGATCCCCTTAATCACATGGACTCTTAACAGTGGTAGCAAACCACCGTGCCTGGCTCTGAAAGCCTCTGGGTTAACGATCATCCTCGCTAACTTTCTCAAATCCCCTAGTTTTGGAACCTTGAAGGTATACTGGTGAGTTCTCCTTCTACCGAAATCCATTAATGCAATCTTTTTCTCTGATATTTGCAATCACAGTCTTAGTTTAATTTGAAAAACAGAAAGACTAGAAGAGAAAGTTTTTTGAATGTTTTAATGTTTTTTAGATGAATGCATGAATGCAGCACACAAAAACATAGAAAAAACATGGGGTCAAAGGGTCGTTGTCATGAAGTCAAGGCTCTACCCATCCCCAAAGGTTTACTAAGGTGATTTTTGTACCTGTACTCATTATCATCAGCTCCTCCCAGGAAAGCAAAACAACAAGCGGATCGCCAGCGAGTTGTGTGCAATCTTAGAGTAAGTGCCATTCACCGAGAATAGATCACCAGCCTCAAATGAGGGTAGTATCGCGTAACAGCTATTTCCGATAGCTTCCGCACTACGAAAAAGGTTGGCTTTTCTTAAGTGTATACTCAATCTCACCACATGCGGCATCACACGCATTCTCATTAGCAGAAAAATAAACACGTATAGCAATTAGGAAAAGCAGTATATATATTTGTCCTAATCATCCTAGACTTATAAAGCTATGAATCTTAAGTTCCTGACAAAAATGGGTTCCCCAGCGGAAGCCCCAATCTGTGGTTCCCTGCCTAAGAGATGGACCAGCATAGGTCAATCTTTCTCTTCGGTAGAGTTCCCATTTTCTGTAGAAAACGGGGATGATGCCCTAAGGCAGAAAGATCTTGGCAATGACTCCCCAGCAGAGTCGCCATTTTACAAGGAAAACAGAAAGAAAGAAAGATCGGCCCCACGGTGGGCGCCACTTTTCTGTGAAGAGTGGGGACGACCGTGCCTAGATCTAACTTTGAACCGCCCCACGGTGGGCGCCACTTTTCTGTAGCGAGCGATTTTGGACGCGGTTCTTAAGCGCTGGTCGCTCTCTGCGGTTTGAGCTTTAAACTACAGGTCGATTCATTTTTTATCCTATTGTGAGCTGAATAAGGAAGGGAAATAGATGTCTCCAATTAACCCTGCTTGCATACTGAGTTTAAACAGCGGGCTGTTAGGTTACAGATGCTATCAATGTGGGGGGGCCTTTGTACTGGTTATTTGTATTTTCGCCAATACGGTTCTCTTTCTTTTTAGGACTTTCTAGCGGGGAACAAGGGTTAGGATGTTAGGACTGATGCTTTTGAATTACTGCTTTTGATTGATGAAGATATGGGATTTGGGTTTTTTGTTGATTGCGCTCGCTAAGATCTTTTCTTTCGATCTTATGCCTATGTATTCCCGTTTACCGAAACAGGGAAATCAGAGCGTTCGTAGTTCCTCCTATTCTATGGGAGGAAATTGGTTTTTGGTGTCTTGTTTAAAGCCCAAGACGTGAAGCGAAAGGTGGTTTGTATCTTGTTCAAAGCCCAAGATGTGAAGCTAAAAGGTCTATTTGTGTCTTGTTCAAAGCCCAAGACGTGAAGCTGAAAAACCTCGGTTTTAGAGAGAATTTGTCATCTCTAAAGAGGGGAGAAGGAGAATTACTTTAACTGGGATACGCGGATCCGAGCAATGCCATAATTTTCGAAGAAAGGGTTTTAACCTGAAGGAGAAGACTTTAACTCAGTGTAGAGCAATGCCATCTTTCCTTAGGAATTTCTCATGCTAAAAAAGGGACAGTGGCATGGATATAGATGATCTAGAGGCTTGCCGCTTACAGCGATTAGATGAAGGGAAAGGAGTTGTTGATGTTTGTGTACTGTGAACGAGGCACAACTTTGATGCTAAAAGGTCGATTGGATCAACCAGTGGTTTTCTTATACAAAGCCTAAGAGAAGGCTAATTTCCGCTAGGAAAATCATTATACAAAGCCTAAGAGGAGGCTATTTTGTGTCTCGTACAAAGCCCGAGAGAGAGGCTAAAATTTTTTGACCCAGTGGGGCATATCGTTATACAAAGCCTAAGAGGAGGCTAGCAAAGAGTTGACTCAGTTGGAGAATCTTTTATACTCAGTAAGAGAGTGTTTTTGTATCTCGTACAAAGCCCGAGAGAGAGGCGAAAAGGTTATTTTGACTCCACTGGGGAGAATTTTGGTATCTCGTATGAAGCCCGAGATGGAGGCTATTGTAACTGTTTTAGTTGAGTGACAGATCCAATATACTGATTTAAAAGAAAAAATCAGTTCTTATATGAGCAACGCTGTACTCAGGGATTTGATTTGAGGATCAAGGATATTTCCTTCTCTTTGAGGAAACGAGAAATCCAAAGGGTATCGAGACTATCTGAGTCTGCGGGTTTCCTTCCTATTTAACGAAGGGTGCTTGAGAATGTCTTTGAGACTCAAGGAAGTTAGACTGTCCGTGTCTAGGGTTTTATCTTTTGTACTATGCTTCGAGAAACAGTAGTAGACTCTATGAAAGGACTGTTCTATGAGGATGACTAGGTTCTATTCCTATACCTCTAGGAGGTCGTCGGGATAATTTGTACGAAGCCCAAGAGGAGGCTGGGAACTTTTAAGAAGCCGACGGATCCTTGTACGAAGCCCAAGAGGAGGATATCATTCTCGAAGGAAGAGATCATTATACGAAGCCTAAGAGGAGGCTGTGAATACTTCTAAGAAGCCGTAGGGTCCTTGAATAATGCCCAAGAGGAGGTCGATGCTTTTAAGAAGCTCGTGGGTCTATCATCTCCTTTCCATTAGGAGAGATAACTCTTTTAAAGATAAAAACCACTGGTAAAAGTGTGAGGTTTACTATCCAGCGACTTTTAACTTTTAAAGAGGGTTCCTTAGTTAAGGTCCAAGATTATGACCGTAGTGGGTACCCAAACCCCGAGACATTCAAGGCAAGCTATCCACAAGGAATAGATCAAGTCAGGAAAGTTCGAGAATTGGGAAGAAACTCAAAGATGCCATTCACGGAGAATACATTCATCTTGGGGAGTAGAGCTTCTTGACGATTCCTAAGGAGGACAGCCGAAGAGAAGACTGTATCTGGTGCTCTTATTGGGGATCTAGGCGTCTATTTCTACGAATAAGGGAAACGGCGTCACCTAGTTCTAGACGTAGTTGCCGGGGAAACTCGAAATATCTATACTATTATTACACAGTAGATATGAGTTTATGAAAGGAGACTTACAGTGAGCAGCCCCACAATACAGTTTATAATATGAAAGCAGTAAATGAAAGCGATAACCACTTACTCGGTTGTAGTGCTTCCATGCTGTTTGGTTAGTTGTTCAACAAAGAAAGATTGAAAACAACAGTATATTCAAAATCAAAGGAGAAAGTGCTTTGAAAAAGAAAGATTTGGGGCTTACAGCTCAAGGAGAAGCCCAGGGTTTTATCAGTGAGCGCACTGTTTGAATTTGTACAAAGGGACTTATACAAGTGACTGGGGCCCAAAAAGGTTTTCTGTAGAAAGGGATGGGTCTTACACTCTCTCAAGAGGCCCAAAAAAGGTTTAAAGAAAAGAGAGGGGCTTATAACACGAGGGTAGGCCCAAATGATTTTTCGTTTAAAAATGGCAATCGCGCCGAGGTTTTCTTTTAACGCAGAGGGACTTATACAATAAGTGAGGCCCAAGATGTTTTGGTTAAAAGGGGGATTGGGTCTTACACTTTAATAGAGGCCCAAAGTGTTTTAAAAACGAAATGGGTCTTACTACTCGAGGGTAGGCCCAGATGATTTTTGAAAAGGCGACGATCGCGCCGTTTGTTTTTTGACGGTATCGGGACTTATACAATAAGTGAGGCCCAAAGATGATTTGGTCAAAAAAAAGGATTGGGTATTACACTCTAATAGAGGCCCAAAGTGTTTTGAAAATGATTTATGAGGGTTGAATTAATCCAAAACCCTAACTTGTTTTCAAAATGTATTTAATTGAATAAAAATTCAATTAAAATGATCAAAAATTGTTTAACACATGGAAAACAAATTGTGATCTTGGATTAATGCTTCGAAAATTAAGTATTGACCTACAAAATAATTAGAAAGCATTAAAAGTTGCAAAATCAATGTAGAAAAAATATTTAAAATGTCAAAAACAATTAAAATATTAATTCTTTACAAAAATATCAATTATATGAAATAAATAATATTTTTGGGATTTTTTGATAAAATAAAATATTTTAACATTTTTGTGAATTATTAAAAAAAGAATCAACTCAAAATCATTAAAACTCAGAGAGAAATTAATTTTTGAATCAATTAAACAAAATCACAAAATTCAAATATTTGAATTTGAAAAAAAAGGCGCCAAGAACAAGCTGAAGAACACGCGCGTGTTCTTGGTTTCTCAGATTTGCGTTTTCTATCCAATCTCCATGAATACGTAATCAAATCATGCAATCCACATATCATTATGCTCGTCTCAACCTCACGATCATGTCTATGTACTTTAATTTCATTTAAATTAAACATACAACAAGAAATCACGAAGAAACCTCAAGAACCCTAATTTCTGCATGAAGGGTAGGATTTTTGATACACGATTCAAACAATGCAATTAATTGAGGGAAAACATTCCATGCATGATTATGAACATATGGCCAAATTATTGTGCGAGGAAATATGCATAGATTGAGAGATGACCAAGTATGTGCTTACCTCCAAGCCGTGACAGCAAGTTCAAAGTGATTTTTGATTTGGAGGTGTTACAGATGAGTGGTGATGATCTGAACAGCTTCCCTACACCCTATGGATTGTGTTTGGATGGTTGGACTTGATTGAAATTGGCTGGATCATTTTGTGGTACCTCAGCTGCACCTTGTTTGAAAATTTGAGCAACTAGCTGGTGATTTCATGAAATTGATGTTTCAGAAGTTATGTGAGTGTTTGACCAGCTCATATGTGATGTATGTGAGGTGTGTGAGTGATTGGTTTGTGCAGAATTGCTCTCAAACTCAAAACTCGATAGCTACCTTGCTAAGAAAGGCATTTTTGCCAAGAGAAAGAGATTTTGAGGAAAGCATCTGTTAGATGGCTTTGGTGTACTCAAACTGACCACAATTGAGCTCTATTTATAGTAGAGCAAGTTTGTTTTGCAAGGAATAGTGCATGGTAGCTGGTAAGTAGGTTTGGCCAATGTTGTCCAATGAGAATCCAAGTCTCCTCTAGCCATTGACTAGAGGTTAGGGCACAGAGCTTTGGTCCCCTTGGTCTTGGATAAGTCTTGACTGATTTCAGATGAGAATGGCTCAGTCCATGCCACCTTGATGGTTCCATTGAATGCCTCATTCCAAATTTGAAGTCTTGTCCCTATTTTGGCCATTCTAGGTTCAACATGCTATTCTTTGTTCCTTGGACCTTGGAGGCTTGGCTCAGTGATTGTCCCCTTTGGATTCAATCCTCTGAGGTGTCCAAGTGGATAGGAACTATTGAAATTGGCTGATTTTGTAAAATCGAGCCAAAGTGCAAATTCTGCCTTGCCTTGATAGATTTCAGCAAGGCAACTTGCCAATGTTGTATCTCATGATGTAGGTTGAATTTGGCAATGTTCTTGGCCATTTTGGAAAGCTCTTACAAGATACAACAACTGTTTGAACAAGTTTGGTTTTGATCTCTTTTGATTCCAAGTGAAAAATCCCCCTACATTTGGCAAAAAGTGAGGCAGAATCTGACTTAGTGAAAATTTCACTAAGTGTTGGAAAAAGTGACTTTTTCACTTTTCAGCCACTTTGATCACTCCATGACTCAAAATCCTTAATGAATTGGAATGACTTGTAGTTGAAGTTTTTGTAGGTGATAATGAGGGCTACAAATCCATCTTTGGATGAGAAAAAATGGCCTTGTGGTTTAGGAGTTATGGTCCTCCAAAGTTGGTACCTTTGCCACTTTATTTTTAACTTAGAAAAATTTCTAAGTTTTATGGTTACCCCTTTTACAAGTTATCTCACTTTTCTTGATTTTTCTTGATGAATGATGATTCAAATCATACATTAACATCATTTTAGGGTTAAAAATCCATTTTGGTGAAAAATCTCAAAAAGTCAAAGTTGACTTTTGTGCACAGTTGACTTTTTATCAGATGAATTCCAAACTGTGCAATTCTTCAGGAAATCATGTCCTTGACCTAAATCAAACTTGATGGACATGTTCCATGGGTGTCATGGGGTATATTCAATCATGTATTAGGGTTTGGGAGCATGTCCTGGTCAAAAGTCAAAGTTACAGTTGACTTTTCCCTTAAAACCCTAATTGTGGTGCAGATGAAAATGAGACTTGTTGCTCAAGCTTCTTGGATCAATCCATTGTTCCAAATGGATCAATATGGTGTATTAGAGACCCTAAAATTATCTCTTGAGGTCTTGGCACATGGTTTATCCCAAAAGTCAACTTAGGGGTGAATTAGGTCAAGAAACCCTAATTCCTGATTTTTGATGAATGCATCCCCTGAGGCAAAATTGACTTGATGCATGGGTTCATGAGGTTCCATGAAGTATATTAGGTTATGTTTTGGATCATTGCCTTGTGCCCAGATGAAAATTTCCATCTGGAGGCCCTGGTCGACCAAAACCCTAATTTGGTGACACTGTCGATCTTGAGACTTGATCCACCTAGAAGGGACCAGCCTTGTGCTTAATCCTTGAAGTGGGAGTCCTTTTTGATCCATTGTGGATGTTTAAGAGATTAGACAAGTTGAAGATCATGTCATTTCTTGATTGATCCTTTGTCTAAGCACTCAGAGAGGGCTTGAAACCCTAATTTTGATTGTATTGGATGCTCACCCATCTTTGGGGAGACTGATGAAGCATGATGGTTCATCCATATTGTGATGATGATTTGCACAATGATGGGAAATCTAAGTGGTCAAAATTTGGGGTATTACACAGACAAGTAAACACAGGATAAATCAATCACAAAATGAATTAAAAGCAACGAAGGAGCAAACAATATCAGTCAACAATAGTATCACACAACCAAAGGGAGAAAAGGGAAGCTTTAGCCAAGGGGTCATATCAACCGAGGCAAACAAGCTAGCTGTGGGAAGTAGGTACTCATCCAATGGTATCGAGAACCATGGAGAGCAGAGTAAGAAAGGGGAAGATGTGAGTCAGATCACATAAGCATCAGCATCGATCAATGCGAGCTATAGACAAGGCGTGGGGGTTGGTTGCGAACCCTATCTTCCACTTGACCGACTCGATAACAGGAGCAGGTAATGTTTAAAGCTTCAATCATGTAATGAGAGCTAAGAACGACTCGACTAGAATAACGGCGGTCGATTGCAAACCCTAACTTCCGTCAATTGCCTTCTTGGAGGTCTTGTCAGGGGGAATGGGACTGGGATGCCTCATAGAGGTCTTCAGGCACAATATTAAATAATCACAAACAGAGCCTCCTTTGAGGACTTCCATCATTGCCGGCCAAGTGGCACGGACTCCCAATCCTACTTCTCATGGCATAAAAAAGGAAAAATGCAGAATTATTAAAAGAGAAGAGAAGTGATACCGAACGGATATCAATCCGTAGCAACGCAAGCAAACTATAAGCAAACCGACAAGCTTCTAGTAACCTAGCATAAATGGACAAGAGTGTTAGAAAGTGAAACGGATCCGTGAGAGACATGGAACCCAATGCTCTTAAAAAATAATAAAACAAGGCCATAAGCCATAAACAGCAGCAACAACAGCGCTCCAGCACCTGCATAGCTGTAAAAACTAGCAACAAGTAAAAAACAGTCTATAACAGCTACTATTTCCAGAACAGAATGGGTGTATATGCAGCCAGCCAGGATATCAACATTCTACAGCACCCTTTGTGCACAGCAGCTGTGTATACTACAACAACTTCTATGTTTAATGTGAAACACTACAAAATAAACTCAAAGATTAGTCAAAGTTCAAATGGAAATAACCAAAGTGAGCAACTAAGATCAAAAGGAAATGTCAATAAGAACTAATTGAATTCAATACTAAATGTAAACACCAATTAGTCAAAACTAACGTGTAACAGGTATTAAGAAGATTAACAAAGTTAACTAACGAAACTATTAAAATGATTAGTTGATGTTAGCATTAAAACTAAGCATAATCAATGTTAGAACTAAATCAAATCAAAGCCAATTAGTTCAAGATTAATTCCTAATTCTAAAAAAACTAGTTAGTGGACAATTATGCCAAAAACAATGATGGAACAATTAAGCCAAAAACGGTTACGGAACGATTAAGCTAATCAATTAGAGAGCGATTAAGCTAAAAACAATTAGTCGAATTTAATCTAATTAGTCAATATCTAAATCCAAGGGAAATTAGTTCCTAAACAAAAATTAATCGAAATTAATCGGCAATTACGAACACAATCAAGGTTAAAAGTCAATTAAAGTCAAGATTAATCTCTAATTCGAAACAAATTCTAAATGGGGAATTAATTCTAAAAACTAGTTCTAAACAAATTCTAAGGTTGGTTACCTAATGTTTATTCTAATTCTAAGATTAACTAGGTTTAATCTAGTAGAAAAACGATTAATCTACGATTCGATTAACAAGGCGATTAAGCCAAAAAAATTATTAGTGTGATTAAGTAAAAAATTAATTAAGCAAATGATTAAACCAAAATCAATTAATCAAAGACCATTAGTAAAATCTAAACCTAATTATCAACATTAAGGTCTATGGTTAATATTCTAAATCAAATCAAAATTAGTTTCTAAAAAAGGTTAATCAAAATTATACTATAATTAGTCAACAATTAGTCAATGTTAAAACCATGTTAATTTCTAATTCAAGCAAGATTAATTCTAATTTAATGAACTAAAACTTAATTCTAACAAAATTACATTCTAACCTAGTGAACTAGAAATTGATTCTAGCAAAAAATTAGTCCTAATCTAATTAAGTCCAAACTTCCATTAGTGCACCTAAGCTAAAACAATTAGTCAAAATCATTATCAAAATTCTACAACTAATTAGTCAAAGTTAATACTAATTAACAAAAACCTAACCCCCTAAAATAATTAAAAATCGATTAATTAAGAAGAAGGAAAAAAACCTTGACAAGAGGGGTGTGCCGTGGTGTGTTGTGGCGTGTGAATCCAAATTCCATGGAGTAGGGCTTAAGCCCATTGATCTCTCCCTTGTCCAAGGGGTGTGCGAGCTGAAAGATGGTGTGGATTAGAAGAAGCATAGGGCCTATGAGCCCGGTCCGCATTGGTTCCTTGAGATGGATCGGTTTTCTTAAAAACCTAGAGGATGTTCAGCAAAGCTCACTCTCATCTTTCCTTCTTCCGCCGTCAACCTCTTCTTCACACGACGTCAAATCTCCGACGCCACCAAACACAACAGCCTCCTCCGTCCCTTCTTCGTTCTCACTCTTTTTTCTTCCATTCATGAGGTTCGCCGCCGCGAAAACACTTTCCTCGCTTCAAACCTCGCCTTTCCGTTAATGCTACCAACGATGCAACATCTCGCCGCGCCTGAGCCGATGGCGGAGTTCTCCATCATTTATCAATTTCAACCAATTCTTCTCCCAAGTTAAACATATAATCCTCACCGTCCGGGAACTCCTCATCCTCCTCACGCGGCGATGGTTGAACAGCGAAGTTACGATGCCTCACCGGAAAGTAAACATCTTCGCCGTCTTCTTCAACCATCCAACCTTCGTTCAGCTCGCTCCGAGTATCATACTAGATTACGCATCGCAACCGAAATAAGGTGATGCGATCTGAATTAAGAATCGCGACCGAGAATCGCCAAAGTTATAGCAGTTTCGACGTAAACGCGAGATTCTTGCGTAAGTCTCTGATTTGATCTCTTTTACTTTTCCTCTTTTCGTACTGCTTTTTTCGCTTCCACTACTTCTTCTTTCTTCGTCTGAAAATTGTTGTTGCTCGAGTCGTTGTTCAAGTTCTGAATTGATTGTATCTTGCGGTGCCATTGTTATGTTCAGGTAAATTGAAGATGATGAAGAAGTTGCGGATGTCGAATCGATGATGTTGAGTGAAATTGCTGCAGGTTCTTGAAGGTTGATGGAGATTTCGAGAATCAGAATGGTGATGAAGAGAAAGTGCTTGTTGGTATTGCCATATGAGGATGAGGTTGAGGATCGTAGATGATTGAAGGTCATGGAGAATGGTAAAGATTGAAGAGGTGATTCCGTTAGTTTTTTCAGTTAGGAGATTATGTTAGAGATTGAAGGTTCTGTTAGAAAGGTTAGAGGTTAGGAATCGGTTCGTGAAGGTTTCTGTTAGAAATTAGTTAGAAACTTGTTAGAGAAGTTCTGTTATCAAAAATGAAAAACCAACTTCTGTTATGTGATTCTCGCTGCATATCTCTTTTTCCATTTCTGAATTTTCTGTCATGAGTGTTTTTGTTCAATTTGCCACTGTTATTTTTCAGTTTCTCTAATATGTGTTTTCTATTGAGCGCTGGTTTGATGTGCTATAGTGAAAACGACACTTTTTCCTTTATTTTGAATAAATGGGCTTAAACAAAAATGGTGATGGACCTGTTCGTAATGGACAACATATGAGAAAAAGTGAATTTGTTTTTAAGTGTGAAATCAAAATGAAAATGGATTGGATGAGATGTGTTTGGATATGGTTTTTGAAGTTTTAGAAAATGAATATGATTTTGGATTTGGGATGAACAAGAATGGACAATGGTTTAATGGCTAAAAAAGATGGATAATATTTGATATTAAAAGTGGATAATGAATTAAATTTGGATAAATGGTTAATGGAAATTGAAATGGATTAACAAATGGATATTATGGAAATTGGTTTGAATTGGATAGAAATGAATTAAAATGGATTTTGAATTGGATTTGGGTCCAAAGATGGATATGGATTAGAGAGTGGATTAGAAAAAATGGATAGGAAATATGGATTAGATATTTGGTTTTATTTAAGGAAATGGGCTAAAATGGATATTTAGATGAAAATAGGATTTGAAAGTGGTAAGGAATGGATATTGAAATAAATTTGAATATGGAAAGAAAACTGGTTAAAATGGTTGAAAATGGTCATGATGGATAGAAAATGGATAACCCAAAGAATTCAAAACCAATCATAAACTATTCACCAGCCTCTGATAAAATGATCACAGCTACCACTGAACAATCTGGCCACTCACATGATCCGCTGAAGAATCTTAACCAATAAACAGTCCACAAGCTCAACCATGAATAAAAACCTAAATCACCCAAATGCACACTGATGAACTTTGCAGAAGATGACTTGCATAATCGTCCCGAACAGGGCAAACACTTATAACAAGAAAAACCTTTGACCCCATGTCTCAGAAAACCAATGCAATGATATGATTATGAGTTATGACCTAAAAATGCAGATGAATGCGAAGCAAAAGCCGGAAAAAGGTAGGGCAAATTTTGGGGTGCTACACTTCCATGCTGTTTGGTTAGTTGTTCAACAAAGAAAGATTGAAAACAACAGTATATTCAAAATCAAAGGAGAAAGTGCTTTGAAAAAGAAAGATTTGGGGCTTACAGCTCAAGGAGAGGCCCAGGGTTTTATCAGTGAGCGCACTGTTTGAATTTGTACAGAGGGACTTATACAAGTGACTGAGGCCCAAAAAGTGTTTTCTGTACAAAGGGATGGGTCTTACACTCTCTCAAGAGGCCCAAAAGGTTTTAAAGAAAAAGAGTGGGGCTTATAACACGAGGGTAGGCCCATTTGACTTTTCGTTTGAAATGGCGATCGCGCCGAGGTTTCCTTTTAACGCAGAGGGACTTATACAATAAGTGAGGCCCAAAAGGTTTTGGCTAAAAGGGGATTGGGTCTTACACTCTATTAGAGGCCTAAAAGTTTTGAATGGGTCTTATAGCTCAAGGAGAGGCCCAAGGTTATTTTTAAACTGGCGACGATCGCGTCGTTTATTTGAAAATGTACAGAGGGACTTATACAACGAATGAGGCCCAAAAAGTTTTCTGTACAAGAGGGTTGGGTCTTACACTCTAATAGAGGCCCAAATGAGTTTTAAGAAAAGAAATGGGTCTTACTACTCGAGGGTAGACCCAGAAGGTTATTTTTCAAAAGGCGACGATCGCGCCATTTGTTTTTTGATGGTATCGGGACTTATACAATACACTGAGGCCCAAAAATGATTTGGCCAAAAAAGGATTGGGTCTTACACTCTATTAGAGGCCCAAAGTGTTTTGAAAATGATTTATGAGGGTTGAATTAATCCAAAAACCCTAATTTGTTTTCAAAAATGTGTTTTAATTGAATAAAAATTCAATTAAAATGATCAAAATTGTTTAACATAGGAAAAACAAATTGTGATCTTGGATTAATGCTTCAAAAATTAAGTATTGACCTACAAAATAATTAGAAAGCATTAAAAGTTGCAAAATCAAGGTGGAAAAAATATTTTAAATGTCAAAAACAATTAAAACATTAATTCTTTGCAAAAATATCAATTATACAAAATAAATAATATTTTTGGGATTTTTTGGGAAAATAAAATATTTTAACATTTTTGTGAATTATTAAAAAAAGAATCAACTCAAAATCATTAAAACCCAGAGAGAAATTAATTTTTGAATCAATTAAATAAAATCACAAAATTCAAATATTTGAATTTTCAAAAAATGGCGCCAAGAACACACGCGTGTTCTGGGTTTGCCCAGATTTTCATTTTCTCTTCAATCTCATTGAATACTTGATCATATCATGCAATCCACACACCAATCAACTCGTTTCAACCTCACGATCATGTCTATGACAATTAATTTCATTTAAATTAAGCATAAAACAAGAAATCACGAAAAATCCTCAAGAACCCTAATTTCTGCATGAAGGCTGGGATTTTTGATACACGATTCAAACAATGCAATTAATTGAGGGGAAACATTCCATGCATGATTATGAACATATAGCCAAATTATTATGCAACAAAAATTGCATGGATCATAGAGTTAGAAGAGCTCATGCTTACCACTTGCAGCTGGTGATCGTGATTTGTGTTGGAGGTGTTACAGCTAGGTTCCAATGATCTGGATAGCTTCCCTAGGTGCCATGGAGTGTGTATGAATGCTTGGAATGGATTGAAATGGTTTGGAGCTGAAGATGGTACCTCAACTGCAAAACTGTCAAGAACTTGAGCAATTGGCTGGTGATTTTGTGAAATCCGTGTTCCAGATGTTATGTGAGTGTTTGGATCACTTCTATATGATGTATGTGAGGTGTGTGTGTGATTGGTTTGATTGGAAAAGCTCTCAAACTCAAAACCCGATAGTGACTTGCCTTAGAAGGCAAAATTGGAGTGCAAGTAGAGATTTTGAGGAAAGCATCTGTTTGATGGCTTTGGTGTACTCAAATTGATCACAATTAAGCTCTATTTATAGTAGAGCAAGTTTGTTTTGCAAGGAATAGTGAATGGCAACTGCTGAGTAGGTTTAGCCAATGTTGGCAAATGAAAATCCAAGTCTCCTCTAGCCATTGACTAGAGGTTAGGGCACAGGCTGCTGTTTCCCTTGGTCTTGGATAAGTCTTGACTGAATTCAGTTGAGAATGGCTCAGTCCATGCCACCTTGATGCTTCCATTGAATGCTCCAATCCAAAATTGGAGTCTTGTCCCTATTTTGGCAATTCTAGGTTCAACATGTTATTTCTTGTTCCAAAGACTTTGGAGGCTTGGCTCAGTGATTGTCCCCTTTAGATTCAATCCTCAGAGGTGTCCAAGTGGATAGGAGCATTTGGATTTGGCTGATTTTGGCAAATCGAGCAAAAATGCAAAATCTGCCTTGCCTTGACAGATTTCAACAAGGCAACTTGCCAATGTTATATCTCATGACTCAAATTGAATTTGGTAATGTTCTTGGTCATTTTGGAAAGGCCTTACATGATACAACAACTGTTTGAACATGTTTGGTTTTGATCTCTTTTGAATCCAAGTGAAAAATCCCCCTACATTTGGCAAAAAGTAGGGTAAATCTGACTTAGTGAAATTTTCACTAAGTGTTGGAACAAAGTGACTTTTCTTGATTTTGATCACTCCATAACTCAAAATCCATGAGGAATTTGGACATAGGTCAGTATGAAGCTTTTGTAAAGGGAAATGAGATCTACAAATCAAGCTTTGAATGGGGAACAATGGCCTTGTGGTTTAGGAGTTATGGTCCTCCAAAGTTGGCACATTAGTGTCACTTTTTCCATAACTTAGAAATTTTTCTAAGTTTTTATGGTTACCCCTTTTACAAGTTATCCCACTTTCTTTGATTTTTCTTGATGAATGATGATTCAAATCATACATTAACATCATTTTAGGGTTAAAAATCCATTTTGGTGAAAAATCTCAAAAAGTCAAAGTTGACTTTTGTGCACAGTTGACTTTTTATCAGATGAATTCCAAACTGTGCAATTCTTCATGAAATCATGTCCTTGACCTAAATCAAACTTGATGGACATGTTCCATGGGTGTCATAGGGTATATTGAATCATGTGTTAGGGCTTGGGAGCATGTCCTGGTCAAAAGTCAAAGTTACAGTTGACTTTCCTCGCGAAACCCTAATTGTGGTGCAGATGAAATTGAGACTTGTTGCTCAAGCTTCTTGGATTAATCCATTGTTCCAAATGGATAAATATAGTTCATTAGAGACCCTCAAATCATGTCTTGAGGTCTTGGCTCATGATTTGTCCCAAAAGTCAACTTAGGGGGGAATTAGGTCAAGAAACCCTAATTCTTGATTTTTGATGAATGCATCCCCTGAGGCAAAATTGACTTGATGATTGGGTCCATGAGATCCCATGAAGTATATTAGGTTATGTTTTGGATCATTGGCTTGTGCCCAGATGAAAATTTTCCATTTGGAGGCCCTGGTCGACCAAAACCCTAATTTGGTGACACTGTCGATCTTGAGACTTGATCCACCTAGAAGGGAGCAGCCTTGTGCTTGATCCTTGAAGTGGGAGTCCTTTTGATCCATTGTGGATGTTAGATAAGTTGAAGATCATGTCATTCCTTGATTGATCCTTTGTCTAATGCTCTGAGAGGGCTTGAAACCCTAATTTTGATTGTAGTGGATGCTCACCCATCTTTGGGGAGACTGATGAAGTATGATGGTTCCTCCATATTGTGATGATGATTTGCACAATGATGGGAAATCTAAGTGGTCAAAATTTGGGGTATGACACGAGGCAAAAACACCCGGGGGGCATTCTTGAGTACAGGAGGAGACTGGACGAGCTGACCGTAGAGGATGTCATATGGACACCCTACGAAGAGCACAGAGCCGTCCGTGAGTTTGAGGAGTCGTCATTATACTCCGGATATATGAGATGGGAGACTCTGGTTGCCAGGCACCTTCCAGAGAGATGCTTGCGTCAGTATGGCTACATCCAGAGGAGACCACCACCAGTTCCAGATACACCTTCTGAAGGTATTGATCGGTGGTTTCAGACGCACTTCCTCAGCTCCGGTCGTGCCATTGTAGCCCGATCTGCACCGGTTCAGTATCCCTCGCAGTGTGAGGATGGCTACTTAGAGTGGTTTCTCAGCGTATCACATCCACGCATTACTCCACCGCTGGCTGAGGAAGCACCTTCTGAGGATGCACCTTCTGGGGGTGTACCTTCTCATGACGCAGCTCCTCCTCCTCCTCCTCCAGCACATCACCATGATGACACACAGCGCTTTCAGATGATAGCAGTCATGGCAGAAGTAAACTTCTGACTTAATCAAAAATGCGGGAGAAGCCATTTTTTCAGATATGTTTTACCACAAGACCTAACCCTTATTTATACAAACGTTCATCCATTCTGGACCGCACAAAGTGTCGGTGCAATCACAACCATACAAAACTGTCGGTAAAATCTCGACCGTTTAAAAAAAAACCTAAAATTAGAACTACCGGGAATTTCAATTACGGTGAAATTCCCGGTATCAAGCTGTAATTTTCAGGGCATTACAGGATTTTTACCACTTACCGGGAATTTGAAATTTTCGGTATACCGGGATTTTCAAATACACTACCGGGTATTTTGAACAATACCGGAAATTTTTTTAACATTACCGGGAATTTCGTCCGGAGATTGTTTGAAAAAATTTAAAGGACATTTTCGCCATTTAAAAAATATGGGGTGGTGCCAGGTTTAATTGGGGGGTGGCAGGTAGAATGCTCCTTATCAAGAGACAGATTGGATTTTTGGGAACGTTATAAATCCATGAACATTCAATGTTCATATGTGTATTCTAAAATGATAAAAAAAAAAGAATGAAGTAAATGTTAATAAATACAAAAAAGTGAGGATTTCTTAATACATCCCATAAGTTTCTTAGGTACCGCGCGAAATTTCTTTTTTGTCTCCTGATTCCGGATGTGCACATCCGGACGTACCATTTTTCTAAAAAACGTTGATTTGTTCCAGATGTGCATATCAGGAATAATTTCTAATGTGCAAATCGGGAACCATTTCTTATACCTTTGCGCCAGAGCTTCTCCCCTCTCATTCTTTAGATTTTTACATTCCAAACTATAAAACTCTCTCAAACTCTCAATTTCTCATTCCCACAAATCCTGACTTTTTTCACTCGATTTCGGCGCAGAGCAACTTCTACAACGATCAAGACACTCCAAATCCTCTGTATCTCAATTTAATCGGTAAGTTTTCAAATTTTAGAGTTTCAGAGTTATTTTCAAGTAATCAATTTAGAGTAGACATTTAGGTGTAGAAATTGTTAGGTAGTATGAATAACATAGGTTAGAGACAATGTAGGTATTGTTTGCTGCTTCAAACAGACGATCAGGGCATTAAAATGCCCTTTTCTATGGTACAGTAGCCATGAATGCGTTTTTTAGAACTTGAAATATGTACCGGATGTGCAGATCAGGAAAATTTTTAACGTTGATTGCTATCCTGATGTGCACATCCGGAAAAACCCAACGTTAAATATTCTGAGTACTTCCGGATGTGCATCCACGAAAGTTTTCCTGATGTACAAATCCGGAAACAACTTGGTTTCTATTTTTGTTTTTTTTTTTTTTTAAAAATTATAATTTATTTATTATGCTTTGCAGATTACATGGCTGCCAGAGACAATCGTATGATACATGGACGGACAGCTCAACATGCATCTGTCTGACGTGAGCGGACGCAGTCTACAGCCGAGGGTTCCGGCGCAGAGGCAGTTCCAGCAGCCCCTACAGCTGAGGGACATCCTACACCACAGTCTTCCACATCACAGGTTCAGGCCACTCCCCCATCAGCCGCCGTTTCTACATCTCGGAGGCGTCGGGTTCGTACTGCTGGTTCATCAGGGTCCCCGCCCGCACGCAGGCGTTGTCGGGAGACTCCAGTTCCATCACCTGCTCTTATTTCATCCCCTGTTTCTGTTCCTGAGGGTGATCACCCAGCACATGAGGGTGGTGACGGCGATGACGATTTCGATGAGCTTGAGGGTTACCCCGGGGGACCGTCTGATATGTCCCTACTCCTGGGGTACTCTGAGCATACTGCCAGATATGTCTGGCTAGGACAGGTAACCTCAGGTACGCGGCTGTTTGTGGACACCAGCGCCACTTACGTTGATATCGTTTACCTCGGGTACCTTTTGGATCCCACAGAGATCCATAGGTACAACTGGGGGGCGGCTACGCTGGCATACACCTATTCTAGGCTCTCAGATGGTTGCCTCTGGGCAGCCAAGACTGTGGCAGGCAGCTGTACACTATACGTGATAACAATCTTATATTCTAAGTCTTTTTTTTTCATTTCTTTTCTTTCTATATTCATTATAATGTTTGACACCGATGTTATGTTTTCTATTTCAGGCGTGGATATTACAGCACTTTCCCAAGATTACTGGTTGGAGGAGTGTCCAGGGGTACACTGAGGATATGTCGCGTGCTGCTGCATTTCTCCTGCTTAGAGGGAACCAAGCGCCCGAGCCCTACAGAGTTTATCTTGATCGGATGGCTGCTGAGCCCAGGATACCTCATGAGTCTGCTCCTCTAGGCTTGACCCGTACGCAGATAGGTGAGACATATGCTGACTTCCAGTTCCACTTGGTACCGAAAGAGGCTCGGGAGACCAGAGCGCCGAGATATTAGAGCGTTGCTGTCGGGTACATCATGTGGTTTTATACCGTCTCACACCCATGCATGGTGCCCACTGCTGAGGGATCGCCACCCAGACCTGCTCATCAGGAGATATTAGAGGAGCGGCAGTCTCAGCTGGACCATACTCATGATGGCCTACCTCACTGTCGTGAGATAGAGGAGATAGCGCGGGCGGCCATTGCGGACGGTCACCTCCCTGGGAGCTCTGGTGGCAGACTTGCCATGGATAGGATTATTGAGATTGCTCGGGGGGCACTTCAGTACCGCAGACATCGAGCCAGGACGGCGGGTAGGGGCAGAGGAGCAGGGGAGCCAGGAGAGATCCTTCGGCATACAGAGTAATTTTTTGTTTGATGTATTCTATTTTATTACATTTATGTACTGTATTTTGACAGGAGTATTATTATGTATATATATCATTTTATTTTATATATGGATGTTTTCGAATGTATATTAAGTTACCACATTATATTAACATCTGCGACCACCCAACAAAACTGATTTTTTAAAAAAAATAAAGTTCTGCTATTTTTCCGGATCTGCAGATCAGGAATTATTCCTGATATGTACATCCGGAACAAATCAACGTTTTTAAAAAAAATGGTGCGTCCGGATGTGCATATCCGGAAACTGGGGGCAAAAACAGAAATTTGCGTGGTGCCTAAGAAACCTATGTAGTGTAATAAGAAATGCTCAAAAAAGTAATCTCAAGGAAAATAATCTCACGTAGAAATATTTATTCACATTCAAAACTTTTATAAAGAATTAAGAATATTAACTCAATAAAAAAGACAAAAGAAAATAAAGTGCCACATGAACAAATGTGGTGGCCGCAAGTATTATGCCACTGACTCCGGGTCCGAGGGTGTGGGGTGTAGAGTCGCTAGTGGCGGCTTGTAGGCGACACTTAAGCACTTAGGCACGATGCATCGAAACAATCAGACTACTCGCGGTGTTATGAGGCGGCGCTGGTGGCGCTCCAGCGGACGGTAGCCTGCCTTCGGCCGAACTTACTATTACTCTCGTTTTGGTCGATGCATGCGTTTGAATTTTGAATTCGAAAAGAAGCAACACTTCGTGAAGTGTTGCAGAATGAAAATAGACAACGCTTGGAAATAATGCAACTTTCAGTGGAAATATTGTTAAAAGGTGTTGTTTCATCAAGGGTCGAAACCTTGTGAAACAACACATACATGGCATATAAATACTCATTCCGAATTCAGAAAATCACATGACAAAACTGAATATCCTCTTGAATAAATTCTAAAATTTCTTCGCTATAAATCGAGTTTCTTTGATCTTGTACAAATTCGATATAAGACTGAATTATCCTTAATATTCCTGCGTTCTAACTCTAAGATACATTTAAGAGTACTTGAAATATTTAAAAAAAAAAGTAATTTCGTTCACGATTTGAGTATGCATCCATTCAATCTTAAGAGTTTATCTAACAACTTATAAAATGTATATGAGTAGCCAAAAGACTTAGCAAGATATCACTTTCAAGAAAATAATATGTTCTCATCCACCAATTCCTTTATGGTTAATGACAAACCCAACAAATATTAGAATCGTTATGGGATTTTTAAATGAATCATTCCACAAAATGTCAAATCATAGTCAAATTAATTCTAGTCCTAGCCCAAAGGTTTTCGTCAGGTGAAAATTTAGTTTCTTAAATAACTAGAAGAAAATTGTCAACCAATTTTTGTTTCAAATAAAAAATAAAGTCTCATTCTCCATTGAAAATCTCAAACCAACGCTTCATCCTACTAATGGACTAATTCTTCCATTTTCTAAACTTGTTGAATATAAATAAGATAAAGTCTAGGAAAAATATCTCTCAACAAGGTTGACCCCCACCAAGGATCTTCTTAAAAAGAGGTGTAAAAACCAATCCCTATCCATTTTATCACACTTTCCTCAAACTAGTATGAAAAGGTAGCATGATCTAAGCCAATGAGGGAAGCATCTTTCCACCTAAAAAAAATGATATAAAATCAATTAACTTATCAACAGTTATCTGCATCTTTCCACCTAAAAAAATGATATAAAATCAATTAACTTATCAACACTAAGACATAAGACAACATGAGCCATATAACTAGCTGAAAGAATATTCCACACAAACAAGTAGTGTTTAGGATCAACCTCTCCCCCCCCCCCCCCCCCCCCCCCGGGCCATTTTTCATATGGGGCTAAATTGACCAAGCGAAGATCACAAACACCCAACTTTTATGTATTTTAAGCTTACAATCTGTTAGGATGTGAATATGAAAATAGAAAAAAGATTTAGAGAGGGTGAAGATATCCTTGTAAAAAAATCAACCGCATTTTCAAAAAATATCAAAGATTTTTCAAAAGATGCGCGCGAAAGGTTTGATGTAAAAATATGAAAATTATACTTCTCCAAACTTGATCACGTTAACACTAAATTGATTCACAAACACCAAAGATGAATATGATGATGCACAAGGTATTCAATTGATTCAGTTGTATAATCCACGAGGTGTGTTTATACAATAATTCAATATAGTAAATTCTAACTTCAATTTTTTCTCAGAATTTAATCACCATTCAACTCGATAAGGTAACTAGTTATAACAAAACCTAAGCTTACGTAATAAATCTCTACCAATTGAATAAATGATAAACAACGCTAGAATCGGGATACCTAACATGCAAATACAACGAAAATTAAATGCAAGAGTAAGAGAGAGAGAGAGAGGACACCGAGATTTATAGTGCTTCGGCGTTCATCCTCGCTTTACCTACGTGCACTCTTCAATGGTTTCCCATTGTAATCTACATCGTTACTTTTTATTTGACAAATATCTGCAAGTGTTCATGCAACCACAAATCCTCAAATCTTGACTTGTATACAATGTTATGCCAAACTCTTTTTCATAATCTTTTCTCGATTAACGCTTGTTAAATCTTCCAATATCACCGATCGACTCCAAGCCTTCACGTGTAGCAATTAACCCCTTAATCCTACTGATTCCTTGAGCGATGAATTGTCCAAAGATTTAAAAATAACTTTGCCTTGTCTGTATCCTTCCACACAATCACTACTAAGACAATCTGGAGAGAAGAACCTACATCTTTTCAATAAAATTTGTCAGCGCCATTGAAAATCACCTCAATCTTACAAACTACCTGAAAATCTTAACCAAATCTTCAAGAACGATTAGTTTCAAGAGCATGTCTCCTTCAATCAATAAAAATCTCTCGTTATCAAGGTCTCAATCAAATTGTAGTTGAAGATGTAAGAATTTCGTTGTAAGAACTTTGAACTTTCAAAAACACAAGGTATTGATTTTTCACAGAATCATACAAAAATGCACGCGAATTTGTTGATCATTGTATAAAAAATGATGACAAAAAGGTTTTATATGTGCTTGAGATTAAGCACTAAAAATGGTTGAAAAAGTTAGTTAGATTTAAATCAATATCATTTTGTGATTTGAATCAAATGAACAAGTGAAGTGGAATAAAAGAAAAATAAAATTTTGACCCATTTTAAGTTGATTTCAATTAAGAGCAAAGTATGATTCGAATCATGTGTTAATTCTAATTCAAATCAATCAAGTTGAGCCAACTGGAAAAATATGAAAAAAAATTGTATGATTCGAATTAGGTGAAAAGTTTGATTCGAATAAATTCTGGCAAAGGTGACCCAGAGTTGGCTGATTTTTTACCACCGAGCTAAACTCATGGACCAAATAGGTGTTTTAACTACAGAGACCTCCATACCAAACAGAGGATTTACAAGTTTCACCTCAACAACCAAACAAGAACTTTTTAATTGTTTTAGATCACAACCAAAACAAACTTCTCCTAATGAGATATTACAACAATACCCTTACACCAGACCCAAACACCTCACTGATAAAAGTTTCAATATGAAACACACTAAGGAAAAAATGAAAAAAGAGAGAGAGAGAGAGAGAGAGAGAGAGAGAGAGAGAGAGAGGTATATGAAATGTGTTATTTAGTGTGAATGAAATGATAAATGATCCCATTATTTATAGGAAAAAATTTGGCTCAAATATGGAGAGAAAGCATGGGCTTTTTAAAGTTCATAATTTACTATGCCACGGGAATAATTGATTACGTAGTACAAAAAAGAAATGTTTTTAAATTGTTGTTACTAGTCGATTAAGAGACCTAATAATCTATTTTGGGGTTTTCTAAAAAGATAATTGACTACCCTAATAGGATAATCAATTACGTCAAGTGAAAAAACATTCTAATTGATTAGAAGGAGTCGTTAATCCATTAGCTAGGCACAAAAGCATTTTCTAGTTGTTTTAATAAAATAATATAGGCTTTTTATCATTCCAATGTGTGCATGTGTGCGCGTGTGTGCGTGTTTGTGTGTGTACGTATGGGTGTGTATATGCGTGTGTGCGTGTGTGCGTGCGTGCGTGCATGTGTGTGTGTGTGTGTACGTGTGTGCGTGTGTGTGTGTGTATGATTTTCCTTATTAATTTCAAGAGATAATCTTCATACATTTACAGACACAGATCACTCGACACATACACGATGAGTTTTTAGACCTTTTCTCTTTCACAACTCTGAAGATTTAGGATCCCTTACTAGATTTAAGGTATTTAAAACCCGCTTTTGAGTCGACCAACATTTCGGCGACAGACATTGAGTATTCGTCCTTAGAGGTCGCAGCATTTAGACCTCTGAAATTTATGCAGACCCTTAACGTTCCATCTTTCTTTATAACAGGAACGATATTGGTAAGGCATTTGACATACCTGGTGATTCTTATGAACCTGCTTCATAGGAGCCTTTTGATCTCCTCCTTAATCTTGGACATTATCTTTGGAGAAAATCGCTTCGGCGTCTACTTAACTGGCTTCTTTCCTGCCTTTATTGGTAGCTTTAGCTCCACCAATTCCCTATTTAAACCTGGCATTTCATTATAATCCCAATCAAAACAATATTTGAATTCTTTAAGTAATTCTATTACCTTTAATCTTAGGCTTGGATCGATGTTGGCACTTATATAAGTTGGCCTCTTGGTCGATCCATCTCCCAAGTCTACTTCTTCAAGTGGATCTTGTGGCTGCATCTTGGTAGTGGATGTCACTGGGTCCTTTTCAAAACCTAAAGGCTTGTCGTTGTATACACAATCAAGCCTCTGGTCTTTTCGACTATCCTTCTCCGAACCGGCTAACTGCGGCTCTCTGAAGGGTTGAGGTTCAACGTTTACTCGATTTCCCACGTCAAACTCTTATATTTTGTTGGCTTCAATAGCCATGTGTGGTATTTCGGCTTCCAAAGTCGCTTGTAATCTACTCTTGACCACATAGGTCGTGATTCACGCTAATACTTTGAACTCAGCCATCATCACCGAATTCGTCTCCCCAGCATGTTGGCCGAATTCCATCTGCACAACAGACTTTCTCACCCATGACCTCTCGCCCCCAGGTAAACCCATGGGTTGGGTGAAGGTTCAAAGAGAAAAATGCCTCTGCTAGAGGCTCGTGACCAGTCTCAGCTGGTATGCATGGCGTTATCTTCGACAACTTTTTGTCGAAATTCATTTTGTCTACATGGTTCACCTCAGCCATGTAGTAGCCTTGGTCCGCTTCGATGTTTTCGACAATTTCATATTTGTGCCAAATGGATATCCTTTGGTGTAAGGACGGAGGGAGTTCCCCTATGTCGTGTATCCATTCTCTCCCTAACAGCAAGTTGTAACTGGCCCTTGCGGGTATTACCATGAACATTGTAGGTCGATTAATAGACCCTGCGGTCACTTCCACTTGAATGACCCCTATAGTTTTGCCAGTCTTTCCTTCATAATTAGAAAGGACCATGTTGTGGGGCCTAAGGTCATTGTCATACATTCCCAATTTAACCAACATGAAATGTGGCATCAGGTTCACTACGGCCCCACCGTCCACCAATATTTTGTTAACGATAGTGCTTTCAACTTTAGCCTTTATGAAGAGAGGCTTAAGATGATTCTTCATTCCCACATGGGGTCGCTTAAAGAATTCATTTTTCTCTTCGACGTACCCATTGTTCATAACAAAGTAACAGACAGACTTGTGTTTTTCCAGTTCTTCTTCCTCATAGTCTTCTTCTTCAGCAACCTCAGTCACGCGGTCATACTCATAAGGAAGTATAGAGACAACATTACATAGGATATCGAAGTCGCCTTCCGACCCGAAGTCAAAATTATTTGTTACCAACTCTCCCTCGTTAGCTTGCTCCTCTCTGTCAATCTTCCTAGAGGGAAACAGCTTCCTCCCAACTGGTTTCTTTGCCTGCTCATCTTCAGGCTTCTGTCGAGGATTGGTATTGCTCGACCCGGCAGCATCCCTTTCTGCTTTCTTTTTCCTCCGGAATCTAAGCCATTAGGTTCTAGTCATGGGATTCTTCCCCTTGTAGTTTGCGTTAGGCCCATAGGAACACCTTTCAGACATCTGAAAATTCTCCTTGTATGTCATGGAGGACCCTCGACCAATCTCAAAGTTTCTCCATTTTGGGTTCCTGTTGCGTTCTCTCTCAGCAGGTTTCGACCATTTCTCTTGGGGAACGTCAACTGAAGGCTTGTAGGTGTTTTGCTTTGCCTTCTGTGAGCCATTTACTCGATCCTTCCTTTGAGGAGCACCTCCTTTGCTAAAGTGGTACTAAGGTTGGACCTTCTCATTATCTTTGGCCTTTTGAGCAGCTTCGACTTGCTTGGTAGCTTTCTTGTCGAACAAAGCACTGCATCTAGGGCACAACATCACTTCGGAATCATCAGCCTGACACCTGTAAAGAAATTTAATAAGATTTTCACCGGCTTTTGGGAACACGACTTCGATATGGTTTTTAGTTTCAAATTCTTTCATGTCAAAATCTTCATAGATTTCGACCATGTTGATCACAGCAAGCTCCACGTAGCTGGCATCTCCAATCTGTATGGGATCAGTATCAATTTTTATTGGGGCCTTTCCTTTAACAAACTTGAGTCTTCCTTCGTTCAAAGCATTCTACACAAGATCCCTGACAAGAAAACATTGTGAGGTTTTATGTCCTAAGAAGTTGTGATATTTACAAAACCATTGTTTCTTTCTTTGTTCCAATGGTGGTACTTTTGCGCATGAAGGTACAAGTACTTGACCATCTGCAACCAACAAATAGAAAATCTCATCGCATTTGGTTACGTCAAAAGTGTAAGTTTTCTTAGGAAACTTATCGTTTTCTTTGAGTTCTAGAGGATTCTTCCCATTTGCAGGTGTAAGTAACTTACACACATATGGGGGATCTGGATTTAGCTTAGCCACGTCAACCTCTGACTCTTCGACATGCTCGTATTCAACCTTAGACGCTATGTCGTGGTCTTGCATGTCGACATAAGCTATACGTTCTTTCTTACCCTTACTAGTTCTGGCTTTCTCGACCTTCAGTCTCTCGAATTTCCTAACTCTATCAGCTAATTGGGTCATATCTCTCAGGTATTGAGTATCCAGCTTCTTCCTAATGGAATATTCTATCCCACCAACAGCCATTTCGACAAGCCCATGTTCAGGCACCTTGGTAAATCACCTTGTTTTTAACAACTTGAATTTGTTTAAGTAACCGTCAATTGATTCAGCGAACTTTCGCTTGACACTCGGTAACTCCTTCAAACAAATCTTAGATTGCCCCATATAGAACTGTTCATGGAACAGTCTCTCTAAGTGCGTCCAGTTATGGATCGAATGTGGAGATAAGGTAGTAAACCATGTGAAATCATTATTTGTAATAGAACTAGGGAAATATCTCATTCTCAAATTCTCATTATTTGCAATGTCACCTGTTTCAATTAGGTAACAAGCTATGTATTCGACAGTTGACTCGTTGGTGCCGCCAACGAATTTTATAAATTTAGGGACTTTCCATCCCATTGGCAACTCTGTCTGCAACATATATTCTGACAAAAGGGGTGTATAATTTGGCCTTTGCAAGCCCATATTAACCCCATTTTGCGCCATTATCCTTTCGACAATGGTTGTCAAGTTATTTTCTCCCAACATATTTCCCTGTCGAACCTGATGGACAAACTGGTCAGCATCATAATGTGGATTAACTATTAAGACAGTTGGACTACCGTCCTCTCCAAGAACTTCTTGCTCGACGTGTTGGGGAATCACTTGTTGTCCCTGGTTCACGGTTTCATCTAAGACTACTCCCTCATTTCGAACCTTCCCAGCAGCCTAGGGGAGCGCCAAAAAAGTCAGCGATTCTTGTCATTTGAGTCGCCAATTGCTGGTAACTCTGATTCGCATGTTGAATCAATGAGTTAAATATTGTGGCCATCTATTGTATTAGAGTATTTATCATGACATGGTTACTCTCATCCATCTGTTGCCTCATTGCCATGACAGAACTTGTTGCCAGGGCAGACATTGTTTGCGAGCCAAATCCCACTCCCAAGTGGGGTGACACATTTCGAACATGATTACCTATGACTAAGTCCGACCCCATAATAGGTGAAAACATGTTTGCAACATTATCCCCGAACGTTGAAGGGTTATTCTGCAAACCTACCATAACCGTAGTTGGCATTCCAAATGGTTGTTCATGCCCTGGCATGGGCATTGTGAAATTTGTGATGAAAGGCCTAAAATTCGTGGCCACAAAAGGCCTGGGAGTCACTGTGTGACTCTGGGGTATTGGTGTAACAATTGCCCTCTCAGGCGGACTCGTTGATGTCATTACTGTTGATGGCATCACCGTGGTACTAGCAGTTGAAGGAATAGGTTCAGTAACTGTCGCATAAATTATTCTTGATCCAGCACTATTAGAAGGCTGGTCTCCATTGTTGTTTCTAGGGTTCACCATTCTTCTAACATATCTTCTAACAACATGCTTCCTCACTTTTCTCTTGGTTATTTTACCACACCTCAATCTCATGCACTCACGCGCGCGAATAGTGAAAAGCTAACGAAACTGATGTAGAAAACTTATGATGTTTTTAACAAAACAATAAAATAAAAGACAAACACACAAAACCGTCCCACTGGACGTGCCAATTTGTTTGCGATGGAATTTCGCAAACAAATGCGGGTTTAGATTAATACTTAAGGGATCAAACTCAAAAATCTCCCGGACATATTTGTGTGTTGTTTTTCGTTAAAAATAAGGGTTGTTGTCGAAGTTAATGCAAACTTCTGGGACGACGTTGTGATTTCTCGAGAATAAAGAAACGTAACGGAAAGATAAGGCAAATTGCAAATAAAATGCAATGTAAGATAAAGTAAAAGGGTTGAAGTTAAAATGACTTGAAGTTAAAATGTGGAAGAAGTAAAGTTTGCTGAAAAGATTTAGGCAGTTGAAATAAAGTGCAAGGAAACGTAAAGGCAATCGAAATAAAGAAAGGTTTAAATGCATAAAAAGAAAGACTTTTTAAGATAAAAATGTTGGAATGTATTAAATTGGTGGAACGCATACATACATTTTCCTCACTCGTTTCTCACAGCACAAATACTTTGAGTGTAGCGGAAATGTGTACAATTTGCAGACCCCTTACAAAATAAACCTAAGTTTCTATATATACAAGTCTAAAATAACTATACAAGACTACTAAACAATCTCCATGATGACACGTTGTTGAACCCTAATTTTTACCCCTAAGATTTCGCACATTTCATTTTGCATCTCATACCACAAACAAGATCACAATCTGTGTTTCTCCTGAGCATCTATGTGATTCTCTTATTCTTACTTGTTTCTGTTTATCTAACCTCTAACCAAGATACCAAAAAAATATATGTTGTGGTTTGCTTGTTTCTCTCTCTGTGTGTTGTGCAAGTTTGTCAAAGACAAGGAAGCATAATTTCAAATCAAGTGTGGTTGTTCAGCTTTGATCCAGTTCAGATGGATGTTTGACCTAATCTTGGTCAAACTATCAAGAGATTGCTTCAAGTGCAAGATATCTGTTTCATTGGGCTATTTCTCAAGCAGTGACTGTCAAGTTATTGTGTGGCGATATTCATTGGATTCAAATGGCCGTTGTTCAGTTGTGGTTTGTTCAGTGGTAGCTGTGTTTTATTAAAGGCTTGTGGAAAAAGTTTGGTTATCCATTTGTTATCCATGATCCACTTTCTACCTTATCCAATTTCCACTTCTTTTTATAATCCACCAATTATCCATTATTAAACCCATTTTTTAAAACCATTCTTTTTATCAAAAGTCCATTTCACCTAAATCCATAATTTCATTTCTATCCAAAACCAATATCCATTTTTTTCTAATTTCCAATTCAATAACCAATTCCTTTCATTATCAATATCCATTTTTTTGCCAATTACCCATTTCAATATCCATTCAAATATCCATTTTTTTTATCCATTTAGTTCAAATATCCAAAATCCATCATATCCATTTCCAACATTCATTTTATAAACCCACAAAATCAAATATCCACATCCATGTTCAATTATCCAACCATTAACTTCTTCTTTTAATCCATTTCCATTTTTTTAGATATCCATTTTTAAACAACCAATTTTATCCATTTCCAAGTTTACATCCAATTGCCTTAATACAAAAGTATATATATATATATATATATATATATATATATATATATATATATATATATATATATATATATATATATATATATATATACCAAAGTCCATTTACATTTTAAGGCCCACATAGAGAAACAAAATAAAAAAATATAAGACAATTCATGCTACTTGCTACCATTTAAAAAAAGGAATTAATTGAAATGCACACTGTCAGTTAATTATAACCGTTACATGTAAAGAGGAGTTTGACTTTTAATTTAATAATCTGTAAAGTAACCCAAACGGATGATGGTGATATATTGACAGTGTAAAACTTTTTACACTGTCAGTGCATAGTAATTAAACTCTTAAAAAAAAAGCCCGCTACATAATATATCCAACTTCAAGCCATATGATACTAAATTACAAAGCCAACTTTCAGCTGCTACACTACCCCACACAAAGTCAAGAAGCCACATAAACCTTATAAGCTTCAAAAAAAACCAACGCATTCACCAGCTGCTATGACGCCAAGCCATCTACCATTCCAGCCTCCCAAGCCTCACGCAAAGTTGGTATCTGCAACAAGCCCAGCCACTTCCACAAGCAGCCCATGAATCCTCAAGCCGTTTCAACACAAACTTCCCAGCTCACAAAGTCGCGAGCAAAACGGCAATAAAACTGCAGCATCAAAATTAAAACGACATCACCAAAACAACCTGCACAATTCATCAGTTAAAACGCAGAACACCACAGTGCAAAACGCATCACAAAATGAAACGCAAAACCAATTCCAAAAACGACAACAGAAATTCAGAAATTCAATTCAAAAATTCACTTCAAATTCATTTCAACTCACCTTCAAATTCTATAAATAAGAGACTCACCTTTTCAATTCACCAAGCTTGGAAAGCCCACCAAAATTCTGCACAAATTCATCAAGCTTCAATCCTCTTCATCTTCAAAATTCAATAAAAAACAAAACAACCAAGCTTCAAAACTCCATTAAACACTTCACCAAAATCAAAACCTTCAAGAATCTTCTGTAAACTCTCCATTCCAATTCAATCTCCATTAATCCTTCAATTTCAAAACTCTCCTCAAATTCATATCACTTGCAGCAACAACAATAAAATTCACGCAACCAAGATTCAACACACGGATCCGCAATTCTTTCGCAATTTCAACAACAACGTAACGAAACTTCAAGCAACATTCAATAGTGTTCAACATCTCAAGCAACAACAACATACTTCCAGAAAAGAAAAGGAGGAAGAATCGAAGTGTTTCTGACCTTGATTTTGAAGGTAATTTGGAGTTTGTCTTCGAGATTTCGCGGTTTCGATTCGGTTGATCTAAGCACCGTTACAAGAAGTTGAAAGCATATTTGGAATCTCCTTCATGATTCGATCACAACCGTGTGAATTTTTTGTCCCGTCGCTCCGCCGTTGATGAGTTTTGATTCATCCCTCCACCGTGTGAGATGGAAGAAGGAGAAGATGAAATCGTGTTTTGCTGATTTTTCCTTTTATTTCTTGTTTTTGTTTTTTTAATAATTTCAATTAAAACTTGGGCTTGGCCCATGCGTTACTACACATCACCTCCATTTTTTCTAGTATCATCTCCATCTCTTTTTTAATTCTTTCTTTCATTTTTTTTAATAATTTTCTTTTCTTTTTTGAAATATTTTTTTAATCAATTCTATTTTCTTGTGGATTTGTGTTATTTTAAAATTCTGTTTTAGAAAATTTCTTGAAAAAAGTCATAAAAAATATATCATGAGTTTTCATTTAATTCTTGATTTTATTTGCATTTTCTTTTTGTTGGTTGTGTGGATCATAAATGTTAGACCCACTTCTTTTCATCTTAATTCTTTTTCTTTTTGATCGATGAAAGTCTAATTGATCTTGGAATTCATTTGTTGAATTTCGATCAAGACTAGATCGTTACCATTTTTCTTTTCGTGCGGTATTGCTTTCGGACGACGATTTACACATCGTTCATCTAGCATGCATTAGCACAAAGAGCTATTGACCGGCCTCATTGTAGGGTAATTACTCCGTAAATTACTCGGCGATTGCTTAACATAGCGCAATATTTGTCCCGCATCGGAAACGATCAAGAATATTTGATTATTTGTCTTTTGGTTCAAAACTTATGAAACTTGTTGTTAGGAGGCTTTGGTCTTATCAATTCTCTAATGAGTTCTCATTAATCTTGACCTAAGTGCAATTATTCAATTATTATTGATCACTAACTCTAACAACTAATCACTAACTTACTAACATTACTATTGTACTAATCTTTTACAATTCCTTCTCGCTCCCTATCTCTTTTACTTTTATGCTTCATTTTTATCATTTCATATCATGTTTATGCTTCCGCAATTTTTTTTCTTTGTCCGTTGGACACATGTTTATGCTTCCGCCTTTTTCTCTTTGTCCACTTGGACCAAAAATATTAATAAAGGCCAAAACCTCTAAAAAAAACTTGTGTTTCTAATCTTGGACTATGGTTACTATCCTTTGCAATGGACATGGAGTTTTGCACCTAGACCTTGGACTTCAATGCTATTCTTGAATCCTTGGACTTAGAACTTGGACATCCAACGCAATTCTTGGAACCTTGGACTTAGAACTTAGGACATTTCTCCCTTTGCTTTGGATTTGTGGTTCGAAGACTATGGAACTTACTTGTGTGGTTAGGCTATTCTTATCCTTAGCTTTTACTTTATGCTTTAGGATAGTCACTTCTTCTCCACCCATTCTTCAATTTTCAAAACTCTCTCCCTTTTTCAAAACATTCTTGATTTCAAACTTTCACTTCTTTCATAATCAAACCTTGACTTTGTCAAGTGATTTTACTTTTTTCCTTTCATTTCTTAATAAATGCTAAGCTACATAAGCATATTGACACTCTTTTTCAAAAGACTTAAAAAACATCAAACTCATCACTCTCCTTTTGTGCCCTCGTGCACTTTTTCATTTAACTTTTTCATAAGTTTAGACATGATTCATTTCTTTAAGCGGAATTATTCGCCTGGAAATGACGACTTGTCTTTGCATTTTAAAATCAACCAAAACAAACAAATTTCATTCTTTGTACCACGAACTACGAGGTTTTGATCCTACATTGCACATCGTGGGTATGTAGGCATGAGACGACGAGTCTCTCCAAACACAAAAATTATAAAAACAATTCTCTTCCCATCTCCTCAATCAATTTTCAAGCAAACCTTTTCAGACCAAAAGCGGTAGATATTTCAAAGGGCTCCTATAGAGTACTATAGACGTTTTGGGTGCTAACATCTTCCCATTGCGTAACCAACCCCCCTTATCCAGTCTCTCTTCACTTGTTCTTGTTGTAGAGCTTGTGTAGGTTTTGTTCGCTCTTTTTTCTTTCCTTTTTGGATAAAATAAAAGTGCGGTGGCAACTCTTGCTTTTCGAGTTAAGTTAATCAATAGCTTACACTCACGATTTTGCCGCTACACACGTCTTTAGATCATGTAGCGGTTTTCTCCCCGACGTGCCCCACGTTCTAAGTAACCGTCTACGTTGATGTAGTAGTTCCCGCTTTGTTCCTTCTTCTGAATATTTCAACTGCTTTGTTGGCGCCAAGAACTAAAGACCCTCGTATAAACCTTCGACGTCGATCACGTTAAGGTAACATGTCTTGACGTATCGTCCATTGTAGTGATGAACTCTTTACCAATGTGACATAGTGTTCAATTTCACTACGTGGCTAGTATAACATAGTACTCAATTTCACTATGTCCCCATGCTTTTTATGTTCTTCGGCCATACCAACTTTGACTAGCATCACCTTGAGTGATTTCCGACCTTGAGTCATGTTAACTCGTTATATTTTTATCTCTCACGTGGCATATTTATGGCTAGCCTCATGAACACTTGTCATTTATAATTAAGTCGAAAAATCCAATGTAACAGAGTGACAGTCAAAATGACGACTTCATTTAAAGCTACCTTATTAGGGTGGTAGGAAGTAGGGATAGGTTATGAATGACTTTTATTTCCAAGATGCTTAGCCATCATCATAGCTAGGGAAAGTGGAACAGTCAAACAAACAACAGACAAGGGTCGGCCTTAATCTGAGGCCACCAGATCTAGAACATTAGAGCAACTTCAGAGGAAGTAGAGCATTTTTGGAGGTATGTTAGATGATAATTGACCGGTCTTATGAAAACATTCCGCCCTTGCACGATTCATGCTTGAGGGGTTGTGTCCAAGTCCAGTTTCTTAGTATGCTTTAGAAAAACATTTCGCCCTTGCACGATTCATGCTTGAGGGGTTGTGTCCAAGTCCAGTTTCTTAGTATGCATTAGAAAAACATTTCGCTCTTACACGCCTCATGTTTGAAGGGTTGTGTGCATGTTCGACTTCTTGGGCTAGATTCTTGAATGGACCAAATGTAGCCTGGATTCGGTGAAGCTCGCCCCGGTTAATGATTTGTCCAGAAAAATAAGGTCACGTTAAATAGATGATGGAAAATATCATGCCTTGGGATTTTGGCAATCAATTTGATTCTCAATCACCATTAATAGATCATACAACTCGGGGGCAATCACATTAAATTGCCTGTGATGAGCATTCGTATAAGACAAGTGTCAGAATTGCTTTATAAAGAGAAGAGCACAGATAGACACTATGATTTTACTAACTCTTGCTGGTAAGATTATTATTGAAAGCGAATATAAAAACTTTTGAAAAATAATTTTAATTTTAAAATATAAATGATTTTTTTCACCCCGAAAATACTATAGTATATAGTAATGGAAGGGTGTTTAATTTAGTTAAGAGGGAATAAATGTGGAAGAGGGCAAAGAAAAAATGAGCGGTTGGTTAAGAAACTTGGGTAGGAAGGCTGATGTTGAGATAGATCTGACATCACCTCAGAAATTGCTTGAAATGGAATAAAAGTGATTGATATTATATTCGATATATATGCTTACACGCACCGAATACTGAGTGAATGAGTGACCCTATAACTTGGACTTCAATCTTCCTCAGTTTCCAACATTGAGAGAGATACTCAAATGTATTGCTTCATGACACATGACAGACCTCACCCCTCACCCAACTCTGATGCTACCCTCTCAACCATTTTTCTCTTTTTCCATTACCTCCAAGAAATACCCTCACCCCCGCCACCACATTCCCATAAACTTTCTCACACCTCAATATGGCTAAGAGATCGGATTTTGCACAGAAGCTTCTCGATGATCTGCGCCTAAGGAAAGAACGAATCACTGCTACTACATCACATTCCAACAACTCTAACCAATCCCACCATTTACCTATAGGTACTTTCATTTTTCAATGCTTCTTGTACTTTTATTTCAATCCACCATTTTTCTTAATTTGATTTCTGCTAGCTATCATAGAAAAGACCAATTCATAGATATGAAAACTTGTCTCCAAAAGACATATTTGAGTATGTTATATAAGCTGTATGGAGTAATCAGATCTCTAACTTCAACTCTATATTTAATCATATGGATCAACTAATGTTTTTCTGTCACTCAAAGCTGCTTTTTCAATCAATTATTCAAAGCACAATTGTCAAAGTTTTCTTGAATGAAAACCATTAATTCAACAACATACATGACTAATGTGACTTGAGTCTTAGTTTTTACCGTAAGGCGACGATTTACTAAACAAAACATTACGAGTACACTCTTTCTATTGCTTTTCAGTACTTTAAGTTATAAAAACATATGCTCTCGGTTGCTAGTAAAAAATGATTATAATATCTAGTTTTGCCAAAATATTGAACCAGATGCATATGCATACACCAAGCAGACCTACAGAGGGTCAACAAATACAAGAGCAAATGAAATTGTAAGTAATGTTTGGTGTTGTTTGTATAAATACATAAATAGCAAAGCGTGTTGAGTTGAAGGTTAAATAAAATTGTTTGGTGTCCGCATGATGTTCTGCAGGTTAGTTCCAGATGCGGGGAGATGGGGAATAGGTCTAGCAGAGGGCAGAGATCATTAAAGAATGGAGGAGACTTGTCAAATCAGATTATTCCGTACGGGAAAGCCTATGAGAATAATGGAGGGAAACCAAGGAGGGCCGATTTGTCTTTCACCAATTCAATTCTGGGTTTCCTTCACCAAATTCAAAGGGGAACAATGGATAGAGGAAGCAACTTGGACAGGCAACTAGCTCCATCTAGCCGTACCCTCTCTCTTGTGCAGATAAATGAGATATCCAAAGGCGCACAGAAACTAAACCACATATTGAGAGCTTGTTGCTCTAGTGGTGTTAACATGGATACATATTCATTACATTTTGCAAAGGAACTATTACAAGGAGCTATTGATTTGGAAGAGTCCCTTGGGATGCTAGTAGACCTGCAAAAAAATTCAGAGTTTATGATCACCTCTCAAGCGCAGAACAAAAATCGAATCACGCTATTAGAAGAAGAGGAGGAAGAGGATAATGAAGAGGATCAGAGGTGGAGGGTGGAGAAAATGCAACTGGCACGTCCAACTTTCTCATTTGACAACCAGATGCAGAGAGCAATTACCATCAGCAACTCTAAGGAAGCCAGAAAGATAAAAGTTTCTCAGCAGAAGCGATTATCAACTAACACTGTTGGGACTGCTGATATATCAAACCAGACTGCTGACAAGGGAAGGATTCCAAACGTAATAGCCAAACTAATGGGGCTGGACAACCTTCCTGAGAAAAAAGATTCAGCTAATAGTAATATTGCATCATCCAAACACTCTGCCAAAGGAAGCAGCAGCACTACACTGAAGAGCAAACAAACAGACAAGTTGATCAATGACCAAAAACTGGCGGTTGGATCCTTCAAAAACCAAAAGGCTTCCTATTATTCCGAGTCTGAGGTGGTTGGAGTAAAACCAGGCTTTGACAAGGCCAGCATCATCAACGGCTCTCCTCGTCATGTTGAGGTGATGACGGGAATGAAACAGGATCTTCAAAATAACAGTGGTATGGTGAAGGGAAGAATCACCAATCGCAATGATCCGGTTCAAAATCTAAATAATATGCACGAAAGAAGACCACGAGTTAAACCTGCCATTCAGGTTGCAAAAGAAGGACACGCGATTACAAACAAGCACATGCAGATGAGCAATGAAAAAAAGTCTCGGGATCATCTTGTAGTTCAAAAGTCAATACTCTCCAAAGGTGGAGGAAGTGAAATGACACCCAATTATTCATCCAAACAATCCACCAATAATGTTCAGAAGAAGAAGCATCAGTCATCCATAAACCAACCCACACCTATCAAGAAATCAAGTGATGATCATGATCTAGTTGCATCTAATGAGAAAGTAAAAGAAGTTGCCTATAGGAAGAAGTCTTCCCCAAAATATCAAGAATTAGAACGAGCTAAAGGGAGGCAAACACTCAAGGATCATAAATTTGCAGCCAGCAAGAAAATAAAGCCTGAAAAGATGGAACAAATGTTAAGTAGAAGAAATGGACTAGAAGCTAGTGATAGAGCATCTGGCAAATACAATGTCTTGAATGGAGCAGAGCGAAAAAGGTTTAGCATGTTCATAGAACATGAACTGCTTCCTCCTACTACCTTACACAATTCTGGCGGTGGTAGAGATTTCCAAGAACCAGCCAATGATTTGGTAAGCACTGACTGAGTAATGAGTAGGATCTAAAACCGCCAATTATTGTCATCTGAACAGAATATAACTCAAACAGTGTCATGATATATCTTTCACAAACTAACATATATAATCCTTCTTTGTTGAACTTAATTTTATTTATAGCAATACCAAGTTGTGAAACCGGCTGCACTCAATTTGCAAGATCGAGCAGTTCCTGAGGCGCCACATGAGGGATTCAAGACTAGTGAAGTTGCATACCATAAAAGTAAAGCAAGTGGTGAGTATAATTAATTCAACACAAATGAATGGAATCAACTTGAGTTCTGGATTTTACCAAGTTTGTTTAATTTTACAGGAGTCCGGAAAGACGAAATGGGCTTGAAACTACAAGATAAAAATATAAGCATCCAACAACCATTAACAGAAAGTGAAAACCGCCTCAAGTGGATTTTGGTCATGAGTCAATTATTCGTCAATACTGCAGAAGCACTTTTCAGACTAAACATTCCGTTTGGTATTCTTCAAGGTGGTCGTCAAGACAGTCAAGACCAAAGTAGCAAAGTGATACTAGATTGCGGCTATGAAGTGATGAAAAGAAAGGGGATTCGGCAAGAACTCAAAGTTCATACTTGTTCAAACATATCATCAATCACAAGTACAGTTAACTTAGTAAGATCCCTAGATGACTTGGTTAGGAAGCTGAATGAAGACATGGAGAAGCTTAAATTGTATGGAAGGAAAAAAAGTAGCCAAGTTGATGGTGAGGACTACCTGCCTAAGATGCTTGAACATGATGTCTATGATAAATGTCCAGACATAAACTGCATGTGGGATTTTGGTTGGAATGATGAAACATTTGCATTTATGGAAAAATATGATGTTATAAGGGAAACAGAAAAGCATATCCTTAGTGTACTTGTGGATGAAATCACCAAAGATTGTTGCATGTTAAAGTGACAACCATACCATACTATGCGGGCAAGGTTTCATGTGATCATGTTATTTTGAATACAATTTTGGTTGCTGTAAGTTTGTAAATTGTATCTGGTAAGGATTTCATAACAGAGAATTTTCATTTAAATTTTAATACGTTTCTTATATAATGATTTGTTGACATTACATTAAAATCCAAAGACAACGGGTAGTGTTGTGTTATGCACCTCTCAGCCTTGAAGTTGGATCACAAAGCCATCCTTATGGGAGGAGAGGCCTATTCGCTTAATCGCTTGTGGACTCAAGTGGTGGTGAATGCGTTTGTTTGTGAGTAATTTCTAGGAGATTAGTGAAGGAGCATTTATAAATGAGCTTTCATCTGTGTAGAGGAATCCAACGTGTTATTTGAAGACGAGATTAGTATGTTCACTACATCTTTGGTCAGCATTGTTACTTTTTTTTAAAATGATTTGAAAAACTTTTATCAAAGTTACAAAACAAATTTGATTTTGAGTAACGCAAATAACTTTTTGTAAATGTGTAGGTAGCATAGTTCAAGGGACCGTTTGTTTTAACTTTTTTTTTAAATAATTTTTATAGTGTAATATATTTTAGTGTAAAAAATTTTTACAAAGAAACTTTTTATAAAAGTTTCAAATAAAAATTTGGTTTAAATAGTTATTTTTAAAATGTTATTTTAGATATTTCATCATTTTTTCGAAAAAAATTTTGGATATCAAAATTTCAAAAAATCACTTTATTTTGAAGCTATTTCAAATAGCTTTTCATGAAAATCATTTTTGAAATACAACTCTTTAAAAAAACCGTGATTTTGACTATATTTTGTTCTTCAATGTATGTTTATGTTATAGTAAGTCAAAATTAGTCTTTTAATTTATAAAAAAACGAATTTAAAAAAACTTGTAATATTTTAAAAAATATTTTTGTAGAATCCATTTTCAAAAATACACAGAAAAAATCTATTTTTTTAAAGCTAAAACAAACTGGCCCCTAATCATTAACCTTTAAGTCAAAAATAAATTTCTTTACTATTATGCTAACTAGCTTACATTATCAATTAAGTTGAACAACTAATATTTATATATTTATTTCAGGTTTATAATTTCTAAAAAATAATTTTTGAGACTCCTATTTTTTGAGATCCTAGGTTGTGGATCTGGTTGTCCTGACCCAAGGTCGGACTTGACGTTCACATAGTACTACCAAGGTCAACTTAAAGAGAAGAATCTCCTTCTTTTCTACTAGAATTGTCTAAACCATTCACAATACCACACACCTTGCAAACCTCTGAAATCTTAACCAAATCTTCAAAGAAACATTTAATTCAAAATCGAATCTTCTCAACAATCACAAATTTCTGAAAATGGGATTTAGATCCATACAACAATGGAGAAAGAATGAGGTGCAAGATGAAAGAAATTGTTTGCAAGTGTTCACAAAAGATTCAAAACTCTTTTGAAAAAATGAAAGAACAAGTGGTTTGGGAGTTTTCAAATCAATATTGGATGTATGTGTTTTCTAACATTGTGAAATATTTGAGAGAAAAATGATTTTATAGGTGTTGGAGATTTAACACAAAATTAGTGAAAAATGATGCTTGATATCAGTCATAAGCAAAAATATGATTTGAGTCAGGTGACAAAGTGATTAGAATCAAGATCTAAAACATGAAAATTTTATTTGTATGATTCAAGTCATGATTTGACCATGATTCAAGTCATGACTAAATGTTGACAGGTGATTTCGACCAAATGTGGAAAACAGGGAGTCCCATGACGCGGCGACACAAAAGGCATATCAAGGCATCGATTCGACACCAGCAGAGAGATGTGTCGGAGAGGTGGCAACAAACCTCGGTGTCGGAGGAAAATAAGGCGAAGGGCCAGTCCCAACTTCAAGGATAAGTGCTTGGCGGGAAAAGTTTGAAAATTCCAAGACTATGGGAAGTTGAAAAGAAAGTGGGGTGCCACGTGTCAGCTTCAAAGGACATCTGGGTAGACAAACAGTTACATTCTAGGCCTATATAAGGCACTGGATTTTCCATTTTTAGAGGTCGCATTTTTTCACATTGTAAAGGGAAAACACTCAAAGTACCAAGCTTAGAGAGAAATGAGTTCACTCTCGCGAAAATGTACAATTGCGTCCAATTTTATTTAATGCAATTTACTTTAAGCATTTAATTTAAGTAATTGTCTTTTTGCTTTTGTCTTGCCTTTCCTCCCTTTAATTTTTCCACTTTGCATCCAAACTCGTTGATCGTTAAAACCCTTCACGTTACCAAGGTCACCCCAACGTGACAACTTTCGCCAAAAAAGCGAGAAACTGAAATACAACATAAACATACGCTTCCAATTCCTTGTTCTGGGATTTGTGTGGCCGATCCCGCGAGCAAACCAGCGACGGAAGGCCAGCGGTTGTTCGCGCGGGCGAACAAAGTGGCATGCCCGGTGGGACCCGTGTGAATTGAGTATTTGTTTTTGCGTAGTGGTAAGATGGTAATACCACGTCCAAACGACGAACCGTCTCCGACGGAAAGTACCGTGGGAACACAAACAACTGATGTTAGCTCCCGTACCGTGTCGGTAGTTTCAACCACTCCTAGTGGACCAACCGCAACACCGCATCGAAATGACCCTAAATCAACAATGGCAGGGACTACATGGCAGTATATGCCTAGTGTCACCATGCCTATACCCCGATCGTATGGGATGTCGACGGAGTTCATGTCGAGTTTGCACTCTAGCGGCCATCTGTTCGGGGAAAGTGCATCCCCAGCGTTTTCACCCTATCAGCGGGCAGGACACATGTCAAACCAGATGGTTCGACCCCCAGGTTTTAATCTTTTCTCTCAATCCATACCGACCTTTACCTCTAGCTCCGTCACGGTCATGAGGCAACAGATGGATGAGAGTAATCATGAGATGGTCCACATGTTGACTCAACAGATGGGTACGATATTGAGACCACTGATACAAGAGTCAACACAGAGTTACCAATAACTGGCGACTCAAATGACACAGATCGGGGACTTCTTAGGCGCTCCTAGGGCTCAGGGTCGACACACCCCACCGCCTCGACTGGAGACGCCCCTTCGTCAGGATGAAGTCTTCGACGAAACTATCACTACTACGAAAACCCCATTTAACGACGTCAGGTTTACCACAGTTTCGTATCCCACCGTTGTAACAGGATTAAAAATTTATAACGCCATATTTAACGACGATTGTATTACATAACCGTTGTAATACAAGCTGTGTAACAAACTCCGATTACCAGCTCTATATTTTTTTCCATATTTTTACATTTTAACACGCTTGTATTAGAAGACCGTTGTACTACATGTATCACGCTTCGATTCACAGCAATGTATTCTTTAGTATTTGTAAGTGCAATAGAGTATATATATATATATAACTTTAAAAATAAAACTGTAAGAGATGAACATATATAGACATAATTTTATTTTAATATTCCATTGAGAGTACATTGATAAACATATTACATATCAAGATCATTGTCAGAGCCCATAGTATAAAATGCATCTTCATAATCTAGACATCTCTCCTCACTCCCCTCATCGAAATCATAATATACAGGCCTCCTTTTCTTCTTTATCTTCTTCTTCTTCGGCTTCTTCTTCTTCGGCTTCTTCTTCTTCTTCTTCTTCTTCTTATCCTTCCTTACCCTTAAGGCATCCCTGAAGTTGGCAGTTGCTGGTTTGACGACCTCCTGGATTGGCGCCTGACGTTCCTCATTGAGGTTTCTAGGATTCTCATTTGTTGAACTCATTGTTACGAAGAATATATTATTTAGATATGTAAAATTGTCTATTTATAGATGAGGTTGAAGATGAAAAGACTGATAGTTTAATGCTTGTAATGATGATAACTTGTAAACCGTTCATATTCTGGAACTATATTTTCTTGTAAATCGTTCATATGTTGGGAAGTGCAACGGTTAATAATATCACGACGGTTATAAGTAATGACCGTAGCGATATCACTTATAATCCAGGCGTAATTTTAGGAAAATGTTGTTGCCTGGTGTCGAACCTTGTACCACGTATAAGGGGTATCGCTATGGTTATTATAACTAACCGTTGTGATATTATTAAATTAATATATAATCTATCATAACGGTTATTTAAGATAACCGTTGTGAAAAATTTACCTATATAAGGGAATTAACGTTCCCTTTTTTACAGTCGCACCGTTTCCTTCACAGCGAAACCCTAGCACCCAAACTTCATCTTTTTTTAGAATCTGCGAGAAGAAATATAAGAAGTATGAAGCTTTTGATTTAAGCTTCTTCCTCCTTGTAGTTCTTCTTGCAGAATCTAAAACTAGATGAACATGGTGATGATGCTGGCGGTAGCAAGCGTAATGTACATATTGTTTATGGAAAATAAGGTAGTCTTCTACTTCAATCTTTTTGTTAAATAGCTCCCATTATCTCGTTTGCTTCATGTTGTTTTTGTTGATTGTTCTCATTTTGTGCAGATTCGACTTCAATGCTTCACAAGCAAGGTGAACTTCATTGTAATGGTACAGTCCCACTTCTTAGGGTTTTGTTTCAACTTTTGGTTGTTTTGTTTTGAATACTAAATAATTTTCTTCATTGCTTCCCACTTCTTAGGGTTTGTTTCACATGGTGATGATGATGGTGGTACATATATATATGAATTCATTCTGATAAGGTACATATATATGAATTCATTCTTATATTGTATATGAAATTTAGTTTATTATATATTATGTACATTGTTTGTTTTACTATCCTTTTATTGAAAATGCAATCAGTTAAATTGATATAGAACATTAGTATATTATATATATACTATGTATATTGTATATATATATAGTTAAATTTAATACTAACTAATTTTCATCATTGCTTCCCACTTCTTAGGATTTGTTTCACATGGTGATGATGATGGTGGTACCTATATATGAATTCATTCTGATAAGGTACATATATATGAATTCATTCTGATATTGTATATGAAATTTAGTTTATTATATACTATGTATATTGTTTGTTTCACTATCCTTTTATTGAAAATGCAATCAGTTAAATTGCTATAGAACATTATAATCTGAAAATTAAGATGTATTTGAAAACCAACCTTTATCATGTCAATGTTTTCTGAATTGCATCCATTTCATTCAGCACATTTAATGTTCCTTAACATAAAATTTATGGTCCAATGGTCCGTTTGCTTCAATTCATCGATATCTTTTATTATAGTTTACCTCATCATCGTCACTAATCGTCGTGGTTGTTAAGATCATGATCATTGTTATGATGATAAAATCGTGGTGATTTTTGGCGATGATGAGGTAAACTATAACAAAATATATCGATGGATTGAAGGAAACCGACCATCGAACCATAAATTTTATGTTAAGGAACATAAAATGTGCGGAATGAAATGGATGCAATTCGGAAAACAGTGGTGTGTTTAAGTTGGTTTTCAAGAACAGTTTAATTTTCAGATTATATAGTTCTTTACCAATTTTAATGGTTGTATTTCTTTAATAAGGTGGATGGTAAAACAAGCAATATACATTTGTATTTAATAAACTAAGGGTACATTCCACAACGGTTGAGACAAATAACTGTTGTGATAGTTAACATATATGACAACGGTTCATACTGATAACCGTTGTGATAGTTAATATATATTACAACGGTTGAAATACCTAACCGTTGCAATATATTGCGCTCTTCTAGAATACAACAACGGTTTCCAGACCGTTGTAGAAACGACGAACTTACAACAATAATCTACATAACAACGCCTTCGCCCGCGTCATTATATGTCATTCCCAACCGTTGCTAAATGGGTTTTTCGTAGTAGTGTATAGAACAACCCCGTGAGTTTGAAGAAATTCCTAGGAGGGTTCCAAGGCCTCCCGTGATTGTCCATAGGAACCAAGATCCGGATTTTGTTGTCCAACAGGTTCGACAGGACGCCTTGGCTAGAGAACATAACTTGGAGGTCATGGTCAAACGTATCATGGTTCGTAATGGGGCGAACCCAGGCTTTCGACAACCAACATATACATCCCCATTACCAGACTTTGTATTACAAACAGAGTTACCCAGGGGGTGGAAAGTGCTAAAATTCACCAAGTTTGTTGGGGAGACAGAAGAATCCATTGTCGAACACGTCGCGAGGTATCAAACCGAAGCAGGCGACATAGCGAATAATGAAGACTTGAAAATAAAATATTTCCCAAGTTCCCTCACTAAAAATGCATTCACGTGGTTTACCACATTACCCCCTCAGTCCATCCACACATGGGCGCAATTGGAGAGACTGTTTCACGAACAGTTCTATATGGGGCAGTCGAAAATAAGTCTAAAAGAGTTGGCAAGCGTCAAACACAAGGCCGCAGAGTCAGCAGACCAGTACTTGAATAGGTTTAGACTTTTGAAAGCACGGTGCTTTACCCAAGTCCCTAAGCACGAATTAGTCGAAATGGCCGCGGGTGGGCTAGATTATTCGATCAGAAAGAAGTTAGACACGCAATATCTTAGGGATATGGCTCAATTGGCTGACCGGGTTCGCCAGGTCGAGCGGCTAAAAGCTGAGAAAACCCAGTCAAATAGATATCGTAAAAAAGAAAAAGTGTCTTATGTGGCAGCTGATGAGTATTCTTCCGACGATGATGAGTTCGTCGATGAAAGTGAGATCCACGTGGCTGAACTTAAGCCAGGGCCTCCCTACACCTGCAAGTTGTTGAAACCATCGAACGGGAAAAATCCCGCCGAAAGTGGCCAAACGGATAAATACGTCTCCAAAACTTATACTTTTGATGTGTCCAAATGTGATGAAATATTTGATTTACTGGTTAAAGATGGTCAAATAATTATTCCGCCTGGTTTAAAAGATCCCCCTCTAGAACAAAATAAAAAGAGGGGATTTTGTAAGTTTCATAATTTCCTTGGTCATAAAACAGCTCAATGTGTTCTTTTCAGGGATTTGGTGCAGAAGGCTTTGAAGGAGGGTTGACTCCAATTTGGCGAGAAGCCAAAGATGCAGGTTGACACCGACCCACTGAAGGTTGAAGAGGCTTTGTACTCAGAGGTGTACGAATGTATGATGGTTGAAGCTACTGAGGGTCTCGACGAGCCACCAATGGCTGAAGTGGTAGAATGCATGATGGTCGAAACTACTGAAGGTTCCGACAAGAAAGCTGAGGAGAAACTTGAAGCAGTGTACCCCCAGGCTGGTGAAAGTTTGGACGATTTTTAGGAAAAGTGCAGGATAAGCGGGTCGAAGGCCGCGCTATGCCCCAGGTGCAATGTTGTGTTCGATGAGAAAGCTGCTGAGAGGTATGAGGCAAGCAAGAGAGAAGTGATGCCAGAGAGCAAGCCACCTGTCCCAAGGTTTGTGTTCGACAAGAGTGGGATTCCCCGTCGAAATGATGAGTACAGAAAGTTGTTCCAAGAGGCAAGGCCCAAAACTTTTGTGCCTCCATCAGACTCCCCACAGGAAAGGTGGATGGCACCAGTTAGCCAGAAAGGGAGCAAAAGACCAAAGTGGAAGGCTCTCGATTTGGAAAAGGAGGCGAATCTCACCGATAAGAGGGTCGAACCAGCAGGATATAGGGTGTCCCCTAACTACAAAGGGAAAAACCCTATGACTAGGACCCAGTGGAGGCGCTATCAGCGCAGTAAGAAGGCTGAGAAGGAAGCTGTGACTTCAAGAGTAAAGCCTGTCAGAACGTCTGGACAAAAGCGCCAATACCCAAGAGGAAGATGGGTAGAAAAGGACAAAGTGGTGACAAACCAGACCATGGTAGTAACTGTGGACGCATCAGGAGAGAAAGAAGTGGTGGCGACCCAGAGTTCAAAGTGTACTTCGCTGGTGGAAAGCAAGAAAGAGCCAGAGTATACTCCCCAGTCGGATGAAGAAGAGCCAAAATATTTTCCTCAATCGGATGACGAGTATGATCCATCACCTGAGGGAGATTTTGACGAAGACATGTACGACGACACCAATGATGACACCTATGGCGAAGATTTCGTACTGAATTGTGGTATCGTGTCGGTCCTACCAGCTGAGTATGACGTGGTGTCTGAAATCTCTGAGACTGAAGAAGATTTCGTCTCTGGTGAAAATGCGGATGACAAGCCGCTATGTTATTATGTGATGAACAGTGGTGTGGTTAAAGAATAAACGGTTATGTTTGAATGACCTAGCCCTGGGATGATGTACCATTTGAAGTCGTTATTCATAAAGGCGAAAGTTGATGGGATGTCTGTTAATAAGGTGTTTATGGATGGTGGAGCAACTGTGAATCTGATGCCTCACAATCTCTTTAAGAAAATTGGAAAAACAGAGGCTGACCTCCGACAACACAACATGGTTTTGTCCAACTATGAAAGCAAGACCAGTAACATCCTGGGGGTTGTCCAAGTGGACTTGGCAGTAGGTACAACCAACAGGCTGACATTTTTCATGGTCATCAAGTTAAAAGCAAATTTCAACCCGTTGTTGGGACGGGAATGGATCCATGGAATTGGGGCAGTGCTGTCAACAATGCACCAAAGATTGATCATTTGGAGAAAGGATGGCATCATCGAAAACATCGAGGCAGATCAAAGCTACTACAAAGTCGACGAAGCCAAGGGTAACAAGAAGTATTTTGACCAACACTTAGCAAATGTGGCTCTGTGTGATGACGGGTCAGGTTCTTACACCTCTGTCGACACGGGTCGCGTCCTAAACCTGGACCCCGACTATGGGTTCATCTGGGACACTGCCGACGAAGACATGGAGCCAATGGAAATGCCACGAACGGGGTGGCCTACAACTGGTGAAAATGATTGCTGAGCTAGAAAGCATGACTCGGATTTTGGCCTATCTGGCTGAAAACAGAAAGATGTCGGCACTCGAAAAAGACGAAACTCTCCAAATAGTTAAGGGAGCCGACCGTGACAAAAAAGCAAATGGCCAACAAGGCCAAAGGGAAGCTGTAGAAAATCAGAGGCTTGATGGTATTTACGATGATGAGCTTTTAGGGTTTGAAAAAGGCCCAGATCATGAGCTGCAAAGAATGCAAGCGCAGGACCTGCTTGAGGAAGTCGACTTAGGGGATGGGACAACCAAAAGGCCCACATATGTGAGTGCCAAAGTAGGACCAGAGATGAAGGCCAAGCTGGTTAAAGTGTTGAAAGAATACAAGGACTATTTTGCCTGGGATTATGGTGAAATGCCTGGTTTGAGTCGGAGTGTAGTTGAGCATTGGCTTCCAATTCAGCCAGGCAAGAGGCCAGTAAAGCAACACCCTTGACGCTTCGCCCCGGAAATCACGTCAAAGATCAAGCAGGAAATTGAAAGACTACTCAAAAGTCGGTTCATCAGAACTGCAAGGTATGTCGAATGGATAGCAAACATAGTACCTGTTATTAAGAAAAATGGGACCCTTCGAGTTTGCATCGACTTTAGGGATTTGAACAATGCTACCCCTAAAGACGAATATTCGATGCCTGTGGCAGAGATATTGGTTGACTCAGCCGCGGGATTCGAGTATTTGAGCATGCTCGACGGCTATTCCGGTTACAATCAAATTCTCATAGCCGAAGAGGATGTCCCCAGAACCGCATTTTGATGCCCTGGAGCTTTGGGGACATATGAATGGGTTGTGATGCCTTTTGGGCTGAAAAATGCTGGAGCAACCTACCAAAGGGCTATGAATGCTATATTCCATGATTTTATTGAGAATTTTATGCAGGTATACATCGATGACATAGTCATAAAATCGTCATCAGAAGATGGTCATCTCGACCACCTTCGACGCTCATTTGAGCGAATGAGAAAATATGGATTAAAAATGAATCCACTAAAATGTGCCTTTGGTGTTCATGCAGGGGACTTCCTGGGATTTGTAGTCCACAAGCGAGGCAATGAGATCAACCAGAACAAAACGAAGGCAATCTTGGATCTCAAGTCTCCGACGACAAAGAAACAGCTCCAGTCTTTGTTGGGGAAGATAAATTTCTTGAGGAGGTTCGTCTCGAACCTAAGTGGCAAGACGAAAGTGTTTTCACCACTGCTCAAGACCAAGAAGGAAAGTGAGTTCCGTTGGGGACAGGAGCAACAAGAGGCTTTCGACGCAATTTTTAAGGAATACCTTACGAAGCCTCCAATCCTATTACCACCTAGTATAAATAAAAGCATGAAGTTGTACATTCCAGCGTCAGATACGACTATAGGCAGTATGTTAGCACAAGAGGATGATGGTGGCGTCGAAAGACCCATCTATTACCTTAGTAGGATATTGATAGATGCTGAAACTAGGTACACTATGATTGAAAATCTGTGCCTATGCTTGTACTTCTCATGTATGAAATTAAAGAAATATATTAACCCAGTTAATGTTTATGTTTCGTCGCATTTTGATGTTATTAAGCATATGTTATCCAAACCTATTTTGCATAGTCGAATTGGGAGATGGGCACTAGCGTTAACTGAGTTCTCCCTGACATACGTCCCTTTGAGGGCGATGAAGTGTCAAATAGTGGCAGACTTCATTGTCGACTATGCTGTAGTCGAAACGTCGATACATAGCATTGACATCGCCCCGTGGAAATTGTATTTTGATGGGTCAAGCCATAAAAACGGGGCAGGTGTTGGAATCTTAATAATATCCCCACAAGGTATCCCGACTACCTTTAAATGCAAAGTTGATGGCAAATGCTCAAATAATGAGGCAGAATACGAAGCCCTAATCACTGGTCTTAAGATACTCAAAGACCTGGGGGCCGAAGAAGTCGAGATAAGAGGCGACTCAGAATTAGTAATTAAACAAATCACCAGGGAGTACAAGTGTGTGGAAGAGCATCTTTTGAGTTACTTCTCGTTAGCGAAGCGTTTGTTAGAGCATTTCAAAATTGTCAACATCTCGCATGTGCCAAGGGTAGAAAACCATAAAGCTAATGAATTGGCCTAAATCGCCTCCGGTTACAAAGTGTCGGAGGGTAAGCTCAGGGATTTTATCGAAACTAGGACGAAGATGGTGTCGAACTTACAGTCACCATCGAGCGGGCCAGTGTGCAAAGACTCGAAGAGCTTGGTCGAAGATCTAGAAAGGTATGAGGTGTTTGTCAACAATGTGTCGCCAACAGATTGGCGAAGACCAATTATGGAGTATTTGGAAAACCCGTCAGGCAGCACTGATAGGAAGACTAAGTACAGGGCGATGAGCTATGTCTGTATAGGTAATGAGTTATTTAAGAAGACTCCGGAGGGGGTATTGCTCAAATGCTTGGAGGATATCGATGCCTATTTGGCAATCTCTGAGGTTCATAGTGGGACTTGTGGGGAGCACCAAGCTGGCCACAAAATGAAATAGCTTATGTTCTGATAGGGTGTCTATTGGCCCAGCATGCTCAAGGATTGCATAGAGTTCGCGAAAGGATGCCAAGATTGCCAGAGACATGCAAATATTCAGCACGTACCAGCTAGTGAGTTGCACGTTATAGTCAAGTCGTGGCTATTTCGAGGTTGGGCTTTGGATGTAATAGGAGAAATTCGGCCAGCTTCGTCAAAACATCAAAGGTTCATCCTCGTAGGAATAGACTACTTCACAAAGTGGATAGAGGTTGTGCCTCTAGCGAAGGTGGATCAAGGAATCGTGATAGATTTCATCCAGAATCATATCTTGTATAGATTCGGGATACCTGAGACCATTATGACGGATCAAGGCTCCGTGTTTGTGGGTCAGAAAATGCAAGAGTTCGCAGCAGAGACGGGTTTTAAGTTAGTTACGTCGACGCCGTACTATGCGCAGGTGAACGGTCAGGTCGAAGCAGCTAACAAGGTAATAATTGGGCTAATCAAGAAGCACGTCGCGCAAAAGCCAAAGAATTGGCATAAGACATTGAGTCAAGTGTTGTGGGCTTGTCGGACATCGCCTAAGGAGTCGACCAATTCGACCCCCTTTCGTTTAACCTTTGGGCATGATGTCGTGTTACCAGCAGAAGTATGCCTACAGTCGGTTAGGGTGCAACGTCAATACGAGATTCCGTCAGAACAATATTGGGAAATGAAGCTAGATGAACTCGTGGACTTAGATGAGGAAAGAATGGTAGCTTTAAATGTGTTGTTGCGCCAGAAGGCCCGAGTCGCTAGGGCATACAACAAAAGGGTCCAAGAAAAAACCTTCGCTGCAAATGATTATGTTTGGAAAGCGGTGTTTCCCATGGATCGACGAGACCGAACGATGGGAAAATGGTCACCCAACTGGGAGGGACCATTTTAGGTGACTCGAGTGTTTAGTAACAACGCATACGAAGTGCAGGAGTTGGGAGCAGACCAACGAATCTTAAGAGTAAATGGGAAATATTTGAAAAAAATATAGACCTATGCTGCAAGAGATTCACATCAAAATATAGTTCTCATTAATTTAAGGCCAAAATAGGATGAGGGGCCAAAGATGGCTTACAAAATATTGTTCGTTACATCAGCTAGACATACAAACTAAGGAAACTCAGGAAATCTAGCCTTAAAGTCGTCAAAGAGGATCTTCTCATGCACAATCCTGCTCTCAAGAAGAACATTTCATCTCTGCATGCGGCTAATAGCATCTTTGATCTTCATAGCCGCTTCGACGTGAACAAGTCCTTGAGCCACCTCATGGTCGATGGTTTCTTGAGAGGGCAGAGGCTCAGCTGAGTCTAAGGAGGCTTTTTGTTGTTCAACCTCAGCAATCTTTTTTGTCAGCTCTGTTATCTGGGCTTGATATTCAAATATCTGTTGGTCGAAAGCCTGGCGTTTGTTGGAGTGCTCTTGTTTTTTAGTTTCATAGTCCCCAAGTTTTTGTTCACAGACTGAGCTAAGGTGCCACTCACGTTTCATATCGTTGTGGCAGAACCGAATTTGGGCGTCGGCCTGATGATTCATAGCAAGGTCTTTGGCCAATTGAGTGAAGAAGGCTTTGAAATCGATCAGGTATGTGGCCATGGGGGCAGGGAGTTGGAATTCAGAAAGTTCATCCAGAAGTTTGAAAACGTCGTTGGCTATGGCGGATTCCTCGGCGACAGCTGCCAGGAATTGTTCCTCAAAAAGATAGGACCGTAACTGTTGAAGTTTGAGATTGAAGGAAGCATCCACTTCTGGAGTTGGGATTGTGGTCGAGCTGGTAGGCTGAATCTCTTCAGCTGCTTGGCGAAGTTTGTGTAGCGCTTTCAGAGTCACTGCTGGATTTGTTGCCTTGGCTGCTAAGAGTGCCTCTGGGGTAAGAGACTCCTCGACAATAGGTGAAGCCCTCTCTGGGTTATGTTCAGGGGGTTGGAAGTTCTCTCCGACTTCAGTAGTGGTGACGGCAGGCGAAGGATTGATAGTCGCCCCAGGAGCTACATCATTATGTTCAAGGTTGTCAGTTGAAGCAGGAGGCGGCTTCGCCACCAAGTTTTCCTCTAGCATGAGTATCTGGAATTCATCAATTTTTTGAGGACTTGGCGTAATAGCGACGCCAGCATTAGTGGCGTCTGCGGCCAATTCAGTATCGCCATCACCAACAGTGGTCGAAGTAACCACATTTTCCTGCAAAGAAAAATGCAAGTGAGATTCGTCGCTCCAAGGTCGTCTAGGACACCAGTGAAAGTGGAAATACCTGCGCAGGATGAGTTATTGTCTTGGGAGGGGCGACAGTAGGGATTGGCTCGAAAACGTCTTCGAGATTTCTTGGGACGACTGGGGCCACCTTCGAAACGCGGGGTTTTGAAGGTGTCCTCCTCGTTAAAGCCTTTTTCTTCCTCACCAAAGGGGTGGATGGAGGAGACGCTGGAGCTGCTGCGGTGAAGACTCGAGAGTGGGTACTCTCATTTGACTCAGTCCTTTCTGGAGAAGGTACTTTCTCAGAAGCCTGTGCAGAAATAATGTCAGAACAAAGAAAAGACAAGGACGCAGGACAAGAAAATGAAATATACTTGTCAAGGGTTGGTCCTGGGTTTTTTGGCAGGCCTAGTGGAAGTCGACGCGGCAGCCGTTTCTCGTTTACGGCCTTGAAAACAAAGCTGAAACTATTTAGTTCAGACCTACGGGCAAACAAAATCAAAAGTCCAGGGTCTACCTTTGTAGAAGGATCTTCTGCAGGGTCAACCTCTATGGCCGTAGTCGACGGTTTAGGGATACCACCAGCCATGGAGGCAAAAGCGTCGACCACATTCTCTAAGAAAAGATTTGGAGTGAAGGTTTAAGCTTGATACTCCGACCACCAAGCGTCAAATTCTTGAGTGGTGAAGAAGGAAGGCTGGAAGGCAAAAACCGGCAGCTCCAGGTGTTGAGAGGCTCTGACGAACCTCGTGCAAGCCCTATGACCTACTTGAGTCAAGCGTCGGCCGGACCGTACTATGTCATCAGGATGCCTCACTAAGGACTTTGGCAATATCTGGCTCAGGCCAAATTGTCGGGCCACTAAATTTGGCTGGTAGTTCATGAAACCATAGCCATTATTTCCCGTTTCGATGCGGAAAGAGATCATGGTGGGAGTTAGAAATGCCCGCCATATAGCATTTAACTGCGCAGCAGCTTTAGGAGAGACTCCAGGAAATGGGTTTCTGAACCAGTCGGGGCCGAACTTACGCTCCACAAATGGAGCCATGTCAGGGACGAAAGAGGTGGTGTCCACGAACATACTGAGATACCTCGTAAAAAGGGACTGTCTTGGAGCCTCTTGGGTGGTCATCAGGGAAAGTCGCATTCCCTCGACAGAGCGTTCTTGGTTTAGACGCTTCATTGTCGCAGAGGCTGGATATCCCAATTTATGCTCAAAAGTGGCGTTGAGCCAATGCTGCAACAGCCACATAGGCCCTGAGATGTTTAAAGCCTTAGTGGTTTGGTGGAGAAGTTTTAGCCTCATAGTCAACAGGCTAAGAGAATGGTAGAGGAAGGCCAACAGAAGTTTGGCCAGAGATATCTGTCGACCTTCATGGATCTGAATGGCCAGATTGATGAAACTTTTGGCTATCTGCAAGGAGCCAGGGCAAAACATATAGTACGACAGCCATAGGGTCAGGGAGGCAATATGCTCCTCATCAGAGACTTCTTTAGAGCGTTTGTCATGGCGGTCTTCGATGTAGTTTTGGAAGCTAACACGCTCTAAGTCGAAGGCGTTGTCCGTCTCCAGTGTCGGGTCGAACGTCTCACCTACTGGCGAAAGGCCAGTGATGGCCGCCACGTCAAAAAGTGTTGGCGTGAACATACCACAAGGGAGGTGGAACGTATTTGTCAATCCTTCCCAAAAATACATCGACGCAAGCAGCAAGCAAGGGTTGATCCTGTGAGCAGTTCTGGAGAGTTGGATGGCGTTGAAAATACCGTATTCTTTCCATTGCCTTTTGCGTTGCCCTTCGACTTTGTCAAGCCAGGCAATGTAGTCTTTGTTGCCTGGAGTAGGCATGGATCTGAAAACTCGAGATTTGGGTGCCATGTATTTAAGGTCTAAGGTGCCGCCTTTCTCGAAAGCAGGTGGGATCGTTTGGTCGAAGCAAGGAAAGAACTTCTGGAGTTCTTGTGGATTAGGTTTATTGTCCGGAAGGGGGCCATGGAAATCACAAAGCTTGTTCTCCACGGTGAAGGGGATAACCATTTGGCGGCACCAGTTGGCCACCACCGTCTCGTCAGCGGAGGATGGCTGAGGAAGAGGACGGAGTGTTTCTGCTCCAGAAAGTATGTACGCGACTGGATTATTGCCATTGGTTTGAGGAATGGAAGTTGTAATATTTGATGAAGCCATTAGGTGGAAAGAAATGCAAAGGGTGTTCTGAGGCAACAAACGCTTTAGGAAGAAGGAATCAAAGTTTAGTTCTCAGAGCGAATAGCAGGTTTTGAAGAAGAAGTTATGGAAAGTGGTAAGTGTTCCCGAGAGAGTCTATTTATAAGGCGCATGCAGAAGGGCGAAAGATCAAAACTTTTCAGCTTCTGAAAGTAAGTGGGGGTTGGTTTCAAGGCCCATAACTCAGACAAGACTAGCCATCATGGCGTTTTTCTTGGAAATTGTGGGATGAGATGGCCATCATCATGTCAGACGGCGCTTGCCACGTGTTGTGAGAGAAGACAAAACGTTGGGCAAATGTGTCGAAGAGAGAGCCATCAAAATCCCGCAAAAAACCAAAAAGCCAGATTTCTCCATCGACGTAGTATTCAGTCGAAACTGGCCTTTTGGGGGGGCAATTTGTTGACAGGTGATTTCGACCAAAGGTGGAAAACAGGGAGTCCCATGACGCGGCGACACAAAAGGCATATCAAGGCATCGATTCGACACCAGTAGAGAGATGTGTCGGAGAGGTGGCAACAAACCTCGGTGTCGGAGGAAAATAAGGCGAAGGGCCAGTCCCAACTTCAAGGATAAGTGCTTGGCGGGAAAAGTTTGAAAATTCCAAGACTATGGGAAGTTGAAAAGAAAGTGGGGTGCCACGTGTCAGCTTCAAAGGACATCTGGGTAGACAAACAGTTACATTCTAGGCCTATATAAGGCACTGCATTTTCCATTTTTAGAGGTCGCATTTTTTCACATTGTAAAGAGAAAACACTCAAAGTACCAAGCTTAGAGAGAAACGAGTTCACTCCCGCGAAAATGTACAATTGCGTCCAATTTTATTTAATGCAATTTACTTTCAGCATTTAATTTAAGTAATTGTCTTTTTGCTTTTGTCTTGCCTTTCCTCCTTTTAATTTTTCCACTTTGCATCCAAAATCGTTGATCGTTAAAACCGTTCACGTTACCAAGGCCACCCCAACGTGACAACTTTCGCCAAAAAAGCGAGAAACTGAAATACAACATAAACATACGCTTCCAATTCCTTGTTCTGGGATTTGTGTGGCCGATCCCGCGAGCAAACCAGCGACAGAAGGCCAACGATTGTTCGCGCGGGCGAACACTAAAGTCGTGATTTGAGTCCTGGAAAGTATGATTCGAGTCAAACATGTCAGAAGACAAACCATGAAACTGCATTACTTCGTGATTCGAGTTATGTGTATTTTGTGATTCGAGTTATGTGTATTTTGTGATTCGAGTCATATACAACTTACGATTCGAATCATGACAGTTGCACAAACTATTTGAAAGTCTCTGTTTCATTTGATTCGAGTCATAGGATGTGTGATTCAAATGACACACCTGAAATCTCAAATTTTTGCAATTTTAAAGATGTTTTGAGATTCTACCAATGTCTTGAGGAAAATTGCAATTTTTAAGGAGAAAATTGCAAACCCTCCAAACTGCAATTTTTGAAAGGAAAAATTGCAAACCCTCTTTTTATTACAATTTTTTAATGGAAAAATTGTAAATCGTCTCTCAATTACAATTTTTGAACGGAAAAACTTCAAACTCTCTCTCAACTATAATTTTTGGACGGAAAAATTGCAAACCTCTCAACAAACTAATTTTTAATGGAAAACTAGAAAATCGTTTCAACAAACTATTTTGAACGGAAAAATAGAAAACCTTCTCTAGACACACAACTACCCAAATCCCCAATATACCAAAAAGACTATATTTTGTTGTTGTGTGGAAAACTAAAACTAACTATCTCTATTTATATTAATACTCAAATTCTATTTTCTTCCTACTACCTTACTCCCTAAGGTAAAGCCCAAAATTACAAAAGCCCAAAATTTCTATTTTGGTCTAAGTCGAAATCCCGTGTCAAGCAACCTACTTCGACACTTCAAATTTCCACATTTCTAGCCAATGAGGGACTATTACAAATACTACTCACACTTGTTATACTTAACACTCTCCCTCAAGTGTGAGTCTATCCACAATGCTTCCATAATGTTCCCCCTTAAGTGGAAGCTCTTTTCCCATAAACTTGTTGTAACACCCTTCTTACCCAACATATGTTTCTCGTAACATATGGGAATTAAATAAAATAAAATCACCACTCAAGGGTGTCACACTTCATAGAAACATCATAATTATCATCCTGCTCCGTAACACGAGTTACATCATGTAGGAATAAAAATTTATTATAGATCAACACATCTTTTAAAAAAGTAAAAACATCGCAGCAGAAATCATCGTCATAATAAGCTCCTCGATAAAACAAACTTATAATAATTTTAGTCTCATCCAATTTGGAATTACAATAGTTCAACATCTTCAAAATCCTCAAAAAATATGTTAGTAAAGGAAGCACAACATTCACATAACTAGTGTTCCTAACCCGATGTTACATATCAGAGCAAAACCTTCTAATTAACGAAAACTGATAAAATACTCCAAAACTATCTTCAACACTTCTACAAGCTACTCCGGAGCATCTGCGCGTTACTCACGTGGAGACAACATTCAAACAGACAGGATGAGTAATCACAATTCATAATAAAAGATATAAGGAAAAGACTTAGTAGTAACATCATCATCATATTAACACATAATCATTTATAAACAAATCATACTCGCACCTACACACCATAATAGCACTTATACATCTTTCGTCTTAAAGCATCATATAATCACATAGTCTCAAATATCATCATATCACATCTCATCAACAAAACGCATGCAAATGCCACATAGAATGTTAATGTACAACACTGACTCAACGCATGTGGTGCCAAATTCTTTATGAACACCTGGTTCATCACCCTCCAAAGATCTCCACCATAGGATCGATTCCCTCTTGGAACCGAAGCACAACATAAACGCATTCAATCAACACAATGGGATTGAGGCTCAACATATGCGGACCAACGTCCAAACAACACGGGCAGACCAATGTCCAAACAACACTGGCAGACTAATGTCCAAAATGCTATGAATGCATGATGCACAACAACATTAATAATTCGACCACGGCTAGTCAGTTGCCACATCATTCACGTATTCATCATATAATCAACATCACATAACATGTATACACATTAAACATGCACATCATCAATTTCAATCATCATAACAACATCACCAACATCAACATCTTAGCAACATCATCAACATCACATCATAACAACAACATCAAAATTCATCATAAAAACAACATCAAACTTCATTTTAACATCTCAACAACATCATCATAATAGTATCAACATAGCAACATCATTATCACATAATATTAGCACAACAATACAACGATTCATTATCCGAACATGTAAACTAGCATTTCATCAATAAAGTAGGCATAAAAATAATATTTAAACATTTCACTTATTACTACTATGTTATATCTTTGAGCGTTAGCTTTCTAATACTTCAAACGGCTCATCAACTGGATACACGGTTAAGAAGATATAATAAAAATCGTCGAAAGATAAGTAAGTTTCAAATTCAACATTTCTTTCAACTATCAAAAGCATCAACTGATTATCACGATCAGCCTCTGGAAGTAATTTCATTTGATAGTAATTCGTGTTAGCTTTCCAACGCTTCAAACGAAACTCGATTTGGACTTACGGTTCAAAAGTTATGGCCAAAACGATCTTATAGTACAAAGTCCCAAGAGCTGTTACGGCCACCCGTAATGGCTGTTGCGACCCGTAATGCTCTCAGTCCAAATTTTCATTTTTTTAATTTTATGATGAATTTAATTTCAAAATTATGTTCAAAATTGTGTTATTTGTATTTGATAATGAATTATTCTCATTTTAAATATGTAGTATGTATTATTTGTATTTGATGGTAAACTATCGATTTTTTTTTTTTTTGGAATAAGATAAAAAATTAATACCAAAATCTAACAATACAAAACAAGCCGATCAAATGATCCAGGCTCCAAAGGACAAACAAACTCCAAGTACAACACTCATCAACACAAACTATTACAATACAACTTCAATTTAGAATTTATCTCAACTCTCCTAAGAATATTGGTTTTGATTTCCTCAAATTGGAAGCTATCTTTCTTGGCTCCTTGGAAGATAACTTTGTTTCTCAAATTCCAAATACTATATATAGTTTCCGCCAGAGCCAGTTTCTTGAAGCCTTTTCCTTTCATAGTATGCACTATCCAGTTTAAGTCCAAATCCCATCTGCAAGGTTTGTGATTGTATCCTATCCTATTCAACAAAGCACTCCGAATTCTGTTGGAGAACTCACACTCAAATAAAAGATGTTGACACGATTCCATTTGATTGCACAACATGCATAAGCCATCATTTGGCATTCCAAATTTGCTCATTCTATCTTTTGTAAGCAACCTGTTATTGCAAGCTAACCACAATGTAAAGACTGCTCGAGGTCTGGCTAAGTTATTTCCAATGAGATTCCTCAAATTCACTCTAGGCTTATCTCCACGAATCATATGATAGATCTTTATAGTATTATATTTACCTTTTTCTTGCAGTTCCTGCCAAACAGTAGATGTGAGTAACAAGTCTCTATGTTTAAAAGTGGCCTTGAGGATCCATGAAGCATTCATCTTTGGTTGGTACCATCTAACCTCCACATTCTTCATATAATACTTATGAATCCATTGAATCCATAATTTGTCCTTCTTAGCCCAAATGTCCTATAACAGTTTACCAATTGTAGCTTTATTCCATTCCACAAGAGATATCAAATTCATCCCACCTGCATTTTTTGGATCACAAATGTGATCCCATGAAATAGGAGATTTTCTACTAGGCACACTTTCCAGTCCACATGAATTATCTGCATATACCTTCTATATACTTAAGAATATATGTTGGCAGAGGGAAAATTTGTAGCCAATAGTTAGTAATAGAGAACAAAACACTTCTGATTAGATGCATTCTACCTGCATAAGATAACAGTCTTGTATTGCAATGTTGTAGTCTCTTCAGCATTCTGTCAATGAGGGGCTGGCAATGATTGATGGTGATTTTTTTACTGTCTAAAGGGACCCCTAGGTATCTGATAGGTAAAGTTCCTATTTCAAAACCAATGATCTCTTGTATATCCCTCTGAACCTCAGCATCCACACCACCAAAAAACAATTTGCTTTTTGGATTGCTGATCTTCAAACCTGTGGCAGCAGAGAACTGATCCATTTTTTCCATCAACAGCTTCGTGGAACCAACATCACCTCTTAAGAAAATCAAACTGTCATTTTCAAAAGAGATATCAATGATTTTGAGTTTGTCGCATTTAGGGTGATAATTAAAATCAGGGTTGGATTCAAGACTTTTGAGAATTCTATGAAGATATTCCATTATGAGCACAAATAGAAGGGTGAGATGGAATCCCCTTGTCTCAATCCTCTTTCTGCCTTTAGAATACCAGTAGGAGTCCCATTTATTAAAAATCTGTAAGATACTTTGGTGACACAAGCCATGATCCATTTAATGAACATATGGGGAAAACCAAGCTCAACCATAATTTGATGCAATGCACTACAATCAACAGTGTCATAAGCTTTTTGTATATCCATCTGCACCATACATCTAGGAGAAAGGTTTTTTCTGTTGTAGCCTCTCACAAGCTCTTGAGCCAGAATGATATTATCCTGTATAGTTCTCCCAGGAATGAAAGCTGCTTGAGAATCATCAACTATCTGAGTAATCACTGTTCCCAATCTGCTAGTAAGGATCTTGGATATCATCTTGTAGATGGTGCTACAACATGAAATTGGTCTCATGTGTTTGATAGTTTTGGCATCATATGTCTTTGGAATAAGAGTCACAAAGGAGCAATTAACTGCCTTGCACATCCTACCAGAATCAAAGAATTCCATAATTGCATCCTCCACATCAGTTTTCACTATAGGCCAGTTTTTTTTTAAATGGGTGAAATTCTGGTACATGTGCAGAATTCAAATGTCCTAGAACATGTCGTTCGACATCTGGCCTGACATGATCACAAAGGGCAAGGTATATTGCAATAATCATGGTACTGAAAAGATAAAAGCAAGACACACAGAATTGTTAACCCAGTTCGGTCTAATACACCTACTCTGGGGGCTACCAAGCCAGAGATGAAGTCCACTATCAGTAGTATCAATTCAAAGCTAAACTCTCCGTTTACAGCTTATCACTCAATCACTACCCAATGACCCCTCTACCTAGATCCTCTCTAGATATGAGAAATACTTCTCACTCCCAATCATCGCAATGATGTCTAGCAGTCGACCATCCGCCACTGCATCAACGACTCTTTACATATACAACAGTTCAACAAGGAAGACACCCTTCCAAGGCACAACTTAGAGTTACTTAAAAGCTTCCTCCAAGAACAATACTCCTATTACTTAACAGCTTCGAGGATCACACTAACAAACTGTCCAACTCACATGTCGAGTGGTATAGGAACCAACCCTAATCCTAGAAATTTTACATCTTTGGTTGCGTTACAAAACTAGGTTACAATGTATCTATATATAACCTATTCCCAACTGGATTTTGGGCCTACAAAAACGCAGCAAATAGACTGCTCACAAATCAGCAGAAACTTCTGCTACAAATTAGGACCTCAATCTATAACTTCCTAAAATATCTCCATATTTAGAAAGTGTATATTTTCCAATATTCTTCTCAATTTCAGACTTGAATCTTCAGACCTTTTAATTCAGCGCCACATGGAATTTGCATATTGTTTCCTGAATCTTCTGCATCTGTTAAGGCATAACAGAATTCTAAATTCTCTTCAGTTCTGGCGCGGTGTCGAATGAACCTGCATGGAACATCTTGATACGACATGTTATACCAGATTTTGAAACTACTTCAGCTCAACATGTTCCAATGCACACTAGGACTTCTTGCTCAACCCGTTCTTCTTTAGCAAGATACACAATCCTATCTAACATATTGCTGCTATTATTTGTTTTTACAAAATTAATGCCAATCCTAATACAAGAGAACTAACAATCTCCCCCTTTGGCAAATTTTGGCTAAAACAAATAATCTACAAACAAATACAATCCAGGAGTTTACAGCAATATAAAAATACAACCAACAGCTGTAGTGTTCAGAGTCTACATCACACAGCAACAGATCTTCAGTTTAAAAATAATGTCTCACCATCTTTGTTTGACATCTTCTTTGCAGCACTCTGAAGAACTCCACTGCATCAGCACCAACGAACAGCAATCTTCAGGATAAAAGGAAGGAAGGTCCTGAAGTTTGTTGATGCACACGAGGAAGAAGATAGCAGAAGGCAGCTTGTACTCCCCCTCAATCCAGGAACCTCTTCTTAACATCGAAGACCAATGGTGGCATAAGAGAACTCTTAATTGCTCTTTGAAGGGCATAAGAGGAAACTTAAGACCAAACCCTCCACCACTCCTGGTAACTCAGAACACAGATCACAATCGTGTTCATAACTCATATCACAGGTCACAAAAATATCCAAAAAGAAACATGATAGACATTTGATTTGACATGTTTGGACAACATTTGCAATTACAGACTCCTGTCTGAACCTCTGAGCAACAATCCCTTTCTCCCCCTTTTTGGCCAAAAATTGAAAAAGGAGGCCATCACAAAACCAGACCCAGGCACAACTTACCCAGACCCGAACAAAACCCATAGTTTTTATGAGAACAACCCTTAACTGATGATAGAGGATAGGAGAAGCCTCTATAAATAGCAGAGCAGTTTCTTAGATATTAACGATCTTTAATTCTTGGTCAAAGAGAATGTTAATTGAGAATGGAAAACCTGTAGCTTAATTCAAGGTGCACCGTCCAAACTGACTTTGAACGCCTTTAATAGCTCTTAGACCAGTCCTGCATGGCCAATCAGCACTTTCTAGGCTCCCTTCTTACGCGTGGCTGGATACACAGTCTAGAATATTCCTTTGTTTGGCTCAGGGAAACATGTCTTGAGTGCTGTTCTGACATCTTACCAAAAAAATTTGTCTGCTTCTTCACAAAGTTATCAACCCAAGACTCCACAGAAATTTATACATTCCAAGCACATTTTCTTGGATTCCTTCAAAAACAGCAGAGAAAAAAAATAGAGTCACCCAGATACAACAATTCTGCTTTTCAGACCTCTCCTATATAAGCACTAACTTCACACCGCTATGATATGTCTCATCAAGGTGTTTGACATCACACTGCACAAACTTGACCAACACACATGCTACACAGAGATCAGCACACTTGCAGCAATAGGCTATAGGCAACAACCTTAACATACAATGCTCTTTATGATATCACACCAATATTACCCCATTCTGGTATATGTTGAGCAAGGCCTCACCATGTTGATTTTGGATACATGTTCTACCAAGTCCAATAGACACAAGCCCACTTGATTTGAAATTTCTCACATATTCCAAACAAATGTCTTGCAACACAAGATAAGGACTGCCACCACCTTTTACTTGTATTTGAAGGAACCTCCTGGCAACAACCTTATAACATCCTAATAGAGTCTTCAACATGAAAGTAGCCATGTATTTCCAGAACTACTTACCATCAAGATTAGAATCTGCCCATTATAATCCACATTATGTCAGAACTGCCACTTCAGACGATAATGCTGCTTCTTCCAACTCCACAAGTATGGTACACAACAAACAAAAATGTTGTAATAAAATATAGGACATCAGCATAAGACAAAAGAACACACCTTCTGTATTTCATTCAGGTAGTCACAACCACTTGATCACTATCAACAGCTATACTGAAGGTAAACTAGAGAGAGTCACAACAGACAACTAGACAAGACAAGACCTAGGCTCATCCTTTTAGGTACACTAGGACAACCTCTACTAAGGCACGAAGTTCTAGTATCCAATGTGATAAGAAAAACAGGTTCCCAAGAAAACAAATTCCCACGCCAAAGAATATTTTGACTGGTCAGGCGATACAAACAAGGTCTCTTTATCCATTATAAAGAACAAGCCTCCTTGCTCCTATCAGCACACCACGGAAAGAATCATGAGTCAGTCTAACAAGAATGCAGGAAAGAGACACATGCAGGAAGTCAAGGGGCCAGATCCACAGAAGTTGAAGGATACAACACTGTCCACAGCTGAGGCAACTTCAGGAGCAACAAGAACCAGAAAAGCATCAGAGACAAGGATGAAGACCATTAAGAAACACCAAGTGCAACTTCAAGCTTCTGATGATGAATGGGATGAAGATTGGAAAACTTTTCTTGATTCGGGGGGTTGGGACAATCTTTAGACTCTTTGTTTGTTGTTTTTTTTTTTTTTTTTAATCTTGTATGCTATCACCAGTGCAATAAAATTCTATTTTAATTCTGTTACATTTACACAAAACTAATGCAATAAGGATCACAACTGCACAAGACACATCACAACACACTTAATCTTCATGTATGCAAATTCCCAATTTGCTTCAAAATAAGTGTCAACACCAAAAGTTGCAGAATTATCTATCTCCCCCATTACATCACACGTCCAGCTGCATAAAAATATAACACTCTCCTCCTATCAAGAATAACATGTGCTTCTTCGTACCTTGAAGAAAGGAAAACATAAGACGCATCTTTATGTCTTCAAGAGCTCACTCTTTGTTCAACTCACAAGTTAAACACAGTCATCACTTGTACCAATACTCACATGATCCCAATCTGACCAACTTTACTCTATCTAAGACCACCAGTACACCTTTGCAAGAAGAATGCTTTAAATGAATGGAGAACATGAGACTCATCTTCATGTTTTCAAGAGCACGCTCTCTGTTCAACACTCTTGCTGAACACATTCATCTACTGCATAAACCAAGTAGAGACTTGAGATCTCAGGGGACAACCACCATAGCATTTTGAACAGAATGTTTTGTCAACAGATGTTAAGACATCAGTCTTGACATCATGAAAAGAATCCAGCTGCACTAAGAATAACACCCCATTCCAAAACCAAAATCTCCAAACTTCCCCCATTAAGCCTCGGGACCAGACACAACCATCATAGCCCATCACAGAAGCGTGAGAGTAGTATTCTCTCATCTAACTCTCCAATCTGTAATTAATCACTTCTAACAGTAGCACAGGCTATGATTGAATCACACACAGTCAGTACTAGACTAGCTTCACACGATTATACAGATGATACTTCCAGACATAGATCATGCCTCTTTGATCCTTGTTTTTCATGTCCAAGTAGTCTGCTAGCGAGAATACTTCTTGAGTTCTCAGGTTCTTCACTCCTTCTTAGACAAACCACCCAGATGCCTCCTCTTCCAGATCAGGAGTAGGTTCCAAACTCATGTGATCAAACCACATTAGTTTAGCACCTAGAGCATCTACTATGCCATCAGACAACTGAATTCAGCACAATTCTGACGTGATGTTCTAACACAAGATAGGACATCATTCCAATGACCACATCAAGAGATCAAGGACTGGAGATTAGCCCTTTTAGGAATAGAGGCAAAAGTAAATTACTTCTCTTCCTTACAACTTCACTTATCAATGCCTTTATGAGTGGACTTGAACAATAATCTTCAAGTATCATTGACAAAGTAAGATGAAGCAATATCCCATCGCCATAGTATATACATTTAGGGAAGAACAACCTTCTCAAATGCAACCTCAGGAGTTTTCAGAGAGATACGCAGCGGATCAAAACACAAACTCCTCAAAACCTTCAGGTGTCACATATCACCCATATCATCATAAACCAGGTGACACCACAATACCACAGGTTTGAAAATAAATCAAACCTAGCATAACCACAACACGACAGCTTTTCAACCAAACCTCCAAGCCTTCAGCACATGCCACTGCCTGTCACGAACAGTCCATCCTCCACTTCTAGGGACCATTCTCACACCTATATGAACTTCTCCAAGTTCAAACAACTTTTCAGTAGAAGGCTTCTACCTTGACATGAACCAGAAAGTATCTTCCCTGGGATCTCATCCAGATACAGAACAAAATGACCTGCCCTGATACCAATTGAAATTCTGGTACATGTGTAGAATTCAGATGTCCTATAACATGTTGTTCGACATCTGGTCTGACATGATCACAAAGGGCAAGGTATATTGCAATAATCATGGTACTGAAAAGATAAAAGCAAGACACACAGAATTATTAACCCAGTTCGGTCTAATACACCTACTCTGGGAGCTACCAAGCCAGGGATGAAGTCCACTATCAGTAGTATCAATTCAAAGCTAAACTCTCCGTTTACAGCTTATCACTCAATCACTACCCAATGACCCCTCTACCTAGATCCTCTCTAGATATGAGAAACACTTCACACTCCTAATCATCGCAATGATGTCTAGCAGTCGACCATCCACCACTGCATCAACGGCTCTTTACCTATATAACAGTTCAACAAGGAAGACACCCTTCCAAGGCACAACTTAGAGTTACTTAAAAGCTTCCTCCAAGAACAATACTCCTCTTACTTAACAGCTTCGAGGATCACTCTAACAAACTGTCCAACTCACATGTCGAGTGGTATAGGAACCAACCCTAATCCTAGAACTTTTACATCTTTGGTTGCGTTACAAAACTAGGTTACAAAAACGCAACCAATAGACTGCTCACAAATCAGCAGAAACTTCTGCTACAAATTAGGACCTCAATCTATAACTTCCTAAAATATCTCCATATTTAGAAAGTGTATATTTTCCAATATTCTTCTCAATTTCAGACTTGAATCTTCAGACCTTTTAATTCAGCGCCACATGGAATTTGCATATTGTTTCCTGAATCTTCTGCATCTGTTAAGGCATAACAGAATTATAAATTCTCTTCAGTTCTGGCGCGATGTCGAATGAACCTGCATGGAACATCTTGATACGACATGTTATACCAGATTTTGAAACTACTTCAGCTCAACATATTCCAATGCACACTAGGACTTGTTGCTCAACCTGTTCTTCTTTAGCAAGATACACAATCCTATCTAACATATTGCTGCTATTATTTGTTTTTACAAAATTAATGCCAATCCTAATACAAGAGAACTAACAATGGGCATTGAAGCCGTCTAAGCCTGAAGCTTTTGTCTCACCAATTTGGTTTAAAGCCTCTCAGATCTCCTTATGCTCAACATGTCTGATTAACTGCTGAGCCATCTCTCTAGTTAGGCTTTTGCCACTTCTCATGCTTAGGGATGGCACAAAAATTTGTACCCACTGATATCCGTGGATAAAATCCGTCACGGATATGAGACAGATAGTTTAATGGATATCCACGAATAAAATAAATGGATATTTAAATACTCGTTTGTTAATGGATATGGATACATGTTTAATGATATTCGTGCCCGTGGATATCCATATCCATTAATAAATTATTAAAAATCATTTAAATATTATTAATTTATTATACCTTATCTTTTTATCTTCTAAAAAAAATTAATCTTCTTATATTTCTTTCTTTTTTTCGAAATTTTCTTTGAAGAAAACCTTTCACATTTCATTCAAATTCGATTAGCCATTTCATATTTAAACTCTTCATTACTTCATATCTCACTTCAACAATTTCATAGTTCAACCAACTAGTGTCGTCGTTCCTTTGTCAAACCAGTGTCTCGTTTCTTACTCTTATATCGTCCGTTCTTCCATCATAACTCACAATCACAATATCTTTTATTTGTTTGGTTAAAAATGAAATGTATGAATATTATGTTTGGATCTAATTATGTTTTGGTGAATAAGAATAAAATTAATGCGATGAAATTTTATTGTTAAATCAAGAGAGAATTGTATCGATGTTATGTGATAATAACTTTTTGTTATTAAAAGAAGTTAAAATATTTTTTCAAAAAATAATTTTCATAAAAAGAATATTATCCATGGATATCTGTAAATATCCGCGGATATCGTAAAACTCGCGGATTACCTGCTTAACGGATATCTGCATGGATATGGGACGGATATGAATATCATGTTTATCCAATGGGGCGGATACAGATATCATAGTATCTATCCCCATGGATATCCATTTATATCCCTACTCATGCTAGGAATGTCTATACTTTTCAAAATTGTTTCTTTGGTGCCAACCAACCTAGTATAGAACTCCATTATCTCTTTTTCAATAGTTTCATGGCTAGTTAGTAATTCTCCCCGTCGTTGAAGTCATGGTGTATAACCCTTTAGACTTGTTTTTCTCCCTTACTGCAGCATGAAAAAAGGCATATGATCCCCTAACTTAAGCCAATTAATCTTAGTTTTCTGCATGAGGATGGATTTCTCCAATTGGTTGAGGCTTATCACCTTATCAGTATACTGCTTAACTTGCTCTATAGCCTTATGGTCAAAAGGATTATGTTGCAAACTAACCTGTGACTGAATCAAATCCTGCTTAGCCTGGTGAATCTGCATCTAAATGTTAGACACTTTTCTAGTCAAAGGTTTCAACACTGGTTGCAGTCTCTTGAGCTTGGTCCAAAGTCTAAAGATAGGTGTCCCCTGTGCCTCTTGTTGCCAACTGGTAGCCACAAGCATCAAGAAAGAAGGTTCAAGGGTAATACAGTTTAGGAATCTGAACACATGATTTCTTTTAGGTTTATGCACCCAAATGTCAATCTTTATTGGCGAATGATCTGAGATATTAGGGGTAAGAACCTCTACATTTGCTTCATGGAATTTTTGAAACCATTTTGCATTCCCTATAACTCTATCAATCCTGGAGTATATCAGCCCTGAAGTATGCTTGTTAGACCAAGTGAAATGATTCCCCTTAGTCACAACCTCAAACATACCCATATTGGTCATCATGTTCCTCAAGTCTCTATATTATGTCTCAAGAACTGCATTGCCACATATTCTGTCTTGACAGGACAATACATTATTGAAGTCTCCTACTCACAATCCAAGGATTCCTGACATTATTTACTATATCTTCTATCTGATTCCATAATTCTTTCCTCCTATCCAGTTGGTTAAAAGCATATAGAATAGTTACCTCATATTGGAGAGCATGATCCAAATTATACACTTCAGCATGAATGTATTGTTCAGCAGTCTGGGTGATTTTGACTTCCACATCCTTTAGATTCCACAACAACCAGATTCTACCATTAATATGGTTATCATAATTGTCAGCATAGTTCCAGTTATTTCCCATTTTCATTCTAATTCTAGAAGCATTGTCTTTCCTAACTCGCGACTTTTTAAATATATTATATGAATTTATTAAGTTTTGAACATGTTGTATTAACTTATTTAATATGAAGTTGTTTGAAAAATAGAAAATAGAAAATAGTTTATTTAAAAAATGATAAAATATAATAAAGTTGTTACCATATTAGTGTATTGTTTAAAAAAAAAAGTAGTACTTCAAATTGATCAAACAAACTAAACTAATTGAACTAAACTATTTAGTTTTGGTCAGTTTTATTTTAAAAAAATAATAAAAGTGGAACCAAACTAAACCGATATTATTTTTTGAAATTGATTTTCTTAAAATGGATCCAAAGTGAATCTTTATAGTCCTAATAATAAGGCTGGGTTAGTGGCATAGACGAGGGTAGTGTCCTATTTGATTCTAACTTGGAACATATATAAAGCAACCCTTTGTGATATCTTGTTAGAATTATTATTAAATATATAAAATGATTTGCATAGATTAAATAATTGCAAAACAATTCTGTTTAAGATACAAATTCATAAAGTAGAGTATTATGGGTTTCTCCAAAAATATCTAGCAATAAGATGTGCACGATTTTAATTGAAACAAAAAAAGTGTTGTAATGTATGGTGGGTTGATACAGGCCAAGACTCTTCATCATCATCTGAGGAAGCAGATCTCAACCCTCCAGCAGCAGGCATTGATGGCATCATCAAGCAGCTTTGAGTTTCTGAGTCTCAAGACTTACACACCTCCTTCATGGGCATCCCACCTCGACCCTATACCTTCTAATGTCTTCTCTCTTGCACATGTACTAACTATTTATTTTCTCCTCTTTTTTTGTTTTCTTTTCTAATTATCAAAATCCCTAATTATCACACACACACCCCCTGTCTTGTGTTTGTTGTCAGCTTCCCACTCCAATTCACAGATGGAACCTTCCCAATCTCCCACCCAATACGGAAGTCTGGCTCAAGCGCGACGACCTCTCCGGAATGCAATTGAGTGGAAACAAAGTCAGGAAACTGGAGTTCTTGATGGCCGATGCTGTTGCCCAACATGCTGATTCTGTTATTACCGTTGGAGGCATTCAAAGCAACCACTGTCGTGCCACTGCCGTTGCCGCTAAGTATTTGAATCTCGACCCTTTTCTCATTCTCCGCACTTCTAAGCTCCTTGTTGACCAAGACCCCACTCTCACTGGCAATCTACTTGTTGAGCGTTTGATTGGAGCTCAACTTCACCTTATATCCAAAGAAGAATACTCACAAATTGGAAGTGTCGTCAGTATCTCCTCCTTCCTTACTTCCATTTCTCAGTACTCAATTACTCACTCACTGCTTTGCTTTCTGTTAGGCTCTTGCCAACCTCCTCAAACAAAAGTTGATCAATCAAGGCAGGAACCCATATGTTATTCCAGTTGGCGGATCAAACTCACTCGGAACATGGTAACTAACTCCTTTATTAACAACGCTTATGTATGCTATTTATAGTTATCAAACCACTATCCAAATCTTCCTTCAAAAACCAATTCTTCATATACTTCTGGTGTTTAAAGGAATGAAGATATTGAAATATCGGCTATTTATCTTCTGCTGTTGGTCTGAGCATAAAGTAATCTAAAAATTATAGTTATTGTTCTTCATGTTATATGGTTAGGCTTTGTTGGCAACATATTCTTTTACCATGGTCTAGATGGTAGATAAGTATTTGTTGTGAATTTGGTGAGGATCGGTGGGGATGGAAGTTATGAACTGCATAACTCCCGAATCTATTTCAGATGCAACATTAGAAACCATTACCAAGCTTCTTGCCACCAAGTGAGATCCATTTGATTTTAGATACTTTACGTTGTTTTTATTTGAAATTTATTATCAAATTTGTAGTTATGTCTTATACTCATATACAATATTACATGTAAAGCTAATTGATATGATACATTAAATCTAATCTGAATAGAATCAATCTAGAAATCTATATTGCTAAAGGATTGATTCAAATTCTATTCCAACAAAGACAAAGAGTTTGATTCTCACACTGATTAAATTATTCTATTCAGGGGTTACATTGAGGCTATTAGGGAAATTGAGCAGCAGATTCAAAGTGGAACAAGCAATGTCAAGTTTGATGATATTGCTGTGGCTTGTGGCAGGTTCTGGTCTACTTAATTTATTTATATTTTCCTTATCAACCCTCCATTTCAGCTTGGTTGAATTCTCTTTATATTAGAGTAGCTTGTTTCTATAACAACTTTCAGGCATCTTATAGTATGTATGCATGATGTATTCTAGAGCAAATAATGAGTTCCCTTTGAAAGTGTGGGTTTAATATAAATAAACAAGATCTGGCCAAGAAAAATTGTATGTTTGTGCTTTCATGTCATAATTTACAACCAAACTTACTAGTGAACACGAGCTTAAGCTGTATTATGATGAAAGAACATTGTCTATTCAGTCATGAAGTATATTTTCATCTAATAACCTACATTTGTCAATTTTCAGTGGGGGCACAATTGCTGGTTTAGCACTAGGTTCATCATTGAGTAGCTTGAAAGCAAGGGTATGCCTTCTTCTTAGAAGACTCATAGTCCAATTTTTTACATGATGATTAAATCATTTAGGTGCTTCCTGCAGGTGCATGCATTCTCCGTTTGTGATGACCCAGATTACTTCCACAACTTTGTCCAAGACTTGCTTGACGGACTCAAAGCCGGGGTTAACTCTAGAGATATTGTCCACATACAAAATGTGAGTGTATTGTTAATATGGTAATGAAAATATGGTTCTTTTTGTGGAAATATATGCATACTGGTTCTTATCGAGAAAATCAATGATCACACTCCAGCAGATATAATATGCTTGCATGACAAGTCATGACATGAAGGTTCTTATAACACATGTCTCTGGTCTGAAAAGCTTCATCGTCTGGCTTAGCTATGCCTTTTTATTGATTATGAAATTTTAATTGTTTACAGGCCAAGGGTCTTGGCTATGCAATGAACACTTCTGAGGAACTTAAATTTGTAAAAGAAATCGCTGAAGCTACAGGGGTTGTTCTTGACCCGGTATACAGGTATTTATTTTACCCACGTTGTATATTGTCATAGTGCTCTTTTGGGTCCATTAAAACTACTGTGTCTTCTCTATTATTCCACAAACAATAGGCGATTCACTGTGCATCACACGAATATCTTGTTCACAAGCTTTAGTTTCCTCCATCTTATTATAGTAGGAGTAGCCCTCTACTTATCAATTAGGAATACCTATAGGTCATGTTTTGATTGAATATTGTTTATTCCTTGTCAGCGGTAAGGCTGCTTATGCAATGGTGAAGGATATAAATGAAAATCCAAAGAAATGGGAAGGGAGGAAGATCCTGTTCATACATACGGGCGGGCTCTTAGGATTGTATGACAAGGTTGATCAGCTGGGTTCTTTTGTAGGGAATTGGCAGCGAATGGATGTTAATGAATCTGTTCCTAGGAAGGATGGAACTGGAAAGATGTTCTAGATGTTCTTCAATTGTATGCATCTATTTTCTAGTATCTTATTTTATTTCAGTGCCTACACACTGAATCCTCAAGTTCACATATGTCAATATATAAATAAGTGACTCGGCTATGGTATTTGTTACTGACGCATATATATATATATTAAGCCATGAGTGTGGGGATAAAGGGATGGATGACACTATCACTATGTTTGGATGTCTAAAGAGTTAGAGAAGAGAGATAAAATGAAATAGAGTAGAAATTGAATAAAATTACATAACAAAATATCAAAATTAATTTTTCACATTTTTTATAAAGTACAAAATTAAATTTAATAAATTGAGCAAAAATAATAAATTACAAGTTTATCCTTGCATGTTTTACAAGTTAATATTTGACTAAATTATTAGTAATTTTTTTAATACATGTTTCATTTATTTAATGGTGCTTAAGATTTTATAATCAAGAAAATTCAATTTCTTAACAAATTATATGAATGTTTAAAATGATATAGTATGTTTACATGTTTTTTATAAACTATTCTGATCAAATAATATAAACATTATTTTTGTACAGCTTTATAATTTTCATTAATAAACTTAATTTTTAAAATTATAAAGTTAGAAAATTTTATATTACATTGCAAAAATAAAATAACATGATATAAAGTAAGGAAATAGTTAAAGAATCCACTAGTTATATTTTTTTTTTTCCGATTTTATTTAACTATAGGAAACTAATATACAAAGTTATAAACCAATTAATGGATTATTAAAGAAATTTGATAAATATGTCTGGTAAGTAAGAATATTCGAACCTGTTTTTTTCCTTCATTTTATAAATTTAATATTTCTAGTCTCTAAGAAATTTTCACTTATCAAATCTATGTGTTTTTTAATTAGGGTAAAATATACAAACCTCCCCTCTGCAATGTTAGCGAGTTCTCATCTTAATTAGATTCTCTCACTTAGGCTCCTGACTGTCACATTGCAGCAAAGATTCCTTTCTATTGCTTGCGTGGCAGTCCACGTGACATTTTTAATATTATTTTTTTATTTTTTTATTTTTTTAAATTTTTTTTTAATTTTTTTTAATTTTTTTTAATTTTTTTTATTTTTTTTAATTTTTAATTTTTTTTAATTTTTAATTTTTTTGTTTTTTTTACATTTTTTTTTTGTTTTTTTTATAATTTTTTTTCCTTTTTTTTTTTTTATTTTTGTTTCGTTTTTATTTTTTTACTTTTTTTTATTTTTCGTTTTTGGACCTAATTTTTATTTTTAATTCTATTTTAAGCAAATTGTTATTTTAAAAATTAGTTTAATTAGGCCACAAACAAACACACACACAAGCCCATTATAACTCCACTTTTTCTAGCCCATATATTATTTCATTTGTTATATGATTGACAAGTAACATATATAAACACTTTCATTTAGTAAATAGTTTTCGATGTGGGACACTTGTGAGTATTAGCCTTTTGGACTCTTCTCTTTGGATTCAAGATAGATACAACATCCTTATCCTCCCCTTACATGCACATTCATATGTTCTTTGTACAAAAAATTATTCATACCAAAGGATAATGATATAGTAAGTTGAAAACTATATTATATCATACACTCTAAGTTGATGGAGGTGGTCGTGTGGAACTGTGTGGGTTGAGTTCGAGAAAGGAAAGATACAAGATGGTGGTGGTGGTTGTTGCAGCAAGGTTGAGTTGTTATGTTGTTTCGATGGAGTGAAGGTTTGTTGTTGTGATGTTGCTACATTATGTGTGTGAGTGATATATGGTGTTAAGAGGTTTAAAATGGTTAATAAGAGAAAGATTTTTTTGAAGGTGGTGGATTGTAATGAAGTTGATAACTTTTTATATTGTATGAACATAACTTATGGTGTGAACATGGCAGTAGCAAGTTACCATTTTCATAAGGATGTGGATGGTTGTGTTATGGTTATAGTATAGATATGATGTTACAATATGGTGATGGAGGTTTGGAGAGTGATGAGAGCTTGAGATTCTTGTTTATTTGGGTGTGTGGTATTGTTGTGTTGTGAGTATGCTTTGTATTGAGTTTTCGATGGTTGATGAGTATTGAAAACAATGGAGAAGAAATGAAACAATATTGTAGCGAAAAAAGAAGAAGTGGAGAGAGGTTATAAAGATGGTTGATGAGTGTTGTAATATAAGGGAAGAAGTATGTGGTGTTTGTGTTCTCCTCTCAAATTATTAACATATATGAAGTGTTTTTGCTGGTAAAGTTTCAACAGGTTTGAAGTGTTTTCAATGTCCCACATCGGTTGGTTAGGGGGCACCACTAGTGTTTATAAAAAAATCACTCATAAGTATTGTTGAATTGAAATTAGTATGAGAATAAATGGATTAGTATGATAATAAATTGAAATAAATGGATTAGTATAATGAAACTAATTTTTAAAATAACAATTTGTTTAAAATAGAATTAAAAATAAAAATTAGGTCCAAAAACGAAAAATAAAAAAAATAAAAAAAATAAAAAATATATAAATAAAAACGAAAAAAAATAAAAAAAAAGAAAAAAAATTATAAAAATTATAATAAAAACAAATAAAAAAAAATTAAAAAAAATTAAAAAAAATTAAAAAATAAATAAATAAAAAATAAATAAAAAAAATAAAAAATAAATTTAAAAAAATAAAAAATAAATAAAAAATAATAATAAAATAATATTGAAAATGCCACGTGGACTGCCACGCAAGCAATAGAAAGGAATCTTTGCTGCAATGTGGCAGTCAGGGGCCTAAGTGAGGGAATCTAATTAAGATGAAGGGGTTTTTAAAAAAAACCTTTGTCAGGGGCTAAAATGAGAACTCGCTAACATTGCAGGGGGGGTTGTATATTTAACCCTTTTAATTAAATCACATATCAGAGGGTTGTTGAGACTTGAGATTGTAATTACTTGTGTCGAAGCAGTGTAGTTTGACAAAAATAAGGATTAGTCGAATTAGCCTAATGTGTGTGTCGAAGTATCGAAGCAGGTTGTTTCACACATGATTTCGACTTAGGCCTATTGATCGTACCTGGATCAGACAGTATGACAGTGGCCAGCAGCGTCGTGAAATCTTCAGCTCAGGTGATGATGATACGGCGGATGGGGGGTGTACCTGCAAGGTACTTCGATGCCAAAGTCAGGTAAGGGGAGTGAGCAAGTACATAATATAAGTGAGAGTTAGAATGTAATGTAACCTGACCCTCTCAAGTGAGAGGGTGTTTATAGAGAGCCCCCAGCGCGGGGCCAACGGTTACTTGCACTGGGTTGGACTGCAAGGCCCAATCCAAGCAACTATCAAGGCTTACGTGGCGTAGTGAAGACCAGCACGTGGTCTTCGCCCTGAGATAACGATCCCTAGATCTCCGGAAGGAAGGTAGACCGAATCCTTCGGAGGTGGGAGGTTACAAGAGAACGTGTCCTCGTGGGGAGGAGCTCATGGATGTCGAGGAGAGGCGTGTTCAACAAAGCTTGGCGCCTCTGCTCGACAGTATCTGCTGCACATGCCCGACCTTGCTGATGGGTGGCACGTGCTCGACGCAGGGGTAAATATGGGCCTTGTTGAGCCTTCCCATATTATTGGGTTAGGCCTGCCCGACTGGTGGGAAGGCACCGGCCCAGTCCAGAACAGAAGCCCCCCCAAGTCGTTGCTCCGAGGTGTCGGAGCAATGACTTAAGGGTCAGTAACCATGTCGAGGACGTACTGAACGTGCTCGTGGTACCGGGAAGATCCTTGTCGTCTGATACCCGCGGTTGCCCTTTTTGTCGTGGAACATGCCAAACGGGGGAACTTCCCGGTATTGTCGGGCTTACCACTACAAGCGAGGAATGTTGGACGGGCAGAAATCTTGAAGTCTGCTCGAGTTCGATGGGACGTTGCTAGGCGACGCCGCGGGGATACGAGAAGTTGTGGAGTCGAGCATCAAAGCAAACGGAAGGACGCGTGTGGTGTAACGCCCAAATATTTAATTATTTATTTAACTGAATATTTAATTATTTGTTTGTGGTTATTCGATCGATTTTGGTGTTTTGATAAATTAAGTCGGAATATTAAGTCGGAAAGTCGTGGGATAATATTAGTAGTAATATTATCGTTGTTGGAATGTGTTGGTTTCGTGGGTTTGGATTCGTGTCGGAATTAGTAATAGAGGGGTGTATAATTTAGGCCCATTAGATATTCTATTAGAATAATGTTATTTTAATCAAATAAAAGTAATAGAAAGAATAGTGAGGTTTTGGTATCAGTTAGAGGAGAAAAGGAAGAACGTGAGAGAAGAAGTTGCGAGAGAAACCGCTACCGGTGCCAAATCCTGGAATCCGATCGATTGTCGAGCTACCTTCAATCCAAGGTAAGGGTGGGTTCGATTATTATAACCGGGTTAGGATGAATGATATAAGGGTTGGGGATTATATGACTGTTTCCAAATTGATTTTTCTGATAAGTTGTTGTTGATTTTTGTGTGGTTGTTGATAATCTGGCTGATGTTGATGTTGATTTAAGTTGATTTTGACGATGTGTTGTTGATGCGGTTATATTGATTGATTCTGTGAAAATGCTAATTTGTCGATTTGTTGTGAAAATTGTTGCTGGATGATTTTATGAATGTTGCAGTGAATTTGTTAATTTTCTGGAAAATGAATTGGGACGGAACTGCATTTTAGGGGTGGCGCAGGCCACCCACCACACATAAAGGGATGGCGTAGGCCACCCAAAAGCAAAGAAATAACAAGTGGCGCAAGCCACTGCTTAGGAATGTGGCGCAAGCCACTGTTCCTTTTAGTAGTTTGTTTTGTTTTAGTGACAGTATATTAGTTAATTAACCATATAGTATTAAACCAATATGTTAGGAATAATATATAGCAGAAAAATAATATTATAGCCACTAATATTAGTATGTAGCAGAAACTTAATAGATTTCATAGCAGAAAATCAATTGGAATCAGAGTTATTTGGAAATCTAATAAGTAGCAGAAACTAGTAGTAGTTTTGACAGAAAATAGAACAAGTAGCAGAAACTAGTAGTAGTTTTGACAGTAAATAGAACAAGTAGCAGAAACTGAATCTTTGACAGAAACATGATTAATAATAATTCATGACGGAAGCTTGGAATTGATTTTAATGGCAATAGTAACAGAAAACAGAATTTTGTAATAAACTGGTATTAATAACAGAAGTTAAAAACAGTGCAGTTTTAGTCGGTTTAGCCGGTTTATGCGGAAAATTTAGTTGCCCGAAATTTAACGAAAATTGTCGGGGTAAGTCGGGTAATTTTGTCGGTGAATTTTGCTGGATTGTTTTGTTGGAATTATATCGGAAAAGTCGAATTGCAGGTACAACTGAGTTGTAATATTGTTCTGATTTACGGACAGATTTTAAGTTGAAGGCTTGATAAGCCAAAGTTGATATAAGTTGTTTATGTCGTAAAAGTTGTTATGTTGTTTTAAGTTGATTATGAGGTGGATGTTGTTGAGTTGTTTATGTTGATGAGTGGTGCATGTCATAAAGCATACATTGCATTTCATGTCGGAGCCGTTGCTCACACCACGTTGGCCTGGATTGGCACAAGTTGAAAGTTGAAGTTGAAGGCTTATGCCTTGATGCCTCGATAAACTGGCAATTTTAAGTTGGGAGTTTTACTCCGATGGTACCACATGCATATCATAGTCGAGTCGCATTAAAGTTGCATTTTCTTAAGTTGTTGTTGATTTTTATTTGCTGGTTGTTGATGTGAAGTGGTGATTATTTGTATGATTCCTATCTATGTATTATTTATCATACTCCGTTTATAATATTCGATATCTCACCCCTTCTGTTTGAATGGTGTCCCTATGTTGGCAACGTGCAGGTAATAAAGAGGAGTAGCCGGTTACCTTAGTTTGATGTCGGTGTTTGTCGCTCTGATACGTAGCACTCGGGGGGATGACGCGTGTCTTTTGTTTACTTGTCTACATGCTGAATTTTTAGTGAAATTGCCAAAAATTACTTTGTTGTTTAATTTGAAGTTGTTTTATGTTGGATAAAGATGCTACTAATTTGTTTATGAATCCGCTGCGTTGCATTTGACAAAGTTGATTATAAGTTGAAGACTATTTGTTGGTTTATGTTCCCTTGAATCGTTATGTATCTTTCATGATTAACTATTATGTGATTGATTTTAAAGTTGAAAATGTGATATCCCGTTTTATGTTGAAAATTTTATAACTTTGATTTTAATATAATTACCGAGTAGAAATGGGGTGTTACATTAGTGGTATCAAAGCAGGTCGGTCCGTCCGGCCAAGTGTCGAGTCGTAGTTATTTAACAATCGAGTATTGTTATTTGGTTCTAACTTTTGTTTGTGTTGTAGTGATAAGTTGAGATGGCTGGAAGGAACGATGCTGCAATGGCTGCTGCAATGCAAGCAATGGCTCAGGCTGTGCAGAATTTACCAAACGCTGGCGAGAATGATGGATCTCGTAGTCTGGCGACTTTTCAGAGGGAGAATCCGCCTACCTTCAAGGGCAAGTATGATCCTGATGGAGCGTTGGATTGGTTGAAAGAGATTGAGAGGATCTTCCGTGTGATGGACTGCACTCCAGCGCAGAAGGTTCGTTATGGGACTCATATGCTAGCAGTCGAAGCTGATGACTGGTGACTAGAGACTCGTCAGAGGTTGGAGACTACAAGTGAGGTTATCACTTGGGAGGTGTTCCGAAGGGAATTCCTGAGGAAGTATTATCCAGAGGATGTTCGTGGTAAGAAGCAGATTGAGTTTTTTGAGCTGAAGCAAGGAACTATGTCAGATACCGATTATGCTGCGAAGTTTGTTGAGTTGGCTAAGTTTTATCCGTACTATACCGGGGATGATGCTGAGTTCTCTAAATGCATCAAGTTTGAGAGCGGGTTGCACTCTGAAATCAAGAAGGCTGTTGGGTATCAGAAGATTCGTGTCTTCTCTGATTTGGTTGACAGTTGCAGAATATATGAAGAGGACAACAATGCTCACTACAAGATTGTTAGTGATAGAAGAGGCAAGCAACAACAGAACCGTGGCAAGCCTTATGATGCTCCAGCTGGAAAGGGCAAACAGAGAGCGCCTGAGGGCAAGAAGACTAGTAGGGGAGATGCTCCTGCTGGCATAACTTGTTTCAAGTGTGGAAAACCTGGTCATAAGAGTACTGTGTGCACTGCTGAGGTGAATAGGTGTTTCCGATGTGGTAAGATTGGACATGCAATATCTGATTGCAAGCACAAGGAGATGATCTATTTTAATTGTGGTGAAGAGGGGCATATTGGTAATCAGTGTCAGAAGCCAAAGAAAGCTCAGACCGGAAAAGTGTTCGCGTTAGTAGGAACTCAGATAGCTAATGAGGACAGACTTATCAGAGGTACATGTTTCATTAATAGTACTCCTTTAATTACTATTATTGATACTGGTGCTACACATTGTTTTGTTTCTGCTGATTGTGTTCAAAGATTAGGTCTTAAGTTATCTGCTATGAATGGAGAATTAATCGTCGAGATTCCAGCTAAGGGATCAGTGACTACTTCTCTTGTGTGTTTAAGGTGTCCTTTATCGATCTTCGATAAAGACTTTTATGTTGATTTTGTTTGTTTGCCGTTGACCGGAATAGATGTAATCCTGGGTATGAACTGGTTAGAGTATAACTATGTTCATATAAATTGTTATCGTAAGTCGGTGAGGTTTTCTACTCCTGAAGAGGAAGGAGTTGGGTTGTTTCCTTTCAGGGAGTTACATCAATTGATGAAAGAAGAAGCTCAGATGTTTTCGTTGATGGCAACGTTGTCTATTGAGAGCAAAGCCAAGATTGAAGAATTGCAAGTGGTGAATGAATTTCCTGAAGTTTTCCCTGATGAAATCCCTGATGTGCCGCCAGAGAGAGAGGTTGAATTTGCAATTGATCTTGTACCTGCTACTAGACCTGTTTCGATGGCACCATACAGAATGTCGACATCCGAGTTATCTGAATTAAAGAAGCAGTTGGAGGAGTTACTTGAGAAGAAGTTTATAAGACCAAGTGTATCGCCATGGGGAGCTCCAGTGTTGTTAGTAAAGAAGAAAGATGGAAGTATGAGACTGTGTGTTGATTATAGACAACTGAATAAAGTAACAATCAAGAACAAGTATCCACTTCTGAGGATAGATGATTTGATGGATCAGTTGGTGGGTGCTCGCGGGTTTAGCAAGATTGATTTGAGATCGGGTTATCATCAGATTAAAGTGAAAGATGAGGATATTCAGAAGACGGCGTTCAGAACACGGTATGGACATTATGAGTATTCAGTGATGCCTTTCGGTGTTACTAATGCGCCGGGAGTATTCATGGAATACATGAACCGCATTTTTCATACTTATCTGGATCGTTTTGTGGTTGTATTCATTGATGATATTATGATTTATTCTAAGTCAGAAGAAGAGCATAAGGAATATTTGAGAACACTGTTAGAAGTTTTGAAAGACAAGAAGCTGTATGCGAAGCTGCCCAAGTGCAAGTTCTGGTTGAAAGAAGTTAGTTTTCTTGGTCATGTGATTTCAGGTAGTGGTATTGTCGTGGATCCTTCTAAAGTAGATGTTGTGTTGCAATGGGAAACTCCGAGGTCGGCTACTGAGATTAGAAGCTTTCTGGGACTAGCTGGTTATTATAGAAGGTTTATTGAAGGGTTTTCTAAGTTGGCACTTCCGTTAACTAGATTAACTTGTAAAAGTAAAGCTTTTGTGTGGGATGTTCAGTGCGAAGAGAGTTTTACAGAATTGAAGAAGAGGTTGACGTCGGCTCCGGTTTTGACATTACCGAATCCAGGAGAACCGTTTGTGGTTTATTGTGATGCTTCGTTGATGGGTTTAGGAGGTGTGCTTATGCAGAATAATAAGGTAATTGCTTATGCGTCTCGACAGTTGAGAACTCATGAAAGGAATTATCCTACGCATGATTTGGAACTTGCTGCAGTGGTTTTTGTGCTGAAGATTTGGAGGCATTATCTCTATGGCTCTAGATTTGAAGTTTATAGTGATCATAAGAGCTTAAAGTATTTGTTTGATCAGAAGGAGTTGAATATGAGACAGCGAAGGTGGTTAGAATTGCTGAAAGATTATGATTTCGGTTTAAATTATCATCCGGGGAAAGCTAATGTTGTGGCTGATGCTTTAAGCCGAAAGACCTTGCATATGTCAGCAATGATGATTAAGGAATTGGAATTAATTGAGCAGTTTCGAGATATGAGTTTGGTTTGCGAAGTGACACCACAGAGTGTTATGCTGGGTATGTTGCAGATTAACAATGATTTTCTGGATAGTATTCGAGAGGCTCAGAAGCGGGATGTGAAACTAGTGGACATTGTAACGCCCCAGTTTTGCCAGTTTTGTTTGTTGAGTCTTTTTGGATTATTTTATTATTATTTTATTTTATTCTCGACTTTTATGCGAAAATATGTTATTTTTCGTCGTGATTATATTTTATCGCGTTTTGGGAACATTTGCGGGATATTTGAGTGTGGGGGTATTTTGGACATTTCATAGATATTTTTACTAAGTTAGTAAGAAAGAAAAGAAAATAGAAAAGAAAAGGGAAAGAAAAATAGAGAGAAAGAAAGAAGAAAGAAGGAAAAAGAGAAGAAAAGAGGAGAAGAGAGAAAATTGGAGAAGGAGTGGAAAAATCATCAAGAACAATTTCTAGGAATCGATTAATCGGGTAAGGGTGCGAAACTCGATTATTCTATGATTGTATATGATTATGTATGTGTTTTGTTGTTGTTTTTGGATTGATTTGGAGAATATTAGTAAAACTTAGATTGTGTAAGAATTGATTAGAAATGAATTTGATTGTGGTAAAAATCTTGTTGAATGCATTGTTGATTGTTCATACATGTTTGTGGTATGCTATTACACTTCAAATTGCTGTTTTTCTGAGTTTTAGGTGAAGAAATTGGTTGATGTTGGGTAGGAAAACGCAGAAATTGTTCTGCAGAATTTTTCTGGGTATGCTCTGGCCATACGCGTAAGGGGCATGTCCATACGCGTATGAGCCAAGGCGATACGCGTATCATTGGCTTGTTTTTGGGCCAATACGCGTATGAATCTTGGCATTACGCGTAACATGGGCGAGCCATGGGCCAATACGCGTATGGGTTTTGGAACGAGGAATTTGTGAAGGAAATGGGTTCTGTCCGTACGCGTATGGACATGAGTGATACGCGTATGGACAGGAGAATGTCAAAAATGTGATTTTTCAAAATGTGTTTTCGGTTTTGTCCGTAACTTTTGTTCCGTTTATCCGATTTTTGCATTCTTGGTGTCGTTGGAAAGGTATCGAACTGTACTTTGTGAATATGAGGTTTTGAGAATCGTTAGCCGATTAAATTTGGTCGGAAAATGTGAATAGTGTCGAATCTCGACTTTTGTCGTTTTTAATAGTGCGTATTTGACTTGTATTGTGTTATATGTTTGTGCTTTGGATGTGTATGCCTTATGTGTTGTTGTGATGACGATTTGTGGCCGAGAGGCAAGAAAATGCTAAGTGTGGTATATTGGTGTTTGTGGCCATTTTGGGCAATTGTGTGCATTACTTTGTGTGCACTTGAAATACATGAATATTGTTGATGCATGAGTATTTGATGTTGGCATGAGTCATTAATGTGTCAAGTATCATGATATGTATTCTTGCATGGGAAGATTCATAGATGAATCAGTTTTATAGTCTTACACCATGAAATATTGGTAGAAGCGATTAATCCCAATTGATTGTGCGCCCTGAAATACTGGTAGAAAGCAATCGGATTGTGCGCCCTGAAATACTGGTAGAAAGCAATCCATAAACGTCGTTCGCCCTGAAATATTGGTTTATAGCGACGGGGAACATCGTAGGCCCGACGGGGAGTTACTCTATGTAACGAGCGATGATTCCAAGAGTTCCTGGGGGACTAATGAATTACAAGATTTGAAGTCGGTACCGCATGACATGTGCATAGAGTCGTTGTGTCGGTCTATGTGCATTGCATAAATCATGAGTAATTGTGCTTGGAACGTGTTTGATTGTATTGTGAATGATTGATGTGATGTGGTATACGATAAGTGAGAATTGTACCGTGTGATATTATATGCGACTGTTGAGCATTTGTGGTGAGAATGTGTTGCTTGTGTATTTTTGTGTTAATATATATAATTTTATGCAATTATATTATGGTTGTTTTTCTCACCCTTCTGCTGTTTTATAACGCTCTATGAGGCGTTGCAGATTAGGTTTGCTGGAGGTATTCTTTTTGTGAAGCTTTGCATCTTCATTATTTTGGTCGGTCGGCTCTGATATGTGACTCCGGGTAGTTAGGGTGGCCGCGTGCTATTGTTTTGTATATCTGATGATATATTATATTTTGGTTGTACATATGCTACTTGATGTATGACAAACTGTTTATATGTGTATATGTTAATCAGATTTTAGATTTTCTGTTTTATTTCTAATTTCTGAAAAGTGGGTGTAAGGAACGAAGTTTCCTCTGTATGATTGCTACCCCACAGTTGCATATCATTATGGGCAGGTGTTGCATGTTATGTGTATATTTTGGTTACGTTGATGGGATGTCTCCTTTCTATGCCGTGTTTTCAAATGTACTCTGATCAATTTTTGAATTTTTCTTTTAACTGCTTTAAATGCATGCTAATTGGGGGTATTAGATTGGGGGCGTCACATTAAGTGGTATCAGAGCTGTTTGTGTCAGTTTGTGTCAGTTGTGGTTGTTGTGTCTGGCATATTGGGCGAGTTACGTTGGACGAGTTGTTGTTTAACCATAATTTGTTATCATAAGCTAGTAAGGTTTCCTTCTCTGGAGGAAGACGAAGACTCGAGTTTCTTATCTACCAAAGAGTTGAAGAGACTTTTGGCGGATGAGGCTCAGTTGTTCGGTGTGTTTGCATCGTTGTCGGTGGAGAGTAAAGTTTCTCTTGAGGTGTTTCCTGTTGTGTGTGATTTTCCTGAGGTATTTCCTGAAGATATTTCAGATGTACCGCCGGAGAGAGAGGTGGAATTCTCGATAGATCTAGTCCCTGGTACTAGACCTGTTTCTATGGCACCTTATCGAATGTCGGCATCTGAATTGGTGGAGTTGAAAAAGCAGTTGAATGACTTACTGGAAAAGAGGTTCGTAAGACCAAGTGTTTCTCCTTGGGGTGCTCCAGTTTTGTTGGTGAAAAAGAAAGATGGGAGTATGCGATTATGTATTGATTATCGCCAGTTGAATAAAGTGACGATTAAGAACAAATATCCGCTTCCAAGGATTGATGATCTGATGGATCAGTTGGTTGGTGCTTGTGTATTTAGTAAGATTGACTTGAGATCGGGGTACCATCAGATAAGGGTGAAAGAAGAAGATATTCAGAAGACGGCCTTTAGGACACGCTACGGGCATTACGAGTTTGCTGTGATGCCGTTCGGGGTTTCTAATGCGCCTGGTGTGTTCATGGAATACATGAATCGGATTTTCCACGAGCATTTGGATCGTTTTGTGGTGGTGTTTATTGATGATATTTTAATCTATTCTAAGTCTCGTGAGGAACATGCAGAGCATTTACGTATTGTTTTGCAGGTTTTGAGAGAACGGAAGCTTTTTGCCAAATTGTCCAAGTGTGAATTTTGGTTGTCGGAGGTGAGTTTTCTCGGGCACGTGATTTCAGGTAATGGTATTGCTGTGGATCCATCTAAAGTAGAAGCAGTTCTACAATGGGAGGCTCCTAGATCCGTTACTGAAATTCGAAGCTTTTTGGGTTTGGCTGGTTATTATCGGAGGTTCATTGAAGGTTTTTCTAAGCTAGCATTACCTTTGACGCAGTTGACTTGTAAGGGTAAAGCATTCATTTGGGATATTCAGTGTGAAGAGAGTTTTTGTGAGCTGAAGAGAAGATTGACGACAGCTCCGATTCTTATTTTACCTAATCCAAATGAACCATTCGTTGTGTATTGTGATGCTTCTTTAATTGGTTTGGGTGGTGTTTTGATGCAGGAAGGTAAAGTTGTAGCTTATGCTTCAAGGCAATTAAGAGTTCATGAGAAAAACTATCCTACTCATGATCTTGAATTAGCTGCTGTGGTTTTTGTGTTAAAGATTTGGAGACACTATCTCTATGGTGCGAGGTTCGAAGTCTTTAGTGATCATAAAAGCTTGAAATATCTATTTGATCAGAAAGAGTTGAACATGAGGCAACGGAGATGGTTGGAATTCTTGAAAGACTACGACTTTGGCTTGAATTACCATCCTGGTAAAGCTAATGTGGTAGCCGATGCATTGAGCCGTAAGTCTTTGCATATGTCCGCATTGATGGCGAAAGAGTGGGAACTTTTGGAATCATTTAGAGACTTGAGTTTAGTTTGCGAAGTGACATCGGTGAGTGTGAGACTTGGTATGTTGAAAGTTACGAATGAGTTTTTGTTGTCGATTTGTGAGAAACAAAAGCTGGATTTGAAATTTGTTGATTTGATGATGAACGAGAATGAGGATTTCAAGGTTGATAAGTTTGGCGTTTTGAGATTTCGTGATCGTATTTGTATTCCTGACGATGCGGAGTTGAAAAGAATGATTTTGGAGGAAGGACACCGGAGTATTTTAAGTATTCATCCCGGAGCGAATAAAATGTACCAAGATTTGAGGAAGATTTTCTGGTGGTCTGGTTTGAAAAGAGATGTGGCTCAATTTGTTTATGCTTGTTTAACTTGTCAGAAATCGAAAGTGGAACATTTGAGGCCTAGTGGTTTGTTGCAACCATTAGACATTCCTGAGTGGAAATGGGATAGCATTTCGATGGATTTTGTAACGGGGTTACCGAATACTCAGCGAGGGCATAATGCTATTTGGGTGATTGTGGATAGGCTGACTAAATCGGCGCATTTCATTCCGATTGACATCAGTTTTTCTTTGGAGAGGTTAGCTGAGATTTATGTCGGTGTGGTTGTGAAATTGCATGGTGTCCCGTTGAGCATTGTTTCTGATAGAGATCCGAGGTTTACATCGAGATTTTCGGAGAGTCTACAGAAGGCTTTGGGTTCTAGATTGAAGTTGAGTTCGGCTTATCATCCGCAGACGGATGGTCAGACCGAAAGAACTATTCAGTCTTTGGAGGATTTGTTGAGATCGTGTGTTTTGGAACAAGGTGGTACGTGGGACAGTTATCTTGCTTTGGTTGAGTTCACGTACAATAACAGTTTCCATTCTAGTATTGGAATGGCACCTTTTGAGGCTTTATATGGGCGAAGATGTCGAACGCCGTTGTGTTGGCACGAAACAGGTGAGAGTTCTGTGGTTGGACCGGAATTGGTGCAACAGACGACGGAAAAGGTAAAGTTTATTCGTGAGAAAATGAAGGCTTCTCAGAGTAGGCAGAAGAGTTATCATGATAAGAGACGGAAGGATCTTGAGTTTCAAGAGGGTGATCATGTATTTCTGAGGGTTACGCCGGTTACGGGTGTTGGTCGTGCTTTGAAATCTAAGAAGCTTACTTCTCGATTTATTGGTCCTTACCAGATATCTGCGAGAGTTGGTGCTGTAGCGTATCGGGTGGCGTTACCGCCGAATCTGTCGAATTTGCATGATGTGTTTCATGTTTCGCAGTTGCGGAAGTATGTTTCAGACCCTTCACATGTGATTCCTATGGACGAGGTTGAGGTAAGGGATAACCTTACGGCCGAGACTTTACCAGTTAGTATTTTGGATCGCGAGGTGAAGCGGTTGAGGGGTAAAGAGATTGCACTTGTGAAAGTGGCGTGGGGAGGCGCTGCTGATGGTAATCTGACGTGGGAGTTGGAGAGTAGGATGCGAGAATCGTATCCAGAGTTATTTGAATCAGGTAAGATTTTCGAGGACGAAAATTTCTAAGTGGGGGAGAATTGTAACGCCCCAGTTTTGCCAGTTTTGTTTGTTGAGTCTTTTTGGATTATTTTATTATTATTTTATTTTATTCTCGACTTTTATGCGAAAATATGTTATTTTTCGTCGTGATTATATTTTATCGCGTTTTGGGAACATTTGCGGGATATTTGAGTGTGGGGGTATTTTGGACATTTCATAGATATTTTTACTAAGTTAGTAAGAAAGAAAAGAAAATAGAAAAGAAAAGGGAAAGAAAAATAGAGAGAAAGAAAGAAGAAAGAAGGAAAAAGAGAAGAAAAGAGGAGAAGAGAGAAAATTGGAGAAGGAGTGGAAAAATCATCAAGAACAATTTCTAGGAATCGATTAATCGGGTAAGGGTGCGAAACTCGATTATTCTATGATTGTATATGATTATGTATGTGTTTTGTTGTTGTTTTTGGATTGATTTGGAGAATATTAGTAAAACTTAGATTGTGTAAGAATTGATTAGAAATGAATTTGATTGTGGTAAAAATCTTGTTGAATGCATTGTTGATTGTTCATACATGTTTGTGGTATGCTATTACACTTCAAATTGCTGTTTTTCTGAGTTTTAGGTGAAGAAATTGGTTGATGTTGGGTAGGAAAACGCAGAAATTGTTCTGCAGAATTTTTCTGGGTATGCTCTGGCCATACGCGTAAGGGGCATGTCCATACGCGTATGAGCCAAAGCGATACGCGTATCATTGGCTTGTTTTTGGGCCAATACGCGTATGAATCTTGGCATTACGCGTAACATGGGCGAGCCATGGGCCAATACGCGTATGGGTTTTGGAACGAGGAATTTGTGAAGGAAATGGGTTCTGTCCGTACGCGTATGGACATGAGTGATACGCGTATGGACAGGAGAATGTCAAAAATGTGATTTTTCAAAATGTGTTTTCGGTTTTGTCCGTAACTTTTGTTCCGTTTATCCGATTTTTGCATTCTTGGTGTCGTTGGAAAGGTATCGAACTGTACTTTGTGAATATGAGGTTTTGAGAATCGTTAGCCGATTAAATTTGGTCGGAAAATGTGAATAGTGTCGAATCTCGACTTTTGTCGTTTTTAATAGTGCGTATTTGACTTGTATTGTGTTATATGTTTGTGCTTTGGATGTGTATGCCTTATGTGCTGTTGTGATGACGATTTGTGGCCGAGAGGCAAGAAAATGCTAAGTGTGGTATATTGGTGTTTGTGGCCATTTTGGGCAATTGTGTGCATTACTTTGTGTGCACTTGAAATACATGAATATTGTTGATGCATGAGTATTTGATGTTGGCATGAGTCATTAATGTGTCAAGTATCATGATATGTATTCTTGCATGGGAAGATTCATAGATGAATCAGTTTTATAGTCTTACGCCATGAAATATTGGTAGAAGCGATTAATCCCAATTGATTGTGCGCCCTGAAATACTGGTAGAAAGCAATCGGATTGTGCGCCCTGAAATACTGGTAGAAAGCAATCCATAAACGTCGTTCGCCCTGAAATATTGGTTTATAGCGACGGGGAACATCGTAGGCCCGACGGGGAGTTACTCTATGTAACGAGCGATGATTCCAAGAGTTCCTGGGGGACTAATGAATTACAAGATTTGAAGTCGGTACCGCATGGCATGTGCATAGAGTCGTTGTGTCGGTCTATGTGCATTGCATAAATCATGAGTAATTGTGCTTGGAACGTGTTTGATTGTATTGTGAATGATTGATGTGATGTGGTATACGATAAGTGAGAATTGTACCGTGTGATATTATATGCGACTGTTGAGCATTTGTGGTGAGAATGTGTTGCTTGTGTATTTTTGTGTTAATATATATAATTTTATGCAATTATATTATGGTTGTTTTTCTCACCCTTCTGCTGTTTTATAACGCTCTATGAGGCGTTGCAGATTAGGTTTGCTGGAGGTATTCTTTTTGTGAAGCTTTGCATCTTCATTATTTTGGTCGGTCGGCTCTGATATGTGACTCCGGGTAGTTAGGGTGGCCGCGTGCTATTGTTTTGTATATCTGATGATATATTATATTTTGGTTGTACATATGCTACTTGATGTATGACAAACTGTTTATATGTGTATATGTTAATCAGATTTTAGATTTTCCGTTTTATTTCTAATTTCTGAAAAGTGGGTGTAAGGAACGAAGTTTCCTCTGTATGATTGCTACCCCACAGTTGCATATCATTATGGGCAGGTGTTGCATGTTATGTGTATATTTTGGTTACGTTGATGGGATGTCTCCTTTCTATGCCGTGTTTTCAAATGTACTCTGATCAATTTTTGAATTTTTCTTTTAACTGCTTTAAATGCATGCTAATTGGGGGTATTAGATTGGGGGCGTCACAGACATCATGAATAGTTGTGGTGGTCAATCGGATGAGAGTGACTTTAAGATTGATGCACGAGGTGTGTTGAGACTGCATGATCGAATTTGTATACCAGATGATGCAGATATGAAAAATAAGATTCTTGAAGAGGGTCATAGAAGTAATCTGAGTATTCATCCGGGAGCTACTAAAATGTATCAAGACTTGAAGAAGATATTTTGGTGGTACGGAATGAAAGAAGATGTGGCACGATTTGTGTATGCATGTTTGACTTGTCAGAAGTCAAAAATCGAACACCAGAAGCCTGCGGGGTTGATGCAACCGTTAGAAGTTCTAGAATGGAAATGGGATAGCATTTCTATGGACTTTGTGACAGGGTTGCCTATTACTTCAAGAGGACATGATTCGATTTGGGTGATTGTTGATAGGCTTACGAAGTCGGATCATTTTATACCTATTAACATCACATATCCGATTGCAAAGTTAGCAGAGATTTATATCCGAGTGATTGTAAAGTTGCATGGTGTTCCTTTGTGTATCGTGTCGGATAGACATCTGAGGTTTACGTCGGAGTTTTGGAAGAGTCTACAGGAAGCGTTGGGTTCTAAGTTGAGATTGAGTTCGGCGTATCATCCTCAGACGGATGGTCAAACTAAGAGGACTATTCAATCGTTGGAGGATTTGTTGAGAGCTTGTGTTCTTGAGCAGGGAGGTTCGTGGGATACTTACCTTCCATTGATCAAGTTCACTTATAATAATAGTCACCATTCTAGTATTGGAATGGCACCTTTTGAAGAGCTGTATGGTCGGAGGTGTAGAACTCCGTTGTGTTGGCATGAGTCTGGTGAAAGTGTAGTACTTGGACCAGAATTAGTTCGAGAAACTACCGAGAAGGTGAAGTTGATTCGAGAGAAGATGAAAGCTTCTCAAAGTAGACAGAAAAGTTACCATGACAAGCGGAAGAAGGATTTGGAATTCTAAGCGGGTGATCATGTGTTTTTGAGAGTCACGCCTGTGACTGGTGTTAGGAGAGCTTTGAAGTCTAAGAAGTTCACTCCTCGTTTTATTGGTCCGTATCAGATTTTGGACAGAGTTGGGAAAGTTGCTTACCGAATGGCGTTACCGCCGAATCTTTCGAATCTGCATGATGTGTTTCATGTGTCGCAACTTCGGAAGTACATTTCAGATCCGTCTCATGTGGTCAGTATGGATGATGTGCAAGTACGGGATAATCTCACGGTGGAGACGAAGCCTGTGCGAATCGCGGATCGTGAAATGAAGACTTTGCGAGGGAAAGAGATCACGTTGGTGAAAGTTGTCTGGTTGGGAGCTACTGGAGAAAGCATGACGTGGGAATTGGAGAGCAAGATGCGAGACTCTTATCCCGAGCTGTTTGAATCAGGTACATTTTCGAGGACGAAAATATTCTAAGTGGGGGAGAGTTGTAACGCCTAAATATTTAATTATTTATTTAACTGAATATTTAATTATTTGTTTGTGGTTATTCGATCGATTTTGGTGTTTTGATAAATCAGGTCGGAATATTAAGTCGGAAAGTCGTGGGATAATATTAGTAGTAATATTATCGTTGTTGGAATGTGTTGGTTTCGTGGGCTTGGATTCGTGTCGGAATTAGTAATATAGGAGTGTATAATTTAGGCCCATTAGATATTCTATTAGAATAATGTTATTTTAATAAAATAAAAGTAATAGAAAGAATAGTGAGGTTTTGGTATCAGTTAGAGGAGAAAAGGAAGAACGTGAGAGAAGAAGTTGCGAGAGAAACCGCTACCGGTGCCAAATTCCCGGAATCCGATTGATTGTCGAGCTACCTTCAATCCAAGGTAAGGGTGGGTTCGATTATTATAACCGGGTTAGGATGAATGATATAAGGGTTGGGGATTATATGACTGTTTCCAAATTGATTTTTCTGATAAGTTGTTGTTGATTTTTGTGTGGTTGTTGATAATCTGGCTGATGTTGATGTTGATTTAAGTTGATTTTGACGATGTGTTGTTGATGCGGTTATATTGATTGATTCTGTGAAAATGCTAATTTGTCGATTTGTTGTGAAAATTGTTGCTGGATGATTTTATGAATGTTGCAGTGAATTTGTTAATTTTCTGGAAAATGAATTGGGACGGAACTGTATTTTAGGGGTGGCGCACGCCACCCACCACACATAAAGGGGTGGCGCAGGCCACCCAAAAGCAAAGAAATAACAAGTGGCGCAAGCCACTGATGAAGGGTGGCGTAAGCCACCACTAACTGGGCAAGGCATGTGGCACAAGCCACTGCTTAGGAATGTGGCGCAAGCCACTGTTCCTTTTAGTAGTTTGTTTTGTTTTAGTGACAGCATATTAGTTAATTAACCATATAGTATTAAACCAATATGTTAGGAATAGTATATAGCAGAAAAATAATATTATAGCCACTAATATTAGTATGTAGCAGAAACTTAATAGATTTTATAGTAGAAAATCAATTGGAATCAGAGTTATTTGGAAATCTAATAAGTAGCAGAAACTAGTAGTAGTTTTGACAGAAAATAGAACAAGTAGCAGAAACTAGTAGTAGTTTTGACAGTAAATAGAACAAGTAGCAGAAATTGAATCTTTGACAGAAACAGGATTAATAATAATTCATGACAGAAGCTTGGAATTGATTTTAATGACAATAGTAACAGAAAATAGAATTTTGTAATAAACTGGTATTAATAACAGAAGTTAAAAACAGTGCAGTTTTAGTCGGTTTAGCCGGTTTAGGCGGAAAATTTAGTTGCCCGGAATTTAACGAAAATTGTCGAGGTAAGTCGGGTAATTTTGTCGGTGAATTTTGCTGGATTGTTTTGTTGGAATTATATCGAAAAAGTTGAATTGCAGGTACAACTGAGTTGTAATATTGTTCCGATTTACGGACAGATTTTAAGTTGAAGTCTTGATAAGCCAAAGTTGATATAAGTTGTTTATGTCGTAAAAGTTGTTATGTTGTTTTAAGTTGATTATGAGGTGGATGTTGTTGAGTTGTTTATGTTGATGAGTGGTGCATGTCATAAAGCATACATTGCATTTCATGTCGGAGCCGTTGCTCACACCACGTTGGCCTGGATTGGCACAAGTTGAAAGTTGAAGTTGAAGGCTTATGCCTTGATGCCTCGATAAACTGGCAATTTTAAGTTGGGAGTTTTACTCCGATGGTACCACATGCATATCATAGTCGAGTCGCATTAAAGTTGCATTTTCTTAAGTTGTTGTTGATTTTTATTTGCTGGTTGTTGATGTGAAGTGGTGATTATTTGTATGATTCCTATCTATGTATTATTTATCATACTCCGTTTATAATATTCGATATCTCACCCCTTCTGTTTGAATGTTGTCCCTATGTTGGCAACGTGCAGGTAATCAAGAGGAGTAGCCAGTTACCTTAGTTCGATGTCGGTGTTTGTCACTCTGATACGTAGCACTCGGGGGGATGACGCGTGTCTTTTGTTTACTTGTCTACATGCTGAATTTTTAGTGAAATTGCCGAAAATTACTTTGTTGTTTAATTTGAAGTTGTTTTATGTTGGATAAAGATGCTACTAATTTGTTTATGAATCCGCTGCGTTGCATTTGACAAAGTTGATTATAAGTTGAAGACTATTTGTTGGTTTATGTTCCCTTGAATCGTTATGTATCTGTTAGTTCTTTAATTGTAAAGGTTGGCATTAATTTTGTAAAACAAATAATAACAGCAATATTGTAATAGAGAATAGGATGAATAATCTTGCTAAGAAGAACAGGTACAGCCAGATGTCCTATTAAAGAGACTTAACATGTTGTGTTGAAGTTATTTAACATCTGGAGCAACATGTCCTATCGAGATTTCCCATGCAGGTCCATTCGACATCGCACCAGAACTGAAGTGGTTTGTTAATTCTGTTAGGTTTTAACTGATGCAGAATATTCTGGAAATAATATGCAAATTCCAAGTGGCGCTTAATTAAAAGGTTTGAGGATTCAAGTCTGATTTTGAGAAGAATATGGGAAAATATACACTTTCTAAATATGGAGATATTTTAGGAAGTTAATGATTTGAAGACCTGATTTGCAGCAGAAGTTTCTGCTGATTTGTAGCAGCTCATTTGCTGTGTTTTTGTAGGCCCAAATCTGGTTGGGAGTAGGTTATAAATAGATGTTTTGTAACCTAGTTTGGCAACGATTCCAAGATGTAAAATTATTAGGGTTTCGTTCTTGTGAACCACTCTCTAGGAGAGTTGGTATGGCTGTACCACTCAACATGTGAGTTGGATAGTTTGTGAGTGTGATCCTCGAAGCTGTTAAGTAAGAGGAGTATTGTTCTTGGAGGAAGCTTTTAAGTAACTCTAAGTTGTGTCTTGGAAGTGTATCTTCCGTGTTGAATTGTTGTATAGGTAAAGAGCTGTTGATGCAGTGGCGGGTTGTCAACTGCTAGACATCATTGCGATGATTATGAGTGAGAAGGGTTTCTCATACCTAGAGAGGATCTAGGTAGAAGGGTCATTGGGTAGTGATTAAGTGATAAGCGGTAAACGGGTAGTTTAGCTTTGAATTGATACTGCTGATAGTGAACTTCATCCCTGGCTTGGTAGCCCCCAGAGTAGGTGTGTTAGACCGAACCGGGTTAACAATTTTGTGTGTTTTGTTTATGCTTTTCAGTACTGTTTTTATACCTTGCCATGTGTGTTCATGTCAGACCAGATGTCGGATAACATGTCTTAGGACATCTGAATTCTGCACATGCACCAGAATTTCAATTGGTATCAGAGCAGGTCATTCTGTTCTATATCTGAATGAGATCCGAGGGAAGATACTTTCTGGTTCGTGGTCAAGGAATAAGCTTTTTACTGAAAAGTTGTTTGAACTTGGAGTAGTTCATATAAGTGTGAGAATGGTCCCTAGAAGTGGAGGATGAACTGTTCGTGACAGGCAGTGGCGTGTGCTGAAGGCTTGGAGGAGTGGTTGAAAAACTGTTGTGTCGTGGTTTGATTTATTTTCAAACCTGTGGTATTGTGGTGTCACCTGAATTATGATGCTAGGGCTAATATGTGACACCTGAAGGCGTTGAGGAGTCTGTTTTTGATCCGCTGCGAATCTATCTGAAAACTCCTGAGGTTGTATATCCTATGGTGACAGAATATATGCGAGACTGCTTCAACTTACTTTGTCAACGATACTTGAAGATTATTGTTCAAGTCAACTCATAAAGGCATTAATAAGTGAAGTTGTAAGGAAGAGATCAGAAGATATTGAGAAGTAATTTACTTTTGCTTCTTTTCTTAAAAGGGCTAATCTCCAGTCCTTGATCTCTTGATGTGTTCCTTGGAATGATGTCCTATCTTGTGTTAGAACATCACGTCAGAAACGTGCAGAATTCTGATGTCTATAGGAATGGCATAGCAGATGCTCTGGGTGCTAAACTAATGTGGTTTGATCACATGAGTTTGGAACCTACTCCTGATCTGGAAGAGGAGGCATCTGGGTGGTATGTCTAAGAAGGTTCTGGCCCTGGAACTTATCTTAGTTGTGTGAGTTGGTCAAGGTGTGATCAACATACTCCTGAGGTCAGTTTATTTCTGGTCCTTGCTGCAGGAGTAGAAAACCTGAGATTCAAGAAGTAGTATCTCTAGCAGACTTCTTGGACATGAAGGTCAAAGATCAAAAGGTCATGTTTTTTTTTGGCATGTTCTGAATGATCTTGTGAAGCTAGATATGTATTAACTGTGTGTGCTTAGGATTGATATAATCTAATCACAGTCTGTGCTGCCATTAAAGGGAAATTTGGAGACTTTGTTTTGAAATGGGGTGTCTGCTTCAGCTGGATACTCTTCATGATGTCAAGCTCAAGACTGATGTCTTAACATCTATTGACAGAACATTCTGTTCAGAATGATATGGTGTTTGTCTCCTGAGATCACAAGTCTCTACTTGATTTAAGTACTGTTGTGAGGGTCAAGCAGTGGGTGAATGTGTTCAGCAGGTGTGTTGAACAGAGAGTGCGCTCTTGAAGACATGAAGATAAGTCTCATGTTCTCCATTCATTTAAGGCATTCTTCTTGCAAAGGAGTATTGGTAGTCTTAAATAGAGAAAAGTTGATCAGATTGAGATCATGTGAGTATTGGTACAAGTGATGATTGTGTTCAACTTATGAGTTGAACAAAGAGTGAGCTCTTGAAAACATGAAGATGCGTCTTATGTTTTCCATTCTTCAAGGTACTAAGAAGCACATGATAGGAGAAGTATGTTACAATTTTATGGAGCTGGACGTGTGATGTTAAGAGGGAGATTGATAATTCTGTTGCTTTTGGGATTAAGTGTGCTGCTGAATGTGTTTGTGATATGACCTGGGAGCTTGATCAGCTACTGATGTTTGATCCTCGTGTGCCAAAGCTTTACTATAGATGATATCCTCAGAAGAGCTCTGTAAAGATGTGTGACTGAGATTGATGTTGGAACATCAATTCAGGTGGTTGTTCAGCCAAGGCTGTTTTGCACAGAAAGAAGTCCAAGATCAAGTCACTGATCTAAGTTAAAGTAACTTGTGAATATATGTCATGAATCAGAAGTCGTCAGATGTATACAGAAGATGACCTTATAGTAGATACTTTGACGGGAGACTTAGTATTTGTCTATTATTGATGTTATGCATAAGGGTAAATACTTGGACGGGAGACTAAGTATTTGTCCAGAGAATTATGCAAGTCTGCACTCTGGATATTATGGTTCAGGAATTTATTCTTTCTGAGTGTTTGTGGTTGATGACAACCTGAGGTAGCGTTATCAGCTGACTGTATCAGAAGGTGTGATCTTCTATCCAATGCTGATGTTCTACATATTGTTACAACATCATTAGTTGTTGTGTATCCTGGATAAAGGTCTGGGACTGTGCTTGTGGAGTTGGAAGAAGCAGCATTATTGTCTGAAGTGGCAGTTCGGACATAATGTGGATTAGAATGGGCAGATTCTGATCTTGATGTTAAGTAGTTTGTTCTGGCAATACATGACTACTTTCATGATGAAGACTTCTTAAGTGCTTGTGAATGTAAGGACAGAAGGTTGTTGTCAGTGGTGTGATCTGATCAGAATGGCTGAAGGTTCTTCTAATACAAGTAAAGGGTGGTGGCAATCCTTATCTTGTGTTGCAAGTAATCTAAAGACATTTGTTTTGGAATGTGTGAATCAAGTGGGGTTGGCGAGATTATGCTCAACAAATACAAGAAGTGGCAGTTCTTGATGTTGAGAATGTGGCAAAATATCAGTGTGCTATCATCTGGTGTCAAGTGTTCATCTACATAAGGAGCTTTGGTCAGGGGGAGTTAAGGCTGTCATCTATGGTCTACTACTGCAAGGGTGCAGATTTCTGTGTAGCATGTGCGCTGGTCAAGTTTGTGCAGTGTGATGTCGAACTTCATGATGGGATACATCATAGCTGTGTAGAAGAGGTCTAAAAAGGCAGATTTGGTGGTTTTGGGTGACTTTATTTTTACTCTACTGCCTTGAAGGAATCTAGAAGGGATTGAGAGAAGTCGTCTCAGTATCCATCAGATAAGAAGATGGGTTTGTATAAGGGTCTGTGGAGTCTTGGGCTGATAATGTTGTGAGCAAGCAGACATTGTCTGGTAAGATGTCAGAACATGGTACAGGACATGTTTTTCTTAAGCCAAACAAGGAATTACTCTGGACGGTGGGATGAGGATAAGACAAAACACGTGTTCCTGCCTATGCATGGAACGTTATTGGCCTAATTTATGGTAAGATTCAGTTGAGAAACATTTAAGGCAGTCAAGGCAATTTTTGGAAGGTAGGCATTGAATGTTGAATGGAGTTTTTGATACCTAAAATAGCGTTTCTTTGACCAAGAACCTTGACATATTCAAGGCTCGTTAATTCCTAAGTTACTGGTCAGCTATTTATAGGGGCTGCTTTCTTCTCCTCCAGCCAAGTTAACTGGGGGCTTCTGATCAAGCAAGGTGTACAGAAATAACAACGCCACCTTTGATCCTCTGTGTTAAGACAGACGCTTCTTTTATGGAGGAGTCTTCTACTATGTAGCTGGATCCTTCTTGAAAGGAAAAAGAAATGTGTAGAAGAATGTTCCTCAGATTCCTGATTTGAGGGGGAGTATTGGATATCTTCTTCCTCATGTGCATAACTTCGAGACTCTTTCTACTTCTTACCTCTTGATGTGCTGCCTGAAGTGATTGTGGTGGGATGCTCAAAGGTGATGTGTTGCCAAAAGAGTTGTCAGACATGATGTCCTAACATCATTCAAATATTTCCTAGAAGATGTTTCTCCAGGATTGCTGTTCACAGTAGCTACTGATGGTTACTGGTAGGTTCAATAGTGGCTGATGACTACTGACAGTAATATAGAGTTGTAATTGCTGTTGAAATCTGTGTTGTAATGTTTGATTTAGCCAAAATTTGCCAAAGGGGGAGAATGTTAGTTCTTTAATTGTAAAAGTTGGCATTAATTTTGTAAAACAAATAATAACAGCAATATTGTAATAGAGAATAGGATGAATAATCTTGCTAAGAAGAACAAGTACAGCCAGATGTCCTATTAAAGAGACTTAACATGTTGTGTTGAAGTTATTTAACATCTGGAGCAACATGTCCTATCGAGATGTCCCATGCAGGTCCATTCGACATCGCGCAAGAACTGAAGTGGTTTGTTAATTCTGTTAGGTTTTAACTGATGCAGAATATTCTGGAAATAATATGCAAATTCCAGGTGGCGCTGAATTAAAAGGTTTGAGGATTCAAGTCTGATTTTGAGAAGAATATGGGAAAATATACACTTTCTAAATATGGAGATATTTTAGGAAGTTAATGGTTTGAAGACCTGATTTGCAGCAGAAGTTTCTGCTGATTTGTAGCAGCTCATTTGCTGTGTTTTTGTAGGCCCAAATCCGGTTGGGAGTAGGTTATAAATAGATGTTTTGTAACCTAGTTTGGCAATGATTCCAAGATGTAAAATTATTAGGGTTTCGTTCTTGTGAACCACTCTCTAGGAGAGTTGGTATGGCTGTACCACTCAACATGTGAGTTGGACAGTTTGTGAGTGTGATCCTCGAAGCTGTTAAGTAAGAGGAGTATTGTTCTTGGAGGAAGCTTTTAAGTAACTCTAAGTTGTGTCTTGGAAGTGTATCTTCCGTGTTGAATTGTTGTATAGGTAAAGAGTTGTTGATGCAGTGGCGGGTTGTCAACTGCTAGACATCATTGCGATGATTGGGAGTGAGAAGGGTTTCTCATACCTAGAGAGGATCTAGGTAGAAGGGTCATTGGGTAGTGATTAAGTGATAAGCTGTAAACGGGTAGTTTAGCTTTGAATTGATACTGCTGATAGTGAACTTCATCCCTGGCTTGGTAGCCCCCAGAGTAAGTGTGTTAGACCGAACTGGGTTAACAATTTTGTGTGTTTTGTTTATGCTTTTCAGTACTGTTTTTATACCTTTCCATGTGTGTTCATGTCAAACCAGATGTCGGATAACATGTCTTAGGACATCTGAATTCTGCACATGCACCAGAATTTTAGTATCTTTCATGATTAACTATTATGTGATTGATTTTAAAGTTGAAAATGTGATATCCTGTTTTTTGTTGAAAATTTTATAACTCTGATTTTAATATAATTACCGGGTAGAAATGGGGTGTTACATGTGGGAGAACGAAAGGACGTACTTGGGAAAATGTGTGCCATGTGTCACGCATCATCATTACCTAGGTCGGCTAGGCTAGGATTAGTGCACTTGAGTGCCTAGGGCGCGTCGAGTCCCGTGAGGGCCTTATAAATAGAGGCCAGCCCGCGTCATTTGCAAGTTTCCTTTCTCTCTGCTCAGATTTTCTCTCCTCCTCTCTTTGCTTTTGCCACCATTTTGCCGCCGCACTTCGCCGTACCGGACCTCATCAACAGCCGTTTTCAAGTAAGTTTCTTGATCCTTTTCCTTTCTAAATGTGTTTCCTGCGGTGGTACTCCGGTGAACTGATGAAGTTCCCAGGAAAAACCATGAAATTTCCGGCGAAAACGGCGGAGTTTTTCTATGTTGTTGTTGAATCTCGCGGGGAGATGGGATGCGTAAACGGGGACAAGAAGAATGCCCCGAGGACGCGAGATGGAAATCTTGGGGACCTCAACCGTATCCCTAGCTGCGAGATGAATCCCCTTGGACAACGTACCGGTGACCTGAGGATGGTCACGTGGACGCTCGTCGGTATCCCGAGGACGTTGTGCGAGTACGATTGCCTCGTGATCCCGACGCCCCTTCTTCGCCCTTTCACTTCATCAATGGTGGAGGGGTGAATTTGATATGGACCATCGAATTCACCATTTTCTTCTGCTTTTCAGGTAAATGGAAGCCTTGGTCATGGGATCTATAGACATTGACGACCAACCTGACTCCCCGATGGCGCCGATCACCAGCGTCGAGGGACGGTCGCCCGAGGAGTGGGTTAGCGAAGAGCCTCTGAATATGGTCTCCCAGTTCGTCGATGGTGATGAGGACGACATCTTCTGTACCGTCGAGCATCGCCTGGAGGGCTCCGCGAAGACCTGGAAGGTGTTCAGATCTCAGGCGTACCATCGCATCTGCTCAACGTACCGAGGGATGAGGTTTCCTCTGTACGAGTTTATGTTCGACGAGGCGGGGGTGGCACCTGCCCTTCACTGATTTTTAGGAATCGGTGTTCGTTTGGTTGTGCCTGGCGCCCTCACAGCTCCATCCCAACTCTCTCGCTTTTCTCCGTGCCTTCGAGCTAGTCGCAAGTACCTCAAGATCGGAGCGATTGCGCCCCTGTTCTTCCGTATTTTTCACTTACAGAGATAGGCGACTGACGGCAGACACGGCTGGGTGTCTTTCAAACAGGAGAGCAGACTATTCCAGACCTATATGGACTCTGTTCGAACCTTCAAATACCGATATTACATCGTGAGTCTGGTCTCGTTTGAGGTCGTGGAGTCGGTGTACAACCGTGTCACCCGAGGAGTAGACGGGCAGCATGAGGAGGTCCTCGAGCCAAAGTTTCCCCTAGTCTGGATGGAGGAGCACTTCAAACGGGCCACAGAAAGTTATATCGTCAGCCCTGGCCGGCTGCGCGAGGAGGATCGCCTGGCCCACGATGCAATAGTGAACTTCGTCGATGGATTTTCCCCAGCCAAGCTCGTGACGCCGGACGGGAAATTTATCCGGGGTGATGATGGGCAAATTTCAACGAAGCGCCGGTTGATCAATACGAGGGTCCTCCTCGAGACATTTTCCGATGAGGATGCCCTTGTGTTGTTAGGTGGTGGACCTTCCTCGACTTACCCTTTCCTTGCGTTCTGGGTTTCTATTCACTGACGCATTTCTTTCTCCTTGCAGGTAAAATGTCGAGTGCGGAGGAGCGCATCAAGAAGTTGGCGGCCGCCCGAACGTCGAAGAAGGGTGGAAAGGGTCGGGTCGAGCAGATTCGGTCACAGGGCTCCGGCCCCACTCTGACAACCAGGGATTCTTCTGGCTCTCCCCAGGGCAGCCAATCTCCCAGCACTCAGGGGTCACCGAAGAGACAGCGACTCGTCGAGCAGGTGGACATCGATCTCACCGAGAACGAGAACCCTTCCGCTGTGAAGTTTGTGCTCCCGCCCTATCACTCGAGGCCGAATTTCTTTACGGGGAACAACTCCATGTGCGTCGGTGCATCTGAAGTTCAGACCATCTTGGGTGTTGACAGGGTTTCTCGGTGAAGGGCGTTGGTGGAGGACGTGTCCGCGGTGATGCGGGTTTGCGTTGCTGCCTTGGTCCTAAACGATGAGACATGCCCAGCGGCCGAGCTGAATAGGTTGTAAGAGAGCTTCAGGTATATCTCATCTGAGATGGAGAAGGTGGGCAAGGAGCTGACTGACTGCAAGAATCGGAACAAGGCCCAAGTCGAGCTTCAAGGGAAGTTGGAGGAGAGGTTGAAGAGAGTTGACGAAGAGAGGAAGGGTTTCTTGGCGAGGGTCGCCGAGCTAGAGGAAGTTGTGTGCCCTGCTGAGGAGGAGACCGAAGAAGACAGATTATTGACGTCTCAGGCGGCGCTGATAGCGAAGCTCAGGCAGGCCGAGGAGGATATCCTCGCGGCAGCGGACGTGGGTTTTAAAAACGTTATGCAGCAGCTTCGGATTGTGAACCTCGATCTCGTCACTGAAGGGACTGGTCCCGACTATGAGGTGATCGATGGTCAGATCGTGCAGCCGATGCAGTAGGATGAAGTCGACGAAGGGGTTACTGAGCACGAGCGGCCAGAGGAGGATGTAGTCGATTAGGTGTTTACCTGTTCGTTATGCTTGGCCTGCGAGCCACTTTCTTTTGTAATGCCTTTTGCCCGGCCTGCGTGCCAGGGGCTTTTTTGACATGTTTGTAATATCTGCACAATGGGTTTTTGCCCGGTTTTAATACTTTTCTTGTTGTGCTTATTTATGTGTGTGATGCTTGTGTATTTGATATACTTTACTTGTTTTTGTCTAAGTAATTGGGTGATTTTGGAAGTTTGCGCGACTTTGATGATCCTCGACTGCGTGGAGAGCTGGTCGAGTGGTCGGAGGCGTATTTCGACCTTCAACAAGTCTAAGAGCTCGGTCGAGGTCTTAACTTCATGACGTGAACTTCCCATCGCGAGCTGAGTGTTATGCCTAATTGGTACGACGACGACGAAGCTCCTTCGAGGGGTCCTTGTCGGATCAAAGTCCTTGCACACACACAACGCAGCCCTTGATTGTCGTGTTTCATATAGAGGCGTCGCGCCTGTACCCTAGCGCGCCCCCGTAATCGCGACGTTGGTTTATTACGGGCAGTGTCTAACTATAGTATTGCTTAAGTTTCTCAGCGTTCCATGGTCGAGCAAGTTCTTCCCCGTGTAGATTTTCGAGGTAGTAGGCTCCTGTCCCCATTTTTGCGCGGACGCGGTACGGGCCCTCCCAGTTCGCGGCGAGCTTGCCCTCTCGCGAGTCTTTCTGGTTCCTTCGTATGACGAGGGTGCTAACTTGAAAATCGCGTTTAATAACTTTGTCGTTATAACATAGAGTTATTTTTTGCTTAAGTGAGGCCTCCTAGAGGGATGCGCCCGTCCTTATCTCCTCGACGAAGTCGAGCTCTTCCCTCAGGGCTTCGTTGTTCGCGTCCTCGTCGAGGGGGGCCTTTGTCCTTCTCGAGGGTTCCCTGATTTCCACGGGGATCACCGCTTCAGTTCCGTAGGTCAGGCGAAAGGGGGTCTCCTCGGTCTTGGAATGTGGGGTTGTTTGGTAGGCCCGGAGGACGCTGTGTAGTTCCTCGACCCATCGTTGCTTGGCGTCGCCTAATCAGTATTTCAATCCCCGAAAGACCACTCTGTTTGCTGCTTTGGCCTGCCCGTTTGTTTGAGGGTGCTCGACCGACGTGAATTGCTGCTTCGTGCCCAGTTTGGCGACGAAGTCCTGGAAGTTCCTGTCGGTGAACTGTGTCCCGTTGTCGGTGACGATCGCTTGGGGCACGCCGAATCGGGCGAGGATGTTCCTCTTGTAGAAACGGAGTATGTTGAAGGCCGTGATTTTGGCCAAGGCTTCCGCCTCGATCCATTTCGTGAAATAATCCACGCCGACGATAAGGTACTTACTTTGGTATGACCCCACGACGAAGAGCCCGAGGATATCCATTCCCCACCACGCAAACGGCCATGGGGACGACAATGTTTTGAGCTCGTTTGGAGGGGCAAGGTGCATGTCCCCGTGTCATTGGCATCGATCGCATTTCTTGACGTATTCCTTGGCGCCCTGCTGCATGGTGGGCCAGTAATACCCTGCTCAGAGAGCCTTACGGGCTAAGGATCGCCCGCCGAGGTGTTGTGTGTTGATTCCCTCGTGGATTTCCTGGAGTATACCAGGGACCCTGGTCTCCTCGACGCACCTGAGGAGAGGGATAGAAAATCCGCGGTGGTATAGTCTGTCCTCGACTATTGTGTACGAGCACGCTCGCCGCTTAACCATCCCCGCTTCCTTGGGATCCTTGGGCAGTTTGCCCGTTGTGAGGTATTCGTATACTGGGTTCATCCAGCAATTGCTGTCCCCAATGGCGTTCACGTCCATCGCCGGAGCGGGTTTGTCGATGCTCGGGCGGGAAAGCACTTCTTGTATGACGTATTTGTTCCCGCCTTTCTTCTTTGTGCTCGCCAATTTGGACAAGACATCTGCTCGGGTATTGTGCTCGCGTGGGATGTGGGTTACTTCCGTGGAGTTGAAGTTTTTCATCTTTTTTTTCACCAAGGTCAAGTATTCGATGAGGCTGTCGTTCTTGGCTTGGTATTCTCCTCGGACTTGCGAGGCTACAAGCTGGGAGTCGGTGAAGATTTTGACCTCTTTGGTGCCAAGGTCCTCGGCCAGTCGTAGCCCGGCGAGGAAAACCTCATACTCTACCTGGTTGTTCGATGTCGGGAAGGATAACTCGAGGGAGAGCTCGATTAGGATGCCTTCCTTGTTCTCGAGGATAATGCCCGCCCCACTCCCTTTCGTGTTGGATGCCCCGTCGACGTAAATTGTCCATTTTTGGGATCCGTTGATTGAAGGTCCCAATACGGTCATCTCCGCCATAAAGTCGGCCAATACCTGAGCCTTCAGGGCTTTCCTTCCCTCATACAGGATGTCGAACTTGGCGAGTTCGAGCGACCATCTGAGCATCCTTCCTGCCATGTCTGGTCGACCGAGGAGTTGCCTTATTGGCTGCTCGGTTCGTACGACGACCGTGTGGGCTAAGAAGTAATGGCGTAACCTCCTAGCTGCGGTGACGAGGGCCAGGGCGACTTTCTCGATCTGTTGATACCTGAGCTCGGGGCCTTTGAAGGCCTTGCTCGTGAAGTAAATCGGCTTCTGCCCGTCCGAGGTTTCCCGGATGAGGACAGCGCTGACCGCTTCGCTCGTGATAGCGAGATATAAGAACAGTGACATGACTTTTTTGAGGTGGAAGAGCGTCCGCTCGCACTCCTCGCTCCATTCAAACGTCGCTTTTTGTCAGAGAAGCTTGAAAAACGGGAGTGCGTATTGTGCAGATTTGGCGACGAAGCGGGAGAGGACGGTCAGCATCCCGTTCAGTGATTGTACTAACTTCTTCGAGTTCGGGGTTGGGATCTCAGGGAAAGCCCTACATTTGTCGGGGTTGGCCTCGATTCCTCGCTCTGTGAGGTAGAAACCGAGGAACTTGCCCGCTCGAACACCGAAGGTGCATTTGTCGGGGTTGAACCTCATACGGTATCTTCTCGTCGTGTCGAATACCTTCTTGAGATGAGCGGCGTGGTCGACTTATTCTGTGGATTTGACGATCATGTTGTCTATATAGACCTCGAGCATGTCGTTGATCTCTCCCCAGAAGACTTTGTTCATCATCCGTCGGTAGGTCGCGCCGGCGTTCTTCAGGCCGAAGGGCATTACGTTGTAGTAGTAATTGCCCGACTCGGTCATGAAGGTTGTATGCTGCTTGTCGGCCCTATCCATGGGGATTTGGTTGTACCCCGAGTAGGCGTCCATGAATGACAATAGCTTGTAACCTGCAGAATTGTCAACCAGCTGGTCGATGTTAGGCAAAGGATAAGAGTCTTTCGGGCACGCCCGGTTAAGATCGGTATAGTTAACACACATCCTCCATTTTCCATTATTCTTTTTGACAAGTACAACGTTGGACAGCCAGGTTGTGTACCTGGCCTCCGAAATAAAAATTCGCCTCTAGGAGGTCTTTTACAGCTTTTTCAGTAGCCTCTGCTTTTTCGGAGACTACCTACGCCTATGTTGAACTATAGCCCTAGCAGCCAGATCTACGGTGAGCTGATGGCAGGCCACCTCGGGGTCACGGCCAGGCATCTCGGAGGCGCTCCATGCAAACAAATCAGCGTTCTCTCGGAGACATGCCTTCATCTGCTTCTTCGCCAGGTCGGGAAGTTCAGTGTCAATCTTCACACTTCGGTCTGGGTGGTCTCTGAGGGCAATGAGCTCGAAGTCTCCGTTCAGGACGGGGCGCGCTGGGTGTAGGGGCTGCCCGTTGTTTTCCGCCTGGATGTCGAGTTCAGCTGCTCCGCCTTCTTCATGCTCGCCAAGGAACCTGCTGTCGAGGTCGACCGTGTTGACGCGCGAGAGTGGCTTTTGCATAGCGTCGGGGATGACTTCGCTCCAGTCTTGGGCTTGGTGCTGATGGAACTCATGCCTTTGATTGCAGCGTCGAAGCATCTCCTGGTCACGTCTATATCCCCGTGCATCGTAACGACCCGGCCCCTGGCCGTGTAGTACTTCATCTTGAGATGGACCGTTGATGGCATTGCCGTAAGTTCAGCCAGGGTGGTCCTCCCGAGGATGCAGTTCTAGAGGGACGGACATTCGACCACCAGGAAGCGAGTCTTGACTTGTCGGGCAGTGTCTTCGGCCCCGAATGTGACCATCAGTTCAACGTAGCCCCACGGTCTGGTGGTGGTGCCGTTGAACCCCTACAGATCTGAACCCACATAAGGGGTCAGATGTCTCTCATCAAGCTGGAGAGTCCCGAACAGGTGAGCGTACATGATGTCGACCGAGCTTCCCTGGTCGACAAGGATCTTGCGAACGTCAAAATTTGCCATCTGTGCCCTAACCAAGGGGGGGGGTAGTGGCGTTGGGCGCTCCTCCTGGGAGCACTTCAAGGTAGAAGGTGATGGGGTTTGATTTCCCTTGTACCTTCTCGAAAGTGGTGGTCTTCGCCGATGCTGCGGACTCTAGTTCGTCAAACTTCTGCTTGATCGACCCTACTGACACCTTCTCGTAACCACCTCCGGATATGACCATCTTCGTGGGGAAACCTTCCCACGTTCTGCGGGCAGCGACGGGGTCTTCGTGGGGGAAGTTTGCCTGCATGCTGCGAACTGCCTCTTGGCCCTCGATGCCTTTGGGAACAAAAAAGTCTTCGGGTCGAGTGACGCTGAAGGCGACCTGCAGCCGACTCTTGTCGGGAGGAGGTGTTGTCTCCTCGACGCTTTGGGCTTCCCGGGCACCGGGACGAGGGGCGTCGTTCTTCTGGGCATACTTCTTTAGGTATCCTTCCTTGATCAGGATCTCAATTTCATCCTTAAGATGGATGCAATCCTCTGTGACATGTCCGTGGCTCCGGTGGAACCTACAGTACTTGGACTTGTCCGTGTTTGATTTGGAGGGTGTTGGCTTGGGAAAGCGGACGCCCCCTTTCTAAAATTCCGAGTTGGCGCACTCGGAGAGAATTCACGCGCGGGAGCGTTTAGCGGCGTGTATTCTGTGAACCAGCCTGCAGGACCTCTCGGTTCGCGAGAGTCCCAGGGCGGCCTTCCTTCCTCATTTCTCCCCCACGCCGGGGGGAGGAGAGTCTTCATCTCTGTGGTCGTGGGGGTCATCTCGTCACTGTGAGTCGAGGCCGATTTGAGCTGCCTGTGTCTCCTCGAACTCGATGTACGATTGAGCTCGGAAGAGCAGGTCTTCTAAGTTGCGAGGTTTATGGATGCCCACAACCTTGGCGAAGTCGGTTCCAGTGCGTAGTCCCCGTGCAATCAGGAACTTCTTCATGTCGTCGGTCGGATGGACCTCGACGGCTTCTTTGTTGAATCTCTCGATGTAGTCTTTGAGGGATTCATTCCGTCCTTGGAAGATGGCCTCCAGGGAGGCCACCGTCTTCGGGTGTCCACGAGAGGCGGTAAAATGCCTGGAGAATTGCGTTTTCAGCTGTCTCCAAGACGTGATGGATTCCAGAGCAAGCCTCTTGTACTAAGTCATGGCTCCTTTTCGGAAGGTAGTCGGGAAGAGCCTGCACTTGATAGCTCCCCTAACATTTCTATAGTCGAACAGGGCTTCGAAGTTCTCGATATTATCGTCAGGGTCGGTCGTGCCATCTTAGGTCCCCAGTTGTGGGGGCTTCTCCATGCCCGCAGGGATAGGTGTTTCCATAATTTCTCTGGACAGAGGAGTCCTCTGGTCGTCTTCATCGCTTCTGGCCGGTGATCTTGATGGGGAGCGGTGGCCTCGACCGGGTCCATACCGCCGAGGAGAGCTTCTGGGGCGGTTCTTCGGCCTTTCGTCTTTAGCTGTGCTCTTCTTCTTGGTCGGGGAACGTCGAGGCTCGCCCTGCGGAGGGGAGCGAGGGCGCTTCTGGGCGACTGCTTGTTGGGGTCGTTCCAGGCGCGGCCGGTGGTCCTCATGCTGCGGGGAGGGGCTGCGAGAGCTAACCGGGAGATTCCTTCGCGGGGAAGGGGAACGGTTGGGAGATGGTGGGTGACGATGCCTTCGCAGGGAAGAGCGTCGTGGCTGCCCTCTCTCGAGCGCTTCGATCCTGAGATTCTGTTGGGCAATCAATTGGTTGGTATGGTTGACCAATGCGAACAGGGCCACCGTGCCCGGATCAGCGTTTGGTGGTGGAGCAACTGGCTGGTAGACGACCGACGGGATGTCATGTTCGGCGGCGTCGTACGCCGCATCTTCAGAAAAAGGGGAGGCGGTCTGCCCATCCCTAACGTCGCCTTCTTCGATGTGGGCGGCAGCGTTGTCCTTACGGTGGTTTCCATTGTCGATCTACGTGAAGGCGGTGTCTGGAGCGTTGTTCCCATGTTGGGTGTTGGTGTTGGCCATGGTAGTTATGAACGGAGAGATTACTTTGGTTTAACGATGAAGGAAAAACAGGGAAGCGGTAGTTTCCCACAGACGGCGCCATTGATCGTACCTGGATCAGACAGTATGACAGTGGCCAGCAGCGTCGTGAAATCTTCAGCTCTGGTGATGATGATACGGCGGGGGGTGTACCTGCAAGGTACTCCGATGCCAAAGTCAGGTAAGGGGAGTGAGCAAGTACAGAATATAAGTGAGATTTAGATTGTAATGTAACCTGACCCTCTCAAGTGAGAGGGTGTTTATAGAGAGCCCCCGGCGCGGGGCCAATGGTTACTTACACTAGGCTGGACTGCAAGGCCCATTCCAAGCAACTGACAGGGCTTACGTGGCGTAGTGAAGACCAGCACATGGTCTTCGCCCTGGGATAACGGTCCCGAGATCTCCTGAAGGTGGGCAGACCGAATCCTTCAGAGGTGGGAGGTTACAAGAGAACGTGTCCTCGTGGGGAGGAGCTCATGGATATCGAGGAGAGGCGTGTTCAACAAAGCTTGGCGCCTCTGCTCGACAGTATCTGCTGCACGTGCCCGACCTTGCTGATGGGTTGCACGTGCTCGACGCAGGGGTAAATATGGGCCTTGTTAAGCCTTCCCATATTATTGGGTTGGGCCTGCCCGACTGGTGGGCAGGCACCGGCCCAGTCCAGAACACCTATTTTAGTAATGTTAGCTATTTTGGACTTTTATAATTTTGGGTTTTGCCTTAGGGTGCAAGCTAAACTAAATCTATAAATAGGGAGTAACCCTTATTTTGTAACTAAGAGAACTCATAACATTGTATTCACAGTTTTGCAGTTGTAAAGTGAATAAAGAAGTTTCCACAGTTTGTGGGCAGAGAGAAACTCTGCAGAATATTCATCTTCTTCTCCAACGTTTTCTTTCTTTCTTTCTCAACCTTTTCTTTTCATTGTCATTGCGTGATTAATAACAATTTTGAGATCAATATTGATTAGGAATTCTCCATAGGTTGTGGTTGAATTCCAACATCTGGTATCTAGAGCTCCGATTGCGATTTAAGGAAGGAAAATCGTGATGGTGATTATCCAAACGGGAACTTTCCAGCGAACCTTCCAATTCTCAAGAAAGATAATTATGAGAATTGGTGCAAATAGATTAAGGTTGTTTTCTGTTATCAAGATCTTTGGGATCTTGTGAAGGAAGGAGTAACACCGCTTGTAGAAAACGCGACAGATCAAGAAAAGGCTGCACACAAAGAATTAAAGAAGAAAGATTATAAAGTTCTCTTTATAATCCATCAATGTGTTGATCCAGATAATTTTGAAAAGGTTAGTGATGTAGAATCGACAAAAGAAGCTTGGGAGATTCTTGAAAATTCGTTTGGAGGTGTAGAAAAGGGGAAAGATGTGAGGTTACAAACTCACAAAAGGACTTATGAATTGCTTCAGATGGAAGACAATGAAAGCATAACATATTTCTTCTTTAGGGTTACAAAACTGGTGAATCAAATCAAGGTATGTGGAGAAGTGTTGACATCAAGATCGGTTGTTGCAAAGATTTTGAGAGAGTTACAGGAAAGTCGAAGAGTGATATGGCTTTGCAGGCGCAGTCAGAAAAAGAAAAGAAAGGCAAAGGAAGTTGGAATGACAACAATGGTAGAGAAGGCTACAATAATTCGACTGGTCAAAATCAGCATGATGGAACTGGTCGAATCAGAGAAAACCCTGGAACCAAGGCAACCAAAGAGATGATGTTGCAGGTAGAGGAAGAGGTGGTGGTCGAAAGCCTGACAAAAGTCACATTCAATGTTTCAACTTTCAGAAGTATGGTCACTATTTTAGTGATTGTCCAGAAAAGAAGAAGAATCAAGAAACTAATGCGAAGCTGGCAAAACATGAAGAAGAAGAGATGTTGTTGATGGTCACAACAAGAGATGAAGAAAGATTCCAGGATCAGTGGTACTTGAATTCAGGATGCTCATCACACATGACTGGTATGAAAGATTGGTTTGTCAACATGAAGCCCTCAATGAAGAATATGGTGAAATTTGCAAATGACAATACTTTAGCAGATGAAGGTATTGGTGATATTCTAGTTATGAGGAAATATGGCAAGAGGTCAGTAATTTCCAGTGTGTTGTACATATCATGCATGAAGAGTAATTTGCTCAGTATAGGGCAGTTGGTCGAAAAGAATTACAAGGTGTCGATCAAAGACAAGATGACGAGAGTTCTCGACGTAGGTGGTAGGTTAATCTTAAAGGCTCCAATGTCTCAGAATAGGACCTTCAAGATTGAACTTAATGTGATGGAGCATAAGTGCCTTGCAACTGCAGCTAGCAAAGATGAATGGTTATGGCATTATCGACTTGGCAATCTCAACTTTAAAGACATCAGAGAGAAGAGAAGAAATATGGTTTCAGGATTACCAGAAATCGACATTCCAAGTGAAGTATGTGAAGAATGTGTTCAGGTGAAACAACACAAGAATAGCTTCAACAAGGATGCAGGAAGAAAGTCGAAGGCAATTCTCAAAGTCATATACTCTGATGTATGTGGCCCTATCAAGGTGGATTCAATTGGAGGTAACAGATACTTTCTCACGTTCATAGATGATTTCAGCCGAAAACTGTGGACTTACCTGATTAAGAAGAAAATTGAAGTGATCGAGGTATTTTCCAAATTTAAATCTATAGTCGAAATACAAAGTGGTCGAAAGCTAAAGATTCCGAGGACTGATGGTGGTGGAGAGTATATGTTGAAAGATTTTTATGCATTATGTAAGAAAGAAGGGATTGTGCATGAGGTGGTGCCACCCTACACTCGACGGCATAATGGAGCTGCAGAAAGGAAGAATAAAACCATCATAAATATGGTAAGAAGTATTTTAAAAGGAAAGCATCTAACCCGAGGATTATGGGGAGAAGCTATGTCGACAATAACATACATCTTGAATAGATGTCCGACAAAGAAGCTAGAAGGAATTATGCTAGAAGAATATTGGTCTGGTGTCAAGCCTAACCTAAGTCATTTGAAGGTGTTTGGATCTATAGCACATAGGCATGTGCCAGATCAGTTGAGAAGAAAGCATGATGACAAGTTGAGTCAGATGATCCTGATAGGATATCATTTGACTGGAGGATACAAGTTGTTCAACCTAGTGAAAGCGTAAGTAGTGATCAGCGGGGACGTGATCATAGATGAGCTTAAAGAATTAGATTGGACTAAAATGTCAAGAAAGATTCAGTGAGAATCTTATGTGAAGAACCAGCCAGTGAAGTCGAAAGAGAAGTTCGACAAGAAGAATTCAGAGGTGAAGCAGGCCCAAGCAGATCTCGACGAACAAGACACGTGCCTGCAAGGTTGCAAGAATGTGTGATTACATCAGATGATGTGGTCGATGAAGAAGGTGAACTGGTACACTATGTTTTTTGTGCAGATGTCGAACCAGTCAATGCAGCTAAGGCATTGAAATATTCGAAGTGGGTGAAAGTAATGAATGAGGAGTTAAAATCCATCGAAGTCAATAACACTTGGTCACTTGTCGAATTGCCTAAAGGCGAGAAGGCAATTAATGTGAAATGGGTTTACAAGGTGAAAGTGAATCCTAAAGGAGAGATAACACGACACAAGGCAAAACTTGTAGCGAAAGGATTTCTACAGAAGGAATGAATCGACTTCGACGAAGTTTTTGTACCTGTTGCTAAGATCGAAACAATCATGTTGGTTGTTGGTCTAGCGAACATGAACAATTGGCACACATGTCAGATGGATGCGAAATGTGCATTCCTGAATGGCCCCTTAAAAGAAAAAGTTTATGTTGCACAACCAGCTGGGTTTGTGAAACAAGGCGAAGAAAGAAAGGTGTACAGGCTATATAAAGCCCTGTATGGACTTAAGCAAGCTCCAAGAGTTTGGAATAAGAAGATCGATAACTTTCTAAAGGAGAAGAAATTTGTGAAGTGCACAACTGAGCATGAAGTATATGTAAGGAGAAGCAATAGTGAATTGCTTATACTATGTCTCTATGTTGATGACCTGTTGATAACAGGAAGTTGCAAAAAGGAGATCGAAGATTTCAAACATAACCTAAGTGAGGAGTTTGAAATGTCAGACTTGGAAAATCTCTCATGTTTCCTTGGCATCGAATTCTACAAGACTGTTAGAGGTTTGATGATGCACCAAAGAAGATATGCAGGCGAAATACTCAAGAGATTTAAGATGCAAAATTGCAATCCAACTTCGACTCCAGTTGAGTTCAGAATGCAATTGTCAAAAGATTCAGATGAAGATGATGTCGATCCAACCCAATATAGAAGACTTATTGGATCAATCTGATTCCTTTGTCACGCAAGGCCTGACTTAACATACACTGTGGGTATGGTAAGTAGATTCATGCAGAAGGCAAAGGTATCACACCTAGCAGCGACGAAAAGGATACTAAGGTATCTGAAAGGAAATCTCGACTACGAAATTTTGTTTTCTGCAGCTGATGAAGGAAAAGAATGCAAGTTAGTGGGATACACTGACTCAAGTTGGTGTAGTAATGCTGAGGATAGAAAATCCACAGCTGACTATGTGTTTATGTTAGGTGGTGCACCAGTTGCTTGGAGTTCGAGAAAGGAGCCAGTAGTAGCATTGTCGTCATGCGAAGCAGAGTACATAGCAGCTTTTCTTTGTGCATTTCAAGCAACATGAATGGTGAACCTGGTCGAAGAGATTACAACGAAGAGTCATGGAGCAATTACCATGAAGATCGACAGCATGTCAGCTATCAATCTGGTGAAGAATCTGATAGCACATGGTCGAAGCAAGCACATCGAAATGAGGTTCCATTATCTTCGAGAGCAGGTAGCAGAAGGGGAGATGAACTTGGAACACTGTAGAACTGAGAATCAGATTGCAGACATCATGACGAAGGGATCGCAGGTTGAAGTGTTCAGAGACTAAGAGCTATGATGAATATAGATAGCTTAGACACAATGAATTAGGTGGCGTGTTGAGATTGTAATTCCTTGCGTTGAAGTAGTGTAGCTCGACAGAAACAAGGATTAGTCGAATTAGCCTAATGTGTGTGTCGAGTTGTAATAGTATGTCGAAGTGTCGAAGCAGGTTGCTTCACACAGGATTTCGACTTGGGCCTATTTTAGTAATGTTAGTTATTTTGAGTTTTTATAGTTTTGTGCTTTGGCTTAGGGTGCAAACTAACTTAAATCTATAAATAGAGAGTAACCCTTATTTTGTAACTAAGAGAACTCATAGTATTGTATTCACAGTTTTGCAGTTGTAAAGTGAATAAAGAAGTTTCCATAGTTTATAGGCATAGAGAAATTCTGCAGAATATTCATCTTCTTCTCCAATGTTTTTTTTTCTCAACCTTTTCTTTTCATTGTCATTGCGTGATTGATAACAATCTTGAAATTAAGATTGACTAGGAATTCTCCATAGGTTGTGGTTGAATTCCAACTAGAGTTACATTTCATGCCCAATTCCATTTCAATCAATATGTATGTTTAGTTTTACGACATATTTTAATCAAAGAGGTGATCTGTAGTGCATGAGGAGGATAAGTAGGAGTCTTTGCCTAACATAATAGATTTTCCTAGTTTTTTTTATTTAACTTATTTATGTTTGTGTAACTTAAGAATGGCTTAAACTTGATTTATATAAATAAGGTAAAATAAGATAGAGAAATATATTATCCGTTAATGCAGCATGAACTCATTTGCAGGCAATCTGTAAGGCAATTCATAAAACCAAACAATGCTCCTCGTTGCACTAACAAGACCCAGTTAGTTTGCTCCATACAAAAGTATATCAATCTGAGTCTCAAGTTCCATACATTATCACCAGCTTTTCTTTTTTCCTTGATTGGTGCTCCCAACCAACAGTGGTACAAAATTGGATACTCAACAAAAAATATTACTACTAAATAGTCTAAAGGAATTATTACACAACATGTACAACAAGATTTTAACATCTCCCAAAAATGAAGTTTCAAGATGATATAGGTTCGTAAGGGTAACACAACCAAGGGTGCTTCAGAGCCTCGCATGCAGACGGCCTCTTCTTTGGGTTGATCTCAAGCAAATGACCAACAAACTCAATGAACCCTTCGTCTCCCATAGGTAATCTATGCCTCAACGATGTCTTTTTCGGAATCAAGTATTCTAACCTATTGCTTTCCTGTACATTATTATTAATAAACCACTTACTCACCAAACACCAATTTCAATATAAATTGGTTAAGATGCCAAACATGTACAATTCTTACCTGATTCCGTTCATAAAGCATATGATTTTTGGTGAAGTACTTGTATGTATCACATCCTTTTGCAAGCATACTCTGATCTATTGGATCAATTATCCCGATCACACGAGCAAGTAATGTTGCCGGTGAATCGTTTTGGAAAAGAACCTACAACATTGAGGAAACAGAAAGTCACATATATTAACAAAGAAAATAAACACTCCACATAACAAAACAATTTCTGCAACCGCTTTCAGCCAAAAACTAATATTAACAATCCCACTACTGAGGGGTCCCGGGATTGATTGACAGGTTAAACCCAGCAGGTCGTCCACATAAGTTTAATTGCGATTTTAACAACAGTGGTATTGAAATGCAGTAATTGTCTATTATTCTTACATTGCCAGTACAAAGCTCTGCCAAGATGCAGCCAAGTGACCAGATATCAATCTTCTTGTCATATGGAAGTCCCAAAATAACTTCAGGAGCACGATAGGACCTTGACTGAACATACGAGGAAAGGTGATCTGTCTCAAAACAACTACTTCCAAGATCAATGACCTTGATCTCACATCTGCTATAACTTTTAACCAATATATTCTCTGGCTTCAAGTCACAGTGTATCAGTCCAAGGCTATGCAAAAATTGAAGTGCTTCCAAACACTGAATGGTAATTGACTGCACACGTGAATTCATAAGAGTTTTAGAATAACAACAGATAAGATGAACATTAGACATTTTGATGTAAATATCACACCACAAACCTGCAATCTCGGCATTGTAAAGTAAACTTCACCCCCTGATTCTCTATTAAATTTATGAAACTCATACAAGTTTGCTTTAAGTAGTTCACATACTATTAACAAATGTTCCTACAATACAACAGGAAAAATAATGAAGCACTAAAATCAGCTAACCAGAATTGTGTTGAACAGTTGATAAAAGGGAAAATATAAATAATGAATAATTTGATCTGTTTAAAATAATATTTGATCAGAAAACAAAATGTGGCATACACAGCATTAGCAATTTAGCAGGAGCAATAGCATATTCACTTACTCGATAATAGAAATAATCATATAACCGAAGAAGGTGATACTTGTCTGCTGGATCGTGCTTATTGACATACTTGAGAAGCTTGATCTCATCAAGACTTTGATCAAAAAAGTCCTTGTTATTCTTTATAATTTTAACACAAACATCCATGCCAGTATACAGGTCATGAGCCTGTATAGCTTTGCTAAAAGCAGCAGATCCCAGATGCTCTGTGACATGATACCTTCCAGCTATTATAGAATTTAAAGCAACATGGAAATTCTTGTCCTCCTCAAAGCCAGTTCTGAGACACAAATCATTGTTTCTGAAATGCTAAAACTATGGGAGACATAAAACTATAAACAAATCATACTTACTTTGCAACCTAACAAGAAATCATCACAAACTCATTAAGATCATTTCGCATGGAGCAAAAATAAAAGGCATAAAAATTTAATGGACACACACACACGCACAATGAAGACATGCCTGTTTTTCCTGTGCACAATCTTCAAATCGAAGGTTTCAAATTCCTCCTCTTGGGCATTTATTTGCTTTACTTGCTCCTGCACAGCAGCTGCCTCTTCATCCTCTAGAGTCCCTAGACCATCTTCCCTTGCAACTCCAACCTTTACATCCTCTTCCAGCTTGACACGATCTCTTTCAGAATATCCATAATTTGAGACTGATGTTGGAGAAGAGTTTGTTGATCTTATTGTATTGGCATTATTTTCACCCCTGGAACTTTTAACGGGTAAAGAATCACTGCTCTTCCGCCTCCATGACGGAAGTGTGTCATCAGATTCCAAAAATGCATTAAGATAATTATCAGTTTCATCTGCAATGCAGTTATTTGACCCCAGGGACTTGTCGGAGGTAGGCCGAATCATCTGGCCATCCTTCAAAGATGGGGGAAATGCGAATTTCCGTTCATTATGTGTTTTCACCTGCAACTGGGCATCTTTATCACCGCCTATGACATATTTATTAGACACGCTCTTGTCATTTCCCTTTTTCTTTTTCTTTTCCAAATCATGATTAGAGTGTCTAGAACCACCAAGCCCAACATCATGATCATGAAAATATTCTAAACCCCCTTCACTACTACCACCAACCAAACTTTCACGCACTTCCCTGCCAACATCTACTGCATCACTGTTGACCCCCACCCCAATCGACCTAACTGAACCATGTTGATCATCATCTATATAAATATCCTCTAATTGTGATCTTAAGCTATCATTCGATATATCCCCTTCTCCTAGCATGATGAGCTCATTCGTTTGAGGGACAAAGCCTTTCCAGATAGGTTCTGCACACATCAGGTTTAATTCTTCTTCATCCATCAGTTGTCCATCATATTGAGCCATTAAATAATTACCATTAGTCCTTCCATACATTTCAGTAATTCTTAGACCAATAGGATCGTCAGAAGCTGTGACTGGTTCAACATTATTGGCCTGAAGATATTGCTCCCCAGAGAAGTAAGAATCCTCCTCAACAAAAGATTGATCATCGTCCTCGTCTTTTGCTGGACGTCTTTCCCGGGGATCTAGAACACTTCCATGACCAGTCCCCTTTTCTGTGTCACTAGGGTAATCAATTTCATGTGCCAAAAACCAGACCTCGTCCTCAATAGGCTGTCTCATGTACCCAACATCATCATCGTCGTTATATTCATCAGAGTCCCAGTACTCGTTAGGATGGTCAACAAATTCATTCAACCCATCACCAACTGTTGCAAAACCTGATATAAGATCGGACGTATCCTCTAATATCCCCTGACTTATGGATAACCAACTGCCTGCCGCAGCCCTGTTCATACCTGAATCACATAATAAAGAATCAATGCCAACCTTCAGAACGTGAGTCAAAAAATAACTTTGTATGTGCAATCAAATTCAAAAAAATAAAAGTATCATAACAATATAAACACTAACCGAGGCATAAATATTTTGACCACAGCCTATCTAATTACTTGAATACCATCCCATGTTGCATGTGCTACTAGCATGTATTCACTAAAGAAGCTATTGGGTAGATTATAAAGGGATATGATTAGAAAGCTTGTAGTTCTTCTGCCTATCCATAATTTTCAATAACAATCAAATACTCGAGCCTACATCTTAGGAAGAGTATATACTGCGATGATGAGTATCTAGTCAACATGCAGCATGAAGGTTGTGGTAAATTTACTTGAAAGAGCTTAAAGGTCCATTGGGGAAAGGGATTTTGGAGGAGAGAACTTATTTTCTTGTCTAAATTAAACAAGCTATAAAAAATTTCTAAAATGAATGAAATGTGATTGAAATATAAGATCACATATTGTGTTATTCTATCAAGTATTTTAAATTCTCAAATATATATTAAAATTTAGACATAGCCTTCCAAAAACCTCCTCTGAAACACACCCTAGGAGTTTGAGACACACAATAAATGCAGAAATTAAAGAGTTGTTATGATAAGGAAAAAATAAAAAAGTTTGAAAAAAAGAAAACCTGAAGAGTGAGTTTGTAGTTGAATAGGAAGATCTGGCTCAAATTTCTCCTCCCAATTAACAACAGGCAAAGGAAGCCTAGGAAACTCTTGTATATCAGTGGTTTGAACCCTTGATTTCACCTCCTTTTTGTGAGTATTATGATTATTGAGGTCAGTTCGTAATGCTGCTTCAACAGTATTGAATTGATTTCTCCTGAGAAAGTCAAAAATGACATCAACTGAGTCTGTGTCTTGTGCCATTATGGAGCTGGAACACATAAATAATAACAACAACCTTCATGTCAAGTATGTACGGATACCATTATGACTAAACAAACACACAGACACTAATCAACAAAAAAAAGGGCGATTTCGAAAATGGGGAAGTAGTAGAATATGAATAAGATCTAAGCGGCATTGAGGAAATACCTTTGAATGAGAAGTTGAGTTCAGTTCTCTCAGCTCTTTTCTGCTGCCTGTTGGGACACCAATATTCTCTCCTTTTCTTTTAAATGTTTCTGGTCCCCTACTTTTTGCCTTTATTTCAAATTTGGATTTAATATACTTTCACTTCATTAAATATTCACTTTTTCTTCTCAATCTCTCATAATACTTTTATTTCAATTTCATCTCCTAATTTGTCTTAGCATGTTTCAACTTGCTTCTTTAAATAATTAACATACCGCAAGCCCACGACTATGTAGAAGTAATAAGATAGGTTGTCGAATCTCAAAAACCAAGTGTTTGAATACTGATTTATATCCTATCGATGTGCAGCTAAAGTGATTGATATTGAATGGAACAACCTTAATTCTGTCATATCCCAAATTTTGACCACTAAGATTTCTCATCATTGTGCAAATCATTATCACAATATGGAGGAACCATCATACTTCATCAGTCTCCTCAAAGATGGGTGAGCATCCACTACAATCAAAATTAGGATTTCAAGCCCTCTCTGAGTGCTTAGACAAAGGATCAATCAAGGAATGACATGGTCTTCAACTTGTCTAGCCTCTCAAATATCCACAATGGATCAAAAGGACTCCCACTTCAAGGATTAAGCACAAGGATGCTCCCTTCTAGGTGGATCAAGCTTCAAGATCGCCAGTGTCACCAAATTAGGGTTTTGGTCGACCAGGGCCTCCAGATGAAAATTTTCATCTGGGCATGAGCCAATGATCCAAAACATAACCTAATATACGCCATGGAACCTCATGGACCCAATCATCAAGTCAATTTTGCCTCAGGGGATGCATTAATAAAAAATCAGGAATTAGGGTTTCTTGACCTAATTCACCCCTAAGTTGACTTTTAGGGCAAATCATGAGCCAAGACCTCAAGAGAGGGTTTGAGAGTCTCTAATGAACTATATTGATCCATTTAGAACAATGGATTAATCCAAGAAGCTTGAGCAACAAGTCTCAATTTCATCTGCACCACAGTTAGGGTTTTAAGAAAAAAGTTAACTGTAACTTTGACTTTTGACCAGGACATGCTTCCAAGCCCTATGACATGATTCAATATACCCTATGACACCCATGGAACATGTCCATCAAGTTTGATTTAGGTCAAGGACATGATTCCCTGAAGAATTGCACAGTTTGGAATTCATCTGATAAAAAGTCAACTGTGCACAAAAGTCAACTTTGACTTTTTGAGATTTTTCACCAAAATGGTTTTTTAACCCTAAAATGATGTTAATGTATGATTTGAATCATCATTCATCAAGAAAAATCAAGAAAAGTGGGGTAACTTGTAAAAGGGGTAACCATAAAAACTTAGAAAATTTTCTAAGTTAAAAAATAAAGTGACAAGGGCACCAACTTTGAAGGATCATAACTCCTAAACCACAAAGCCATTTTTTCTCATCCAAAGATGGATTTGTAGCCCTCATTACCCTCTACAAAAACTCCAACTAGACCTAAGTCCAATTCATTAAGGATTTGGAGTTATGGAATGATCAAAATGGCTGAAAAGTGAAAATGTCACTTTTTCCAACACTTACTGAAATTTTCACTAAGTCAGAATCTGCCTTCACTTTTTGCCAAATGTAGGGGGATTTTTCACTTGGATTCAAAAGAGATCAAAACCAAACATGTTCAAACAGTTGTTGTATCATGTAAGGGCTTTCCAAAATGCCCAAGAACATTACCAAATTCCATTTGAGTCATGAGATATGACATTGGGAAGTTGCCTTGCTGAAATCTGCCAAGGCAAGACAGAATTTGCATTTTTGCTCGATTTGCCAAAATCAGCCAAATCCAAATGCTCATATCGACTTGGACACCTCAGAGGATTGAATCTAAAGGGGACAATCACTGAGTCAAGCCTCCAAAGTCCATGGAACAAGAAATAACATGTTGAACCTAGAATGGCAAAAATAGGGACAAGACTCCAAATTTGGATTGAAGCATTCAATGGAAGCATCAAGGTGGCATGGACTGAGCCATTCTCATCTGAAATCAGTCAAGACTTATCCAAGACCAAGGGAACCAAAGCTCTGTGCCCTAACCTCTAGTCAATGGCTAGAGGAGACTTGGATTTCCATTGGCCAACATTGGCCAAACCTACTTACCAGTTGCCATTCACTATTCCTTGCAAAACAAACTTGCTCTACTATAAATAGAGTTCAATTGTGATCAGTTTGAGTACACCAAAGCCATCTAACAGATGTTTTCCTCAAAATCTCTTTCTCTTGGCAAAAATGCCTTTCTTAGCAAGGTAGCTATCGGGTTTTGAGTTTGAGAGTTTTTCCAATCAAACCAATCACTCACACACCTCACATACATCATATAGAGGTGATCCAAACACTCACATAACATCTGGAACACAGATTTCACAAAATCACCAGCTGGTTGCTCAAACTTTCAATCAAGTTGCAGCTGAGGTACCACAAATCGTTCCAGCCATTTTCAATCAAGTCCAAGCATTCAAACACACTCCATAGGGTGTAAGGAAGCTGTTCAGATCATCACCACTCATCTGTAACACCTCCAAATCAAAAATCACATTGCACTTGTTGTCACGGCCTAGAGGTAAGCATACACTTGGTCATCTCTCAATCTATGCATATTTCCTCGCACATTAATTTGGCCATATGTTCATAATCATGCATGGAATGTTTTCCCTCAATTAATTGCATTGTTTGAATCGTGTATCAAAAATCCTAGCCTTCATGCAGAAATTAGGGTTCTTGAGGATTTTTCATGATTTCTTGTTATATGTTTAATTTAAATGAAATTAATGGACATAGACATGATCGTGAGGTTGAGACGAGCATAATGATATGTGGATTGCATGTTATAATCAAGTATTCAGGGAGATTGGATAGAAAATGCAAATCAGCCAAACCCAGAACACGCGCGTGTTGTTCAGCTGTTCTTCGCACCTTTTTTGAATTTTCAAATATTTGAATTTTGTGATTTTTCTTTAATTGATTCAAAAATTAATTTCTCTCTGAGTTTTAATGATTTTGAGTTGATTCTTTTTTTAATAATTCACAAAAATGTTAAAATATTTTATTTTCCCAAAAAATCCCAAAAATATTATTTATTTCATATAATTGATATTTTTGCAAAGAATTAATATTTTAATTGTTTTTGACATTTAAAATATTTTTTTCACCTTGATTTTGCAACTTTTAATGCTTTATAATTATTTTGTAGGTCAATACTTAATTTTTGAAGCATTAATCCAAGATCACAATTTGTTTTTCATATGTTAAACAATTTTGATCATTTTAATTGAATTTTTATTCAATTAAATACATTTTTGAAAACAAATTAGGGTTTTTGGATTAATTCAACCCTCATAAATCTTTTTCAAAACTTTGGGCCTCTAATAGAGTGTAAGACCCAATCCTTTTTTTGACCAAAACATTTTGGGCCTCACTTATTGTATAAGTCCCGATACCGTCAAAAACAAACGGCACGATCATCGTCAGTTTAAAATTAACCTTGGGCCTCTCCTTGAGCTATAAGACCCATTCAAAACTTTTTGGGCCTCTATTAGAGTGTAAGACCCAACCCCTTTTTAACCAAAATCAATTGGGCCTCACTTATTGTATAAGTCCTTCTGCGTTAAAAGAAAATCTCGGCGCGATCGCCATTTTTAACGAAAAATCAATTGGGTCTACCCTCGTGTTATAAGCCCCACTCTTTTTCTTTAAAACTTTTTGGGCCTCTTGAGAGAGTGTAAGACCCATCCCTTTGTACAGAAAAACATTTTGGGCCTCAGTCACTTGTATAAGTCCCTCTGTACAAATTCAAACAGTGCGCTCACTGATAAAACCCTGGGCCTATCCTTGAGCTGTAAGCCCCAAATCTTTCTTTTTCAAAGCATTTTCTCCTTTGATTTTGAATATACAGTTGTTTTCAATCTTTCTTTGTTGAACAACTAACCAAACAGCATGGAAGCTCTACAACCGAGTAAGTGGTTATTGCTTTCATTTACTGCTTTCATATACATATAACTGTATTGTGGGGTTGTTTCACTGTAAGTCTTCTTTCATAAACTCATATCAACTGTGTAATAATAGTATAGATATTTCGAGTCTCCGCGAAAACTACGTCTAGAACTAAGTGACGTCGTTTCGTTTAGTCATAGAAATAGACACCTAGATCCCCAATAGGATCACCAGATACAGTCTTCTCTTCGGCTGTCCTCATTAGGAATTATCAAGAAACTCTATTCCCAGAGATAAATGTATTCTCCGTGAATAGCATCTTTGAGTTTCTTCCAAATTCTCGAACTTTCCTGACTTGATCTATTCCTTGTGAATAGCTTGCCTTGAATTTCTCGGGGGTTTGGGGACCCACGGGCTTCTTAAAAGCATCGGCCTCCTCTTGGGCATCGTACAAGGACCTACAGGCTTCCTAAAAGCAACCCCGCCTCCTCTTGGGCTTAGTACAAGGACCCTACGGCTTCTTAGAAGTATTCACAGCCTCCTCTTAGGCTTCGTATAATGATCTTTTCCTCCGGGAATAATAGCCTCCTCTTGGGCTTAGTACAAGGACCGATCGGCTTTTTAAAAGTTTCCAGCCTCTTCTTGGGCTTCGTACAAATTGTCCCGACGACCTCCTAGAGGTATAGGAACAAAACTTAGTCATCTGTATAGAACAGTCCTTTCAAAGAGTCTACTACTGTTTCTCAAAACATGGTACAAAAGATGACACTCTAGACTTGGACAGTCTAATTTCCTTGAGTCTCAAAGACATTCTCAAGTCCCTTTCAAAAATAGGAAGGAAACCCGTAGACTCGGACAGTCTCAATACCCTTCAGATTTCCCGCTTCCTTAAAGAACGGGAACAACCCGGGTCCTTGAATCAAATCTTCGAGTACAGTGCTGCTCATATAAGAACTGATTTTCTCTTTCAAAATCAGTATACTGGACCTGTCACTCGACTGAAACAGTAACCATAGCCTCCTCTTAGGATTTGTATAATGATCCTTCTTCAATGAAGTTAGCCTCTCTCTCGGGCTTTGTATGAGACACATAAGAGACTCCCTCGTTGAGTCAATCACCCATTTCGCCTCCATCTCGGGCTTTATACGAGATACAAAAAGGTTCATATTGAGCCAGACAAATGTTCGCCTCCATCTCAGGCTTCGTACGGGATACAAAAACTCTCTTGTTGGGTCAAATAGCCTTCATCTCAGGCTTTATACGAGATACCAAAAGACTCCCTCGTTGAGTCAAAAACCTTTTAGCCTCTCTCTTGGGCTTTGTACGAGACACATAATAGCCTCCTCTTAGGCTTTATATAAGAAAACCACTGGTTAATCCAATTAACCTTTTAGCATCAAAGTTGTGCCTCGTTCACAATACACAAACATCAACGAATCCTTCCCTTTCATCTAATTGCTGTAAGCGGCAAGCCTCTGGATCATCTACATCCATGCCACTGTCCTTCTTTTAGCATGAGAAATTCCTAAGGAAAGATGGCATTACTCTACACTGAGTTAAAGTCTTCTCCTTCAGGTTAAAATCCCCTATAAAGGAAATTATGGCATTGCCGGATTCACAAATCCCGGTTAAAGTAATTCTCCTTTATAAACATTTGTCATAGACAAACCCCTCTTTAAAGATGACAAATTCTCTCTAAAGTCAACACCCTTTTAGCTTCACATCTTGGGCTTTGAACAAGATACAAATATACTTTTTCAGCTTCACATCTTGGGCTTTGAACAAGATACAAACCACATTTCGCTTCACGTCTTGGGCTTTGAACAAGACACCAAAAACACCCATTTCCTCCCATAGAATAGGAGGAACTACGAACGCTCTGATTTCCCTGTTTTGGTAAACGGGAATACGTAGGCATAAGATTGAAAGAAAAATCTTAGCGAGCACACTAAACAAAAACCAAAACCCCATATCTCCATCAATCAAAAGCAATAATTCAAAAACATCAGTCCTAACATCCTAACCCTTGTTCCCAGCCAGAAACCTTCTGTCTAGATAAATAGAAAGAAACTGTATTGGCGAAAATACAAATAACCAGTACAAAGGCCCCCTTCATTGATAGCATTCGTAACCTAACAGGCTGCTGTTTAAACTCAGTATGCAAAGCAGGGTTAATTGGAGACATCTATTTCCCTTCCTTCATCAGCTCATAATAGGATAAAAAATTAATCGACCTGTAGTTTAAGCTCAACCGCAGAAAGCGACCAGCGCTTAAGAACCGCGTCCAAAATCGCTCGCTACAGAAAAATGGCGCCCACCGTGGGGCCGGTTCAAAGTTAGATCTAGGCACGGTCTTCCTTTTCACCTCTTGTGTGAAAGCCACAAATTGGGGCTTCCGCCGGGGAACCCATTTCTGTCAGGAACTTAGGATTCATAGCTTTAAAGGTCTAGGATGTTTAGGACAAATATATATACTACTTTTCCTAATTGTTATACGTGTTTATTTTTCTGCTAATGGGAATGCGGGTGATGCCGTATGTGGAAAGATTGAGTATACACTTAAGATAAGTGATGGCGACGAGGTCGACCATCAACCTCAGTGGAGGCTGACCAACGCAACCCATTCTCTCACCTAGACAATGGGCCGGTTGTTAAGTCTGAGAAGCTGAGGAGCCAAACCCTTTCGTAGTACGGAAACTATCGGGAATAGTTGTTACGCGATACTACCCTCATTTGAGGCTGGTGATCTATTCTCGGTGAATGGCACTTACTCTAAGATTGCTCTACAACTCGCTGGCAATCCGCTTGTTGTTTTGCTTTCCTGGGAGGAGCTGATGATAATGAGTACAGGTACAAAAATCACCCTAGTATAAACCTTTGGGGATGGGTAGAGCCTTGACTTCATGACAACGACCCTTTGACCCCATGTTTTTTCTATGTTTTTGTGTGCTGCATTCATGCATTCATTTAAAAAACATTAAAACATTCAAAAAATTCTTCTCTTCTAGTCTCTCTGTTTTTCAAATTAAACTAAGACTGTGATAACAAATATCAGAGAAAAGGATTGCACTAATGGATTTCGGTAGAAGGAGAACTCACCAGTATACCTTCAAGGTTCCAAAGCTAGAGGATTTGAGAAGGTTAGCGAGGATGATCACTAACCCAGAGGCTTTCAGAGCCAAGTACGGAGGTTTGCTACCACTGTTAAGAGTCCATGTGATTGAGGGAATCATGGATGCGCTCATTCAGTTTTATGATCCAGTTTATCACTGTTTCACATTCCCGAATTACCAGTTAGCACCAACGCTGAAGGAGTATTCTCATCTGATTGATTTACACATCACAGATCGAGCTCCATTTTCTGGACTGGAAGAAATTCCAAAGATTCAGACCATTGCAAAGGCAATTCATTTGGACGAGTCTGAGGTCAGGACTCACATGACCGCTAAGGGTGGCATCCAAGGTTTGCCAGCCAAGTTCTTGACAAAGAAAGCCCTGTATTTCGCCAGTATAGGAAATGTGACTGCTTTTGAAAGCATCTTTGTCTTGCTCGCGTACGGGTTATTTTTGTTTCCCAACATTAATAACTTCGTCGATATCAACGCCGTTAAGGTTTTTCTCATTGGAAACCCTGTGCCGACCTTGCTCGCAGATGCGTATCATTCTGTACACTTGGGAAATTTGTACAGCGGAGGGGAGATCACATGTTGTGTACCTTTGCTTTATAAATGGTTTATCTCCCACTTGCCCAAGTCTGCTGCTTTTTGGGATTGCAAGAGTGCCTTACGTTGGTCGCAGAAAATCATGTCTCTTACCAACTCTGATATAGATTGGTGTAATAGGATTTATGAGGGAATTAGGATCATTGACCGTTGTGGAAATTTCCCCAATGTACCCCTCATAGGAACTAAAGGAGGAATCAACTACCATCCGATATTAGTTCGCCGTCAATTTGGATACCCGATGAGACACGTCCCATGGGGTGTTCATCTGGAAGGTCTTTTGTTCAAGGAAGGGGAAATGACAGAGCACTAAAGATGGAAATAGTGCAAGCTTGGAAGCAGGTCCATAAGAAAGGGCGAGAGTCTCTAGGAAAACCAGACTGTGTCTCGGTGGAGCCTTATCTCCATTGGGTATAAACTAGAGCTCTCAAGCTAAAGATGCCTTATCCTCGTTACGGAATTCTTCCGCCGAGGGAATCTGTCATGTACTTCATGACGGAAACTGAAAAGCTTCATGTTACTCTCAACAAAGTTCAAAAGGAGAGAAGGTCTTGGAAGAACAAGTACCGCACCCTCGACATAGAGTGCATCAAAATACAGCAATTACTGAAAGAGAAAGATGCTCTAATTGAAATTTTGGAGCAACATGCTGTAGAGAATCAAGATGACCAAAGGAATTTGCTCGCTCCTTTCACCTGGCAAAGGAATGACAACCCGACAACGGCCCAAGAGCCCCAGTCAAAGAAAAGGAAAGCACCAGAATCAGCACCCGATTTCTCTTCAGAGAGGACTCAGGACCCATTAGCTTAGGTTTCTGTTTCTGCACCTTGTAATCTACTGTATTTCCATTTCTGTAATCCTTTGAATTCAATAAAAAGGGGTTTCCCCACTGTTTGATATTTGCAATCTAATTGTCGAAGTTTATTTTGATTAAACCAACAAACAATTAATATAATCATTGCATTCATCATTCTCACATCGCGTATTCTTCTTACCTACAAATCTCACGTTTGTGTCTCGGTTCTAGAGTCAAACTATCTCATTCGTACAATACTCGGGCCAATCGTCAGAAAAAGATGGATGATCTTGAGGAAGAAAACAGAGAGTTGAAAGAAGAGATCGACGCTCTGAGAGAGGATATGAGAAAGCTTCGTAACGACATGCAAGCCATGGTAGAAGCTCAGCTACAAAGGACTGTGATCTCAGAGATCACCTCAACGGCCATAGTGGAGAAGTATGATCCTAGGTATCAGATACCGAAAGATCATCCTTGGGGCATGCCTGTTAACTATATCCCGGAAGGATATGTTCCGCCGATCACTGAAGATCGGGGAATCATAACAGAAGCCGATGGGCCTGAAGGTTACAAACTTTGGGAAAGCGAAGATGCCAGGGGCATACTGAAGACTCCTGAAGGTTACAAACTTCGGGAGACGCCAAGACTCACTGCCGTAGTTACGGTACCACCCCCTGTGGTGCACACTGTCCCGGAAGGACAGATTCCACATATACCTTCTGGTAAAAAGGAAACTATGTTTGACAGAATGGAGGAATTCCAGGAATAGTTCTTGGAAATGCAGAAAGAACTGCAAGCCATTCGCGGCCAGGATCTGTTTGGAAAGGACGTCGCAGATCTCTGCTTGGTCCCAAATGTGAAAGTCCCGCACAAATTTCAAGTGCCCGACTTTGAAAAGTACAAGGGTAACTCTTGCCCTCAAAGCCATCTGGTGATGTACGCTCGGCGAATGTCAGCCCAAACGGAGAATCAGGACCTACTGATTCACTACTTCCAGGATAGTTTAACCGGTGCCGCACTCAAATGGTACATGGGTTTAAACCGTGCCAAGATCAGCACTTTCAGAGATCTTGGCACTGCCTTCGTCCAACAATACAAATACAATTTGGACATGGCACCCGACAGAGATCAACTCAGATCAATGTCACAAAAGGACAAGGAAACCTTTAAGGAGTATGCTCAAAGGTGGCGTGAAATTGCCGCTCAAATTTGTCCACCTCTTGAGGAAAAAGAGATGACAAAGATCTTCTTAAAGACCTTAAGCTCATTTTACTATGACCGAATGGTTGCCAGTGCGCCCAATGATTTCACCGAAATAGTCGGTATGGGCATACGTCTTGAGGAAGCCGTCCGAGAAGGACGTTTGGTAAAAGACACTGGATCGACGAGCGGTACTAAAAAATAAGGTAGTGCTCTCCCTAAGAAAAAAGAGCAAGATATTGGGAATATCTCTCTCGGAAAGCAAAGGCGAGGTTATCAACCGGTAGCAGCTGTGACTCCTGCTATTAACCCTGTGTCTATTCCTACGTATCAACCTCAGGTTGCGCAGAGCCAACCTGACCAACAAAGGACACAACAGCCTCTTCAGCAGGCTCGTCCTCCATACAACAACAACCGTACAACATGGCCACCAGGATTTGATCCTATACCCGTGTCGTACGCAGAGCTGTTTCCATTACTACTGGCTAAGGGGCACATTCAGACTAAATCTCCTCTTACAGTACCGAACAAACCGCCTTTTTGGTTTAAGGTGGATCAAACTTGCCCTTATCATCAAGGAGGATCAGGGCATAACATAGAGACTTGTCTCAATTTCAAGTCCGACGTGCAAAAACTTGTTAGGAGCAGGGTCTTATCCTTCAAGGATACAAATCCTAATGTTCTTACGAACCCGCTGCCTCAACATGAGAAAGCTGCAGTCAATTTGATAGAAGGAGAGACTAACGATGTCTATCAAATTCATGATGTACTCTTGTTGAAAACCAATTTGGTCAAGATGCATTGTAGACAGAGTGGATATGGCCATGTGCCGCCTCATAACTATCATCAGTGTGATATCTGCTCTAAAAATAATCAAGGATGTTCTGTGGTGCAAGCAGCCCTACAGGAACAAATGGATCTCGGATGGATCCAAGAGCACCGAGTTCATGGAGTTAACATGGTTTACACGAATTCTAACGTCATTTAAAACCACGATATCCGTGCAATGAATGTCAACTTGGTGGCGATGCACTCAAGGCAAAGCCAGTATCATAATCTGCTGCGGCATGATTACAGTTCCTGTCTGATTTGCTCGATAAACAAACAGGGATACTCTTTCATACAAGAGGCCCTCCAGCGTCAGATGGATCTTGGATGGATCCAAGACTACCATGATAGGAACTCCTATCAAATCAACATGGTTCAGATCTTCGATATTCGCGTGATGAATACCAACCTGGTAGAGTTACATGCTGAACAGGTCCGACTCGGATTCTTAATATCACACGACTATCAAAGCTGTAAAGCCGGTTGCGAAAACGATCGAGGTTGTACCCTTGTCCAGGAGGCACTTCAGCACTTATTAAATCACTGGTGGATGCCAGTCTATATGGATAAAGATACTCAGCAGATTAGTATCAGTAATAGAAACCCCACTCGGCGTCAAAGTCAGGATGTCCGATCAGTGGAAGCTAACCTAGTGAGGTTACATTGTATTCAAAGTGGGTGTGGCCAGGTACCACCACACAACTATGACAGTTGTAGCGTCTGTTCGGAAAGTAACCAAGGGTGTTACCTTGTGAGAGCAGCTCTTCAGGGTCAGGTCGATCATGGAGAGATTCGTCCATATCCGGGTTCTGGACCCATCAACTGGACGCCGAACTACCTTGCCGAGCAAGTTGAGGGTGTTGTCATGATCTCTGGTCATCACAGGACCAGGGATGTTTTTGCCATTATTCCTCTACTTGATGAATCTAAAGTTCCCAACCGGGAACGAATCGAGATCACTTATGATGGTCAAAAAAATCAGAAGGTTCCCATAGTCATCTATCTACCGGGACCACTACCGTATGAATCAGCTAAGGCTATCCCTTACAAATACGGTGCAACGACAGTTGAAAATGGAAAGGAAATTTCATTACCCTCTGTCGTGAATATTGCAGACATCAGTCGAGTAACACGGAGTGGTAGAATATTCAACCGAGGGGTTGGGGAACTTAACAAAGAAAAGGAACTTCGGACGGAAGCTCCCGATCCACCAGTCGGTCAATCCAGTAATCCCGACCTTTTGAAAAATGATGATGAGATGCTGAAGCTCATCCAAAGGAGTGAATACAACATTGTCGATCAACTATTACAGACTCCTTCAAAGATCTCAGTATTATCACTGTTACTCAGTTCAGAAGCCCACAAGGAGGCTCTACAGAAAGTCTTGGAGCAAGCCTTTGTGGAACAGGATGTAACAATCAGACAGTTCGATAGCATTGTCTCTAACATCACTTCCTGCAATAATTTGGGATTTAGTGATGAGGAATTACCTGAAGAGGGTCGCCGTCATAACATGGCACTCAATATCATAGTTAACTGCCAAGACGATGCTTTAGCCAGCGTACTGGTAGACACAGGGTCAGCCCTGAATGTTATGCCGAAGTCCACTTTGATGCAATTATCATTCAAGGGCCCTCCGATGAGAATCAGCGAGGTTGTCGTCAAAGCGTTCGACGGATCCAGAAAAACAGTTATCGGCGAAGTTGATCTTCCCATAACTATTGGTCCTCACACTTTCCAAGTCATTTTCCAGGTCATGGACATCCGGGCAACGTACAGTTGTTTATTAGGAAGACCTTGGATACATCAGGTTGGAGCGGTCACTTCGGCCCTCCACCAAAAGCTAAAGTTCGTCAAGAACGATCAACTTGTCACAGTCTGTGGAGAACAAGCCTTGCTTATAAGCAACTTATCATCATCTACTTGTGTAGAACCCGAGGAGGTTATTGGAACTCAGTTCCAAGCACTATCGGTCAGCGAGAACAATCAGTTCAGAGGAGGAACCTCAATTTCCTCATACAAAGATACTATCAAAGCGGTCGAGAGTACCGATACAACAGGATGGGGACAGCTTGTCATTCCTACTGACAATAAAACAAAGAAGGGTCTTGGTTTTTCTGCAACCTGTACCCAGACAGCTGCCAACGATGAAAGTCTTCATCCCCTTCAAAATTTCTTCCACAGTGGAGGTTTCCTTCACCCAGTGTCTCAAGCAGTACATGTTATCAATAAGGAAGATCCCTCTGACACGGATGAAGAATGGAAGTCCTATCTTAATGAGGACGGTTATATGTCTCAGGAAGAGGTGCCTACGCCATTTTCCTATCCTGCACAGAGTCCGAGATTTATACCAAGGTCAGACGTCGAAATGATATATGGAGATTGTGATCCGGAAGGATGTCGTGCTCCGCCAAATTCATTAGAGGAGGACACTCTGATGAAAGACAACTTTGACCACAATTACTATGGCCCAATGGATGGTCTGCCGATGTGGCAACCTTACCCAGGAAACTTGGGGCAAGAAAGTCAGCCGAGCAATGAAAATCAGCTGACCGTCATTGAACAGAATACCTGTGTCCCCACCATGTCATGGGATCAACACTCAGGTCATTCAGAAACTACTCAACATGAAGATGAATTTGCAACGTTTGCAGGACTAGAGTTCATCAACTATGCTTTCCTCGAGGTTAACGTCATCGAGAGAGATGACTCCTCCAGTTCGAAAGAAGTGTGGGACACCTTGGGACAACCGAGTGGAAAGTACGACTTCATGGTCAAGTACACCGCTCCCGAAATCTCTCGTATCAGGTTCGAAGACATCCAGCCTACTGGATGGGGAGATACAGCTGAGAGCACAACTGCTCTGCAAAATGCAACAGAGGAATTCTCCTACGACAACTCTGCCTGGGAGACAGATTCCAACGATCCTGCTCCACCAGAAATCAACGTTATTTCTGAAGACAAATCAAGGAAGGTACCAGACTTTGTGATTCACCGAGGAGTTCGCCGCCAATGGGTTGCCGTTGAGGTTCTGAGAGTCATTCATCAGTCAAAGTAATCGCCATCTTTAACCTTTCACCCTGCCCAGGTGAAACAGATGTTTTGATAGGGCTCGCTTTCTGTAAATTTCCCTCTTCGCTTTGCCCGAAGCGATAGAGTTTTGTTTTATAGGGCTGTAGTTTCAAGGATCGACTTGTTCATTAATAAAATAACGTCGTTCTGTAATTTCCGCATTAATTGCTGTTTTCTCTTTTCGTTTTTTAGAAAATGGTAATCCTAAAAAACAATTCAATAATAAAAACAAGCAGTAAAATAAAACACTGCACACACTTGCATTTTCTCTATCTCTTCTAAACACGAATCATCACGTCATGCGGATTGCTTGTTTTAAACCCCGTTGAAACATATGATCCTATGCCTTCTCCCAACTTTGAGTTCCCGGTATTCGAGGCTAAAGAAGAAGTTGACGACGAAATTCCAGAAGAGATCTCCCGACTACTCAGACAAGAGGAAAGGTCCATTGAACCTCACAAAGAGCCATTGGAAACGGTAAACTTGGGTTCAGAAAAAGAGAGAAAAGAAATCAGGATTGGGGCACTGCTCAGTCCAACTGCCAGAGAGAGTTTGATAAAGCTTCTCAGAGAATTTCCCGATGTATTCGCTTGGTCCTATCAGGACATGCCAGGGTTGGATACCAGCATCGTGGAACATCACTTACCGTTGAGATCGAAATGTCCGCCAGTAAAGCAAAGGTTGAGACGGACTCACCCGGACATGGCCATCAAAATCAAAGAGGAGGTGCAGAAACAGAACGACGCGGGTTTCCTCGCTACATCTGAATATCCTCAATGGTTAGCCAACATCGTACCCGTCCCCAAAAAGGACGGAAAGGTCAGAATGTGTGTCGATTACAGGGATCTGAACAAGGCAAGTCCAAAAGACGACTTTCCTTTACCACACATTGACATGCTGGTAGACAGCACAGCAAAGTTCAAAGTTTTCTCCTTCATGGATGGATTCTCGGGCTATAACCAGATCAAAATGGCGCCGAAAGACATGGAGAAAACTTCGTTCATTACCCCATGGGGTACCTTTTGCTACAAGGTAATGCCGTTCGGTTTGAAGAACGCCGGGGCAACCTATCAAAGGGCCATGACTACTCTGTTTCATGACATGATACATAAGGAAATCGACGTATATGTCGATGATATGATTGCAAAATCAAAAACAGAGAGTGAGCACATTGAACATCTGTCAAAATTGTTCAAACGTCTAAGAAAATTCAAGCTCCGCTTGAATCCCAACAAGTGCACATTCGGTGTCCGTTCAGGGAAACTATTAGGGTTCATCGTCAGCCAGAAAGGAATTGAGGTTGATCCTGACAAGGTCAAGGCCATTCAAGAAATGCCTTCTCCGAAAACTGAAAAACAAGTCAGAGGATTCCTGGGACGTTTGAACTACATCTCCAGATTCATATTCCTTATGACCGCCACGTGTGCGCCGATTTTCAAATTACTGAAAAAGAACCAGGATTGCGTTTGGTCAGAAGATTGCCAAACTGCCTTCGATAGTATCAAGGAATATCTGTTGAATCCTCCAATCCTATCACCTCCAGTGGAAGGAAGACCACTGATCATTTACCTCACAGTCCTAGAAGACTCAATGGGATGTGTACTTGGCCAACAAGACGAAACCAAAAGGAAAGAGTCTGCCATTTACTATTTGAGCAAGAAATTCACCGACTGCGAAACTCGGTACACGATGCTTGAGAAAACTTGTTGCGCTTTGGCTTGGGCAGCCAAACGTCTTCGCCAGTACATGATTCGTCATACTACTTGGTTAATCTCAGAAATGGATCCAATCAAGTACGTTTTCGAGAAACCTGCTCCTACGGGAAGGATTGCCCATTGGCAGATGCTGTTATCAGAATATGACATAGAGTACCACGCTCAGAAAGCCGTTAAGGGAAGTATTTTAGCTGATCATTTGGCTCATCAACCGATTGACAATCAAGAATCAATCGGATTCGACTTCCCAGACGAAGCTGCGATGAACCGCTACCCAGTGAAGGGCCAGAACCAGGTTCCCAATGGGGACTTCTCTTTGATGGAGCAGTTAATCATTACGAAAACGGAATTGGGGCAATCATTGTTACCCCTCAGGGTACCCACATTCCTTTCACTGCCAGACTTACGTTCAAGTGTACGAACAACGAGGCCGAATACGAAGCTTGTATTATGGGTCTCGAAGAAGCAATTGATTTAAGGATAAAAAACTTGGACGTATACGGCGATTCAGCCTTGGTTACAAATCAGATAAAAGGAGATTGGAACACATACCAATCAGGATTGATTCCTTACAAAGACTACGCAAGAAGGTTGCTACCTTTCTTCAACAGAGTCGAGTTTCATCATATCCCTCGTGAGGAGAATCACATGGCTGATGCATTAGCCACTCTCTCTTCCATGATTAGTGTAGGTCAATGGAACGACCTACCTAAGATCGACATCATGCGCCTTGAACGGCCCGCTTACATCTTCACGATTGAAGCAGTCATAGACGACAGACCTTGGTATCACGATATCAAATGCTTCCTTCAGAAACAAGAGTACCCACCTGGGGCATCCAGGAAAGATAGGAAAACCATCAGAAGATTGGCTGGAAACTTCTTCCTGAGCGGTGACACTCTCTATAAGAGAAATTTTGACATGGTCTTGCTCCGATGCGTAGACAGGCCAGAAGCAGACATGCTTATGAAGGAAATTCATGAAGGATCCTTTGGCACTCATGCCAACGGACACACAATGGCGAGAAAAATTCTAAGAGCAGGGTACTATTGGTTGACCATGGAATCCGACTGCTACAAGTACATGAGGAGGTGTCATAAGTGTCAGATATACTCCGACAAAATTCATGTACCGCCATCGCATCTCAAAGTTCTTTCTTCCCCGTGGCCTTTTTCCATATGGGGAATCGACGTGATTGGCTTGATTAAGCCTAAGGCTTCAAACGGACATCGGTTCATTCTAGTAGCCATTGACTATTTCACCAAGTGGGTCGAAGCAGCGTCATTCGCCAATGTAACCCGACAAGTGGTGGTCCGATTTATCAAAAACAATATCATCTGCCGTTATGGTGTTCCAAGCGAAATCATTACTGATAATGGATCTAACTTGAACAATAAGATGATGAAAGAGTTGTGTGCAGAGTTCAAGATTGAACATCATAACTCATCTCCCTACCGACCCAAGATGAACGGAGCGGTAGAAGCGACCAATAAGAACATCAAGAAGATCGTTCAAAAGATGGTCGTAACCTACAAAGACTGGCACGAAATGCTACCCTTTGCTCTTCACGGTTATCGCACATCTGTCCGCACTTCAACATGGGCTACTCCTTTCTCTCTAGTGTATGGCATGGAAGCAGTGCTCCCCATAGAAGTAGAGATCCCGTCAATCCGAGTATTGATGGAAGCTAAGCTCACCGAAGCTGAATGGTGTCAAAGCTGACATGATGAACTGAATCTGATCGAAGAAAAGAGAATAACGGCACTATGCCATGGTCAGTTGTATCAACAGAGAATGAATAGGGCGTTCGGCAAAAAGGTCCGACCTCGTGTCTTCAGAAAAGGAGACCTCGTGCTCAAGAAGATACAATCATTTCTCACTGATTCGCGAGGTAAATGGGCTCCGAATTATGATGGCCCCTATGTGGTCACGAAAGCTTTCTCAGGCGGCGCCTTGAGACTTGCAACCATGGACGGAGAGGAATTTGCCTACCCCACGAACATTGATGTAGTCAAGAAATACTTCGCCTAAACTGAAAAAAAAAACAAAAAAAAAACGTCTCAGTGGATTGAAAACCCGAAAGGGCGGTCCAGGCAAAAGTTAGAGACATGAAAAAAAATCATCCCGATGGATTGGAAATCTCACAGTACAATCCAGGCAAAAGTTAGGGATAATGGCAAGTAACTATGTTCAATAGAGGCAAGTCCCTCAGCAGCAGCAGTTATACCATCCATTAGAGGAAAACTCCAGTCAAGGTCATCTTCGAAAGAAGCTCAGGATGTCCTGAAGTCAAAGTTGGTAGAAGGATAATGGTCGTTATGTTTCAACGTAGCCCTTTTCCCTGTAAATTACCATTTTTAAACTTTGTATATACTCTTTGGAATCACGCGTTTGGCTGATCTCCATTTTATCAATGAAATTTAAGCCCTTGTGCTTTTGTTTGTAATTCTTATTTGTTTTAGCTTTACGGAACGACGTTGTTAACATGATTAACGATTCTTGAAACAAAACAAAAATGAATTTACTTGTTAAAACTTTTTCTGCTTTTTAATAAAGATGGCAATTTCTTTTGACTGTTGAACATCGAAAGAGCATCGATTGCGTCTCCAAAGGCGTTTGAACTTCAAAGTGCAGAATCAAAGTACTCCTTCTAGGCCCAGTACGCCTGAATAAAGGGATCAACTGTGTTAGAGACCTTGTTTCGTCTGACACGCCTCGGCCGAGTTCTTATCTCCTAAGCCCGATCAACGGTGCTCCCAACAGGGACTATCTCTCCTAAGCAAGGTGGAATTGCTATCTTGAACCAACGTACTTCTTCGCCCCGCGATGGTCGAATATCCAGTCGTGTTCATCCATTAGTTTGTATGTCGCGTAAGTTTTGTCAGCATAAACATACATACATCATGCATTATTGACTTGCATTCATATTGCATCACTATCACTCTAGTCGGTCTTGTCCCCTAGTGATAGAAGTTATCTCAATCGAGTTGTCAGTTCTTGCCTCGTCAGGAAACGCTACGTTTGAACAACCTCGCCTCCAGTTTATTTCTGGGAGGAAGTTGGCCTTTGACCACTTTGATAACTTGAACCTCTGAAAAGCCAGAGAAGCCTTCTACAAATGTCACTCTTTGCCATTGAAGATGATATCCTTGCTTTCCCGGATTAAGGAAAATCCACAGAGAAAGCCTCTTAAGCAGAGATATGGTAGTACAACTGCCATTCTCCGAAAAACCCACCGATGAAAAGGTCATCGGCACCTCAAAATTGGATCACATCATATGGCATTTCTCCGAGAAGATCTCCGAGAAAAGTATGATGTAAAGTCCCCAAGCGACAGCAGTCTCCCAAGAGACTCGCTTTCCCCAATATAAACAAATGGCGTCTCCAACAGAGAAGTTTGTGTAACTCTACAACTCAGACAACTGGATTCTCCAGCAAGTCTGACATCAAAGCTTTTTCCATCAAATGGCATCTCCCTAGGAAAATTCGGCGAGAAGTTTGAGGGAAATCCGCTATAAATAGCGTTCCTTGTCAGTAAAGTTTATTGACAAAAGAAACTGAGACCAGTTCCTTGGTGGGAAACCAGGATCGAGGGGAAGTTTAAATCACCAACTGAGACCAGTTCCTTCGTAGGAAACCAGGATCGAGGGGAGGTTGACAAAAGAAACTAAGACCAGTTCTTTGGTAGGAAACCAGGATCGAGGGGAAGTTTATTTCAGAAACTAAGACCAGTTCCTTGGTAGGAAACTAGGATCGAGGGGAAGTTTATTTCGAAAACTAAGACCAGTTCCTTGGCTAAAGACCAGGATCGGGGGGAAGTTTACCTTTTCTGAGCATCATTGCTTAGCTAAAGAAGATGAATGCGTAAGCTACCATTCATAACCACCATTAAAAATTTGGGTATTCCGATATTTAATCCTCTTGCACCTCGAATGCCCGAATACCTTCGTCATTCACACCTTCGGGTCCAAGAAGATTAAATAGAGGCATCTGTCATACCCCAAATTTTGACCACTAAGACTTCCCATCATTGTGCAAATCATTATCACAATATGGAGGAACCATCATACTTCATCAGTCTCCTCAAAGATGGGTGAGCATCCACTACAATCAAAATTAGGGTTTCAAGCCCTCTCTGAGTGCTTAGACAAAGGATCAATCAAGGAATTACATGATCTTCAACTTGTCTAGCCTCTCAAATATCCACAATGGATCAAAAGGACTCCCACTTCAAGGATTAAGCACAAGGATGCTCCCTTCTAGGTGGATCAAGCTTCAAGATCGCCAGTGTCACCAAATTAGGGTTTTGGTCGACCAGGGCCTCCAGATGAAAAATTTCATCTGGGCATGAGCCAATGATCCAAAACATAACCTAATATACTCCATGGAACCTCATGGACCCAATCATCAAGTCAATTTTGCCTCAGGGGATGCATTCATCAAAAATCAGGAATTAGGGTTTCTTGACCTAATTCACCCCTAAGTTGACTTTTAGGGCAAATCATGAGCCAAGACCTCAAGAGAGGGGTTGAGGGTCTCTAATAAACTATATTGATCCATTTGGAATAATGGATTAATCCAAGAAGCTTGAGCAACAAGTCTCAATTTCATCTGCACCACAGTTAGGGTTTTAAGGAAAAAGTCAACTGTAACTTTGACTTTTGACCAGGACATGCTCCCAAGCCCTATGACATGATTCAATATACCCTATGACACCCATGGAACATGTCCATCAAGTTTGATTTAGGTCAAGGACATGATTCCCTGAAGAATTGCATAGTTTGGAATTCATCTGATAAAAAGTCAACTGTGCACAAAAGTCAACTTTGACTTTTTGAGATTTTTCACCAAAATGGTTTTTAACCCTAAAATGATGTTAATGTATGATTTGAATCATCATTCATCAATAAAAATCAAGAAAAGTGGGGTAACTTGTAAAAGGGGTAACCATAAAAACTTAGAAAATTTTCTAAGTTAAAAAATAAAGTGACAAGGGCACCAACTTTGAAGGATCATAACTCCTAAACCACAAAGCCATTTTTTCTCATCCAAAGATGGATTTGTAGCCCTCATTACCCTCTACAAAAACTTCAACTAGACCTAAGTCCAATTCATTAAGGATTTGGAGTTATGGAGTGATCAAAATGGCTGAAAAGTGAAAATGTCACTTTTTCCAACACTTAGTGAAATTTTCACTAAGTCAGAATCTGCCTTCACTTTTTGCCAAATGTAGGGGGATTTTTCACTTGGATTCAAAAGAGATCAAAACCAAACATGTTCAAACAGTTGTTGTATCATGTAAGGGCTTTCCAAAATGGCCAAGAACATTACTAAATTCCATTTGAGTCATGAGATATGACATTGGGAAGTTGCCTTGCTGAAATCTGCCAAGGCAAGACAAAATTTGCATTTTTGCTCGATTTTCCAAAATCAGCCAAATCCAAATGCTCCTATCCACTTGGACACCTCAAAGGATTGAATCTAAAGGGGACAATCACTGAGCCAAGCCTCCAAAGTCCATGGAACAAGAAATAGCATGTTGAACCTAGAATGGCCAAAATAGGGACAAGACTCCAAATTTGGATTGAAGCATTCAATGGAAGCATCAAGGTGGCATGGACTGAGCTATTCTCATATGAAATCAGTCAAGACTAATCCAAGACCAAGGGAACCAAATCTCTGTGCCCTAACCTCTAGTCAATGGCTAGAGGAGACTTGGATTTCCATTGGCCAACATTGGCCAAACCTACTTACCAGTTGCCATTCACTATTCCTTGCAAAACAAACTTGCTCTACTATAAATAGAGCTCAATTGTGATCAGTTTGAGTACACCAAAGCCATCTAACAGATGTTTTCCTCAAAATCTCTTTCTCTTGGCAAAAATGCCTTTCTTAGCAAGGTAGCTATCGGGTTTTGAGTTTGAGAGCTTTTCCAATCAAACCAATCACTCACACACCTCACATACATCATATAGAGGTGATCCAAACACTCACATAACATCTGGAACACAGATTTCACAAAATCACCAGCCGGTTGCTCAAACTTTCAATCAAGTTGCAACTGATGTACCACAAATCGTTCTAGCCATTTTCAATCAAGTCCAAGCATTCAAACACACTCCATAGGGTGTAAGGAAGTTGTTCAGATCATCACCACTCATTTGTAACACCTCCAAATCAAAAATCACATTGCACTTGCTGTCACGGCCTAGAGGTAAGCATACACTTGGTCATCTCTCAATCTATGCATATTTCCTCGCACAATAATTTGGCCATATGTTCATAATCATGCATGGAATATTTTCCCTCAATTAATTGCATTATTTGAATCGTGTATCAAAAAATCCTAGCCTTCATGCAGAAATTAGGGTTCTTGAGGATTTTTCATGATTTCTTGTTATATGTTTAATTTAAATGAAATTAATGGACATAGACATGATCGTGAGGTTGAGACGAGCATAATGATATGTGGATTGCATGTTATAATCAAGTATTCAGGGAGATTGGATAGAAAATGCAAATCAACCAAACTCAGAACACGCGTGTGTTGTTCAGCTGTTCTTGGCGCCTTTTTTGAATTTTCAAATATTTGAATTTTGTGATTTTTCTTTAATTGATTCAAAAATTAATTTCTCTCTGAGTTTTAATGATTTTGAGTTGATTCTTTTTTTAATAATTCACAAAAATGTTAAAATATTTTATTTTCCCAAAAAATCCCAAAAATATTATTTATTTCATATAATTGATATTTTTGCAAAGAATTAATATTTTAATTATTTTTGACATTTAAAATATTTTTTTCCACCTTGATTTTGCAACTTTTAATGCTTTCTAATTATTTTGTAGGTCAATACTTAATTTTTGAAGCATTAATCCAAGATCACAATTTGTTTTTCATATGTTAAACAATTTTGATCATTTTAATTGAATTTTTATTCAATTAAATACATTTTTGAAAACAAATTAGGGTTTTTGGATTAATTCAACCCTCATAAATCTTTTTCAAAACTTTGGGCCTCTAATAGAGTGTAAGACCCAATGCTTTTTTTGACCAAAACATTTTGGGCCTCACTTATTGTATAAGTCCCGATACCGTAAAAAACAAACGGCACGATCATCGCCAGTTTAAAATTAACCTTGGGCCTCTCCTTGAGCTATAAGACACATTCAAAACTTTTTGGGCCTCTATTAGAGTGTAAGACCCAACACCCTTTTAACCAAAATCAATTGGGCCTCACTTATTGTATAAGTCCCTCTGCGTTAAAAGAAAATCTCGGCGCGATCGCCATTTTTAACGAAAAATCAATTGGGCCTACCCTCGTGTTATAAGCCCCACTCTTTTTCTTTAAAACTTTTTGGGCCTCTTGAGAGAGTGTAAGACCCATCCCTTTGTACAGAAAAACATTTTGGGCCTCAGTCACTTGTATAAGTCCCTCTGTACAAATTTAAATAGTGCGCTCACTGATAAAACCCTGGGCCTCTCCTTGAGCTGTAAGCCCCAAATCTTTCTTTTTCAAAGCACTTTCTCCTTTGATTTTGAATATACTGTTGTTTTCAATCTTTGTTTGTTGAGCAACTAACCAAACAGCATGGAAGCTCTACAACCGAGTAAGTGGTTATTGCTTTCATTTACTGCTTTCATATACATATAACTGTATTGTGGGGCTGTTTCACTGTAAGTCTTCTTTCATAAACTCATATCAACTGTGTAATAATAATATAGATATTTCGAGTCTCCCCGGCAACTACGTCTAGAACTAAGTGACGCCGTTTCGTTTAGTCATAGGAATAGACACCTAGATCCCCAATAGGATCACCAGATACTGTCTTCTCTTCGGCTGTCCTCATTAGGAATTGTCAAGAAACTCTATTCCCAGAGATGAATGTATTCTCCGTGAATAGCATCTTTGAGTTTCTTCCAAATTCTCGAACTTTCCTGACTTGATCTATTCCTTGTGAATAGCTTGCCTTGAATATCTCGGGGTTTGGGGACCCACGAGCTTCTTAAAAGCATCGGCCTCCTCTTGGGCATCGTACAAGGACCCACAGGCTTCCTAAAAGCAACCCTGCCTCCTCTTGGGCTTAGTACAAGGACCCTACGGCTTCTTAGAAGTATTCACAACCTCCTCTTAGGCTTCGTATAATGATCTCTTCCTCCGGGAATGATAGCCTCCTCTTGGGCTTAGTACAAGGACCGATCGGCTTTTTAAAAGTTTCCAGCCTCCTCTTGGGCTTCGTACAAATTATCCCGACGACCTCCTAGAGGTATAGCAACAGAACTTAGTCATCTGCATAGAACAGTCCTTTCAAAGAGTCTACTACTGTTTCTCAAAACTTGGTACAAAAGATGACACTCTAGACTTGGACAGTCTAATTTCCTTGAGTCTCAAAGACATTCTCAAGTCCCTTTCAAAAATAGGAAGGAAACCCATAGACTCGGACAGTCTCAATACCCTTCGGATTTCCCGCTTCCTTAAAGAACAGGAACAACCCGGGTCCTTGAATCAAATCTTCGAGTACAGTGTTGCTCATATAAGAACTGATTTTCTCTTTCAAAATCAGTATACTAGACCTGTCACTCGACTGAAACAGTAACCATAGCCTCCTCTTAGGCTTTGTATAATGATCCCTCTTCAATGAAGTTAACCTCTCTCTCGGGCTTTGTACGAGACACATAAGAGACTCCCTCGTTGAGTCAATCACCCATTTCGCCTCCATCTCGGGCTTTATACGAGATACAAAAAGGTTCATATTGAGCCAAACAAATGTTCGCCTCCATCTCGGGCTTCGTACGGGATACAAAAACTCTCTTGTTGGGTCAAATAGCCTCCATCTCGGGCTTTATACGAGATACCAAAAGACTCCCTCGTTGAGTCAAAAACCTTTTAGCCTCTCTCTCGGGCTTTGTACGAGACACATAATAGCCTCCTCTTAGGCTTTATATAAGAAAACCACTGGTTAATCCAATTAACCTTTTAGCATCAAAGTTGTGCCTCGTTCACAGTACACAAACATCAACGAATCCTTCCCTTTCATCTAATTGCTGTAAGCGGCAAGCCTCTGGATCATCTACATCCATGCCACTGTCCTTCTTTTAGCATGAGAAATTCCTAAGGAAAGATGGCATTACTCTACACTGAGTTAAAGTCTTCTCCTTCAGGTTAAAATCCCCTATAAAGGAAATTATAGCATTGCCGGATTCACAAATCCCGGTTAAAGTAATTCTCCTTTATAAACATTTGTCATAGACAAACCCCTCTTTAGAGATGACAAATTCTCTCTAAAGTCAACACCCTTTTAGCTTCACATCTTGGGCTTTGAACAAGATACAAATATACTTTTTCAGCTTCACATCTTGGGCTTTGAACAAGATACAAATCACCTTTCGCTTCACGTCTTGGCCTTTGAACAAGACACCAAAAACACCCATTTCCTCCCATAGAATATGAGGAACTACGAACTCTCTGATTTCCCTGTTTCGGTAAACGGGAATACGTAGGCATAAGATTGAAAGAAAAATCTTAGCGAGCACACTAAACAAAAACCAAAACCCCATATCTCCATCAATCAAAAGCAGTAATTCAAAAATATCAGTCCTAACATCCTAACCCTTGTTCCCCGCCAAAAATCTTCTGTCTAGATAAAAAGAAAGAAACTGTATTGACGAAAATACAAATAACCAGTACAAAGCCCCCCCCCCCCCACATTAATAGCATTCGTAACCTAACAGACCGCTGTTTAAACTCAGTATGCAAAGCAGGGTTAATTTGAGACATCTATTTCCCTTCCTTCATCAGCTCACAATAGGATAAAAAATGAATCGACCTGTAGTTTAAGTTTAACCGCAGAGAGCGACCAGCGCTTAAGAACCGCGTCCAAAATCGCTCGCTACAAATTCTCGTAAATGATGCAGTGGTAATGTACTGGTAGAAGGAGGGAGAAACGCGATAGAAAGATCTAAACGCTGGAGCAGGAGAGTGGATAGCTAAAGTACAGGAGTAAGAGATAGTCGAAGAGCAGTAGATGAGCGAAAAGAAATTTTGGGGGGACCCATTTTTCTATAAAGGAATTGATTGAAAATCAACGGTCCAGATCAAAGATGAATCGCAAATTCAAAGGCTATGAATACAATATCCTATCAATCAGAACAAAGAACTGATAATACTCAAATATTTTATGTAGGGGGGATCATTCACTGACCTGTAGACCTAGGGTAACGTGCAGAAGGTGGAGAATGAAACGTTTCAGTGATAAAAAATGTATTAAATATGCGTGCCTCTAAGTACTTTTTCTACTGGCTCCAAACGTTTACATTTCCTATTTGCGTCAGACAATATCATGCGGGCCAACCAAAATAAATAAATGCTTCCCCGACTCTCTTAGTGTCTGATAAAGGCCCAAATAGCTAAGTCTCAACTCATCTCGAATCCACGCCACTTGACGCAAGGCATAAAATCAATTCATAGGGACAATAAGCTACATTCTTTAATCTTCATTTTCACATAATTATCTTGCATCTTGAGTTGACTTGAGTGTTAGAGTGTTAACCATGCAGGTCCACCCAACGCCGCCACACTAGAGATCAACATAACCAAGATTCTCCATCACCTACTTGAATTATTTCTACTTCTAGTACAGAACAAATAGACAAATTAGTTGACAATTTAGTTAGATATAAACTTTTGTCAATCATGGATGTGTATTCTAGTTACGACAAGATTCCTATGTATGAGTCAAATAGGGAGAAAACAACCTTCATGACTAAACAAGTCAACTACCAATACAATGTGATGCCTTTTGTCCTGAAAAATGGAGGAGCACTACTATAAAATATATGTTTCGTAACATATTATTAACTCAGGTATTCAATCAACCCAAGTAATTAATATTTAGGCGCCTACATTTTTTTTATTTTGTTAAAAGACCTTCCACTACAGTCCTTAATAACAATCATGGTGAAAAGTAGGAAGGTGTCACTTTTAACCACAGTTGAAATTTCAACTGTGGTGAAAAGTGACGTCTGATCACGGGTTCAAATCTCAACACTAGCATTTTTGCTTTTTTACTTACTTTTAAGTCATTTTTCACCAACCGTGGTGAAAAGTGGTGTTTGGTCATGAGTTTGAATCTCAGCACCAACATTTTTTATTTTTTACTTAATTTTAAGCCATCTTCACCATGGTTGGAATACAACTGTGGTAAAAAGTGACACATTTTTTTAAAGATATATAACACTCTTAATTCATTCACTTTTTTCCTAGACGTACTTAGACAAACTTCATCTTCAATCCTAAACTTCTTCCATTTACGAAACATTATTCCTCAACTAAACCAAACTTGAAAACATCATTTTTCCATAAGTGAAACTCAAAACTATATCTTCCATTAACGAGTTTCAGAAATCCATCTATTTTCCAAATTGAACTAGGCATGAAAAGCATGAATTCAACTTAGCAATGTTAGTTGTTGTTGTTATGTTAGGTAAAATGTTTTTGTTTAACGATTCTATTATTTATTTATTTTGTTGTTGTTGTTGTTATTGTTGTTATTGTTGTTTTTATTGGTGTTGTTGTTATTGTTGTTATTGTTGTTCTTGTTGTTGTTGTTATTGTCGTCGTTGTTGTTATTGTTGTCGTTGTTCTTGTTGTTGACTTTGTTGTTCTTATTATTGTTCTTATTGTTGTTCTTGTTGTTGTTATTGTTCTTGTTTTTGTTCTTGTTTTTGTTGTTGTTTTTGTTGTTGTTCTTATTGCTGTTATTGTTATTGTTGTTGTTCTTGTTATTATTCTTGTTGTTTTTGTGTTAAAAATAATTAATATTATATATTATGATGAAAGTTATAAATGTAGTCATGAAAAAGATGTGGCAAAAATAAAAAATGCTGACAGACCTTTCACCACTGGTATTTAAAACAATCGTGGTTATAGGTATCGTGTTTTCTGTATGTATTGAGTGCACCTATGAGGGGGTGAATTAGGTAATTTAAGATTTTCTGAATTTTAGAGTGAGTGTTTCTTTATTTTCTTCTTTATGGTTATGTGATGAAAACAGTAAAGTGTACAAAGTAAAGAATACTGGAAATTATACTAGTTCACCTCACAATCTGAGAGTACGTCTAGTCCCCTTACACACTGTAAGAAATTTCAATATTGTTTGAACTTTATACAAGCCTAAACATAGATTATATATACAAGTGTTGGCTCTTGGATTGGCTAGAATTTTGGTAAAACAAAGTTGTTCAATGTTGATGTCACATGGGTGATGTCTTAACATTGAGTCTTAACATTGGTTTATGTTAAGTATTTATCTTGTTGAAGTTGTGAAGTCTGATGTCACATGCGATGTCATGACATCAGATATGCAGATCAGTAAAACATCAGGTCTGAGATATTTTTAGGGTTAAGCGTTTTAGCTGGAATTTAAGACAACTGGCAGAGTAATTGGATGTGAATATCTTGGAGGAGATATTTTCTGTTGCAAACAGATTTGATGCAGATTTGTAGGAGTGTTTAAAGGCTGAAGATTTAAGAAGATTTTGGGAGAGAAAATCTGTCGAAGATTCAGTTTTAAATAACAAATCAGGTCAGATATTGTAGCAGGTCCAAGACCAGATCAAATAGCTATATAAAGCGTATCAATCCTTTGAAGAAAGTACATAAGAGAGAGAGCATAGACTGAGGGTCATTCATTGTCTTTGTACGAGTTTTTGTAAGCCATTCTAGGTTGAATTGGTGAGTTGTAAAGTGTACTCTCTTAGAGCTGTGAAGCAAGAGAGTGTTGTTACTTGATCAAAGCTTGTAAGTAGGATCAAGGTGTTTCTCAAAGTGTGATCTTTGAGGTGTTTTAGGAAGTGAGTAGTGGTCTCATACCTAAGTGGTCTCTTAGGTAGAAAGTTCATTAGGTGGAGATTAAGTTTAGGAGATGTCAACTGGGTTGTTGAGTCTGTAAATTAATTCTACTGATAGTGAAATTCCTTCCTGGCTTGGTAGCCCCCAGAGTAAGTTGTTTAACTGAACTGGGTGAACAATTCTTTGCATACTCTTCTGTTGTTTTACATTGTCCATTGCAGAGTGTGTTGTTGTGACATCACACGTAACATCACATATCTGGTAACAGAATTTCAATTGGTATCAGAGCAGGCATCCTGCTCTGCATCTGGGTGAGATCTAGGGCTGATACTTTCTGGTAAGATGGACAAGGAAGTTGGTGGATTTGTGAATAGACCCCCTATTTTGGATGGCTCTAATTATGATTATTGGAAACCAAGGACGATCACCTTTTTGAAATCCTTGGACAGCAGGGCTTGGAAGGCTATCATAAAAGAATGGAAAGCACCTGTTGTGTTTGAGAAAGATGATGCTGGGAAAGATAAAGAGGGCACCTCAAAGCTGAAGCCTGAAGAAGAATGGACCAAGGAAGAAGATGAGCTTGCCCTTGGTAACTCTAAAGTCCTAAATGCTATCTTTAATGGAGTTGATAAGAACATCTTTAGGTTGATCAACTCATCTGAAGTTGCTAAGGAAGCATGGGATATTTTGAAGGCTACACATGAAGGATCATCTAGAGTTAAAATGTCAAGACTTCAACTTCTAACATCAAAGTTTGAAAGTCTGAAGATGAAAGAAGATGAGACTATCCATGACTTCCACATGAGTATTCTTGAGTTGTCCAATGCATCCAGTGCTCTTGGAGAAAAGATGTCAGAAGAAAAGCTTGTAAGGAAAATCCTTAGGTCCCTTCCTAAGAGGTACAAGATGAAGGTGACTGCCATTGAAGAAGCACAAGACATCAGCCAGATGAGGGTTGATGAGCTCATTGGATCTCTTCAAACTTTTGAGCTTGGGTTGAATGAGGAAGAACCTGAAAAGAAGCCAAAAAGTATAGCCTTGGTTTCAAATGCTCAAGAATAGAAAGGGAATAGTGTTGAATCCCAGGAGGATCTATCTCAGGCCATTGCTATGTTGGGAAGGTAGTTCAACAAGGTGTTCAAAAGAATGAACAAGAACTTCAAGCCTAATGTCAAGAACATCGCTTCTGACATCAGCAAGTGTAATACCCCATAAACCCGACGTCCTCTGAGCAATTATTGGATAAAGTAATTAGAGTAAACCGACGAACTCGGAATTTGATTAGATTAATATTATTTAACTTGGAGTTTTATTAATTGGTGCAATTGAGATAATTTGGATAATTAGTAGTATTACCAATTAATGTACCTATGTCTATTTTCTTTTCATTTCCTTACTTGAGAAAAAATAGAAACTTGGAGAAGGAAAAGGAAGAGAAGGAAAAGGAAGGGAAAAGAAGAGAATAATTTCTCAAGAGCTCTAGGACTTGAATCATCAACAAATCTTCATCTTTTCATCTCAGCTTCAACCTCCTCATCTTGTAATCCAGGTGGGTTCTAGCTAGATGCTTTAGAGTAGAGTTTATTGAGTTTAGAGTTAGTTTTGACATTGTTAGAAAATGAGGAATTTTGCACCAAAGTCATGTTTTAATGTTACTTATGATTGATACTTGTTAGATACATGTTGTTAGGCATTGTATTGGTAATTTTTCTGGTGTATAGGTGAAAATTGGATGATTTGGGTTGGAAAACGCAGAGAAAATTCTGCAGAAAAATTCTGGTTTTCCACTGCCCATACGCGTATCACCCAAGGCAATACGCGTATTGGTTAAGGCAATACGCGTATGGTTGTGCAAAAATATGGGAAATACGCGTATGGGGTTTCATTTTCTCGGCCATCTGCTCATTTGTGTAATGGTACGCGTAGGGTTTTGGGCAATACGCGTATGAAGTAAGGCAATACGCGTATTGGGATTTTAAAAGGAATTTTTGGGGAAAAATCAGTCTCTGCTCATACACGTATCACTTTGGGCAATACGCGTATTGCTGGGCGAGCCAGCTGGGCATTACGCGTATGGCACAAGGCAATACGCGTACGGCCAGGAAAGTGTAGAATTGTGTTTTCTTCGCGATACCATTTCTCGTTATGTCCATAACTTTTGACTCGTTTATCCGTTTTTAACATCCTTGATATCGTTGGACAGCTAACAAAATGTAATTTCTTATTAAAATGGTTTTAAGATTGTTGGCCGATTTAATTATGTCGGGATTTTTGGAATAGTGTTGTTTTGTCGACTTTTATCGTTTAATGGTGGGTAATTGTTGTTGAATAAGTATGCATGTTAAAATATGAAATAGGTAGAGTGAGGAACATTACCCTAAACAATGTCGGAAAGTGTGAATTGTCATAGTGACAACGCTCGTGCATGAAAGGCCGAGGCGTGTGTCTTATAATCATAACCAGTTTATCTTGCGGTGTAGTTTCATGAGACTCGAGCACCTCCTCTGAAACGTATGCACAATTACTTGGCAGGTTTGATTCCCGCGTATAATACGAATGGAACCTATGGGTAAAGAGACTTGTGACGGTGTACGGGCCATGTGAAGTGACGGATCACGGTGTACGGGCCGATGATCCCGAATCCATTTCGTATGCCAAGTAAATACAAGGATCCATGACTCGGGTCATCTTCTAGACGTAGAAGCGGACGGGAAAAGGGGATGCCTTGGTATGGTTATTGATTGGTGAGATTCTTGAGCTAACAGGCTCAGGACGTACTTTGGTACTAGTGTGAGTTAACAGGCTCACGAGTGTGAATGCATTTTTGGCGTGTGTGTACTCAAAGTCACTTCCCTCCCCTTTTGACTTGAGTTAGGTCTATTAGAACAATGTAAAGCCGAGAGGACTTTAAGATAGGGAACTCACTGAGATTTGATGTATCTCACCCCACTGTTGTTGTTTACATCACAGGTACTGCAGGTTCCGCGAAGGGTAAGGATAAGGCTGTGTGATTATCCTTACTTATCTGATGGCTTTGCTTCCGTTGTGGAATTTTTGAAATCATTAGTGATCTAGTTCTTAGTATTTGTCTTTGGAACATCTTGTAGATATACTATGCCGTAGTTTTTTTTTGTATTAGGCTTTTTGGGCATGTATATGTATAATGTGTTTACTAGGAACTTATTGTATATTTCAGTACCAAAAGTGGAATTCATGTATAATATATGCTTTGATGTATGTATATATATATGGGCATTACAGTTGGTATCAGAGCAGGTCGTATCCTCGACCTAGCCATGAAATAGAATAAGTTTTCTTTCCGTTTCATATGCGGCATGTCGCCATTGGTCTTGTGTGTTATATTTATGGTATTGAGTCTGACCAACTTAATCCTATCTGTATGAAATTCAGGAACATGGCTGACAGGCGCAGAAACAACCGTGGTAGACCAAGAACCACTCCAGCAGGGACTAATTCGCCAGGTGACGAGGGAAATGCTCCTTTATACCAATTTATGCAACAGATACAGCAACAACAGAATCAGTTTGTGCAACAAATGGTACAGCAAATGGCTGGTGGAGTTCATCCTCCAGTGGTGGTACCAGAAGCTGCAGGGGGAACCTTTAGGGATTTCATTCGTATGAATCCTCCGGAATTTCAGGGAGGGTTAGATCTAGTAAAGGCTCATGAATGGATATCAGGTATGGAACGGATTTTCCTAATAGTTCAGTGCAGTGAAGAAAGCAAGGTGGTCTTCGCTTCTCACTTGTTGAAGGGTTCTGCCATGAGGTGGTGGGAAAGCGCTTCAGCCTTAATGACAATTCAAGAGGTACCAAAGGTATGGGAGCAGTTTAAGGTAACTTTTATGGAGAAATATTTTCCAAGTTCCTTGAGGTCTCAGAAGGAATTCGAGTTTCAACAATTGAGACAAGGCAACTTAACTGTGGCTTCTTATGCTGAAAAATTCGAGGTTATGGCTGCTTATTCTAGACAGGCTATGTATGCTCCTGATGAGAGGTGGAAGATTGATAAGTTTCTGTTTGGTTTAAGGGCTGAAATTTCACATAGTGTATCCCAGAGAGAATTCACTAGCTATGCGGAATTGTTAAGACAGTGTTATGTGGCGGAGCATAGTTTGAAGAAGGTACAAATGGAAGGAGATGTGAGTAGGATAAATCAAAGTGATAGAGGGAGATCGAATCAACAAGTTAGACCAAGGCAGTAATCATTCAAAGGGAAGCAAGTTCAGAGTTCTAGGACTAGTGTGCCTCCGGTATGTCGTACTTGTGGAAAGAATCATTATGGTAGGTGCGGTTTGGAGGGAATAAGGTGTTATCGGTGTAATAAGGTGGGCCATATATCGAGGGATTGTCCTCAGGGTAGGAATCAGGCACAAGGGAAGAATATCGGCCGAGTGTATACCTTGGATGCGAGGAAAGCAAAGAATGATAACTCCTTGATTGCGGGTACGTGTTTCGTAAATGGACATCCTTGTTTTGTTTTATTTGATTGTGGGGCAACGCATTCTTTTGTGTCCACGCGTTGCGTGAAGCGACTTGGGTTGCAAGCTGTTCCTTTGTCTCCTCCTATGGTGGTTACTACTGCCATGGATGAGATTGTAGAGACACTGTTGATGTGTGAAAATTGTGTATTATCAGTGAATGAAAGAGTTTTCCACATTGACCTTATCTGTTTACCGCTTAAGAAAGTGGATGTTGTTCTGGGAATGGATTGGCTTTCCGCTAATTCGATGTTTATTGGGTGTGAGGAAAAGCTGATCATTATTCCGTCCGAAGAGGCTACTTCGAAGGATGTGTTAACTACTATTTTAGAAGGTACGGTTGGAATGATTAATTTCTTGTTTGAGGAAGAAAAGTATGTTCTTTTGATTCTTACTAAGGAGGAGAGTAGTAACATCCCAGTTTTGAGTATTCCGGTAGTTTGTGACTTTCCTGAAGTTTTCCCCGAGGATATCACTTTTCTTCCCCCGGAGCGGGAAGTGGAATTCTCTATTGATCTGATACCGGGAACGGCTCCAATATCCGTTTCTCCGTATCGGATGGCACCACTTGAATTAAGAGAATTAAAGGACCAATTGGAAGGATTGTTGGCTAAGCACTTTGTTCGACCCAGTGTTTCACCCTGGGGAGCTCCAGTGTTATTGGTAAAGAAAAAGGATGGTGGAATGCGGTTGTGTATTGATTACCGTCAGTTGAATAAGGTCACCATCAAGAATAAATACCCATTACCAAGGATAGACGACCTGTTAGATCAATTGAAAGAAGCCTGTGTGTTCTCGAAGATTGATTTACGGTCGGGTTATCATCAGATTCGGGTGAAGAGTTCAGATGTACCAAAGACTGCGTTTAGAACCCGTTATGGTCATTATGAATTTTTGGTGATGTCTTTCGGTGTGACGAATGCTCCGGCAGTTTTCATGGATTATATGAATCGGATATTTCAACCTTACTTGGACCAATTTGTGGTGATTTTCATTGACGACATTTTTATTTATTCTCGTGATCCTCAAGAGCACGGAGAACACCTGAGGATTGTTTTATCCATCTTACAAGAGAAGCAACTTTTTGCTAAGTTAAGTAAGTGTGAGTTTTGGATGTCTGAGGTTAATTTTCTTGGTCATGTCATATCCCAGGGAGTTGTAGCGGTCGATCCATCAAAAGTTAAAGCAGTGATTAATTGGGAGAGACCGAAGAATGCTTCTGAAGTTAGAAGTTTCTTGGGATTGGCAGGGTACTACAGAAGGTTTATCAAGGGTTTTTTTGCAGTTGGCTTTACCATTGACGAGACTTACTCGGAAGGATTATTCGTATGAGTGGGATTCGGCTTGTGAAAGAAGTTTTAGGAGTTTGAAGGAGAGATTGACTACCGCTCCTGTTTTGGTTATTCCTGATTCTAGCAAGTCGTATGAGGTATATTGTGATGCATCGAAAAAGGGATTAGGCGGGGTGTTAATGCAAGATGGACATGTAGTGGCTTATGCTTCACGACAGTAGAAGATCCATGAAGAGAATTACCCAACGCATGATTTAGAATTGGCGGCAGTTGTATTTACTTTGAAAGTGTGGCGTCATTATTTGTATGGTGTATGTTTTGAGATGTTTAGCGACCACAAGAGCTTAAAGTACTTATTTGATCAGAAAGAGTTGAACATGCGTCAGAGGAGATGGATGGAATATTTGAAGGATTATGACTTGGAGTTAAAATACCATCCGGGTAAAGCAAATAAGGTGGCAGATGCATTGAGTAGGAAGGTGTTGCATAATGCCGAGTTGATGATGTTAGAGTATACCTTAATGGAAAAGTTTAGAGATCTAAATCTTCAATTTAACTGGACTCCAAATTGTGTAGTCATGGGGAATTTGAATGTCACTTCTACTCTTAGGGAAGAAATCCAGCAAAAGCAAGGGTTAGACGAGAAGTTGTAAGAAGTGTTATTGCAACCGGTTTTTGTGCGAGCTACCGACGAAACTATTTTGTTTAACCAAAGGATTTGTGTTCTGGATAGCACGGAGTTAAAAAGGAGGATTTTGGAAGAAGCGCATAAGGGTGCTTTTACTATACATCCTGGTGCTTCAAAGATGTATCAAGATTTAAAGAGGGACTATTGGTGGCTCGGGATCAAAAAGGATATTGCAGTGTATGTGTCGGAATGTGTGGTGTGCCAACAAGTGAAGATTGAGCACCAAAGGTCGGGTGGCTTGTTGCAACCTTTAGAAATTCCGACGTGGAAATGGGATAGTATTTCGATGGACTTCGCAGTGGGATTACCCCGTGCACAAGGTGGTTATGATTCGATTTGGGTAATTGTGGATCGGTTAACGAAATTAGCGCATTTCTTAGCTGTGAAGACTACCTACAAGGCGAGTCATCTCGCAAGGTTGTTCATTTCAGAAATAGTGAGATTGCATGGTATTCCTACCAGCATCGTTTCGGATAGAGATCCAAAGTTTACTTCCAGATTTTGGAGAGCTTTTCAACAAGCCATGGGAACGAGGTTATGTTTGAGTACGTCGAATCATCCGCAAACGGACGGTCAGACGGAACGGACAATACAAACTATGGAGGACATGTTGAGAGCTTGTGTACTTGAAAGTGGAGGAAATTGGATAGAACTTTTGCCGTTGATCGAATTCTCTTATAATAACAGTTATCATGCAAGTATTGGTATGGCACCTTATGAGGCGTTATATGGTAGGAAGTGTAGAACACCATTGTGTTGGGCGGAGGTTAGCGACGATAGAATTTTGGGACCTGAGATTATTCACGAGACCACGGAAAAGATTAGAATGATTCGTGGAAAAGTTAAACAAGCCCAAGATCGTCAGAAAAGTTATGCGGACAACCGTAGGAGACCGTTAGAATTTGATGAGGGTGATCATGTATTTTTAAAGGTTACTCCGAGATTGAGATTGAAAGGACCATTTAAATCGCGGAAGTTAAGTCCAAGATACGTGGGACCGTATCAAATCTTAGAAAGAATTGGAGAAGTAGCTTACAGATTAGCCTTACCGCCTTCTCTGTCAGAGATGCATGACGTTTTTCATGTGTCTCAGCTTCGGAAATTTGTCTCAGATCCTCTTCAGCCAATTTTACCAGATACAATTGAGATCGAAGCTGATTTGACGTTTGAGCCTCAACCGAGTCGTATCACAGGAAGAGAAACTAAAGTGTTAAGAAATAAAGAGATTCCTCTTGTTAAGGTCCAATGGGATGAGACGCATCCAGGCGATGCAACTTGGGAATTGGAATCGGAAATGCGGGAGGTCTACCCTCATCTGTTCAGCTAATCTTTTAAATTCGATGGCGAATTTCTATTTAAGGGGGGGGGGATGTAATACCCCATAATTTTGTGAACATTTTTGAATAATATTATTATGATCAACTGGGTTCCGGGGTACTCTGAGCAATTATTGGATAAAGTAATTAGAGTAAACCGACGAACTCGGAATTTGATTAGATTAATATTATTTAACTTGGAGTTTTATTAATTGGTGCAATTGAGATAATTTGGATAATTAGTAGTATTACCAATTAATGTACCTATGTCTATTTTCTTTTCATTTCCTTACTTGAGAAAAGCTATAAACTTGGAGAAGGAAAAGGAAGAGAAGGAAAAGGAAGGGAAAAGAAGAGAAAAATTTCTCAAGAGCTCTAGGACTTGAATCATTAACAAATCTTCATCTTTTCATCTCAGCTTCAACCTCCTCATCTTGTAATCTAGGTGGGTTCTAGCTAGATGCTTTAGAGTAGAGTTTATTGAGTTTAGAGTAAGTTTTGATATTGTTAGAAAATGAGGAATTTTGCACCAAAGTCATGTTTTAATGTTCTTTATGATTGATACTTGTTAGATACATGTTGTTAGGCATTGTATTGGTAATTTTTCTGGTGTATAGGTGAAAATTGGATGATTTTGGGTTGGAAAACGCAGAGAAAATTCTGCAGAAAAATTCTGGTTTTCCACTGCCCATACGCGTATCACCCAAGGCAATACGTGTATTGGCTAAGGCAATACGCGTATGGCTGTGGAGAAATGTGGGCAATACGCGTATGGGGTTCCATTTTCTCGGCCATCTGCTCATTTGCGTAATGGTACGCGTAGGGTTTTGGGCAATACAGGTATGAAGTAAGGCAATACGCGTATTGGGGTTTTAAAAGGAATTTTTGGGGAAAATCAGTCTCTGCTCATACGCGTATCACTTTGGGCAATACGCGTATTGCTGGGCGAGCCAGCTGGGCATTACGCGTATGGCACAAGGCAATACGCGTACGGCCAGGAAAGTGTAGAATTGTGTTTTCTTCGCGATACCATTTCTCGTTATGTCCATAACTTTTGACTCGTTTATCCGTTTTTAACATCCTTGATATCGTTGGACAGCTAACAAAATGTATTTTCTTATTAAAATGGTTTTAAGATTGTTGGCCGATTTAATTATGTCGGGATTTTTGGAATAGTGTTTTGTTTTGTCGACTTTTATCGTTTAATGGTGGGTAATTGTTGTTGAATAAGTATGCATGTTAAAATATGAAATAGGTAGAGTGAGGAACATTACCCTAAACAATGTCGGAAAGTGTGAATTGTCATAGTGACAACGCTCGTGCATGAAAGGCCGAGGCGTGTGTCTTATAATCATAACCAGTTTATCTTGCGGTGTAGTTTCATGAGACTCGAGCACCTCCTCTAAAACGTATGCACAATTACTTGGCAGGTTTGATTCCCGTGTATAGTACGAATGGAGCCTACGGGTAAAGAGACTTGTGACGGTGTACGGGCCGTGTGAAGTGACGGATCACGGTGGACGGGCCGATTATCTCGAATCCATTTCGTATGCCAAGTAACTACAAGGATCCATGACTCGGGTCGTCTTCTAGACGTAGAAGCGGACGGGAAAAGGGGATGCCTTGGTATGGTTATTGATTAGTGAGATTCTTGAGCTAAGAGGCTCAGGACGTATTTTGGTACTAGTGTGAGTTAACAGGCTCACGAGTGTGAATGCATTTTTGGCGTGTGTGTACTCAAAGTCACTTCCCTCCCCTTTTGACTTGAGTTAGGTCTATTAGAACAATATAAAGCCGAGAGGACTTTAAGATAGGGAACTCACTGAGATTTGATGTATCTCACCCCACTGTTGTTGTTTACATCACAGGTACTGCAGGTTCCACGAAGGGTAAGGATAAGGTTGTGTGATTATCCTTACTTATCTGATGGCTTTGCTTCTGTTGTGGAGTTTTTGAGATCATTAGTGATCTAGTTCTTAGTATTTGTCTTTGGAACATCTTGTAGATATACTATGCCGTAGTTTTTTTTGTATTAGGCTTTTTGGGCATGTATATGTATAATGTGTTTACTAGGAACTTATTGTATATTTCAGTACCAAAATTAGAATTCATGTATAATATATGCTTTGATGTATGTATATATATATATGGGCTTTACAATTTCAGCAAGTCTAAGGAGAAGGATGAAGAGAAGACTGCTCAAGACAAGGGTGTTCAATGCTTTGAGTGTGAAGGTTATGGACATGTTAAGAAAGAATGTCCCACATTCCTGAAGAAGCAGAAGAAAGGCATTACAGTTTCTTGGTCAGACTCTGACAGTGAAAGTGAAGGAGAGTCAGCCAAACATGTCAAAGCTTTAACTGGAACAGTTGTTTCTGATGGTGAATCAAGTGATGAGGAACTGACTTTTGAGGAGTTAGTATCTACTTATCAAGAGCTTTATCTGAAAAGTGCAGAAATCTATCAAGAAAGTGAAAAACAGAAGAAACAGATTGTTCAGCTTGAGACTGCTAAACCTGATTTGGAAAATCAAGTCTTATTGGTCAAAGCTCATCTTGATCATATGACCAAATCTGTTAGGATGCTGAACAGTGGTACAGACACACTTGACAAGATCCTTCAGACAGAAAAGGTTGCTGGAGATAAGTCAGGCATAGGATTTGTGGTTGAGGAAAAGGTATCTGCTGAAGCAAGCACTTCAGGAACCAAGAAGGAGATGTCTCAACCAATGTCTCAACATCACACAAAGAGACAGGATCCTAAACCTAAGCAGGTAGCTCATCCACAACCTCAAAATGTTGGGAAGAGGCATGCTCATGGTCCTCATCAAAGGAAGGCACATGTTTCTGGAGCTAGGCAGTATATGCCTCCACAATATCATAAGAGCATGCAGGCTTCTAGGTTCAAACAGAACATGTTCCATCAGATGTCTCAACATCAGGGAAACATGTATGGCTATGGATATAATAATGTTGTGCCTTATTATTATGGAAGAAGGAAGCCTCATCACCATAGAAGACAGCTAAAAGGACAGCATCCTTACAATAGAAGACAGTTAAACTATGGGAGGAGAAGAAGACAACATTATGGGTGGCAGCCACAGCAGTATCATCATCAAGGTGGCAGAAGGTTTAACCACTTCAGAGAAGACAAAATTAGGTGCTTTTACTGTGGCAGATTTGGACACATGCAGTTTTCTTGTTTCAAGCTACATGGTTATCCCAAGTCTAACCCTCAACCCAGACAGAAGGTGAACAGGCCCAAGGTTGTTACACAGTGGGTTCCTAAACCTCAGGCCAAATGTCTATTGGATCACACCTCAGATGGACATTTTACTAAGGATGGATGGTACTTTGACAATGGATGTTCAAAGCACATGACTGGATTCAAAAACCAATTAGTGGATGTCAATTCTTGCTCCTCAATTGATGTTACTTTTGGAAATGGAGAGAAAGGGGTGGTAAAAGGTGTTGGAAAAGTGAAGTGTCATGATGGACCTGATCTTGACAATGTGCTTCTTGTCAAAGGTTTGAGTGCTAATTTGATTAGCATAAGTCAGTTTTGTGACGATGGATATAAGGTCAGCTACACTAAGGATGAGTGTTTGACAACTAAGGAGGAAAATGAGGTTGTTATGAAAGGAGTCAGATCCAAAGATAATTGCTATCAATGGGTACCTCAAGTGGACAGCTTATCTGGTGATGTTAAGGTTGATGTTGTAACATCAGATTGTGACAACAAGTGTGAAAGTCTGCTGAAAGGTCAATTAGGGTTAATTACTCATAAGAGCATGCAGGCTTCTCGGTTCAAACAGAACATGTTCCATCAGATGTCTCAACATCAGGGAAACATATATGGCTATGGATATAATAATGTTGTGCCTTATTATTATGGAAGAAGGAAGCCTCATCACCATAGAAGACAGCCAAAAGGACAACATCTTTACCATAGAAGACAATCAAACTATGGGAGAAGAAGACAACATTATGGGTGGCAACCACATCAGTATCATCATCAAGGTGGCAGAAGGTTTAACCACTTCAGAGAAGACCGAGTTAGGTGCTTTTACTGTGGCAGATTTGGACACATGCAGTTTTCTTGTTTCAAGCTACATGGTTATCCCAAGTCTAACCCTCAACCCAGACAGAAGGTGAACAGGCCCAAGGTTGTTAAACATTGGGTTCCTAAACCTCAGGCCAAATGTCTATTGGCTCACACCTCAGATGGACATTTTGCTAAGGATGGATGGTACTTTGACAGTGGATATTCAAAGCACATGACTGGATTCAAAAACCAATTGGTGGATGTCAATTCTTGCTCCTCAATTGATGTTACTTTTGGAAATAGAGAGAAAGGGGTGGTAAAAGGTGTTGCGAAAGTGAAGTGTCATGATGGACCTGATCTTGACAATGTGCTTCTTGTCAAAGGTTTGAGTGCTAATTTGATTAGCATAAGTCAGCTTTGTGATGATGGATATAAGGTCAGCTATATTAAGGATGAGTGTTTGACAACTAATGAGGAAAATGAGGTTGTTATGAAAGGAGTCAGATCCAAAGCTAATTGCTATCAATGGGTACCTCAAGTGGACAGCTTATCTGGTGATGTTAAGGTTGATGTTGTAACATCATATTGTGACAACAAGTGTGAAAGTCTGCTGAAAGGTCAATTAGGGTTAATTACTCATAAGAGCATGCAGGCTTCTAGGTTCAAACAGAACATGTTCCATCAGATGTCTCAACATCAGGGAAACATGTATGGCTATGGATATAATAATGTTGTGCCTTATTATTATGGAAGAAGAAAGCCTCATCACCATAGAAGACAGCCAAAAGGACAACATCCTTACCATAGAAGACAGTCAAACTATGAGAGAAGAAGACACCATTATGGGTGGCAGCCACAACAGTATCATCATCAAGGTGGCATAAGGTTTAACCACTTCAGAGAAGACAGAGTTAGGTGCTTTTACTGTGGCAGATTTGGACACATGCAGTTTTCTTGTTTCAAGCTACATGGTTATCCCAAGTCTAACCCTCAACCCAGACAGAAGGTGAACAGGCCCAAGGTTGTTAAACATTGGGTTCCTAAACCTCAGGCCAAATGTCTATTGGCTCACACCTCAGATGGACATTTTACTAAGGATGGATGGTACTTTGACAGTGGATGTTCAAAGCACATGACTGGATTCAAAAACCAATTGGTGGATGTCAATTCTTGCTCCTTATTTGATGTTACTTTTGGAAATGGAGAGAAAGGGGTGGTAAAAGGTGTTGGAAAAGTGAAGTGTCATGATGCACTTGATCTTGACAATGTGATTCTTGTCAAAGGTTTGAGTGCTAATTTAATTAGCATAAGTCAGCTTTGTGATGATGGATATAAGGCCAGCTACACTAAGGATGAGTGTTTGACAACTAATGAGGAAAATGAGGTTGTTATGAAAGGAGTTAGATCCAAAGATAATTGCTATCAATGGGTACCTCAAGTGGATAGCTTATCTGGTGATGTTAAGGTTGATGTTGTAACATCAGATTGTGACAACAAGTGTGAAAGTCTGCTGAAAGGTCAATTAGGGTTAATTACTCATAAGAGCATGCAGGCTTCTAGGTTCAAACAGAACATGTTCCATCAGATGTCTCAACATCAGGGAAACATGTATGGCTATGGATATAATAATGTGTGCCTTATTATTATGGAAGAAGGAAGCCTCATCACCATAGAAGACAGCCAAAAGGACATCATCCTTACCATAGAAGACAATCAAACTATGGGAGAAGAAGACAACATTATGGGTGGCAGCCACAGCAGTATCATCATCAAGGTGGCAGAAGGTTTAACCGCTTCAGAGAAGACAGAGTTAGGTGCTTTTACTGTGGCAGATTTGGACACATGCAGTTTTCTTGTTTCAAGCTACATGGTTATCCCAAGTCTAACCCTCAACCCAGACAGAAGGTGAACAGGCCCAAGGTTGTTAAACAGTGGGTTCCTAAACCTCAGGCCAAATGTCTATTGGCTCACACCTCAGATGGACATTTTGCTAAGGATGGATGGTACTTTGACAGTGGATGTTCAAAGCACATTACTGGATTCAAAAACCAATTGGTGGATGTCAATTCTTGCTCCTCAATTGATGTTACTTTTGGAAATGGAGAGAAAGGGGTGGTAAAAGGTGTTGGAAAAGTGAAGTGTCGTGATGGACCTGATCTTGACAATGTGCTTCTTGTCAAAGGTTTGAGTGCTAATTTGATTAGCATAAGTCAGCTTTGTGATGATGGATATAAGGTCAGCTACACTAAGGATGAGTGTTTGACAACTAATGAGCAAAATGAGGTTGTTATGAAAGGAGTCAGATCCAAAGATAATTGCTATCAATGGGTACCTCGAGTGGACAGCTTATCTGGTGATGTTAAGGTTGATGTTGTAACATCAGATTGTGACAACAAGTGTGAAAGTCTGCTGAAAGGTCAATTAGGGTTAATTAGTCTTAATGTGAATCCTTTTAAATTTTTAACAGGAAAGTTAATTTGGAGGGAGAAACTCATTGATTGGTCTTTAAGGGATACACAAAATCAGGCACCATACCTTAGACCATTATTCCCTATTGTAGCAATATCACGCTTCATCAAAGCTCATATCACCCAACGGTTCATCTCCTTCAACAAGAAGAATTATCTGTCTCTGAACCAATACTGCTTCAAGGGAAACATGTCAAAACAGATGTCTTCTCCATCAAAGAAATCTGCTTCTCAAAGCTCTTCGCGGGAAAAAGGTAGGGTTTCTTCAGACGAAGGTTCTGCAGCTGATGCTATGAACATAGAGCCTATTTCCATGATGCTCCCAGAGTCAAGTAAATATGGACCTTCTAAACTTGTTTCAAAAAGGGCTGCGACTACCTTTAGAGATAATGAAACAAAGAAGCTTGTTACTAGTGTTCTATTTAGTGATAAAACAGCACCTAGGTCATCCACTTCTCAAACTGTTGAAGAAAAGTTTGATGTTGACAAGAGAATGGGTAATCTAGCTACCAAAATCCTGGACAAAGGTATACCTGTGAAAGGAATTTCTGTACCTTTAAATCAGATGCCTGCAGAAAAGGTAGACATGCAAGGAGTTGATTCAGATCTTCATAGACTTGTTATGTCTGTTATTGAAGATTCTAAAGTGGGAGTGGAAGATGATGATGTGCATGAGGAAACTAATGTTAAGGCTGATGTTAGAACATCACCTGTTGAAACTACTCCTGGTGAAGAAAAGAATGAGTATGTGATCAATGTGGTTGATTTATCTGATGATGAAGTCATTAGAAATGTTGTTCCAAGTATTGCTAAGAGACTGAAGACAAGAAAAGGAAAGACTGTTGAATCCTCTCCAAAGAAGTCTTTTGAAGACAAGAAGAAAACGGATGTTGTTGGTCCTACAAAACCTTGGAGCAAGGTTGCTACATCCTCCAAAAAGAGGAAGATCAGGGAAGATTCTGATTCTGACTTTGATGTTGAGGATGATGTTCAAGACATCACTCCTGTGAGAAAGTCAATCTTGAAGAGAATTGCTGACAAGATACCTGATGTTCCAGTTGACAACATATTTTTCCATTATGAAAGCAGTGCTTCCATGTGGAAATTTGTTTGTCAAAGAAGACTTGCTCTTGAAAGAGAAATTGGCAAAGAGGCTATGGAAATTAAAGAAGTCATAGAGGTAATAAAGGTTGCTGGACTGATGAAGACAGTGTGTGGGTTCTCCAAGTGTTATGACAGTCTGGTTAAGGAATTCATGGTCAACATTCCTATAAATATCTCTGACAAAAGGAGTGGAGATTTCATGAAGGTGTTTGTGAGAGGAAAATGTATTGGATTTTCTCTTGAGGTTATCAACAATTACCTAGGAAGAAAAGAAGAAGAGTTTACAGAGCTTGAAGTCACTGATAATGATGTTTGCAAGGAGATTACAGCTGGTCAGGTAAATGTTTGGCCATTGAAAGGGAAGTTGAAGGCTAGTAAACTTAGCATCAAGTATGCCATTCTTCACAGAATTGGAGCAGCCAACTGGGTGCCGACAAACCACAAGACAACAATAGTTGTTGGATTGGGTAGGTTTATCTATGCTGTTGGGAAGAAGATCAAGTTTGACTTTGGAAGCTACATCTTTGAGCAAGTGGTGAAACATGCTGAAACAAATGCTATCAAGTTACCTATAGCATTCCCATCCCTTGTTTGTGGAATCATCTTGGAGCAACATCCTGAAACTTTAACAAGTTCAGATATAGCTTGCAAGAGGGAGTCATCCTTGTCCTTGCATCCTAAGTTGTTTGCTGGACATCATGTTCCAGACATTGTTGTAACATCAGATGCTGGTGGCAAAAAGAGTACCAAGGCTGAATTACTTGAAGAACTGAAGGCCACTTGCAAAGATCTTGATGAGGTCATTAGTACCAGCACAGCAAGAAAGATGAAGATAGGACTGCTGATAAAATCCTTGGAACAAGGTGATGGTGATAAAGGTGCTAATGTCAATACTGAAAATTCAGAAACTGAAGATGGTGGAGATGGTGCCAGCTCTGATGAAGACTAGTTTCCTTGCTGCTTTTTCTAGATAGTAGTTTAGTTTTATTCTGTACTGTATTATGTAATTTGAATATTGTGGCTTGTTAAGCACTTTTCATGTTCTATGATTTGTCTTGTCTTGTATGCTGACTTTAGACTGACAATGAGAGCTTGTTTAGGACTAACTGTAGTGAGTAGGACTTACATGTTAAGGTTGTCCAATTATGGCTAAAAAGGGGGAGAGTTAGCTAAGCCCATATGTGCTGCAGAAGTTGAGGGGGAGTTTGTGCAATTGTGTGCAGCTGGAAGATGATTCTGCTTTGAGGGGGAGCTTGACCCTTTGCTGAGCTGATGAAGTATGTGTAGTATTTTGAAGTAGGAGCTGTTTTGAGAAAGTACTGTTAACTGCTAACTGCTAGGAGTTTTTAACTGTTTTAAAATTTTTTTCCGCTGCTGAAGTCTCTGATGTTGCAGAGATTGTTTTAGCCAAAATTAGCCAAATGGGGAGATTGTTGGCTCTTGGATTGGCTAGAATTTTGGTAAAACAAAGTTGTTCAATGTTGATGTCACATGGGTGATGTCTTAACATTGAGTCTTAACATTGGCTTATGTTAAGTATTTATCTTGTTGAAGTTGTGAAGTCTGATGTCACATGCGATGTCATGACATCAGATATGCAGATCAGTAAAACATCAGGTCTGAGGTATTTTTAGGGTTAAGCGTTTTAGCTGGAATTTGAGACGGCTGGCAGAGTAATTGGATGCGAATATCTTGGAGGAGATATTTTCTGTTGCAAACAGATTTGATGCAGATTTGTAGGAGTGTTTAAAGGCTGAAGATTTAAGAAGATTTTGAGAGAGAAAATCTGTCGAAGATTCAGTTTTAAATAACAAATCAGGTCAGATATTGTAGCAAGTCCAAGACCAGATCAAATAGCTATATAAAGCGTAACAATCCTTTAAAGAAAGTACAGAAGAGAGAGAGCATAGACTGAGGGTCATTCATTGTCTATGTACGAGTTTTTGTAAGCCATTTTAGGTTGAATTGGTGAGTTGTAAAGTGTACTCTCTTAGAGCTGTAAAGCAAGAGAGTGTTGTTACTTGATCAAAGCTTGTAAGCAGGATCAAGGTGTTTCTCAAAGTGTGATCTTTGAGGTGTTTTAGGAAGTGAGTAGTGGTCTCATACCTAAGTGGTCTCTTAGGTAGAAAGTTCATTAGGTAGAGATTAAGTTTAGGAGATGTCAACTGGGTTGTTGAGTCTGTAAATTAATTCTACTGATAGTGAAATTCCTTTCTGGCTTGGTAGCCCCCAGAGTAACTTATTTAATTGAACTGGGTGAATAATTCTTTGTGTACTCTTCTGTTGTTTTACATTGTCCATTGCAGAGTGTGTTGTTGTGACATCACACGTAACATCACATATCTGGTACCAGAATTTCAACAAGTTTCTAACTTAATCACCAAGGTAAATCACCTTGTGATTTTACAACACAGAAAAAGAAACACCCTTTCTTTTTCCAACCTTCTTGTTTCCAACAATCCTGGACAACAAGATATTGACACAAATATTTGAGTTTTTTGATACAAATAAGTTTTGTGCAGTATAGTAGAATAAATCCTAATAGTATATCTTCTTCCATTTCAAAATATGGTATATCACAATATAATTTTAAGTGCTCAAGAACTTTCACGTTATTTGAATATGAAAATAATGCACAAGTTCTTGAAGATTGAAAATGATAGTTGCAGTGAAATACTCAGGAAATAAATTTTTAAAAGAGGTGTATTTGATCAGAGAAAATACTTTCTATTTATATGGCAACTTACATCTTTTGAATCAAGACATAGCTCTTGATAAAAAAAATATAATAAGGTGTGATTTTTATGAGAAAGGATGTAAAAGAATGTGTCATGAAAATATGCAATGCGTAAAAGTATTTTTCTGAAATTTACTAATGTCAATCGATTGAGATGGATGGTCAATCGATTGCTTCTTCAAGATGTTTGAATTTTTTTGAAATTTTAACCAGTGCCAATTGAAGTCTCATCCCATGCAATCTATTGATGGTCAATCCGAGGAACACCGTCCACATAGAGCCACTTGTAAACAAACACAAGTCCTAAACCCAGTCAGACCTTGTCTACTCTATCTTGTAAACTTTGAAGCATAGTCATAGTGTCTTCCAATGAACTCCAAGCATACTCCTTCAAGGCATTATGTGTGACATCTCCCATTTATCAACAAAAGCTCCCATGAACCTTATCTCAATCTGCAGAGAAAAATAAATTCTCCCAGACAATATCCAATCCTATTTCTCAGGTCTCTCCTAAGAATCATGAACATAGTTGAAATAATTCAATAGCCTTAACAATTCAAACTTACAAGCAGAACTTACTAAGCTAAAGGATCAACACACCCGATGTCAAGACATCTTGTCTGACATCACAACCTCACATGAATCACATGAACATCTTCATGCTCATAAGTGAGAAAATACCAGGATCAAAATCCTTGCACCATAACCAATAAACTCTTGGATTGAGACCAAATAACACCATTGATCACTCTCCCCCTGAAAACATCCACGCACTGCACAAATCCATCTTGAATCTTACAACTATAGACAACCTTGTTCGTTGAGAATAAATCCAATCAAACTTGGAATGCTCACATCCTCGAAAGAGACATACAAATTCTCTTAACTCATTGGTTTGCCAAGATGTCATCCACACTTGGAAGACATCAAACCCCTTCTCCATATGAAAAGAGATACATCCTTTGCCTGATTCCTTCTCAAGATTAAGCCCAATACAATCTTTTCTAGAGATACTTCCAGCAGAACCTACCATCTACTCACAGATAATCATAATCCACTAGTCTTGACCAATAGCTCTACACCATACTCCACAATGAATAGATATAGCTCTAAAGCTGAAAATCAAACTCAGTCATCCTCCAAGAATAACCAATAGCAAGAATGATGTTCAAACATCATTTAAGACACCAGTCTCAATTAGAGGAGCCATGTACTTTGATTCTTGAAACACCAATCACAGGACTTACCATTTGCATAGTAATTCTTAAACCTCGTTAAGGTACACATGAAGGTCTTAATATGATACACACTTATATCTGCTTAATCTTCACACGAATCAGAAAATCACTGAGGGAAATAAACTCTCATGCATCTCATGATGCTTCTACCAGAAACAGAATGTGTAAACAATCTATCTGATGTTTTAGAGACATCAATCATCCTTAAGCACCTTAGGATTTCTTCTACACACACCAAGGCATGGACATAAATAGTTTATCCTTTAACTTTCTGTCTACTACCCTTTTGCACAGACATTCATAAAGTCAAGAACACCATCACTTGCAAGATCAAATGTTCCAAACATGTGATGACACACATTTCTTGGACCCTAAGTAAAATAAAACCCTCCCTTGAGCATACAAATAACTATGGTTATTTGACACAACTCCCTACAATGATGATCAATTAGAGTTCCAGAAGAGTGATCTTTTGATCCACCAGAGAAACTGGATCTTCCAATTCTAACTCCTCCTTGCTCCAGACATAATTCTTGAAAAACTCATCCCACCTTGAAGGATTTCTCTACCTCGACAAAACAAGAGTTCCATGTTCTCATAGACTTGAAACTTATATTCAAGTTTGAGTAAACAACCTTAATCCTGTTTTAAGAAAAACAACAACCAGTCTTATGAAAAACCATCTTGATCAATTGCTTCTTTAAGTTCCTTTCTCCAACATAATCATCCATACCAGAGACTATTCTATTTGAAAAGAGTATCCACACGTAGATTCACACGAATCTGGATTCTTATGAGCAAAAGAATCATCAAGATATCTGAGAAAAAGTCCTAGATATTTGATTTTGACCTCCATATAGTCTGGTTGAGATGCCTTTAACAGTCCTCCACTAGGAATTAGAAAACATACTCCAATAGGAGATATTGGAACATAGCTTCTGCACCCATATGCGCTTAGATCAGAAATAAACTGACCCAAGGAATGTTCATCAAAATGATCATGTGTTAATCTCCACTTACACCAGCACACCTATCCATAACAAGTTTATTGGATAGAGACTTCCTAGACTGCAAACCAATTGTCTCTTCTAGTCCAATCTGAAGAAGATTCCCAACACTTTTGATCAACACACATTTGTTTAGCATCCAGAGCATATGCTACATCACTCATTTGTCCAAGAAGTACACTCTTTGGATCAACAAGATTCTGCAAACACTCTTCTGGAATGATGTTTCAACATCTGGTTAAACATCAGTTCCTTTTTCAATGAACAGATCATTGAAATTGGTTAAGAAGCCATTACTAGAATTACACACCTTGATTACATTTCAGGACAAGATAATGACCTTTTTAGAACTTCACAGATGATACCGACTGTATCTATTCTTCAAGACAAATCAGATACATATAATAGGTTATTGAGTTCTTGTAACTGTCTGAAGCTGCACCTTTTGGTGTGACATTTTGACATCATCTTTCTTGAACACCAAGCAAAAAGATAATCAATTAAATACTTACTAAGGCAACAAATAGAAATTGATTTTAAATCCCAATTCTGTATTCTTCAGTCACCAAATGTCATTAGACTCCCCTTTAGCCAGAGAATCCTAATGATGATTTCAATGTTGAGACATTGGAATTAACATCCATGACTCAACTTGCTTCTTAATACACAACCTCTTGACAGTTCAGTGCTCTCTTTGGTGTTCAGACTAGGAAAACCATATCCTCCTGAATCTTCCAAAAACCTATTCACTAGATGAGCCCTTTACAATTGTTCAGTCCTTACAGTCTCATATTTCTTCAGGTTGACACCCCTCCTTACTCTAGCTACAAGATCAAGAATAAGACATCCATCACAACCTAGGAAGAAATATTCAAAGCATAAATCTTCCTTAGAAAACCATCTTCAGACAAACCAGTAATATCCTTGGATAATCAGGATTACTTTCCAAGAGTTAGAAACCTCATGTAGTTGCTCTTGAGATCAGTAGGAAAAATTTCTCCACAAAGATCCAATGTCTTCACACTCATAAGAATGCTTTGACATTGATAAGCTTTTACTCCAGTTCCAGCCTAGTTAAATGTCGGTATAATTGTGATGACATTTGAACAACTATACCATTCCTTCTTTTCTATTCCAGAATAAACTGCCTTCCAAGAATTCTGACAGAGAATCCTCAAACATAGACAATCTCTTATAGGGTTGGGAGCAAAAATAAATTGCTTATGTCTTTCTTCAATGGTATGACATTCTTATGTTACACTTCTTAAATAGGTACCCGTGGATCTTCTTTTTGACCATCTTCTTTTCTGAACTCTATTTATCAAACACATTTAGAAGTGCCTTTATGAGTGGAATTGAGAGAAAACTCAAGTATCTTGGACTACTTTAAACGTGACATAGAGTGTTTACCAAATCCATAGATCATGAATTTGATAAACAAGACCTCAACTCAACATTTTTCCTCCTATTACCCTTCATGGTACCTGGTTGAAACTATCTCCCAAGCAACATAGGAAGATCCTTCAGTGGAAGCCATATCACAATGCTCTCTCCTTTATATTACTCCCAGAGGCTGACACCATCTTCAACAAGCGCCAGGTAAGATGTCAGAACATCTTATAAGGCACCATGTGTAACAATAGCATCATTATCAATAACACCGGTAGAATCTTCACAGAAGTATCAGTCAACCATCAGTAGTTGTCAGGCTGGATTCAAAAAGCTATCATCCTAGCTCCCAGTCCCCTTGAACATAACGGTAATGGATGGTTTGATCATACAATCTTATTTCTTGTTCAAAATACCAGAAAGTATATTCCCTAAAACTCATCCAGAAACAGAACATGATGCCTGCTCTTATACCAATTGAAATTCTAGTATACAGATAACATATGTCCTAATAAATGTTGAGACATTGATCTCTGCTTTACTAAACAAGGACAAAACAAGAACATTCTGATATCTCAAAGTCATAATAGTGTTATGACAGATATTTCAACATCTGTTAAGACATATATTTTAGAGAATAAGAATAAACTGAATGATACATAGCAGAATGATAAATAATACCAAGATATGATGACCCAGTTCGGTGTACAACAACACCTACATATGGAGGCTACCAAGCCAAGAATGAATTCACTATCAGTAGTATTAATTCTAAGTATACAACCTCCGATAACTTATCACTTAATTCCCTACCTAGTGCAACTTCTACCTATAAACCCATATAGATAAGAGAAACCCATCTCAATTCATAAATCACCTCAGTGATATCTAACAGTCACAACCTCCGGTGACTGTATCAAACTGTTCAATTCAAAGACAACCCTTTCAACGCAATATTCAGTCAATACTCTTGAGTAACACTAATACTTGAATTTTCTTAAAAGCTTCATCCAAGAACAATATACAATTCAATACCTACATGTTTCTGAATATGAAAAACGATATCTACCACAATGTAACAAACTGATTCAAAGGGTGAGTTACAATACAAGAAAAGCACACGAATCTGAAAACCCTAAACCCTTATTTTTGCTTTTCAAAAGTCTTAACAAGGACTAGTGATTTGCCCTATAATCTTCAGTTCTCCACGGGCTTCGAAATCTCGGTCTAATCATTCCTTGATCCATGTTCTGATTGCGTCTTAAATCTTGGAACAAATTTACAACAAACCTGTTGTATCAGACCAAGATGTCGAGTCCTCAAGATAGGACATCTTGTCCGACATGTTGTTCTTTACAGATTTCTTCATATTTTACCAAAATTTAGACAAATCTTAGAGCCTTCAATGCAAGAGCAAGACGCAAGATCCAAATGCACTAAAAAGAAGGGTAAAATGTTTTATTTTTTACTGTATTATTATATTTTGTGAACTTTATGTGAAATTTGTTGTTTTAACACATGTGCCTTTTGAATGTAGAGAAAACCTAAGGCTGAGACCAAGTAAAAGACTGTGCTAACTGATGTGCAACAAACTGACTTGCCAACGGATGTGCCAATGGAAGATCAACCAACTGATGTGCTAATTGTAGAGCAACAAACTGATGTGCCAATTATGGAACAACCAACTGATGTGCCAACTGATGTGCAACCTGTGCATGCCACTGAATTAGAAGCTAATCACATTAATGCAAGTCAAAGTGGCTCATGTGTGGTAAACATAACTCAGATTGGCTCAAGTCAGGCACAAGCAAAGGAAAAGAAAAGGAAAAAACCTGTCATCAAGTTGAGAAAGAGGCAAAGTGAATGGATTAAGTTGAAGTGTTTTCAAAAGCCAACTGTAGTCAAGGTTCAACTAGTGACCAACCTATAACCTTGACAGAACTTAAAGAAATGACAACTGCGCATGAACATGATTCTAGGCTTGGAGTGTCAACCAGGTCATTGAAGGAAGAAGAAGAAATGACAACTTATTTAGTTATGATGCACATTGTGTGCCACTTTTAATGTTCTGTTTGTGATGTTGACTAGTTTTGTGAAATTTTAATATGCTTGTACTTTTGTATCATACATTTGCACTATATGTGCCATTTTGTATCAGACATATGCACTATATGTGTCATTCTGTATCATATTTTGTTTCTCAATTGTGCATTCTAGCATTGTGCTAATTACGCACTATGCAATATTGTTTCTCAATCGTGCACTATACCATTAGTGTAAACATATTTTAAACAAACATCTAAATCAGACAAAATATTGACACAACATTGATACAAAATCTTTCTCAACCTTAACTTTTCCATTAGATAAAATATTGATACAACATTTTGATACAACCTTAACTAAAACAAATGATTACATTAACTTAATAACTATTGAAAACAACATCCATGACACAACAAGTGCAATATTCAGCCAATAGCTTATGTTCTTCTCCATGACCAACTTTTTCTTAAACTTTTCAATCTTCTTTGAACTAGTTTCTACACCACAATGCTTAACAACTTCACATCATTTTGTCAGATCACATTCACAATATTTAGTGGGAAGCATTTGACTCCATTGATCCTCGCAAACGAAAAAATCACAACCTGTTGTACCCCAAATTTTACCCTTAGATTCTTTGAGCTCTTTTGCATATCATTCTAAGTCAGCAATTTTTGCATTTTTTAGTCAAATATTTCATTGATCATCAACCATACCTTTTTATCCATTTTTATCATTACATGTCACTTAGATTTTTATTTCAATTTATAACTTTTTAGTTTATGCTTTTAATGTAGTATATATTTTTAATTTAGTTTAGTATTAATTTAGTTTTTATTAATTTAGTTTAATTCTATTTTTAATTATGGTTTTTATTTTTGATTTTTGTCTAATTCAATTTAGTTAATTTTTAAAGAAAGAAACTTTACAAAAATGCAAAAAAAAAAAGGGGGTAACAATCGTTTGCCCAAGTCAGTACACTTTGCTACATCAAACTTCCCCCATTACATGCCAATTTTCAAAAGGTGAGAGAATCATTTCAATTGGTGCATTGGACAAGGAGTCATCGTGTGGCAAAGTGCATAGCATGGTTTGTGTTTTCACTACAATATGCTCTCATTCTGAGCCAAATCTGAACCAAATATTCCAGCCACCTACCAAGTACACTTTGTTACCTTTCTCACGAGTTTCCAACATGTACCTTGCCCCAAAACCTGCGAAAGAGAAACAACTTGCTGCACACCAATTTTCTTCCAAAAAAGTACAACAAATCTGGTTGTATTGAGACCCTGCTTTCATGAAATTGTACAACATACACCAGTACAATCCCCAACTACCCTAACCTCTAAAAGCCTTTCCAAAATCTCACACTTTTCCTGCTATTCACAATAAATAACACGCAAACCATCTGCACTAAGCCGTAAAATCTGCACAATTTGTACCACAAACTTCACCAACAAGTTTTCATTTTGAATAAAAAGAAAGGGAGGGATTGGAGAGAAGGGGGACTTACCCGATAACTCCTTGGTTGAAAAATCATTGATAGAAAAGAAAGCCCTCTTTAAAACCAGTCATACAAACACTTAACCTTTCATGTTTTTTTCTTCAACACAGACCCAACTTAGCTATTGCTTCCGCAAAAAAATCACTAATTCATAAGCACACACAACAGTTCACTGAAGCAGCGTTGAAAAAGAGTGGAGTTGGCTCTGTGGATTTTGAAAATTAAGAAAACGCCACTTCCCTTTTTCTTCATCGCTGCATAATTCCAACACTCATCTTATTCCTTTTTAAAACCTCCTCACCATTGGACTTCAAAAGAAAGACTTGACTCCAACCTCTTTTTCGAATCACTTTCATCACCCTGTTTCACAACCTTCATACTTTTATCACCATACACGTTCCAGCTTCATTTCCAAACTTCACCAAACCATAACCTATTTCATGAACACCAAACCTTCAGAAGCAGTTATCCCAGAAGAATTCGATTGAAAGGGCAAAGTCTCACAGAAAAATCACCAGAAATTTCACAAGAACAATTTACATCATCAACAAATAACAATCAGTTTCAGGGTGATGAAGAGAAATGGAAAGGAAAAAAGGGAGTAAAACAAATTAGAACTCGTACCTTCGTCTCAATTTGTCGGCATTGACGGTAATTTTCTTACTTCAGACACTAATATGTTGGTTACTCTGCATCTGGTTTCTTTGTTTTTGGCGACGTTTGCGTTTTGTTCGGTTTGCCGAAGATGAGCCGATACCGCAAGCAAGGATTGATAGAAATTGAGAGATGGATCGTTGAAGACGATGGCTGGCGATGGGAGCTGCGTGCGAACGAGAACGAAGAGTAGGGAATCGTCCTCGCCGGAGATTTCTAAGAGATCGGAGATGGAATCCATGTTCATTGGGGTTTTGTTTTATGCTCAGTTATCAGTGTGAAGTGGATTAGCTTTTGCATTTGTTGAGTGTCTGTGAGAAAGAAGAGCTAAGGAGATTATGATGGAGAACGTTGTTACGAGGAAGATGGATGGAAGAGGAGGGATGTTCGTGTCCCTTTTATTTAGCCGCTGGAGATTAGGATTTAGGGTTCAATCTTTGTGAACCATTGTTTTACCAATAAACCGGGTCGGATGACCCAACCCATCACTGTCTGACCCACACTTATTTTTACTTGGGCTGGGGTATTTGGACTTTTCTAAGTGCACCCTAAATCACCGGCCCCATCCTCCTTTTAATTAGATTTTAGATTTTTATAATTTAATTAGTTTTGTTAGAACTTAGATTAAGTAGTTTTTTAGATTCTCATTTAATTAGTTTTATTTATAATTTATTTTAATTTAGTTTTTAATAAAAATTTAGTTTTTAATTTTAATTTAATTAGTTAATTAATTTTTTTCTTAGGATTAGTTAATTTATTTTTTAATTAAATTTTGGTTTAACTAGACAAATTCTAGATTTGGTGAATTCTTGAAGTCAATTTTATTTGATCCTTGTTAATTCCTAATGTTCACTCTAGATGCCTTTGGTTGTGTTTAAGTCCTGATCCCGATGTCTTATCTTTTTCTGAGTTTTGATGTATCCACTGTACATATTGCTATTCACTTTACCGGAGGTTTCCTCTTTGTTTTTCTGTTCACCGCATTCCAAAGGAAAAGATCCACCCAGTTGACTGCTATGTCATAGACTTGTCCATCACTCTTTTATCTCAAACCATTTCACAAGAGATAGTCATTAATCTCTTCTCCCTTCTAACCTAGGCTTCCCAAAGAGATAGCCATTAATCTCTTCTCTTTCACGACGGTCTAACCCTTCACAATCCCTTTATAAGAGATAGCCATTAATCTCTTTCTCCTAACCAATCAATCCTTACAAGCTTTACTCTCAAGCTTTCCACCCTACTTTCCCTTGGAACCTTGACCACAGTTAAGAGTTCCTCACCCCCATTGAGGGGAACTACGATTGCTCTGATTTCTCAAGTTCACCTTGAGAATACGTAGGCATAGGATTGCGAGATCCTAGCGAACTACCTTTTTCTTTTTCCATCTTTTTCCTTTACATCCGATGCCTTCTCGGATTCCACATTTTCTTTTTACACCCTTAGACCATACTTAGTGTATATACCCTAGGTCTTTACCTTTAGCACTTCTTCCCTTAGCAAGCAAACTTTAACATAACACAAATACTAACAAGAGGTTCCTGTAGAGTACTACAGATACTTAGGGTGCTAATACCTTCCCTTTGTATAACCAACCCCCGAACCTAGATTCTCTTTTTAGGGTTTTCGTTCTTTACCCTTTCCTTTGGATAAATCAAAGCTCGGTGGTGAATTTTATGTTTTGTGATTCAAGTTAATTCAATAGCTTGATATCCGATTCTCACCGCAACAGAAATGGCGACTTCACTGGGGACGCTCCCCCTAAGAGGGTTAAGCCTATCTTGTTTGTATTTGTGTTATTTATATGTTTGCTTGCTTGCACATTTGTATATTTATATCTGTATATATGCCTGTTGTGCTTTGGTTTTCTGTATGCAGGGTTGCTACTATTGAGTGGTGAGATAAGTCCTATACCCGGACTTGAGCGTACACTTGTTATAGGACGATGGTATATTCAAGGAGGCTTTGAGGGAGTCGATTCTTGAAAAAGTTGACTTGAGACACCATCACTCAGTTGAGGCCCTCTTGAGAGTTTAGTCATGTTGAACGAATCCGTTCGTGAAAACGTTACTACTCTCGACCTAGGTGCCTGTGATTCTGAGGACCGTAGTTACCTTTAACCCCACTTGGCCTTTTAGGATGTAGTGCGGTGACCATGATGAAGTCTATTTCTGAAATGGTTGTCACGCGATACTACACCCAGACGAGATTCTCTTGAGAATTTTATTGATTACCGATTCATTCGGGAAGTCGATAAAATCCGAAAGATGGATTGTCGACTCTGGGAACTTCTTAGAACCCTGTTTTACGGATACAGTAACCCTAGTACACACCCTTGGATTAGTTCTTTACCCAGACTCCATGCTGTGATCTCGAACCTTTGATCCTGTTGCATGTGTTTTGCTTCCTGTTTGCATTGCATTACATATCATCTTGCATCTTTGCATGATTCATTGCATGTGTCTGTTTGTCCAGTTACTCATCTCCAGCTGTCTCTATATTCCGAGAGTTTGTATGTGAGTCGTCAAGCTGATTCCTCGACACCGATACAAGACTAGAGCTAACATCAGATGCAGAATGTCAAGAACAACCCTCTGCCAGGGCAAGTGAAGCTTCAGTCGACTTCAGCTCAGCTACTTCTTAAAGACAGGACAACTCATTTTTGTTTTTGATTTTTCACTAGACCTTGTTTCTTGTTGTTTGCATTTTTCTTATTTGTAATAGCTGTTTGCTTCTAACTATGTTTGTACTTTCACAATTAATGAAATAAGCATTTGCAAATTTTTGATTCAATTCATTTGTGTTTGCTATTTACTTCTTAATGCTTTCTCTTTCAAGAAAAATAAAAAATTCTCTTGTCTACTTTCTTTTGATTATGCAAAGATTGGAGGGAGGATGATGAAAACAAAATACTCATAATTGCTGTTGGTATGCTTTCAAATCAAAACTTTGCTGACGATGTAAGGCATTGTTTCAATCCCTAAACACTGGAGAAATAAGGAAGATAATCCCTCTTTAACCCTTTCGAGCCTTGAAGTAGGAGTTTCTTTTCTTTACAAATAAAAACCCGCAATTGTAACCTGGGGCAGGGTAGTTCTCAGTTAACTTGATTGTGCATTCAAATACAAGACACCTTTCAACAAAAAGTTGCACTCACAAGTTTTCCTTCGCACACAGCAAGCAAGTGTCGAAGATGTCTTTCAAGTCAAATGCCAATGATGGTTCACTGTAATCATTAAGCCAGGCAGTCACTAAAAAAAGAGAGTGAAAAAAAATCAAAATAAAAGCCCGCTAAGTCAAAACCTATGAAGGAGACTTAGGCAAAAATTGGGGCATCCCGCTGGCTGTAAGCTCATATGACACAGTTCAGGCAAAAGTTAGGGATAACAAAGATCATTCAAGAGGTTACCAAAATCCTCAAAGATAAAACGAGTTGACTGAGGTCCTCACCAAAAAACAACAAAATGTTGTGAGAAGCAATGACTGCCATTTCAAAGTCCCTTTACTTCTGAACCATCATTACTACCATCAGTGCAATTCCTAACCTATGGGAGCCTGACTGCATAAGATGAGTTAACTGATCATAGGATTGGAAGTTCATCACGGAGATTGGATGAGTCACAAATAAATTTTGAGCCTTTATCCTTTGTTTCTTAAACCGTGAACCAGGCCATGTTACAACCCTCGAAAGACCTAATTGAAGCAAGGTTATTTTGAAAGCATACTACAACAAGGTTGCGTAACCTGACTCCTAAAGATTTTTGCAGATCATTTGTTTTGGTATCACACCTTTTGCTTTACTTTCCACTCCTAAATGTCTTGAACGGCCGTGTTAAGACCAGTGATTAATTTGTTTTGCAATTTGATTTTGATTTCAAAAGTTGTTTGAACTTTGCATTTACCACGTTTGTACAAATACTTTTGTTTGCAAACTAGCTTTCTTCTCAAGGAATTTTCAAACAATTAAGAAATTTGGCCAGTGATCCAATCAGGGGCAAGTTCATTCCATATCCTGTTGAGAATCAGTTCAAGATTTGTGGTTTAATGATGACTTCTCAGAATTGGCTTATACAAAAGATTTTTTCAAAGGCTTATACTGGGGCAAGCTTTCCCAGTGTACAGTAAAACAATCATCTTTCAAGACTCATGCTGGGGCAAGCTTTCTAAGAGCACCATTAAGCAGTCATTTCAGAATCAGACAAGCTGAAGCAATGATCAGCTCATCTACAATAATCAACTAGTATGGGGCAGTTTACTTAAAGAATCCCCAAGCAACTCTTCATCCTTCTTTACGAGGATCATCACCTGATACAGTTTACCAGTGTGGTCGTGATGTTTTCAGCAAAAACATCTCTAGTCCCCAAACAGAATGGCAGTGATCTCCGTGTTGAGGAATCAGTCTTCTAGTATTGTCTTCTCCACAAAAGAGTCGAGCCATGTCGTCAGCATCTGCATATGCATTTGATCATATATCATCTGCATAATTCATATACATATGCATATCATGAGTGTTTCATCCTCATTTACATTTCTCCCGAGGTCGTGTCGTTATCCACGTCTTACCTCATGGTCAAAGTCCAACTACCAAAACGTTACCTGTCCTTTTCATTCAGTGTCATTCCTGAATATTGTCATTCTCTTGCGCATCTGATCCTATTGTTAGATGTTGGTCTTCTCTCATTCCAATGCTATTCCCGGATCTTTATATTCTCTCACTCCAGTGTCATTCCTAGATGTCCATCTCTTATGATCTCCAGTACCATTCCTAGATATCTTGTTCCTCTTGTCTCTTCTAGTGCCATTCTTGGAAGTTTTGCCTCTCTTCTGTAATCCTCATCAGATTTGCTTGGATATCTTTCAGTGCCATTCCTGGATGAGTTTTCTCCTTTGCATTCATTGCCATTCCTGAATGTCTTTATCACTATCATTCGATGTCATTCCTGAATATAGTGATTTGCCTTTACTTTCAGTGCCATTCCTGAAAGTTCACAGTCATTCAATGTTGTCTTGGATATTGTGATTCCTTTCATCCAATGCCTTCTTGGATTTCACCTTTTGTCTCATTTGCATCTGATGCCTTCTCAGATATTATGAGTTTACCTTTCGTTCAAAGCCATTATTGGATGATCGATTTCTTTGCATCCAATGCTGTCTTGGATCCCGGTTTGTTCACCTTTATCTAAAGCCATTATTAGATATTGTGATTGTACCTGTCATCTAAAGCCATTATTGGGTGATTGGTTCCTTTGCATTCAATGCCATTCTTGAATGTAATATTTGTCCACTTTTATCTAAAGCCATTATTAGATATTGTGACTCCTTTACATCCAATGCCTTCTTTAGTTACCTTTGATTCATATTTATCTGATGCTTTCTCAGATATTTTGAGAGTTTGCCTTACATTCAAAGCCATTATTGGATGACTGGTTTCTTTGCATCCAATGCTTTTTTGGATCCCCACTTTGTTCACTTTTATCTAAAGCCATTATTAGATATTGTGAGTTATACCTTTCATTCAAAGCCATTATTGGATGTCCGGTTTCTCTACCATCCGATGCCTTTCCGGATGTGTCTCTCTTTCTGATGTTTTTCCAGATCGAGTCTTTGTTCACTTTTATCTAAAGTCATTATTAGATATTGTGAGTTATACCTTTCATTCAAAGCCATTATTGGATGTCCAGTTTCTCTACCATCCGATGCCTTTCCGGATGTGTCTCTCTTTCTGATGTTTTTCCAGATCGAGTCTTTGTTCACTTTTATCTAAAGCCATTATTAGATATTGTGAGTTATACCTTTCATTCAAAGCCATTATTGGATGACTGGTTTCTTTGCATTCAATGCTATTCTTGAATGCAACCTCTGTTCACATTCATCTAAAGCCATTATTAGATATTGTGTTTATACCTTTCATTCAAAGCCATTATTGGATGACTGGTTTCTTTGCATTCAATGCCATTCTTGAATGTAGTCTCTGTTCACATTCATCTAAAGCCATTATTAGACATTGTGATTTGTACCTTTCGTTCAAAGCCATTATTGAATGTCTGGTGTCCTTTTATCCAGTGCCTTCTTAGATTACCCTTCTTTGCTCACCTTTATCTAAAGCCATTATTAGATATTGTGATTTGTACATTTCGTTCAAAGCCATTATTGGATGACTGGTTTCTTTTGCCATCTGACGTTTCTCCGGATGTGTCTTTCTCTTTTGGCTTTTCTCGAAGATCCCGTTTGAACTCTTCTGTACGAGAAAATCCCAGGAAATCTTTTGTTGATGTCTATCCTTTTATTTCAAATTGATCCACAGTGGAGATCATGTCTTCTTTCTGGTTCTATGCCTAGTAAAGAGTGTACTTTCATTTCCCCAGTGTCGTCCGGTCACCTATAAACCCGTCGTCCATCTCGTTAGACTTTTCCCCAGTGGAGAGCACCTCTCTGGCTCCCATTCCCAGTGAGGACCTGTAGGACTTCCTCTTTATGTTTCTATCCCCGGTGCATCCCTAGAGTCTCCCCATTGAGTCTCTTTTGTTGATCGATCTGTATCCCCCAGTGAGTCTTTCTCGTGGATGCTAACCTTATTCTTCCCCAGTAAGCTCACCTGTGGTGGATTGCCCTTCATCCTTGGTGTTTTGTTTGTCTGCGCCTTTGAATCTATCATGACATCATATCATCATACTAGAAGTCCATGACATGTCAGCATTTGCATGTCTGTTAGTTGTCCTTAGCATCTGCATTCCATCTAAGGGCAACATTTTCGGTTTGCTATATTTAAATACCTTTCACCTTGATCTCTCAAGGATTTCCATCCCTCGTGTCATCCGGTAAAACTATTTAAATAGGGGCAACTATTGTACCCCAAATTTTACCCTTAGATTCTTTGAGCTCTTTTGCATATCATTCTAAGTCAGCAATTTTTGCATTTTTTAGTCAAATATTTCATTGATCATCAACCATACCTTTTTATCCATTTTTATCATTCCATGTCACTTAGACTTTTATTTCAATTTATAACTTTTTAGTTTATGCTTTTAATGTAGTATATATTTTTAATTTAGATTATTTTTATTTTAGTTTAGTATTAATTTAGTTTAATTCTATTTTTAATTATGGTTTTAATTTTTGATTTTTGTCTAATTCAATTTAGTTAATTTTTAAAGAAAGAAACTTTACAAAAATGCAAAAAAAAAAAAGGGGTAACAATCGTTTGCCCAAGTCAGTACACTTTGCTACATCAAACTTCCCCCATTACATGCCAATTTTCAAAAGGTGAGAGAATCATTTCAATTGGTGCATTGGACAAGGAGTCATCGTGTGGCAAAGTGCATAGCATGGTTTGTGTTTTCACTACAATATGCTCTCATTCTGAGCCAAATCTGAACCAAATATCCCAGCCACCTACCAAGTACACTTTGTTACCTTTCTCACCAGTTTCCAACATGTACCTTGCCCCAAAACCTGCGAAAGAGAAACAACCTGCTGCACACCAATTTTCTTCCAAAAAAGTACAACAAATCCGGCTGTATTGAGACCCTGCTTTCATGAAATTGTACAACATACACCAGTACAATCCCCAGCCACCCTAAACTCTAAAAGCCTTTCCAAAATCTCACACTTTTCCTGCTATTCACAATAAACAACACGCAAACCATCTGCACTAAGCCGTAAAATCTGCACAATTTGTACCACAAACTTAACCAACAAGTTTTCATTTTGAATAAAAAGAAAGGGAGGGATTGGAGAGAAGGGGGACTTACCCAATAACTCCTTGGTTGAAAAATCATTGATAGAAAAGAAAACCCTCTTTAAAACCAGTCATACAAACGCTTAACCTTTCATGTTTTTTTCTTCAACACAGACCCAACTTAGCTACTGCTTCCGCAAAAAAACCACTAATTCATAAGCACACACAACAGTTCACTGAAGCAGCATTGGAAAAGAGTGGAGTTGGCTCTGTAGATTTTGAAAATTAAGAAAACGCCACTTCCCTTTTTCTTCATCGCTGCATAATTCCAACACTCATCATATTCCTTTTTAAAACCTCCTCACCATTGGACTTCAAAAGAAAGACCTGACTCCAACCTCTTTTTCGAATCACTTTCATCACCCTGTTTCACAACCTTCATACTTTTATCACCATACACGTTCCAGCTTCATTTCCAAACTTCACCAAACCATAACCTGTTTCATGAACACCAAACCTTCAGAAGCAGTTATCCCAGAAGAATTCGATTGAAAGGGCAAAGTCTCACAGAAAAATCACCAGAAATTTCACAAGAACAATTTACATCATCAACAAATAGCAATCAGTTTCAGAGTGATGAAGAGAAATGGAAAGGCAAAAAGGGAGTAAAACAAATTAGAACTCGTACCTTCGTCTCAATTTGTCAGCATTGACGGTAATTTTCTTACTTCAGACACTAATATTTTGGTTACTCTGCATCTGGTTTCTTTGTTTTTGGCGACGTTTGCGTTTTGTTCGGTTTGCCGAAGATGAGCCGATACCGCAAGCAAGGATTGATAGAAATTGAGAGATGGATCGTTGAAGACGATGGCTGGCGACGGGAGCTGTGTGCGAACGAGAATGGAGAGTAGGGAATCGTCCTCGCCGGCGATTTCTAAGAGATCGGAGATGGAATCCATGTTCATTGGGGTTTTGTTCTATGCTCAGTTATCAGTGTGAAGTGGATTAGGTTTTGCATTTGTTGAGTGTCTGTGAGAAAGAAGAGCTAAGGAGATGATGATGGAGAACGTTGTTACGAGGAAGATGGATGAAAGAGGAGGGATGTTCGTGTCCCTTTCATTTAGCCGCTGAAGATTAGGATTTAGGGTTCAATCTTTGTGAACCATTGTTTTACCAATAAACCGGATCGGATGACCCAACCCATCACTGTCTGACCCGCACTTATTTTTACTTGGGCCGGGGTATTTGGACTTTTCTAAGTGCACCCTAAATCACCGGCCCCATCCTCCTTTTAATTAGATTTTAGATTTTTATAATTTAATTAGTTTTGTTAGAACTTAGATTAAGTAGTTTTTTAGATTCTCATTTAATTAGTTTTATTTAGAATTTATTTTAATTTAGTTTTTAATAAAAATTTAGTTTTTAGTTTTAATTTAATTAGTTAATTAATTTTTTTCTTAGGATTAGTTAATTTAGTTTTTAATTAAATTTTGGTTTAACTAGACAAATTCTAGATTTGGTGAATTCTTGAAGTCAATTTTATTTGATCCTTGTTAATTCCTGATGTTCACTCTAGATGCCTTTGGTTGTGTTTAAGTCCTGATCCCGATGTCTTATCTTTTTCTGAGTTTTGATGTATCCACTGTACATATTGCTATTCACTTTACCGGAGGTTTCCTCTTTGTTTTTCTGTTCACCGCATTCCAAAGGAAAAGATCCACCCAGTTGACTGCTATGTCATAGCCTTGTCCATCACTCTTTTATCTCAAACCATTTCACAAGAGATAGCCATTAATCTCTTCTCCCTTCTAACCTAGCCTTCCCAAAGAGATAGCCATTAATCTATTCTCTTTCACGACGGTCTAACCCTTCACAATCCCTTTATAAGAGATAGCCATTAATCTCTTTCTCCTAACCAATCAATCCTTACAAGCTTTGCTCTCAAGCTTTCCACCATACTTTCCCTTGGAACCTTGACCACAGTCAAGAGTTCCTCACCCCCATTGAGGGGAACTACGATTGCTCTGATTTCTCAAGTTCACCTTGAGAATACGTAGGCATAGGATTGCGAGATCCTAGCGAGCTACCTTTTTCTTTTTCCATCTTTTTCCTTTGCATCCGATGCCTTCTCGGATTCCACATTTTCTTTTTACACCCTTAGACCATACTTAGTGTATATACCCTAGGTCTTTACCTTTAGCACTTCTTCCCTTAGCAAGCAAACTTTAACATAACACAAATACTAACAAGAGGTTCCTGTAGAGTACTACAGATACTTAGGGTGCTAATACCTCCCCTTTGTATAACCAACCCCCGAACCTAGATTCTCTTTTTAGGGTTTTTGTTCTTTACCCTTTCCTTTGGATAAATCAAAGCTCGGTGGTGAATTTTATGTTTTGTGATTCAAGTTAATTCAATAGCTTGATATCCGATTCTCACCGCAACACAACCACTCTGTAAATATGTTTAACATAAATAAATACAAAGAAAAACATGAAAATACACTTATCACTAAATTTCTACATTTCCAGAATTTTTCAATTTGGGTTATCAATGGTGTTTGATACTTACATCTTCATGGGTTGATTACATCTACATCTTGGCAAGCTTATTCCACTTGAGATGCCAACAGATGATGTTTTGCTTCCACCCATGATTCAAACCACGATGGACTAGCAGACAGAAAAGATGAAGAAATGTGAAAAATGTCTTGGCCTACGAACCCTAACAGATGGAATAGATGAAGAAAATGGAAGAAATGAGAAAGGAGAAGAAATGAAACCCTAATAAATTGAGATTGGGAAGAAATGCCATGGTGGCACACGAAATATGTAGAAAAAAATAATGCCATGGTGTCACGCTAAATAGGTTCCACGCTGGCAAGTTGAGAGAATCTTGGGTAAAATGTGGCAATCGGGGGCCTAAGTGGCGAGATCTAGGTATTACGAGAGGATTAATTTTTTTTAGGGGACAAAAGCGAATCTCGCAAACTTTGCAGAAGGTGTGGTGTATTTAACCCATAATAATAATAAATAGGAAAAAAGGGTGATGCACTGACAGTGTAAATTTTTTTTACACTGTCAATCAATGACGACCATGCATCCCGCCAAGTCATACTGAAAATTTTAAACTAACTAAATGACATGACAGAATGATATATTCCTATTGAATGACCGCGTAAAACATTTTTAACAATTAAACCCTAATAAATATTATTATTACATTTTAAATTTAAATTATTTATTAAAATATTTTAATTATTATTATTGGTTTAATAACGTGACATGTACAACCAGAGAATAAGATCAATTTTTAGTATGTCATATCATATAAATAGAAGTGATCACTAAAAAACACATAAGTTAATAAAGACGAATTAAATAGCTGATTTTATTTAGAAAAAATACTAAAATAGTTAGAAAAAATAATATAGGAAAATAAAAAAATGCATTTAAGCAATTAATTATTGTGGTCACTTAAAAGCAATGGAAAAAAGTTTTTACTTAATTAAAAAATTGTATCAAACGACTAAACTTTGAGTTATTGAATGAATTGGCATGGTAATAGCAATACTATGATTTTAGTGAGTAAACACAAATACATAATTTGATATTGTAAATTGAAATTGTAAAATGAAAGTTGAGCCCTGAAAGGAGAAGATGCTGATGATGTCAAGTGGAGTGCTCTTGATGCCATCATGCTTTTGCTCTTGTTGGAAATGGAAACTCTACGCTCCTCCTCCTCCTCCTACAACGGCGGTAGGTAACCTTGGAATTGAAATTAACTCTCTCCTCCATTTATTTACCCATTGCTCAACTCAATTGCAGGAATCGGTTTCGCGGAAGCGCAATCACCGTGGGAGTGTGAAGGTGTTTTGTCAAAAAAGGGAAAATGTTAATTCTTCTTATGACTTCGATCCCGAGCTACGGTCGGCGCTTGAACTTGCTACGGAGTCAGAGTTATGTGAAATTCAAACTATCCTTTTCGGCCCAAGGTGTGTGTGTCACTGCCTACTCTTGTTTTCTCTTCTTCAATCTTTTCTCATAACTCTTATTTATCATCATCAGCTACTTCAGTCCTTTGCTCAAATCCATCCCATTCACAACTCCAACAACAACCGCCCTCGACGAACTTGATCCATCCATGATTGAACAAGACATTCAACTACGCCAACAATTTATAGCCACACTCGAGTCCCGCTTTTTCTACTTAGCCGCCGATGCACGCTCAACATTAAGGGGTTGGAGACCGACTTACAGAAATGTCCTGCTTCACCTAACGAGTAAATTAAATATTCCTTGCTCAACCAAACTCTCATCTCACGACCTTGAACTTGAAATATTCCTCCACCTTTTACACTACAACTCTAAGTAAGTAATCGACCTTTTTTTTTATATCAAAATCAATTTTCTATACTTCTCTAACTAATGCTTCAATATTCTTCTAGTCAACAATCAGGAAACCATACACCCTTATTGGATGTATCCACCAAGTCTAATGCTCAGGGAACTCTGCAGCTTGGACTCGATCAATGGAAAATGCACTCAAAAGTTGGAACACAAGACTTTCAATCTCTTCTTTTCAAGGTTCTTTTTAATTATTCACTTTACGCTACACTATCTTTTCTATTGTAAACTTTAGGTGATGTTTTCTTTTCATTTTTTTCATCCACAGGGAGGTGGTATACTTACATTGGCAAAGATCTATCAGTTGGTAAAACAATATATTTCTGTTTTATTTATTCTCCATGTTTAATATATCTCCAAAAGAAAGCATTTTGGCTTTTTTTTTCCCACTTCTTCATGACTAGAAGATGAATTGCAGTTGGCGGGGAAATTATCGGGAAAAATGATTGGAGAAGCTGCTAATTACCAGGTTAAGAAAGAGTTATTGAAGAAGGTATGCATTGGTACCAGTAGCTGTTTTCGTAGCGTGAACAATCTTTCTCAACAATAACTTATACATGTATTTCGCTCTAAATGATTTCTAGGGTGGACACTTAGCTTTGATCAATTTAGAATCCAGAACTGCTTTGCTTGCAGCAAAACAGGTGCCTTACATCATAATTTCATTTACTTCTTTTGTTGTCAATTATTTCATAAAAAATGTTTTTCATAGTCATGAATGTGCAAAATATATTTCCTGATTGATAGACAAATTTGACTATTTGAAGACAAAACATATTATGTTGTAAGCAATATTTTGGAACTTCAACTTCTTAAGCACCGTTAAATAGCTAAACATGAAATGAGTTTAAATTTAGACTCTTTGTCATCGTAGAACCTTGTAGTAAGATGTAGGTGTACGAATTCACTCTTAGCATTAAAATTATTCTATAGGTAAATACTCGGTTCAGCCTATTTATTTTGATATTTCTGAATCTGCTTAATCATAATACTATTACTGTTTTTTTTTTAAAATTGGGGAAGGGGGAATTCACACTAATCACAGTGGCACTAATGCTCATTTTACAGCCGTTCCGGGTGGGATTTATTCTTTGTCCCTTAAGGGTACAAAGTCAACCTTAGCACTGAGCAGACACCTCTCGGACCTAATATTATTATATAGTTTAGTTCTAATATAAAAGGAAAAAAAATGTAAATATCAACATAACATTAATTATTTTTTCAAAAATAATTTACGTTACGTTGATATTTACAAAAATAGTTATTTTCTTCGTCTCTTACTCGTGTATTTTGTTTTATTTTATTTTTTCAAAAATAAGTTGGTGTTTCAGTTTGTGTTGATTTTATACTTTTTTTATCATCTAAAATTTGATCTGTTCTAGGGTTTTCTTGGTGCTGCATCAAGATATCTGGGTTTTAGAAGCATGCTCACATTACTTGGACCTGTGTATGTCCTACACCTTGTTTTAATGACTTCAATTTCTAGCAGTTTTGTATCTGTGTACACATATAACTTTTCTTTAATTGAATAAGTAACAAATTAAATCGGAAATTAATTATTTGTTCAACAACTTGAAAGTATTTTCTCATTAGTTTGAATTAGTTTCATAGATACCATGATTTGTTTCATGATAATTCATGTTTAAGGAAAAAATCATTGACTTCTACATTTTCTGTTATGGTTTAACTTTATAGTTTTTGGTCGTTTCACTGATAAAACCACCAGACACATTTAGATATTATCATATTAATAACAGCCTCAGCTTCAGTGCTTGTTCGTAATTTATTTTGAAGGATTTATTATATTTGTTTGTTGGTTATATGAATAGATCTGTCATCGCTCTTAATGATTATCACAACTTTATAATTGAGATTTGTGCAAGGTTTTCTCTACATCATAGGTCCTTTTACCATATTGTGCATGAAGCAAATCAAATTCCCTTACCCCAAATCCCCCAAATCCCCCAAATCCCCCAAGAAAACTACCTCTGGAACTTCAATTCTTTACCTAGGACAACCTCTCTATCTCACTCTGCTCCACGAGTAATGCATATGATAGACCCACATTAATGACAAGCCCATTAATGATGTGTGTATGCTTAAGCATATTTACACTTCTAAGCTTTGCCATTAAAACCATCGTCCAGGCACTGGAAATCAACAATAAATGTCATGATTGTGGTGTGAGAACAGACTTAGAACCCTAGACTTGGAACCTTAGAACCTTTAGGGTGTATATATAATATGGATTATAACCTGCTATCTCTTCAATGACTATGGAAGCAGTGTTTGGAAAGGGGAGGGGTGGCCAAGAGTCATGTGCGGGATGTAGCGGCAATATGTGTGATTGATGTAGGAAGGCCGAAAACATTTTAATAATTTCTACATTATTTTATTTTATTTTTGTTTTGGACTAAAAGTCCATTAGAGTTTCTTTTTCTGTTTTATTTCTGTTTTGAATTAAAAGCCTATTAGGGTTATCTTTGATCATAATAAAATTCAAGAGTTTATTTTCTCTTTCTGGTGGATTCTAGAGTTCTATTTGACACGGTTGTTGCTTGCAAAGAATGAAGCAATTGATGCTGGAGCGTTTTTACTGGAGGATTATGAACAAATTCTTTATAAGATGTATATTGAGTGTGTTCAGGGTAAGAGAACTGTGACAAAATATACAGCTGAGTTCCTGCGTCTTCCTGAGCGCAATGAATTGGAAGAATCAGAGAGCCAGAAAGTGACTCAATACATTAATGGCTTAAAGGGGTCCTTGCATGAGAAGATGGGTTTACAAATTGTATGGACCGTGGTTGAGACATCCAATCTAGCTTTGAAGTCAGAATTGATGGAGAAATCCCTTAGAAATTTCTCATCTTTTAGGTATTCGCCCTAGAATAACTTTGAATCAGTAGGCAACAAGAAAAAGAGTGTAGCAACCATGAATTCCAACCCTGAGAATAAGGGACTAGCAGCCCTAGCGGTGCGTAGCACGATAAAGCACCACTCCAGAGGCAGAATAATCCATATGCTAAACCCACTGGAGACACATGTTATCGTTGTAATGGAAGAGGTCACAGATCAAATGCTTGTCCAACAAGGAGAGTCGCTATTGCAGAAGAAATGGAAGAGGAAGAGGAAAGAGAAGGACATGCAATTGAGAATGATGAATATGCAGGGGTTGAGTTTGCAGAGGAAGAATCTGATGAAAGGGTAAATTTTATGTTAGAATTTTACTAGCATCCAAAGATGAAGGGCAGCGCAAGAATTTGTTTAAAACACACTGTTCTATCAAGAACAAGGTCTGTAATCTGATTGTGGATAGTGACAACATGGAGAATCTGATGTCACAGAAATTAGTAGATTATTTGAAGTTGTTCACAGAACCCCATGAGAAGCCATACACCCTCGGTTGGGTAAGTAAGGGCTCCCAAGTTCGACTAATACTAACCAGCAGAGTTCCTATCTCCATCGAAAAACATTACAAAGAAGAGGTACTCCGTGATGCTCTTGATATGGGTGCTTATCATACTTGGTAGGCATTGACATTTTGATAATGATATCACATATCGAGGACGAGATAACGCAATGATGTTTACTTGTGGCACATTTAAAATTGCTATGACTCCTATTTTGCACTTTGTTAAGAATTTAGGAGGAAAAAAGTCTAGTTTGGTGATGACGCAAAGTTAAAAAGAGCTTGAGGCTATTAAAGAAGCTAAAGTGCTGATGAGTGCTGTAAACGAGGAAACAACAATTTCAAAAAGTGTTAGGGATCCTAGAGGATTTCAAGGAGTTGACTGCAAATGAACTACCAAACAATTTGTATCCTATGCAAGATAAACGCAGGAAAGTTAAAGTTTTCAACGTGTTTATCTTGCATAAGAGGCAAATCGTTTGGTAGATGATGTGATGATGTTTTTGCGTAAGGAGAGGTTTCCATTTGGTACTTACAGCAAACTTCAACAACGTAAGTATGACCCGTTCAAAGTGACCCGAAAGATCAATGATAATGCTTGGATTTCATGAATATATCCAATACTTTCAATGTTGTTGACATTTATGAGTATCAAGCAGATGAAACTCTTTATCAAGAAGAGAACTCGGGGTTGAGTTCTTCAAAGGTGAAAGAGACTGATGTAAGAAGACCGAAAACAACATTTTAATAATTTCTACAATTTTCTATTTTATTTTTGTTTTGGACTAAATGTCCATTAGGGTTTCTTTTTCTGTTTTATTTCTATTTTGAATTAAAAGTCCATTAGGATTTCTTGTGCATTGGGTGTGACCGTCAAAGTTATCTTTGATCATAATAAAATCAAGAGTTTCTTTTCTCTTTCTGGTGTGGATTCCAGAGTTCTATCTAACAGGGTTGTCGCTTGCAAACTTGAATTTTCATTTTAGGTTTAGCGCTTGCTAATCCATAATATTTCTGACCGAGTGAGTGATTATGAAAAGGGACCACCCTAAAAATGCAGAGGTTGGATGGCGGGGTGGGAGGAGGAAGTGAGAGAGATCATTGTACCTCTGATGCACATATTTAGTCTGGACTAGTAATTTATAAATTTGTAGATCTAATGTTTTATGTGTTGTGCATCTGGCAAACCATTTTTTATGTGTACCACATGGTCCCTTGCTTTTATTTGTGTGTCAAATGGAGTTTGTTTTTTTATTTTTTATTTTATTTTTAATTTCAGTTTATCTTAGCTGTCGCTAGACATCAATGGATTCTCTACCTTCCACATTTGGTGACTTTTGTGGGAGAGAGATTTATGATTAAAATAAATTCTTTGCATGAAATAGAATAATTGGTAGTGAGAAAGTTACCAAAGGTGGAGGAGTATACGACTGAAAGGTAGAAAATGCCGACGGATAGACACCTTTCTGTTGAGTTGTCTGGGAACTCCGTTCACCGTTTCTTTTTTCACTACAATGTACCATTAAGATTTATCAGCTGCATATCTATTCTCTCCTTGCACTCATGTTTTATCACTGTTTGAGGTATTTTAAACGTTGTTTCTGATTAGTTTTTTTGGCATTTGGAACAGGCTTTGGGGAACATTTCTGGCTGATCTGGTTATTCAAATGCTGGGAACAGATTATGCTAGAATCTTGCGAACAATTTATGCTTTAGCTCAGGCAAAACATTTATATGCTCTATTCTAACTTGTCTGCCCGACTCTGTGTTTTGCTTATTTGGTGATTTATTATGCGCACCTATGCTCTTTTAATATACTCCCACCTCCATATTTCTTCAGATTTGCCTCTCAAACTTAACATATTGATCTTTGGGGCAAAAGATGATATTGGCAAATCTATATGTTTTATATGTAATAACATGATAATTTTGCCTATCATAGCCACGAAGCATTACTTGATAGTTTTCTGACTTCCACTTTTGGTTCTTTGTTTTTGCTTCAGATTCGTGTCATCCGCACATATAAGCTGCCATCTGAGATCGCCGAGGAATAGCCAAGTTGTTCCTTTCATGGGTGGTGGTTGGGAAATATGTTTGATTTTGAGCTCGTTGAAAATTTTGAAGTTTCATGTAGCTAACACAAGCACCACTCTTAAAATCTGTAAATATCTCCATATTGGTCTTCATGCATATATTTTTGCTGCTGAATTAAGTCATTCCTCTGAATATTTATTGTTTTTTAGTAAATAATTCAAAGATGGAATACTTAATTTTATATTGTATAATGCTATACTTTTTGCTGAATTAAAAATATTGTTTAGACTAAATTAGTGTTTTTGTCGGTTAACTTAATTTTAAATTTCCCTTTGGTCTTTTAAGTTTTTTTTTTTTTTTTTTTTTTTTTTCAATTTGGTCTCATAACATTCATTCCCCAAATAATATATCTAGGGTTTCACTTTCATACTATTTCTTCTCTAAGCGAAATGGATGTGAAGCATAGAAAGAGTACCAAATTTCTGGATTTGGATCCTCTGCAGGTTTTCTCTGCTGCTTCCATTCAGCCATCAATCTAAACAATTTTCAAAGCATCTTTTATCGCCATCAATCTAAACAATTTTCAAAGCATCTTTTATCTAAACAATTTTTATCAATTTTTCAGCCACTAAATGAAGAATGAGAAAGATGGCAGAAGAGAAACCAAATTCCCTCTTCCACTTACTCAATTCTTTTGGGAGCCACAAAGGGATTTTTTTAAAGCACTCTATATATTAATAGGGCACCACGTGAAAATATAAGAATGTCCACAAAATATTTTAAGTCAATAGAAGTTTAATTTAATGTGAAAAAATTACAGATGTGCATTTTCGTAAACATTATAGAGATTCATTTTCGTAAACATTATAGAGATGCATCTTCGAGCGGTGCTTGTACATAATGTGTCAGAACCATTCTTCTTTCTCATTTGTTAATTTTTTTTTCCTAAAAAATCTCCCTCAAAATCACATTGTCTCAAAATCAATCGAGCAACATCAAAGCTTCTTCGATCATCAGCAGACTACATCAAAAATCTCATTCAACTACATCAACTTCAAAGATTCTTCACTTTTTGTAAGTTTTTTATTATTGTAAATTATTTTGAATTTTTGTATAAATTTTTAGAAATTGATGATTATGGTTGATAGAGACGACATGTTGAAGGACGACAAGATTGCACAATATGCATCTTTTCGGAGGGAAAAGGGCCAGGTTTCGCCGGCTCATGTTCCCTCTGCCTGGTTGATGTGGAGACGTCGATTTCTGTGACTCATATATCTCCATCTTTTTGCCATAGGAGACAGGTGTCACCTAGTGACGCATCACTACCTCCATCTTTCCGTAGGCGACATGTTTCACCTACTAAAGCAGTAAAGGTACCCGAGTCACCGGAGGTACCTTGATCATTAGAGGCGTCAGTGCCACCCCAGGCACCGGAGGGGCCTCAGGCTTATGAGGCAGCAAATGTATTTAGAGGAGGTCCGTTAGAGTTGTCACTATTGCCTCTTTACCCTGACCATACCGCCAAACATATATGGGATAAAGAGGTAAGATTAGTTGGATTTATTCTTTTTGAAATACGTTTATTATTACGTTACAAGTTTCTGACGATGCTTTATTTTTCTGCAGGATTGTGATTCGCTGAAATTCAATAACCATGACGGAAGATTATTGGCTTACACAACCCACTGACGAGTGGTTTCAGTCTGCTTTACAACTATCTGTGATGAAGGACTTATGTAAGACCGTTTAAAACGAGTCTTTCAAAGAGGGATGCATGAGGCGTATTTTGAAATATTTCAGAGATGTATATTCGGATTTGTGTTTACAAAATATGTTGGCGTGACCCAATGGGATGCATGTGATGTGTTTTGAAATATTTCACAGGTGCATTTTCGGATTTGTGTTTACAAAATATGTTGGCGTGGTTCAATGGGAAGCATATGATGTATTTTGAAATATTTCAGAGATATCTCCGGATCAGTTGTAACTTGTAACATTTTAACTTAAGACAATGATGCGTCCTAGATGTATCTTCGAAATCTGAAGGACATTTGTGTTTTTCGTAGAATTTTTTCTTCCCCGGATGTTTTTCTTTCCTTTTTGACCTATTTGATTTGGTTTTGTAAAACAGTGTTTTTAAAATTTGAAAATAAAAAAACTTGTTTAATAGTCTAATTTTATATAATTGTTTTCTCTATTTAAAAGTTAAAAAAAAATTAAAAAACTAAAATATATTTTAAGAGTTTTGATTTTTAATTTTAAAAATTGTGAAGAGGAAAAACGAAAAAAAATATATGTTTTTTTTAATGACAAATTTATACTATTATATAATTTTAAAATAGTTTCTAAAAATAAATTTATAAACATGTTTTCTTTTATTTTTCTTCTTAAAAATTAATTTTTTAAATTAATTTATAATTTTTAAAAATTAAAAACTAAAACTCATTTTAATATTCAAAATTCAAACTCTAAAATCTCCTTGGGGTCTGGTTAAATGCTTTAAATATGATACTAACAAAAGCGACCTAACAATAACATATTCAATTGTGTTCCCACACGAGGTCAGTTGTGATCCTAAAGAATGTACTTCCAATTATATTTGAATGACAATATTAAGATGATGACCAGAGAATAATTTAAATACATAAGTTATTATCAAATTAAAAAAAAATACCAACTTAATATTTAATTTTATGGTTGTTCTGGACTGGGCGTAAGGCTGGCCTATTGTTGGGCACGACCCAACCCAAATCATCGTCAGGGAGGGCCTAATTAAGGTTCAGCCCATCTGCACATCTGAAGAACTTCCACGCGTCTCCTCCACGGAATCCACGTGGTCCCCACGTGGGGACCCGCCATCAGACAACTACCCCTTCTGAGAGAACTGGTCAGCCGACCTTTCGAAGATTTTTCCTACGCCACATAAACCCTGACAATTACTCGTATTGGGACTTGCGATCCAACCCAATGCAAAGTAATCGTTGGCCCTGCGCTGGGGGCACATTATAAAAACCCTCTTTCACTAGAGGGTCAGATATTCCATTCTTTACATTCTTTCTCTGTACTTGGCTGTTTACTCCGTCTCTGACTTTGGCATCAGAATACCTTGTAGGTACACCCCCCACCTTCTCACCACCATCGGAGAATAACGAAACTCACGACGTGTTGCTGGCTGTTGATCCATTTCTAATAAATTTTTAATTTTGATAATTTATAATCTTTATTTTACATAAAAATGAAAACATGAATATTCTATATGAATTACAATTATATTAAACTAATAATTTTAATATAAATAAATTATTAATGATTATAAATTCTATTGTTAAAAAAATTAATTTAATTTTTTTCTTGTGCTAGTCTTTCTTATATAAAAGACTTTAAAATAAATTAATAATGAAAGACTTTATTTTAACCAACATAAAAAACAAAAAAGTTGACAATATGATTCATAAAAAGAGAATTTAAAATTCATTTTTTTTAAATCTATTCTTTTTCTATATTTGATATTTTAAACTAATATTAAAAAAAAAATTATAATAAAATAAAAATTATAAAATTGAAATTTAACTTTGTCTAAAAAATATACTCTTTTAAAAATGTTACAACTGAAAATGTACATTTTAATATAATTACATTTTAAAAATTAGAATAGGCGTTACATATATAAATATGAACCATTTGATCTAATTATTTGATGCAGTATAAAAATTTAATCTTTAATCACTACATATAATCTTTCTTTCTTTTATATGACGTTGATTCTATAAAAATTTTACCTCATACCCCATCATTTATTCCTCTATCTCTACATTATATTTTTTTTACCAAAATAACCTCATATAGATAAGTGCAAATTTTTTCTAATTTAATTATTTGATCCACAATTTAATAAATAAATCTATCTTTAAAAGCTGTTTTATTAATATTCTCAGCAAATATGGCAAATATTATCTATACTATTATATAATCTTATAATGTCTCCATCAAAGATTTTCTGCTAAATTTTTTTCTTTAATTAATTAATTAAATATAAATATATTTATTATTAACTCCATTTAAAATTTCCGACTAACTCATTTTTATATTTTAAATAATTATTAATTAACAAATGTAATAAGACACGTTCTAATTTTTTTTAAAATGCAGCCACCTACCAAAAATTAATTAAATATAAATATATTATTATTACCTCCATCATTTAAAAATTCTAACTAAGTCACATTCTTATATTTTAAATAATTATTAATTAACAAATGCAATAAGACACTCTAGAATTTTTTTTAAAATGCAGTCACCTACCAATAATATGTTAACATAGTAACTACCCAGCATAACTTTTCTCTTCATTTTATTAATTAACTTTTTATTATTAATAATTAAATATTATTATTATTAATTAAATGATAATTAAATTAAAATATTTAACATGTTTATTTCTCAAATTTCTCACCGCTCAACACTCTCTATTTATATCATACAAACAATTAATATCTCTCCACTCGTAACATCTCTTTAACCCCACATTAATAGGACACATAGTAATATTAAATTAAAAAATAAAAAATAAAAAAAATTAGACATATAATGCAAACCTTAAATTTACTTAATACAAAAATAAATTAATAAATATAAGTCATGAAATGGTTAAAGTTTTTTATAGCCCCGCTAATTTCATTTATATCTTCCCACTAATCAAATTTATAACATCTCTTTCACAAAATTATCTTCCCACTAATCAAATTTATATCTCATAAATTTATACATTTATTTTACTATTTACTAGCTTTAAAATGAAATTAGTGGAGCTATAAAAAACTTTAACCGTTTCATGACTTATATTTATTAATTTATTTTTGTATTAAGTAATTTTAAGGTTTGTATTATATGTCTAATTTTTTTTTTTTATAATTTAATATTACTATGTGTCCTATTAATATGGGGTTAGAGAGATGTTATGAGTGGAGAAAGGTTAATTGTTTGTATAATATAAATATAGAGGGTTGAGCGGTGAGAAATTTGAGAAATAAACATGTTAAATATTTTAATTTAATTATTATTTAATTAATAATAATAATATTTAATTATTAATAATAAAAAGTTAATTAATAAAATGAAGAGAAAAGTTATGCTAGATAGTTACTATGTTAACATATTATTGTTAGGTGGCTGCATTTTTACAAAAAATTAGGAGTGTCTTATTGCATTTGTTAATTAATAATTATTTAAAATATAAGAATGTGACTTAGTTAGAAATTTTAAATGATGGAGTTAATAATAAATATATTTATATTTAATTAATTTTTGGTAGGTGACTGCATTTTAAAAAAATTTTAAGACATGTCTTATTGCATTTGTTAATTAATAATTATTTAAAATATAAGAATGAGTTAGTCCGAAGTTTTAAATGGAGTTAATAATAAATATATTTATATTTAATTAATTAATTAAAGGAAAAAATTTTAGCGGAAATTTTTTGATGAAGACATTATAAGATTATATAATAGTATAGATAATACTTGCCATATTTGTTTAGAATATTAATAAATCAGTTTTTAAAGATAGATTTATTTATTAAATTGTGGATCAAATAATTAAATTAGAAAAATTTTGCACGAGAATATTTTGGTAAAAAAAAAAATAATGTAGGGATAGGGGAATAAATGATGGGGGATAAGGTAAAATTTTCTAATTCAAATATTTTTTAAAATATTTGTTCATTTAAAAATATAAATGATCAATTAAAATTTTCATATTAAAAGAAATTAGATGACTCGGATTTGGAGTTTAGAGTTAATATAACCTTTCTTATAAACCGAACAAATTGAATTATACGTGTTAAAATTCAATTCATTTAATTAATAAGTTTAATCTTATCAAAAATTAGTTGTCGTATTCAAAATTAATATATAGTACAGGTTTTTAGGTGTCTAAGTTTAGGTAATAAGAATGATACACAGGTGTCACCTAATGTAGCGCGTTAAGATTTGGTATTTAAATAAATTGGGGGAATTGATGAAGACACAACACGATCGATACCTCTGCCCGTTACTGGTTGCGTTTTCTTCTTTCTTTCTCTGCCTTTGATATCAATTGAATAACAAAATGTCTACCCTTGTTCTACCACCTGTTCCTCCTTCTCCTAAAGATGATGCCATGCAACTTCACCGTGCTTTCAAAGGTATTTCAATCTATCTTCAAATCATTTATTTCAATATTAGGTTTAATTCATTTCATTTTATTTATTTTTGACAATTCTCTTTATGCATTCTGGGAGGTTTAATTGATTGATTTGCTAGGTTTTGGGTGTGATACCAGCGCTGTTATCAATATACTTGCTCATAGAGACGCTGCTCAGCGCGCCTATCTCCAGCAAGAATACCGATCCATCTATCATGAGGATCTTATCAAACGATTGACTTCCGAGCTTACTGGCAAATTGGAAAATGCTGTTCTTCTTTGGATGCATGACCCTGCCGGACGCGACGCTGTTATCCTCAGGCAGTCTCTCACCGTCACCAAAATTCTTGACGCTACCACTGAGGTTATTTGTTCCAGAACTCCAGCCCAGCTTCAATATTTAAGGCAGATTTACCATGCCAAATTCGGCATTTTTCTTGATCATGATATCGAAAGAAATACCTCCGGGGATCATAAAAAGGTCTCTCTTCTTTCCTACCATGCCATTAGTTACGCACTTTCTGTTGTTTATTTTTTTATTTGATTACCTTGCCCAGATTTTACTTGCATATCTAAACACACCACGCCACGAAGGCCCCGAGACTAATAGAGAAATGGCTGAGAACGATGCCGTGGTTCTGTATAGAGCAGGTGAGAAGAGGCTGGGGACGGATGAGAAAACTTTTGTGCAAATATTCAGTGGACACAGTGCCGCTCAGTTGGCTCTCATAAATCAGTGTTACAATGCCAAGTATGGACATTCATTGAAAAAGGTATTCTAAACCCCTTTTTTATAACGTTAAGCATAGTCTTTGTCCTTATCCAAGCTGAATTTATACCAGGCAATCAAGAAGGAAACATCTGGGCATTTTGCTCACGCACTTTCGACAATAGTCCAATGTGCCGAGAATCCTGCTAGGTATTTCGCAAAGGTATTATTCCCTTTGACATTGATTTTAAATAATTTATTCGCGTATTTCCATTAACTTGAATATAGAAAAGAAAAATACAATTTGCATACTCTTACAATTTGAATGTATTTTGTATGTACAACAACATGCTCAAGATATATTAGTAACATTCCTTTTTTCATTGAAAGTTCTGTTAGTAATGTTAGCACTAAATTATGTGGTAATTGGTTATGCTTAAGCATTTAGAGATTCTTTTAAAATTTCTTATAGCCAAGATAATTAAGGAGATAAGCATGTCTTAAGTTTTGCCATTATGTTCGCAGGTCCTACGTAAGGCAATGAAAGGGTTGGGGACTGATGACACAAAGCTCATCAGGGTGATTGTAACAAGGACTGAGATTGATCTACATTATATCAAAGCTGAATATTTAAAGAAATATAAGAAGACACTAAATGATGCAGTTCACTCGGAAACATCCGGCCACTACAGGGCCTTTCTTCTCGCACTTTTAGGTCAAAACCAGTAGTACTCAAAATGCATGTTTTGTTTTTGTGTGGAATAATTTCAACTATGATGCTGAATATATGATACTTCCAATCTTTTATTTGTTGATGATATTGTAAATTAAGCAATGTTTGGTGGATTTATTTGCTTGTAAGTTACATCATAATGCACAAATTAACGTGCATTTTGTATATTTATAAGTATCTATGGATGGGTTTGTATTAAGTATGTATGCATGTAAGTGTTGGAGATTTATTTTTGTTTCCCTCGCCAAACATTGGTAATGTGAGTTCTCTTGCATTTTTTTCCTTTTTCGATTTCTAATGCAAGATAGTTTGTTTTTCTTTCTTGAAGACTATTCTTGACTAATTTTGTTTATTCAATTTTATAATAGAATACAAATACAATTTGAAAAAGGTTTTAAAAGAATATATTTTGATAATGGTAAAAGTATATGTCAATTATAATTTTCTAGCTTTATTAATGAAAATGGAAAAAAAAAGTTGTCAATTATTTGAAGTTCCCCGAACTTTTCTCTTCTAATTTTTTTTTTTCAAAAACATTTTTGGATGAGTTATTTTGACTATTTATGTAATTATTTATAAGTAATCGTATGTTTTTCGTATTGTTATGTCTAATTTATTGATTATGATGAAGGTCCTAACAATGAAGATGCGGAGGAGGATGAAGACGCTGAGGAGGATGGGGATGAAGATGCTGAGGGTGACGGGGATGAAGAGGTGACGGAGTCCGATTCTGATTCGGACTAGTATGATTGTTGTTTTTTAGCATGATCAAGAGCTTACTTCCTTGTGTGCTATAAAATGAAATTTTCTGTTAAGCTTTGATCATTGCTTTATTTTGATATTATTGTATTTTTGTTGTTGTTGTACGTTATCTATGTATTGAGATTATTTTCATGTACTATGTATCACTTTTGGGTACTTTTGTTGGTTTTACACTATGAAAGTTTGTTTTATGAGTTGAAGTTTTCACTTAATGAATGTTCAATTTTAGTTTATTTTATGGTTGCTTTAATTGTTTTGATTTTTCATGCTTCTTCTTTGATGTTGAATGATTGAACTTCTAGATTGGTTGTTCTTTGGAAAGAAAGTACCCAATGAAGTTTCTTCCAAGATTGGATGGTGATGATAAGAGTTTTAATGTGATGAATGCATGTAAGGTACATTGTTATCGCTTTCTACAATTGTAGAATGATTAAGAGTTTTTTGCTTTGTACAAATTTGTACTCTTGTTTCATTTTACAACTTATTTGAATGCTTGAGTTGTTGAATAAACATTAAATGTTATGATAAGTGTGTTTTTAATTTAGAAGTTATGGTAAACCAAAGGTCAAGAGGTTATGGTAAAGCCAAAGGATAGTGGGGTATTATTAGTTTTTATTTCAATAAGTGGAGGTGTTAGTGGTCTAAGGAAAAGCCATGAGTTACTAGTGGGGTTTTAATTTAGTTTAATGCTTTAATTATAGTAGTTTTTTTTTTGTAAGTCTATATAAAGACCTTCTATATTGTATTTTTGATAAAGAGCAATCATAAAGAAGTTTCAGTTTTTCACAAATTGGCATCAGAGCTAATGGCGAATACGATGAGTCAAATGCCGCTACCAAAATTAACGAAGGCGAATTACAAAAACTGGAGTATCCAAATGAAAGCTCTTCTTGGATCTCTAGATTCGTGGGAGACGGTCGAAACTGGTTTCACAGAACCAGATACCACAGGGTATACGGCGGCTCAAACCAAGACGTTGAAAGAGACGCGTTCGAAGGATAAGACGACACTGTACATCTTGTTCCGAGCTGTTGATGAATCAGGCTTTGAAAAGATTGCAGGTGCAACGACTTCGAAACAAGCATGGGACACGTTAGAAAAAGTATACAAAGGAGCTGACCGAGTCAAGCAAGTTCGTCTTCTAACTCTTCGAGGAGAATTGGAGAGAATGAAGATGAAGGATTCGGAAACTGTATCAGAGTACATCACGCGTTTGCAAACAGTGGTGAACCAACTCAATAGAAATGGAGAAACGATGACCGATACTCGTATTGTCGAAAAGATTTTGAGATCTTTAACTGATAACTTTGAGAATGTTGTGTGCGCAATAGAAGAGTCGAAGGACCTTGCAACGCTCACAGTCGAAGAGCTAGCTGGTTCTCTCGAGGCGCACGAACAACGTAAGTTCAAAAAGAAGGAGGAGACACACGACGAAGCAGTTCAGACCAAGGAGTCCACCAAAGATGAAAAGGTACTCTTTTCTCAGAACTTTCGAGGAAGAGGACGTGGCCGTGGAGGTCGTGACAGTGGTCGAGGCAGCAATTTCGACAGAGGACAGTCGAGCCAACAAAATTGGCGTGGCAGAGGACGTGGTCAAAGAGGTGGTCGGTCGAAATACTCCAACATCGAATGTTACAAGTGTAACAAGCATGGCCATTATGCGAAGGATTGCAACTCCTTCAAATGTTATAACTGTGGTAAATTGGGACATCTTGCAAAAGACTGTCGAGTCGAAAAGAAAGTAGAAGAAACAACCAATTTAGCTTTGGAAGCTGAAGCGAATGAAGGTTTTTTAATGATGACTCAAAAGGAAGTAGACGCGAAAAATGACACTATGTGGTATCTCGACTCAGGAGCAAGTAATCATATGTGTGGTCACAAACACCTGTTCAAAGAAATACAAAAGATTGAAGATGGTCATGTGTCTTTCGGAGATGCATCGAAAGTGAAAGTCGAAGGCAAAGGTACGATTTGTTACTTGCAGAAGGATGACTTGACTGGGTCAATCCAAGATGTTTATTATGTACCAAATCTCAAGACAAACATTTTGAGTCTGGGGCAACTCACAGAAAAAGGGTATTCAATATTCATGAAAGATCGAATATTACACTTGAAGGACAAGCTAGGGCATCTGGTTGCTCAAGTTGAAAAGGGGAGAAATCAAATGTACAAACTGAACTTAAGAAGCGCTCGAGAAAAATGTTTGCAAGTCAATGTCGAAGACAAAGCGTCGATGTGGCATCAACGCTTTGGTCATCTACATCATGCTGGTCTGAAAAGATTATCAAAGAGGAACATGGTGCACGGGTTACCAGACATGGATTATGAAGGAAAGTTTTGCGAAGAATGTGTGCTTAGCAAACAAACAAGGACTTCATTTCAAAAGAAGGTAGAATATCAAGCTAAACACATTCTTGAACTGATTCATACCGACATATGTGGGCCAATCACTCCGGAATCCTTCAGTGGCAAAAGGTATTTCATTTCCTTTATCGACGATTTCTCACGAAAGACCTGGGTTTATTTCTTGAAAGAAAAATCAGAAGCATTTGAGGTGTTCAAAAAGTTCAAAGTAATGGTGGAGAAGGCAACTGACAGGAAAATCAAAGCCGTTCGATCTGACAGAGGTGGTGAGTATACCTCGACAACCTTTATGAAGTATTGTGAAGAGCAGGGCATACAGAGATTTCTAACTGCACCATATTCACCCCAACAAAACGGTGTGGCTGAAAGGAAGAATCGAACAGTTCTCGACATGGTTCGATCAATGCTTAAGAGCAAGAACATGTCGAAGGAATTCTGGGAAGAAGCTGTACAATGTGCCATTTATGTTCAGAATTGATGTCCACATTCGAAGTTAGAAGATCAAACACCACAAGAAGCATGGAGCGGACAAAAGCCAACAGTTTCTCATCTCAAGGTATTTGGTAGTGTGGCTTATGCACACGTACTGGATCAACGAAGAACAAAGCTTGAAGACAAAAGTCAGAAATACATATTTATTGGGTACGATGAGAAGACAAAAGGGTACAGGCTATTCGATCCCATAAGCAAGAAGGTGATAGTGAGTAGAGATGTTCGAAAAAACAAAACGAGCAAGTGGGACTGGAATAATTCGACAGAAGTTATCGTCGAAGTTGGAGAAACATCAGTTGCTGTACCTACAAGCACTTCAGCTGACCTTGAAGATTCTGACAATGAAGATGAACCTCTACAACCCAGAATGCGAAGTCTGCAAGATTTGTATGATTCGACAAGTGAGGTGCATCTTGTATGTCTTCTGGCAGATATGGAAAACATCAGTTTTGAAGAGGCGTCGCGAGACGAGAAGTTGAAAACTGCCATGAACGAAGAGATCAAGGCGATTAACCACAACAACACATGAGAGCTAGTCGAAATGCCAAAAGGTAGTCAACCCATTGGTGTGAAGTGGGTATTCAAGAAAAAGATGAATGTTGAAGGTGAAGTGGAACAATATAAGGCGCGACTTATTGCAAAGGGATACAAGCAGAAGGCAGGAATCGATTATGACGAAGTATTTGATCCTGTTGCAAGAATGGAGACAATTCGATTACTCATCTCACAAGCTGCTCAATTCAAATGACCGATATTTCAAATGGATGTCAAATCGGCATTTCTGAATGGTGTGCTCGAAGAAGAAGTCTATGTTGAACAACCACCAGGGTATATGAAAGCTGGAGAAGAGAAGAAGGTGCTGAAATTGAAGAAAGCACTTTATGGGCTGAAACAAGCACCACGAGCATGGAATACACGTATCGACACACATTTTAAGGAGAATGGGTTCAAGCAATGTCCCTATGAGCATTCTCTCTATGTAAAGAAGAATGGAAGTGACATGTTGCTTGTTGCTCTTTATGTCGACGATCTCATCTTTATGGGTAGCAATGATCAGATGATAGAAGAATTTAAAGGTGCAATGACACGGGAATTCGAGATGACAGACTTAGGTCTGATGAGATTTTTTCTTGGTCTGGAAGTTCGACAAAAAGAAACAGGAATTTTTATTTCACAAGAAAAATATGCAAAAGAAATCTTGAAGAAATATAAGATGGAAAGTTGTAATCTGATCTTGACGCAAATGGAACCAGGTACAAAGCTGTCAAAATTTGATGGAGGAGATCGTGTCGAAGCAAGTAAATTTCGAATCTTGGTAGGAAGTCTTCGCTATCTCACATGTACAAGGCCGAACATTTTGTTAAGTGTCGGCATTGTAAGTCGATTCATAGAGGAGCTAGTATTTTCACATTGGAAGGCATTGAAAATAATCCTTCGATACATTCAAGGAACTGTGTCACTTGGAATGTTCTACTCAAGAAAAGAAGATTACAAGTTGATTGGTTACTCCGACAGCGATTGGTGTGGAGATATAGACGATTGAAAAAGCACTTAAGGATATGCGTTCTTTATGGGAAATACTGCTTTTACTTGGCTCTCCAAGAAGCAACCGATAGTAACGCTTTTGACATGTGAAGCTGAATATGTGGCAGCATCGTGGTGTGTTTGTCATGCAATTTTGCTGAGAAGATTGTTGAGTAAAATGGAGCAAAAACAGGAAGGTGCAATAGTAATACAAGTGGACAACAAATCTGCAATTAAGCTAGCAAAAAAATCCAGTGAATCATGAAAGAAGCAAACACATCGATGTTCGTTTCCATTTCATTCGAGAACATGTGAAGAAAGGAAGTGTCGAATTGAAGCATGTAGCTAGCAAGGATCAAGCAACATACATCTTTACAAAACCATTGTCGAAAGAACTTTTCGACAGAGGCAAGAAAATGATAGGCTTGATGGATGGTAGAAACATTTAAGTTTACAGGGGAGTTTTGTTGAATAAACATTAAATGTTATGATAAGTGTGTTTTTAATTTAGAAGTTATGGTAAACCAAAGGTCAAGAGGTTATGGTAAAGCCAAAGGATAGTGGGGTATTATTAGCTTTTATTTCAATAAGTGGAGGTGTTAGTGGTCTAAGGAAAAGCCAAGAGTTACTAGTGGGGTTTTAATTTAGTTTAGTGCTTTAATTATAGTAGTTTTTTTTGTAAGTCTATATAAAGACCTTCTATATTGTATTTTTGATAAAGAGCAATCATAAAGAAGTTTCAGTTTTTCATATGAGTCACTTAGGTCCAAAAGCCACAAATTGTGAGAAACCTCCATTGTTTACTAAATGCTTGGATAACTAATAACTTTTTTTAATTCGTTCGATTCATGCTTAATAGTTGATTATTGTGATTTTGTGGAAGCATTAGAAAAGATCAAGGCATTTATTTATATTGAGCACAACCATATCCAAAAGTAACTTACCCGTGAGTAGCGAGAATTCGTTAACCCCTTTGAGCTTAATATATTAGATCTCATTTTAGTGATGAACTTGGTGTTTGTACATAATTTGAAAGTTTAAGTTCATCATTAAATTTTGTGGGATTCTAAAAAAATTTCTTGAAACCTTTGATCTTTGTTATAAATTGATTTCCTTGCCATAAAAAGCAAGGAGCATTCATTTGAGGGTTGATGGTATTCAAGTAAGGGAGAATAAAAGAAAAGTGGTAGGTTGCTAAAAATTTTGAAAAATTTCAAACAAGCAAAGAAAAGAAAAGAAAAGAAAAATTGTGAATATGATTGTGAAAAAGAAAAGAAAAAGAATGCTTGTTTGGAAAAAATAGAGAATGCAAATAAGTGTGCAAAAGGAAGTTTGAGAAGGTGAGCAATTGAGAAAAGGGATTGGTGAATGAAGTTGTATTGTGTAAATAACTTGTATAGTGAATGTATCTTTTGCATTGACAACTTTGATTCAATGGCCTTTATAAATGACCCTTTGTTGTGAACCCGACTGTCATACCCCAAATTTTGACCACCAAAATTTCCCATCATTATGAGGATCATTACCATAATATGGATGAACCTCATGCCTCATCAATCTCCTCGAAGATGGTTGAGCATTCACCATAATCAAAGATTAGGGTTTTGGGCCCTCCCAAAACACTTAGACAAAGGATCAATCAAGAAATGACATGATCTTCAACTTTTCTAACCTCTCAAACACCCATAAAGGATCAAGAGGACTCTCACATCAAGAATCAAGCACAAGGTTGCAACATTCCAAGTGGATCAAGCCTCAAGAACGCCAGTGTCACCAAATTAGGGTTTTGGTCGACCAAGGCCTCCAGATGGAAATTTTCCTCTGAGCATGAGTCAATGCTTCAAAGCACAACCCAAGATACTCTAAGGGACCTCATGGACCCAATCATCAAGTCCATTTAACCTCAGGGGATGCATTTACCCAAAAATCAGGAATTATGGTTTCTTGACCTAATTCACCCCTAAGTTGACTTCTGGGACAAAACATGAGCCAGGACCTCAAGACATGATTTGAGGGTCTCCAATACACTACATTGATCCATTTGCAACAATGGATTGATCCAAGAGGCTTGATTAACAAGTTTCAATTTCATCTGAACCACAACTAGGGTTTTGAAGAAAAAGTCAACTGTATCTTTGACTTTTGACCAGGAAATGCTCCCAAACCTTGGGACATGATTCAATACACCCTATAACACCTATGAAATCCATCCATTAGGTTTGATTTAGGTCAAGGACTTGATTTCACAAAGGATCGCACAGTTTGGTTTTCATCCGATAAAAAGTCAACTGTACAAAAATCCAAAGTTTGACTTTTTAAATTTTTGGTCAACCAAGGTTCTTTAACCCTAAAACAATGTTAATATGTGATTTGAATCACCATTCATCAAGAAAAACCAAAAAAAATGAGTTAACTTGTAAAAGGGGTAACCATAAAAAACTTAGAATTTTTCTAAGTTATGGAACAAAGTGGCTAGGGTACTAACTTCCAAGGACCATAACTTGAGATCCAAGCAACCATTTTGGATGGTCCAAAGCTGGATTTGTAGCTCTCATTACACACTTCAAAAGTGTCAACTACATCTCATTCCAATTCTTCATGGATTTTTAGTTATGGAGTGATCAAAATGGTTGAAAACATGAAATTGGTACTTTTCCAACACTAAGTGAAATTTTCACTGTCAAAATCTGCCTTATTTTTTCCAAAATGCAGGGACATTTTTCACCTTGATCCAAATCAAACCAGGTCTTGGGGTGGACATCAAAGTTAAAGTATGCCATGAGGGATTTCCAACAAGTACCAGATCATCTCCAAATTCCATTTGAGCAAGGAGATACAACCCTTGGAACATGATATCATAAACTGGTTTTTACAACGCAGAATTTGTGCATTTTGCTCGATTTGTCCAAATCTGATAAATCCAAGCCTTGTCATCAATTTAGACACATCTGAGGATCAAATCCAAGGGGGATGATCTGATCTCCAAGCCTCCAAAGTCCAAGAATCTACAAGTAGCCATGCCAAACCTAAAAGAGCTAAAAAGTGCCAAGACTTCAATTTTGTCTCCAAGCCTTTAATGAATGAATCAAGGTGGCATGAACTGAGCCTATTCCAACTGAATTCAGTCCAAACTTATCTCTGAACCAAAGCTACAAAGTCTGTGCTCTAATCTCAAGTCAATGGCTAGAGGAGACTTGAGTTTCCATTTGATCACAATTGGCCACAACCCTGTACCAGTTGCCATTCACTATTGCTTGCAAAACAAACTTGCTCCACTATAAATAGGCCTCATTTGTGATCAGTTTGAGTACACAAAAGCACCCAAACGGATGCTTTTCTCAAAATCTCCATTTCACTCCAATTTTTGCCTTCTAACTCAAGTCACTATCGGGTTTTGAGTTTGAGAGCAATTCCAACCAAACCAATCACCCACTGATAACACTGAAACACACTACGTATTTGACTTAGATTGCACATGTTTCTTAGGGTTTTATTGCCATTTTCTTGTGTTATGCTTGTGTTTTGTTTTGTTTTCAGGTTCTTTGTATTTCCAGAGCTCCTTGTGAAGAAATGAAGAAAAACGAGCAAGAAAACCAGTTTTAGAGGAAATTGTACACATGGCATCTACCATGGCGGGCGCCATAGGGTAGGCCATGACTTGGATAAGAGTCAACTGCTGTCAACTGCCACAATCTCCACTTCTTTCTCCTTTGGTTCACATGGCGGGCGCCATGAGAGGGTGGCAGACGCCACCTTTGTCGTTTGTTTTCCCTCCCAAAAGAAGTTGGGGGCACTTTTGTCCTTCCATGTTAATTTCCTAGGCTATAAATAGACGAGTTCTAAATTCTTTTTCTTCATCCAAGCTTAGTTTCAGAACTCAAGCCATATATTTCAGTATTGTAAAGTGATAAACTCTTCACATCGGGGAGTTATCACACTATTTGATCGAGTCTGTAATCGAGTTTGGAGCACTCTGGTAGAAGTTAATCCTGCCGCCATTTTCATTTCCAGTCATTTATTTCCAGTTGTACCAGATTTAAAGCCTCCGATTTGGAGCAGGTTTCATTTACAAGTTCAGCATTTACTTTCTTTATTTCTCGCACTCGCTTTACTTTCTTTATTTCTCGCACTCGCTTTACTTTATTTATTTTCTCGCACTCGCTTTACTTTCTTTATTTTCTCGCACTCGCTTTATTTTCTTTATTTCTCGCACTCGCTTTATTTTCTTTATTTCTCGCACTCGCTTTACTTTAACATGATCTATTTCAACATGTCTATTTACATTTCCATGCCCGGCTAAATCTTAAAGGTTAGAATGTAAGGATCATAGTTAAAGTAATACTCCATACAATGTGTCGATAGAAATGCTTAGGGGTTATTTTGATTTTTGACACAAGTTTTCTGTACTTTATTTCTGTTGGGTAAGATCGAAAGCCGTCCAACCTTTGGTTAAACTTGGTTAGTCTTAACTGTTCAAAGGAAGCGAAAGCGCTTTGTCCAGTTAAGTAGGAGTTTTTAATACTTTAGAAAAACAATTTTAAAACTATTTTTGGACGCGTTTATGGGTTTAAAGTCCAGTTCGCATGAACCTCTTTTTGTTAAAAGTTCCAAGTAAAAATACTTTTCAACTGAGTCAAGAAACTATATTTCTTAAAAATAGGTTTATTACTTTAACGCAATGCGCGCCTTTTTATAAGTGACAATAAGAGGGTTCGATTAAGGGATAAACTCGGTTCTGGTTACGCGAAAGCGACACTTCCCATTAAATTAGTTCTTTTCATAATGTCGCACCTCGAAAAAATCATTTAATCGAAGACACGACCCTCGCGCGAAAGGCGCGGAAAACGGTTCGACAGAGTCGCCACCGAACTTTATTTATCCCAAAAGAGGGAAAGGAAAATATCGAGAAAACCTTTAAAGGAGGGATAAGAATGCGGTCGTCGCAACCACATTCTGGGTTCGGGAGTCGATTACGTAAGGGGAAGGTACACGCACCCCCTTACGTCCGTTGTACTCAACGGGAACCTCTTAGTTCAAATTGTGAGGAAATTTTAGCTAAGCTTGTCTATTTTCTTCTCTAAAATAAAATGCGGAAAGGTAAAGATAAGAGGGAACGATACTAAGGGGGAATGGGGTGGTTTAAGGATAAGGTGCTCGGCAAGATCATCGCGACCTCGGGCCTACGTATGCTCATTCGGACGAGAATGAGAAATCAGAGCAATCGTAGTTCGACTACGGGGTTTGACGGAAAATGATGGTAGTGTGCTCGCCAAGATTATCGCAATCTTGTGCCTACGTATCTTTACTCGGACGAGAATAAAGAATCAGAGCAGTCGTAGTTCGTGGTACGCCCACGAAAAGAATGGGGTTAGTGTTTGAATTTTAGGAGACGAAAGATTGAGTGACATACAACCCAAGGGGTGTGCCTCGAGAGCAGTCACTCAAGAATCCAAGGAATGCTAGACTCCAAGAATTCAGTTCTTTCGTGAGTTGATTGCGAAAATGTTTGATAGGGATTAAGTGTTTTAAGACGAAAGGGTGAATGAATAACAACCTAAGGGGCGTGCCTCAAGAGCCATTCATTCGAAGACCCAAGGAATGCTAGATTCCAAGAATCTCCTCCTTTCGTAGGTTGATTAAAAAGCGTTTGAAAAAAGATCGAATCGAATTGGTTGAGAAAAGAGGTGAGGATCGATACTAGTCCCTAGGGGTGCTCCTAGTAACAAAACCTACGAAGTGTGCGAGTGTGCATTTGACGACGAGGCAAAAGGCACTCGACTTACGAGAATGTTTTGAAAAGTGGCTCGACGACGAGTCGAGAATTGGTTTGGAAATGGTTTGATTTGTTAAATGTTTTAGGGAGAATGACGATTATTCGATAAACGAGACGTCGGTCTCGCAACCAATTAATCGGGGCATTATTGGGATGCTAGATCCCAACGACACCTTTTTCATTCGATTGATTTACGAAATATTGTTTGATGAACAACAAAAGTACCACATGGAATGCTAGACTCCAGTGGCATTCCTGAGAGAAAAAAAGATAATAATTAAAAATGTTTTTTTTTAAGGATAAACATAAAAACTAGTTAGAAAAGTTATTTTAAAAAAATCTTTAGAGAAAAAATATAGAGAGTTTAACTAATAATTAATAAAGTTTTAACAAAAAGTAATTAAAAAAAAAAGCAATAATTAACTATCTACCGTATTTTCAAATTTGTTTACGGCTTTGTATCAAAATTACAGCACTAAAATTTAGCATAAGCATAATATATTCAGTAGATTGTAATGCATATAAAAAACAATTTACATCCAACCTATTTATTTTAAAAGTGAACAAAATATAGAACAATTAAATTAATTACATAGTCATGATTAAACCAACAAAATTAATATAATAATAGTAATAATAAACAAAAACAACTTAAATGATATTTACAAAATTGTTCTCATCGTATGAAAAAAATCTCATAAAAAATAATCAATCATAAAATTATACAAATATATTATATAATTAAAACAAAATCAAGTTAGGACACAATAAGAAATCACAGACACACTTAATTATAATAAAAACCAAATTAATACTATTAAAAATAAAACAAAAACCAATCAATATGATAAGCACGTTAGAAACTGGAAAAGTGGAAAATAGCAAGGAAATCAGGTTTTATAAAATGAAAAGAAAAAAAAAAATTAAAAAAAAAATAAATGGGCCTGGGGCGGATCATGATGATCCGGTTTGGTTGAGAATGAAAGAGGGTTGAAAACCCTAATACCAACACACACGGCCATTCTTTCTTCAATGTGAAACACGATCCAAATGCAAAACGGAGAGAAAAAAAAACACATCGTGGGTAAGCTCTCGAACGAACCCTCTAATCTCTTGCTCGTATCCCTCTGCTCTCACGGCTTTCTCACTCTCAGCTTATCTCTCTCACGAAAACGTGGCTCCTCTGTTTGTTTTTTTTTCGCGGCGGTGTGGTGGAAGATGGCGACGGATTCAGTGGGTCGATGAGGTCGTGGTGTTACCGAGGTTTCACGCAGCAGCTATTGGTTATGGCGGACAAATGGTGCAAATTGTTTGAGGTTGAAGGTCATTTTTCAGATAGCAAAGGGTGTTGGTGTTAAGCGTTTAGGTTGCAGAAGGAATGAGTTGAGCTGTTGATATTTGAGGTTGTGTTGAAGGTGTTTCTGGGTTGTTGTTGCGAATGAAGAGGTGAGATTGTTGAGTGGGTTGACGAAGGTATAAGATTTGGTGAAGGTTGTTGAGGGTTGAGTATGAGGGATTTGTGCGCGTGTTTGAGGAAAGAGTAGTTGGGGAAGAATTTGTGCAGAGTAATATTGGTTCTGTTTTTCTCTTTTCTGCGATTTAGTTTGTGCTTGGTGGGTTTTTAGTGAGGTTTTTGGTGACGGCTCCCAACTTCTTTAAATGAGTGAGGAGATAGAGGGTTAAAGATGAAGGTTAGTCTTTTTCAGAATTTTCTTATGTTTTTTCTCCCTGCCCCCTTGTGTTATGATTTCCCCTCCTTTTAAAACCTCACAAATCTCATTCAGTTTGGTTTTTGTCTTGTAACGTTATGGTATATCACTTTCAAAATGCAGGTTGTTGGTTGTTGTGTGAGAAGTCGTAGGTTTGGCGCGTTAGCAGCAGAGTACGGTTATATTGCAGCAATGTTGGTTTGGCTAGTTTAGTGTAGGTCGCGTGGCTTGTGCGAGATGGGGCCGAGGAATTGCCTACTGCAATTGTGGTAGTGGTGTTGTACCTTTGCAGGAAGTTTTGGAATCTAGCAAGCTTGGTGTGGCTTTGTTCTGTCATCCTTTTTTTTTGAATTTTGAAAATTTGATTATAACAAAAAAAATGGTTAATGGGCTCAAAGAAAAGACAAAGCTTTTTTTTTGTATTTTTGTGTGAATTAAAATGGACTTGGACTTAGGGACATTTGGATGGACAATGGTTTGTATATATAAAAAAAAATGATAAGACTTTGTATTAGAAAATTATATATAAAAAAAATGAATGATATTGGAAATTTGAAATCATACAAGATGGATTGGAGGGTGGATTTATGAAAAATAAAGATGAATAAGATTAAAAATGGGTAAAAATGAATTGGACAATGAAATTGGTTACGAACGGAATTTGCAACTAAAATGGAAGATGGATTAAGAAGAAATGGATAATTGGATAAAAAATGGATATGGATTTGATAATATAACAAATGGAATTGGATATGGACACTAAAGTAGAAAAGATAATAAAAATGAGTTTATGAGAAAATGGATAACTAGAAAAGGTTTTGAAATGAATATTAAAAGTGGATATGGTTTAATTGAGAAAATAAAAGGATATCCATGGATAAGAAATTGATAAGAAATAGAAAGTGGAAATGGATATGGACATTGGATTTTATATGGATATTAAATTGGATAAAACAGGTTAAAAAGTAGGTATGACTTAAAAAAATAAAAATGGACAGAAAATAAAAGAAGGATGAAGTTGAAGACAACATATTTTTGGATTTTTCTGGATGATTGGTTAGTGGATGGATGTACAGATGAAAGTATACAAACAGGTAGGACAAATTTGGGGTATGACACATAAGTAGAAAACATTACCCCATAAGTAGTTCTATTTACAAGCATTTGGAATATTATCTGACTGTGTGAATTACATTCAAGCCTGTTGTTTGTTGAATTTTATATCTTCGTACTTTACTCTGCTTTTACTGTGCACTCACGAACTCCCGATTGATTTGCCTTAGATAAACATCGTAACGATAAAAATCGATAGATTGACGTTTGGTCTCTGTGGGATCGATAATCTTTTATATTACTCTGACGCGATTCGTATACTTGCGAAAACACCGCATCAAGTTTTTGGCGCCGTTGCCGGGGACCAATTACGTCAAATTTCGTACCCTGTTGTTACACCGTCTAGACTAAGGCTTTACCTACTGGTAAATGCGAAGAACTCGCAGCACCGGTAGTCTTATAGATCCTTTAGCGGAACCTGAACGTTACGCTCGCCCACGTCTCTCACTTCGTAGGTGTTGGGGTGAAAATCGAATAACAAGCTATTGATTAACTTGCATCATATTTCTTTTACAACCGACTTTGATTTATCCAAAGGAAAAGTTCAAGATCGAGAAAAACCTAAAGGGGGGGGGAAGTGAGTTCTCATGATGATGAGAATCACATAGAGTTCACGATAACTCTAATCTATTACAAAGTTATGATTTCATGGCTCTCGTTGAGGCCAAGAAATGGGATAGGATCCTATTGTTAAGGTAGGGTGGTTTGTTTAGTGACTTCATGAGTCAATTTTAAGAAGTACCTTCCTTTGGAATGGGGGAGCATAACATTTTATAAATAAGAGTTACAAAGAGTTGAAGTATGTGAGTTTAAAAATTCCAGCAAAACAGTAAGCATTAAACAACATAGAAGGTGAACTCCAATCATGATAAATGGATGAGCCACATAAACACATAACAAGTATGGCAGAATAACATTCTTAACTTGAGAACAAAAGCTTTTAAAGTCTTGTAATCTTAGTAACAGAGACTAGGGAAATATAAATGGCACTTGTTCAAAGTTCGGAACAAAGAATATAATTTCACAAGTTACAACAGAGTTTTAGTGTGATGGAATATATGGATTTAAAATAACAGCGAGCAGCAACATGTGAAATAGGATTTCAACAAAATAAATATGATAAACAACAAGGTTAAATAATCCACACAAATACAACCAATATGGCAGAAATATCATTCTTACAGTTCGTAAAAAACTCATGCATTTAGAAGTGCAAACTGGTGACAGAGGCTAAAAATTCTCATGATAAAATTTGTTTAAAGTCTGGAAATAAATATCTCACAAGTCACAGCATATGTTTTCTCTTTTATGTCTTGAAAATAATATTTGATTTTAAAAGAAATGGGGCATATTTTGTTTGTTGTTTTTAATAAGATGAAAATAAAAAGTGAAACAACTAAATAAAAAAAAAAATAAATAAAAGATAAAAAACAAGAGAGTGGCGGGTGCCACTATGTGCATGGCTTGCGCCATGTGAGTGAACAAGTGGCTTGCGCCACTGTGTGCCTATGTCAAGGGTGGCTTGCGCCACTGTACTGTTCCCTAATGGGTGGCTTGCGCCACCTTGTGCTGAGGGAGGGGGTGGCTTGCGCCACTGTACTTTATATTTTTTTTTGTTTTCGTGCATGGGGTGGCGTGCGCCACCTCAGTGTGTGTTGTTTTTTAGTGTGCAATCTGGCGACCGCCAGATTCGTTGTTCAGTATTATTTTCAAAATTTCATTCCAGTTACGAAACAAACTTACACATTCATAAAAAACATCAAAGATTCTCAGCATCATCAATATTTATTACAGTATCAGAAACAACAATTACATCACAATATTTACAAAAACCACAACGTAAGAAATAGAATGATAACAGTATGAACAACATGTATTAATATAAAACAGAAAGAAACAGAGTGAAGCAAAATGGGTGTTACCTAGTGGAGTAAGTCCACTGCTTCTTCAACTGTGAGTTCTGGAAAAGAGCAAGCTTCCTCCTTCCTTTCAAGATGCAAGTTATTGATGAGCTTTTTCTTGGTTGCTCAAACTCTTAGAGTAATGAAGCATATGATGTATTCTATTGGTGATGTTGTTCTTCTGCTCTTGATGTTTGTAACCGTTGGTGTTTTGATGGTTGGTTATATATTTTGAGGTCCAGACAAAAAGAAACTTACAGGCTCTTAAAGGTTTTGTGTAGTGTTTTCATGTTCATCGTTGGTTGTCGTGGTTGGTGTTGTGTGGGTCGTTGGTGACTGTTGGTGATGTTTCACAAAGGTGAGAGTTTGTAAGGTATCTGATGGTTCTTTTTAAATGAGTATGCAGTAACAAGGTAAGTGTATTTGAAGTGAAGTCAATGGCAGGAAGATATCTGGTATTGAGTGATGATGGTGATCGAAAAACAAGTGCCCCCCCTTACCTCTCATTGGGTTTCTCTCTATTTGTGCTTTTTTCCGGTAAGTTTCAAATGCTACCGTTATAACCTATGAAAATTGAAAAAAAGAGTCGTTCTGATTTTCCAAGGACATGTTGGTATGGTCTTTGTCATGAGGTGCATTTTTCAGCATGAAAGGAGGAGCAGGGTAGCAGCCTTGGTGGACCCGTTTGACTTGCTTCTCTTTTTGTGAAATGTTAAAAGTGGTATGATAAAGCATGTCATATATGTGCTACTCTTGCTTTGGAAAATTTTGGGACCACATGGCATCTCATGCGTGTAAACTTGCTGATCCAAGTTGCTTGCATGACAAAACTTGGTGAACCCATAAAATTAAAATTGCACGTTGGCATGTTGGTTGTGAACTTGGTTTGAATTAAATTTGGTTATATTATAAGATGGGTTAATGGGCTTAGAAATAAAAATTGTGAATGGGTTTATGAAGTGTATTAATTTAAATTGGGTAATTGGATAATGATGAATATGTGAATAAAATGCAATTTGGATTTTAGAAATGGATTTAGGAGAAAGAAAAGGATTTTTATGAATATGGGTAAACAGAAAATTTGGATAAGTGGAAATGTGGATTTAGAAAATTAGATAACATTTGGAATGGACAAATGGATTTAAATGGACAATAGATTTAGAAATGGGTTAAGAGAAATGGATAGGGATAAATAGATTTTGGATAATTTGATAAATGAAAAGATTTTTGGATTTGAAAATAGGTATGAAAATGGTTAGAATGAAAGATGGATACTTGGATAAGAAATAAGGTTAATAAAATGATTATTGAAATTGGTTTGGGATAAAAAAAGACAATTGGGGGTGAATAAAATGGATAGGTATTTGGTTATGGAAAGGATTATGGAGAGGGTTATAGAGATATCTCTTTGAAATGGAGGCTTGCTTGATTCAATGTTCCATTCAAAAATCTTGATCAATCACTCCTTGAATCTCCTTAAGATAAAACCTGATAGAAATGAAACAAACACACGCAAAAACCTGATAAAAAGGGTTAGCTATGCAAAAAAGATTGACCTAATATGACATGCAAGAGATCAATGGATCTAAGGGTAAATTTTGGGATACAACAGTTGCCCCTATTTAAATATCTTCACCTGATGACATGAGAGATGAAAATCCTCATGACGTCGGGGTGAAGGATATTTAAATACAGATAATTGAAAATTTTGCCCTTAGATGCAAAGACATGCAATGCTACTAATATGATGATATGATGCCATGAAAGATGCAAGAATGCAGACAAAACAGGACACCAAAGAACAAAAAGCTACCAAACACAGAAGAGCTTCACTGGGAAAGCAAAGAAGGTTAGTATCCACAAGGAAAACTCCTTGAGGATGCAGGCTAACCAACAAAAGAGACTCACTGGGGAGACTCCGAGGAAACACTGGGGATAGAAAACAATAGGGATTCTCCACTGGGGAAGGATCCAGGGAGATGGACGACAGGTTCAAATATGTCCGGACGACACTGGGGAAAAGACACAATCTTACTGGGCAAGAAACCAGAAAGAAAACATGATCATCATTGGATATCAGTTGAAATAAAAGGATAGACATCCGAAGAAAGATTTTCCGGGGATTTCTTATGCTGAAGAGTTCAAACGGGATCTTCAAGAAAAGCCAGAAAAGACAGAGACGAACTCTGCGAGCCAGATAAAAATACCTGGAGTTCAAAAGGTAATAAGACTAGTGAGCCAAGAATATACTCTGGTACTCGTAAGAGTTGGTTGAGATAACAAATATTCTGCTTTACGAGGAAAACCAGTATGAGCTGGAAAGTAACCTTATTGGAAGTAGAACCAAAATATGGGTTCTAATAAAGGTATCTAGAATGATTGATCATCAAGTCTAAACGTGACCAGATGACATTCTAGAAAGGATCCGCAATGAAGGTTGAACCGGAGAGACGATCTTCACTGGGAAAAGATATCCAAAGTGATGGAACAACAGGTTCAAGCATGACCGATTGACACTTTAGAAGAAAACAACCTCATTGGAGATAGAACCAAAGATGGGCCCCAATAAAGGTATTTAGAATGATTGATCATCAAGGCTAGATGACATTCTAGAAAGGATCCGCAATGAAGATTGAACCGGAAGGACGGTCTTCACTGGGAAAAGATATCTAAAGTGATGGAACAACAGGCTCAAGCATGACCGGTTGACACTTTATAAGAAAACAACCTCATTGGAGATAGAACCAAAGATGGGCCCCAATAAAGGTATCTAGAATGATTGATCATCAAGGCTAGATGACATTCTAGAAAGGATCCGCAATGAAGATTGAACCGGAAGGACGGTCTTCACTGGGAAAAGATATCCAAAGTGATGGAACAATAGGCTCAAGCATGACCCGTTGGCACTTTAGAAAAAAAAAGGAACCTTATCGGAGATAGAACCAAAGATGGGCCCCAATAAAGGTATAGAAAATGATAGATTAGTACCGGGGTTACATAACTGAAGATAAGGCTTCCTGGGGAATACCGATTATGGTTGCAAAGAGGCTGAATAGTACCAGAGATAGATAAGCTGCTTATAAGAGACTGCCACTTATCGCCATTGAAAAACAAACTTCTTCAAGAGATCGCTGCTTCAAAGATATGTTGATATCACAACACTGTTGGAGAAATAATTTTGTCTTTAATGAGGATCTTGTAAGAGATTCTTCTTGCGAGAAATGGTGTAAAATAAATGTACATTCAAAGATAGGTTAAAAACCACACCTGCCAGGGACCAAAGTTCAACCTAGGAGCAAGCTAGAAAGAAACGGTCAAACAAGACTCCAATTGAGGAATAAACTCAAATGGGGATTTATCTTATCCAAATGAGGAAAACATAATAGAACCAACCATCATCCACGAGAATCAAACTCTATGGGGAATTCTGAAAGAATGGGCATTTTATGCCTAGGGCTGACTTTCTATTGGAGAGAATAGACAAACCCAGTCACTTGGGGAGATAAACGCCAAAGTGAATAAAAATAGGTAAATCCCAGAAAAGAAGCAGAAATGCAAAAATGCTATGCATATGAGTGCTTATGCCATGCTTATGCTCATGCTTATGCTGACAAAACAGACAAAAAGCTAAACTGGAGATGAAATAAACGCCTCGACAAGGACACCCATCCGAACTCAACAGGTTAGACCAATACTGGGGATGAAGAAGAAGATTCAACAACTTCGTTGGTGAAAAGAGTATTCCACTTGAGGTATAACATCATGAGGATTGCCATCATGAGCTTGATTTCTTTGTTGGAGAAGAATCCATGGAGAATTGTCAAGATTAGCTGAAGTAACAGCTTATTGGGGAGCTGGCAAAGGATACTGGCATAATGATCATCTTCAAATCTTATCTGCCCCAGGCTATATGGTCTGTCGGAAGACGATAACAAGAGGATTTTATAGAAGAATTGGCATACAAGGTATTTCAATATCTTCAAACTCTTCGAGAGATCTCGGCGTAACTGCCCCAGATTAACTGCGTTTGTACAACAAGATCCTTGAACTTGCTTCTGACTGGTTGTTTGACGATTTGGGGAACAAATTTGCCCCTGTCAGCTTGGTTGATCTGTGACGGAGATGTCCTTGACTAACTGTTTTTCAGAGATTTGCCGAATCTCGACCTGATTGCCCCTGATTAACCGATAGGTAATCAAAAGGATTTTACAGAAGAATTGGCACACAAGGTGCCTCAATATCTTCAAACTTTTGAAAAGGTTCATGAGCCTTGACATAACTGCCTCTGTTCAACTGTATTCGTAATACTCAAGCTGTAGCAGAAACGACTGGGGAACAAAACTTGCCCCTGCTGATGGGTCGCTGGAGTCCACACTTGTCGGAAGACTTGTTCCAGTATCTTGAACTTTGACGAGTTCTACCCCTGATTCGGTAGGTTGACAAATCCTTCCGCTTGGTTGCCCCTGACTGAGCTTCCTTTATCAAGTTGAATCCCCTAACTGGCTGCATTTGTTGGAATTTCTTTGATATCGAATTGTTTTTACAAACAAGTATTGTTCATCAAGAATTGGCAATTTCAATGTGATATTCATGCAAGCTTTTGAAAACAAAGTTTATTGATGAAACGCACACGGTGGAATGATTAAATCAAAAGCAAAGCATATCCAGTTATTTACGTAATGACAGAGGAAGTGATCAACACACGCAAATAACAAAGTTTATTAGGAGTCAGGTTAATCAACCTTGCTGTAGTATGCTTTTAAAACAACCTTACCTCAATTAGGTCTTTTAAGGGTTGTAACGTGGTCTGGTTCATGGTTCAGGAAACAAAAGATAAAGGCTCAAAGATTATTTGTACCCACCCAAACTTCGTGATGAACTCCAATCCTATGCTCAGTTGGCTTAAGCTACACATTTACATTCCTATAGACTAGGAATGAATTGATGATAGAGTTGAATGGTGTCTTGCATGAAGCGCTTGCATTAGAATGCATAACCAAGTTAAACTGAGAACTACCCTGCCCCAAGGTTGAGATTTAAGGGGTTTTTTTTGTGTGTAAGGAAAGAAAACTCCTACTTCTAGGCTCGAAGGGTTAACGATGGATTATCTTCCTTATTTCTCCAGTGTTTAGGAATTGAAACAATGCCTTACATCATCGGTAAGGTTTAATTGGCGGCATACCACAACAATTATGACCACGAGGTTTTCATCATCCTCCGCAATCCTTGCTTAACAACGAATTTGATAAATGGAAAGAAACAAGATGAAGATATTATTGTATTTTTTTTGTGTCGATAAAAGTATATGAGTGAAACGAATGGACTTAATCCAAAAGATGCACAAACATTTCATTAACCTTGCCAATTTGAAAGTACAACAAAGCTTATAAGCAAATACAAATTCAAAGTGCAAAGGAAATACAATAAATTTGCTGAAACAACCAAAAGATTGCCAGCTTTAGGGAATCAAATACAGAAAATCAAAGAGGAGCTCAATCACAGACCCCCTAATTCATCCTTGTCTTGATACATCCTCCACAACATTACTTATCTCATGAACGGGTAAGGATTGTTCTTGATATTAGGCTGTGAGCCATCGAAAGACAAAATGTTTCTCTTCACTAAGTCCCTCACAATATGCTTCAAAGCAAAACAACCTTCTAAATTATGGCCTGGTGCACCTTCATGGAATGCACAATGAGCGTTGGGATTGTAAGAAGGTGGAAGCGGATCTGGAGGTGGGCCTGATGACCTTGTAGTTATTAATCCTTATTGCACCAAAGCAGGATACAATGCTGTATACGTCATAGGAATGGGAGGAATCAGAGGCCTTCCACCCTTTCCTTTGCCTGGAATGTTCTGACGAGAAACTTGAGTTCGTTGGCGATAAGCAGGAGCGTTGGGCGCTCGTTGATAGATTGGTGGTTGAGGAACCGGCTGATAAATAGAAGCTTGGTTATTGAATGTTGGCGTAATGGTGGCCACATAAGGTTGTTGGACAGAATAACACTGTTGTTGCTGCTGTCGTTTCCAGAACTGATTCTTCTTCTTTTTGTTTGTCATCACTGCACTGGTATCTCCTTCCCTTTTGAAGGATTTCTTGGCATCGTTGCTCGGACTGCCAGCTCTCTTGGTCATTTTCCCGCTCTTCAGACCAAGCTCTACTTTAACCCCCACGTCTACAATATCGGAAAAATTAGCAGACACGCTACTGATCATCCTTTCGTAGAATTTCGGTCTCACTGTGTCAATAAACCAATCAGTTAACTCTTTTTCAGATAAAGGTGGCTCTACCTGTGAAGCCATCTCTCTCCATCTCTGTGCATACTCTTTAAAAGACTCGGTATCGTTCTGAGACATGCTCAATAATTGTCTGCGTTCTGGCGCGAGGTCCATGTTATATCTGTAATGCTTTACAAAAGCATCAGATACGTCTTGAAAGCATCGGATCCTAGATTGGTCCAAAGTCAAATACCACTTCGCAGCAGCCCCTTTCAGACTATCTTGGAAGCAGTGGATCATCAACTTATCATTATCCATAAATGCAGCCATTCGTCGGTAATACATGACCAAATGTGACTTAGGACAGGTCGCTCCTGAGTACAGGTCGAAATTGGGTAGTTTGAACTTGGGTGGAATTACCAAGCCTGGGACTAAGCACATGTCTTTAGCATTAGTATTAAATACATTGCTCCCTTCCATTGCTTTTAATTTCCTCTGCATTGTCTCTACACTTTCCTTCAGCCTTTCGTGTCGATTATCTCCTTCTTCGGACATATTGACATAATCGTAAACAGGATGTGGGTTCTGAAAAACTGGGTGCACCTGAGCTTGCACTGCTGCTAGAGAGAAAGTAGGAATGGCGTGAAAAGCCCCATTAACCAAAGGAACAACTTGTTGGGTAGAAGTGACGGCCGGAGCACGTATAAAGTTAAAAGGCATGCCCAAAGTAGGGTTCACAGTGGTAACGGGAGGTTCTACCGTTGTAGTGATAATCTCAGAGACCACCGTCGCTTGTGTATCCATCTTTGCTCTCATAACTTGAATTGCTTCCAGAATCTGCCCCATTCCTCCTCGGAGCTCACTCAATTCATTGTTGACTCTGTCCATTTCATAGTACTATTTAGACATCCTTTGTCGAGCTTGGGTTCGTGTGTGGTAGTTGTGTCGAGAATGCAAAGACGATTCTGAAGGGAAAACGGCGACATGAGATGAAGACAGAGAGGAAATGCACATGCTATGACATGATGCAAATGAGATGCTAATGCATGCCAAATGGTTTCAAAGGACTCAAAGGCAAGTTGCGAATTTTTTTTGGAAAATTGAAGAGTTTTATTTTAAAATCTGATCTCTTGATCTTTGAAAAGGAAACAAACATTTAAGTTTCTCGAAACCAAAGGGCTAGGAATGCTTGAATGTAGAGATGCATAAAGCACACGAGCACAAACATATGTACACACAACAAAACATACAAATCCTAGGTTTTGGGGTCTCATTAATGGAGCCATGGTCTACCCATCCCAATAGGTACGTACTACTAGTTCTCAGTTTGCAGAGAAGGGTTCTAATAAGTTCCCAGAGTCGACAACGCATCTTTTGGATTTTATCGACTTCCCAATTGCTCGGTAATCAATAAAATTCTCAAGAGAGTCTCGTCTGAGTGTAGTATCGCGTAGCAACCATTTAGGATTACTCCCTCATAGTCATCGCACTACGTCTAAAATAGGCCAAGTGGGGTAAAGGGATAACTAAAGGTCCTCAGTATCTCTGGCACCAAGGTTGAAAGTAGTAACACATTCACGATTGCTCGTTCAACATTTACCACCTCCAAGAGGGCCTCAACTGAGTGTGGACTTCAAGTTCACTATTTGGGATTTCTCCCTCGAAGTTTCCTTGACTATGCCCACGATCCTAATCAAATGTGTACTCTCAAGTCCGGGTTAGGACTTATCTCACCACTCAAAAGTAGCACCCTGCACACAGAAGATCCTAAGCAGAACATGTATACAGATATATACAGATATGTACAAGTATAACAAATAAGCATAAATAACAAACAAAACAAGGTGGGCTTAACCCTAAAAAATTTTATCATCCCCAGTGAAGTCGCCATTTCTGTTGCGGTGAAAATGGGATAACAAGCTATTGATTAACTTGCATCATATTTCTTTTACAACCGACTTTGATTTATCCAAAGGAAAGGTTCAAGATCGAGAAAAACCTAAAGGGGGGAAAGTGAGTTCTCATGATGATGAGAATCACATAGAGTTCACGATAACTCTAATCTATTACTAAGTTATGATTTCATGGCTCTCATTGAGGCCAAGAAATGGGATAGGCTCCTATTGTTAAGGTAGGGTGGTTTGTTTAGTGACTTCATGAGTCAATTTTAAGAAGTACCTTCCTTTGGAATGGGGGGAGCATAACATCTTATAAATAAGAGTTACAAAGAGTTGAAGTATGTGAGTTTAAAAATTCCAGCAAAACAGTAAGCATTAAACAACATAGAAGGTGAACTCCAATCATGATAAATGGATGAGCCACATAAACACATAACAAGCATGGCAGAATAACATTCTTAACTTGAGAACAAAAGCTTTTAAAGTCTTGTAATCTTAGTAACAGAGACTAGGGAAATATAAATGACACTTGTTCAAAGTTCGGAACAAAGAATATCATTTCATAAGTTACAACGGAGTTTTAGTGTGATGGAATATATGGATTTAAAATAACAGCGAGCAGCAACATGTGAAATAGGATTTCAACAAAATAAATATGATAAACAGCAAGGTTAAATAATCCACACAAATTCAACCAGTATGGCAGAAATATCATTCTTACAGTTCGTAAAAAACTCATGCATTTAGAAGTGCAAACTGGTGACAGAGGCTAAACATTCTCATGATAAAATTTGTTTAAAGTCTGGAAATAAATATCTCACAAGTCACAGCATATGTTTTCTCTTTTATGTCTTGAAAATAATATTTGATTTTAAAAGAAATGGGGCATATTTTGTTTGTTGTTTTTAATAAGATGAAAATAAAAAGTGAAATAACTAAATAAATAAAAAAACAAAATAAATAAAAGATAAAAAACAAGAGAGTGGCGGGTGCCACTATGTGCATGGCTTGCGCCATGTGAGTGAACAAGTGGCTTGCGCCACTGTGTGTGTGTATGTGTGTGTGTGTGTGTGCAAGTGGCTTGCGCCACTGTGTGCCTATGTCAAGGGTGGCTTGCACCACTGTACTGTTCCCTAATGGGTGGCTTGCGCCACCTTGTGCTAAGGGAGGGGGTGGTTTGCGCCACTGTACTTTATATTTTTTTGTTTTCGTGCATAGGGTGGCGTGCGCCACCTCAGTGTGTATTGTTTTTTAGTGTGCAATCTGGCGACCGCCAGATTCGTTGTTCAGTATTATTTTCAAAATTTCATTCCAGTTACGAAACAAACTTACACATTCATAAAAAACATCAAAGATTCTCAGCATCATCAATATTTATTACAGTATCAGAAACAACAATTACATCACAATATTTACAAAAACCACAACGTAAGAAATAGAATGATAACAGTATGAACAACATGTATTAATATAAAACAGAAAGAAACAGAGTGAAGCAAAAGGGGTGTTACCTAGTGGAGTAAGTCCACTGCTTCTTCAACTGTGAGTTCTGGAAAAGAGGAAGCTTCCTCCTTCCTTTCAAGAAGCAAGTTATTGATGAGCTTTTTCTTGGTTGCTCAAACTCTTAGAGTAATGAAGCATATGATGTATTCTATTGGTGATGTTGTTCTTATGCTCTTGATGTTTGTAACCGTTGGTGTTTTGATGGTTGGTTATATATTTTGAGGTCCAGACAAAAAGAAACTTACAGGCTCTTAAAGGTTTTGTGTAGTGTTTTCATGTTCATCGTTGGTTGTCGTGGTTGGTGTTGTGTGGGTCGTTGGTGACTGTTGGTGATGTTTCACAAAGGTGAGAGTTTGTAAGGTATCCGATGGTTCTTTTTAAATGAGTATGCAGTAACAAGGTAAGTGTATTTGAAGTGAAGTCAATGGCAGGAAGATATCTGGTATTGAGTGATGATGGTGATCGAAAAACAAGTGCCCCCCCTCACCTCTCATTGGGTTTCTCTCTATTTGTACTTTTTTCCGGTAGGTTTCAAATGCTACCGTTATAACCTATGAAATTTGAAAAAAAGAGTCGTTCTGATTTTGCAAGGACATGGTGGTATGGTCTTTGTCATGAGGTGCATTTTTCAGCATGAAAGGAGGAGCAGGGTAGCAGCCTTGGTGGACCCGTTTGACTTGCTTCTCTTTTTGTGAAATGTTAAAAGTGGTATGATAAGGCATGTCATATATGTGCTACTCTTGCTTTGGAAAATTTTGGGACCACATGGCATCTCAGGCGTGTAAACTTACTGATCCAAGTTGCTTGCATGACAAAACTTGGTGAACCCATAGAATTAAAATTGCACGTTGGCATGTTGGTTGTGAACTTGGTTTGAATTAAATTTGGTTATATTATAAGATGGGTTAATGGGCTTAGAAATAAAAATTGTGAATGGGTTTATGAAGTGTATTAATTTAAATTGGGTAATTGGATAATGATGAATATGTGAATAAAATGCAATTTGGATTTTAGAAATGGATTTAGGAGAAAGAAAATGATTTTTATGAATATGGGTAAACAGAAAATTTGGATAAGTGGAAATGTGGATTTAGAAAATTAGATAACATTTGGAATGGACAAATGGATTTAAATGGATAATAGATTTAGAAATGGGTTAAGAGAAATGGATATGGATAAATAGATTTTGGATAATTTGATAAATGAAAAGATTTTTGGATTTGAAAATAGGTATGAAAATGGTTAGAATGAAAGATGGATACCTGGATAAGAAAAATGGTTAATAAAATGATTATTGAAATTGGTTTGGGATAAAAAAAGACAATTGAGGGTGAATAAAATGGATAGGTATTTGGTTATGGAAAGGATTATGGAGAGGGTTACAGAGATATCTCTTTGAAATGAGGGGCTTGCTTGATTCAATGCTCCATTAAAAAATCTTGATCAATCACTCCTTGAATCTCCTCAAGATAAAACCTGATAGAAATGAAACAAACACAAGCAAAAACCTGATAAAAAGGGTTAGCTATGTAAAAAAGATTGACCTAATATGACATGCAAGAGATCAATGGATCTAAGGGTAAAATTTGGGGTACAACGTAGGATTAAGGAAACTATGGTCGAAGACCGTAACCAAAGATCCCTTAAGGATTTCGCTCAACCATCTGATGAAAAACCCAGTTCTAGTATAGTAAACCCTAATATTCCTGCTAACAATTTCGAACTGAAACCCTCCCTATTACAATTAGTACAACAAAACCAATTCGCGGGTCTCCCATGTGAGAACCCAAATCAACATCTAAAAGACTTTATCCAATTAGCTGACACTTTTAAAACCAATGGTGCTACTCCTGAGGCGATTTGTCTAAGACTATTTCCTTTCTTCCTCAGAGACAAAGCCCTTACATGGTTAGATTCCCTTCCAGCCAATTCAATAACAACTTGGGAAGACCTTAGGAGAGTATTCCTTGCTAGATATTTTCCCCCAAGTAAAACTGCTGTTTTTCGAAACCAAATAACCAGATTCACTCAAAACCAAGGTGAATCACTCTTTGAAGCTTGGGAGAGATATAAGGACCTATTGAGAATATGTCCACATCATGCCCTGGAATCATGGCTAATCATTCATACCTTCTGTAATGGAATTCATTATAACACTAAGATGACCATCGACGCTGCCACTGGTGGCACTCTGATGAATAAACCTTACCCTGAAGCTTGCGCTCTCATCGAAGATATGGCTCAAAACCATTGTCAATGGGGAACAGAATGAGCAACAATGGAGAAGAAAGAAGCCCAAGGAGGAATACATGAGATAAGTTCTATAGACATGATGCAAGCCAAAATGGACGCTTTGGCCCTTAAGGTCGAACATATGTACGCAAACCCAGCTACTGCAGCAGCAGTCTCGTCGGAATGCGAATTATGTGGAACCAAAGGACACCAATCAGTGGAATGCAATCTGTTGAATGAAACTAAATTAGACCAGGTCAACTACCCCCAAGGGAACCCATTTTCAAACACTTATAACCCTGGATGGAGGAATCACCCAAAATTTTCCTACAAAAATAACAACCCTATCCAAAACCCTGCACCTCCGAGACCAACCGGTTTTCAAGCCCAGAAACAAAACCAACCTATGCAAGTTGTGCCGCCCAAGCCGAACCTTGAGAAGATCATGGAAAATTTCATTTCGGCTCAAACCCAGCAAAACAAAGAATTCCTAAACCAAAACATCCATGTAAACGAAATGATTACCTAGTTAGGAACCAAGGTAGACCAAATAGTCACCCACAATAAGATGCTTGAAACCCAGATCTCTCAGGTAGCTCTCAAACAAGCTCCCGAAACCACACCTGGAGGACAATTTTCTGGACAACCTCAACAAGACCCCCGAGGACAAGCCATTGCAATTACCTTACGAAGTGGGACCGCTTACGATGAACCGTTTAACCCGGCATTAGGCAAACCCAAAACTTCTAAGAAAAGCGTTGTACCTACGGACGAAGTAGAGGAATCAGTGGAATCTGAAGAACAGAAAAACCAAGATAAGGGAGAAGCTATAGATAAAACTTATGAACCACCCCTGCCATACAAACCTCCAATACCCTATCCAAAAAGACTCAAACAAACCAAGATCAATAACCAATACTAGAAATTCATTAAAGTCATAGAAAAACTTCATGTGGATATCCCTTTCATAGAAGCCATCACCCAGATACCATCTTATGCAAAGTTCCTCAAGGACATCCTTACCAATAAACGTAGACTTGACGATCCAAAACCTTTGGAATGCAATTCCATTTCCAAGAATAAACTTGCCAAAAAGGAGAAAGATCCTGGAATTTCTCCATACCTTGTATTTTGGGGAGTCATGTCATCGATAAAGCTTTCATGGACTTAGGAACTAGTGTGAGCTTAATGCCTCTAGCAGTTTGTGAAAGGTTAAAACTAGGAGAACTGCAACCTACTAAGATGTCCCTTCAATTAGCCGATAGATCCGTCAAATATCCAGTAGGCATATTAGAAGACATCCCAGTTAGGATCGATCAGTTGTTTATCCCTACTGATTTCGTTGTCATGGACATTAAAGAAGATGATGACATTCCAATCCTCCTAGGTAGGCCATTCTTATCAACCGTAGGAGCCATAATAGATGTCAAGAGGGGAAAGTTGACTTTTGAGGTAGGTGATGAAAAGATAGAATTCATTTTGTCGAAATTTCTTATTGCACAAGTATTAGGAGACGCATGTTATGCCATAGACATCATTGATGAATGCATTAGGGAATTAGATCAAGAAGAACCCATAGAAACAATCAAACTGCCTTCAACCCTAATAAGGGAAGATGATGGATTTATGGAACCCTACATTGATGATAACCTTCACGAATGTTTATCCCTTACCCCCGATCCAATACCATGCCCCAAGAAACAAACTTTAGAACTTAAGGAACTACCCAAGAATCTAAGATATGAGTTTTTGGATGGGGAAATGAACCGTCCAATCATCGTCAGTACTACCTTAAACCGAGAAGAAACAGACCAGCTCTTATATGTTTTGCGGAAATATCCCTCAGCCTTAGGATATAATATCTCTGATCTGAAAGGTATAAGTCCATCCGTGTGTATGCACCAGATTTTACTTGAGGAAGATTCAAAACCCTCCAGAGAACATCAGAGAAGGATAAACCCTATAATGAGTGGTGTTGTTAAGAAGGAAGTTCTTAAGTTACTGGAAGCAGGTATAATTTATCAAATCTCAGATAGTAAGTCGGTGAGCCCTGTGCATGTAGTACCTAAAAAGGGAGGCATTACAGTTGTGCAAAATGAGAAAGGCGAACATGTAGCAAAACAGATAGAAGGAGGATGGCGTATGTGCATAGATTATAGAAAATTAAACAAAGCAACTAGGAAGGATCATTTCCCTTTACCATTTATAGACCAAATGCTGGAGCGTTTAGCCAGACACTCCTACTTTTGTTATCTTGATGGATATTCGGGATTCTTCCAAATTCCTATTCACCCAGAAGATCAAGAAAAAACAACCTTCACATGCCCCTTTGGAACCTTTGCCTATAGACGAATGCCTTTCGGCCTCTATAATGCTCCAGCTACTTTCCAGCGTTGCATGATGTCAATCTTTGCTGATTACTGTAGCGAGCGATTTTGGACGCAGTTGCGAAGCACTATCGCTCTTTGGTGTCCACAACTCAATTCATTTTTTATCCTATTAAAGCTGATGAAGGAAGGGAAATAGATGTCTCAAATTAACCCTGCTTGCAAACTGAGTTTAAACAGCGGTCTGTTAGGTTACAGATGCTACAAAGATTCGGGGTCTCTATCGGGTTTATTTTTTTTAAAGTGGTGGGAGGTTTAGATGTTAGGACTGATGCTTCTTGATAGATATGTGAGAGTATGGGATTTTAGGTTTTTGTTTAGTGTGCTCGCTAAGATCTTTTCTTTCGATCTTATGCCTACGTATTCCCGTTTACCGAAATAGGGAAATCAGAGCGTTCGTAGTTCCTCCTATTCTATGGGAGGAAATGGTATTTGGTGTCTTGTTCAAAGCCCAAGACGTGAAGCGAAAGGTGGTTTGTATCTTGTTCAAAGCCCAAGATGTGAAGCTAAAGGTGATTTGTATCTTGTTCAAAGCCCAAGATATGAAGCTAAAAGGGTGTTGACTTTAGAGAGAATTTGTCATCTCTAAAGAGGGGGTTGTATGTCACAACTGTTTATAAAGGAGAATTACTTTAACCGAGATGTGTGAATCCGGCAATGCCATAATTTCCTTTATAGGGGATTTTAACCTGAAGAAGAATACTTTAACTCAGTGTAGAGCAATGCTATCTTTCCTTAGGAATTTCTCATGCTAAAAGAGGGACAGTGGCATGGATGTAGATGATCCAGAGGCTTGCCGCTTACAGCGATTAGATGAAGGGGAAGAAGTTGTTGATGTTTTTGTACTGTGAACGAGGCACAACTTTGATGCTAAAAGGTTGATTGGATCAACCAGTGGTTTTCTTATACAAAGCCTAAGAGGAGGCTAATATGTGTCTCGTACAAAGCCCGAGAGAGAGGCTAAAAGGTTTTTGACTTGATGATAGGGTCTTTTGGTATCTCGTATAAAGCCCGAGATGAAGGCTATTTGACTCAACAAGAGAGTTTTTGTATCTCGTACAAAGCCCGAGATGGAGGCTAAAATATGTTTGGCTCAATAAGAACCTTTTTGTATCTCGTATAAAGCTCGAGATGGAGGCGAAAGGGGTGATTGACTCAATGAGGGAGTCTCTTATGTGTCTCGTACAAAGCCCGAGAGAGAGGCTAATCGTTGTTTTACTCCGCTGGGGAGAATCATTGTACAAAGCCCAAGAGGAGGCTATTGTAACTGTTTCAGTTGAGTGACAGGTCCAGTATACTGATTTTGAAAGAGAAAATCAGTTCTTATATGAGCAACACTGTACTCAAGGATTTGATTCGAGGATCCGGGTTATTCCTATTCTTTAAGGAAGTGGAAAATCCGAAGGGTATTGAGACTGTCCGAGTCTACGGGTTTTCTTCCTATTTAACGAAGGGGTCACTTGAGAATGTCTTTGAAACTCAAGGATATTAGACTGTCCGTGTCTAGAGTTTTATCTTTTGTACTATGCTTTGAGAAACAGTAGTAGACTCTTTGAAAGGACTGTTCTATGCAGATGACTAAGTTCTGTTCCTATACCTCTAGGAGGTTGTCGGGACAATTTGTACGAAGCCCAAGAGGAGGCTGGAAGCTTTTAAGAAGCCGAGTGGTCCTTGTATGAAGCCCAAGAGAAAGCTATCATTCCCGGAGGAAGAATCATTATACGAAGCCTAAGAGGAGGCTGTGAATACTTCTAAGAAGCCGACGGGTCCTTGTACTAAGCCCAATAGGAGGCGGGGTTGCTTTTAGGAAGCCTGTGGGTCCTTGTATGATGCCCAAGAGGAGGCCGATGCTTTTAAGAAGCCCGTGGGTCCCCCAAACCCCGAGAAATTCAAGACAGGCTATTCATAGAGAATAGATCAAGCCAGGAAAGTTCGAGAATTTGGAAGAAACTCAAAGATTCCATTCACGGAGAATACATTCATCTCTGGGAGTAGAGTTTCTTGACAATTCCTAATGAGGACAACCGAAGAGAAGACTGTATCTGGTGATCCTATTGGGGATCTAGTTGTCTATTTCTACGAATACATGAAACTGCGTCACCTAGTTCTAGACGTAGATGCCGGGGAAACTCGAAATATCTATACTATTATTACACAGTTGATATGAGTTTATGAAAGAAGACTTACAGTGAAACAGCCCCACAATACAGTTATATGTATATGAAAGCGGTAAATGAAAGTGTATAAACACTTACTCGGTTGTAGAGCTTCCATGTTGTTTGGTTAGTTGTTCAACAAATAAAGATTGAAAACAACAGTATATTCAAAATCAAAGGAGAAAATGCTTTGAAAAAGAAAGATTTGGGGCTTACAGCTCAAGGAGAGGCCCAGGGCTTTATCAGTGAGCGCACTGTTGAATTTGTACAGAGGGACTTATACAAGTGACTGTGGCCCAAAAATTGTTTCCTGTATAAAGGGATGGGTCTTACACTCTCTCAAGAGGCCCAGAAAGTTTTAAAGAAAAATAGTGGGGCTTATAACAGGAGGGTAGGCCCAGATGATTTTTCCGTTTAAAATGGCGATCACGCCGAGGTTTTCTTTTAACGCAGAGGGGCTTATACAATATCTGAGGCCCAAAATGTTTTGGTTAAAAGGGGATTGGGTATTACACTCTATTAGAGGCCCAAAAGTTTTGAATGGGTCTTATAGCTCAAGGAGAGGCCCAGGGTTTGTTTTTCAACGGATTACGATCGCGTCGAACTTTTTGAAATACAACGGGACTTATACCATAAGTGGGGCCCAAAATAGGTTGTATTTACAAAGGGTTGGGTCTTACATTCTATTAGAGGCCCAAATGAGTTTTAAGAAAAGAAATGGGTCTTACTACTCGAGGGTAGGCCCAAGGTTTTTTGTTTTGAAAAGGCGACGATCGTGCCGTTTGTTTTTGACGGTATCGGGACTTATACAATATACTGAGGCCCAAAAATGATTTGGTCAAAAAAAGGATTGGGTCTTACACCCTATTAGAGGCCCAAAGTGTTTTGAAAATGATTTATGAGGGTTGAATTAATCCAAAAACCCGAATTTATTTTCAAAAATGTATTTAATTGAATAAAAATTCAATTAAAATGATCAAAATTGTTTAACATATGGAAAACAAATTGTGATCTTGGATTAATGCTTCAAAAATTAAGTATTGACCTACAAAATAATTAGAAGGCATTAAAAGTTGCAAAATCAAGGTGGAAAAAATATTTTAAATGTTAAAAACAATTAAAACATTAATTCTTTGCAAAAATATCAATTATACAAAATAAATAATATTTTTGAGATTTTTTGGGAAAATAAAATATTTTAACATTTTTGTGAATTATTAAAAAAAGAATCAACTCAAAATCATTAAAACTCAGAGAGAAATTAATTTTTGAATCAATTAAATAAAATCACAAAATTCAAATATTCAAATATTGGAAAATGGCGCCAAGAACAAAGGCAAGAACACGCGCGTTTTTCAGTTTTGCCCAGATTTGCATTTTCTCTCCAATCTCACTGAATACTTAATCATATCATGCAATCCACATACCAATCAACTCGTTTCAATCTCACGATCATGTCTATGGTATTTAATTTCATTTAAATTAAACATATAACAAGAAATCTTGAAAAATCCTCAAGAACCCTAATTTCTGCATGAAGGCTAGGATTTTTGATACACGATTCAAACAATGCAATTAATTGAGGGGAAACATTCCATGCATGATTATGAACATATGGCCAAATTATTGTGCAGCAAAAATTGCATGGATCATAGAGTTAGAAGAGATCATGCTTGACACTTGCAGCTGGTGATCGTGATTTGTGTTGGAGGTGTTACAGCTAGGTTCCAATGATCTGGATAGCTTCCCTAGGTGCCATGGAGTGTGTATAAATGCTTGGAATGGATTGAAATGATCTGGAACTTGAGATGGTACCCCAACTGCAAATCTGTCAAGAACTTGAGCAATTGGCTGGTGATTTTATGAAATCTGTGTTCCAGATGTTATGTGAGTGTTTGGATCACTTCTATATGATGTATGTGAGGTGTGTGTGTGATTGGTTTGATTGGAAAAGCTCTTAAACTCAAAACCCGATAGTGACTTGCCTTATAAGGCAAAATTGGAGTGAAAGAAGAGATTTTGAGGAAAGCATCTGTTTGATGGCTTTGGTGTACTCAAACTGATCACAATTGAGCTCTATTTATAGTAGAGCAAGTTTGTTTTGCATGGAATAGTGAATGGCAACTGCTGAGTAGGTTTGGCCAATGTTGGCAAATGAAAATCCAAGTCTCCTCTAGCCATTGACTAGAGGTTAGGGCACAGGCTGCTGGTCCCCTTGGTCTTGGATAAGTCTTGATTGAGTTCAGTTGAGAATGGCTCAGTACATGCCACCTTGATGCTTCCATTGAATGCTCCAATCCAAAATTGGAGTCTTGTCCCTATTTTGGCAATTCTAGGTTCAACATGCTATTTCTTGTTCCAAGGACTTTGGAGGCTTGGCTCAGTGATTGTCCCCTTTAGATTCAATCCTCAGAGGTGTCCAAGTGGATAGGAGCATTTGGATTTGGCTGATTTTGGCAAATCGACCAAAAGTGTAAAAATCTGCCTTGCCTTGGCAGATTTCAGCAAGGCAACTTGCTAATGTCATATCTCATGACTCAAATTGAATTTGGTAATGTTCTTGGCCATTTTGGAATACCCTTACATGATACAAAAACTGTTTGAACATGTTTGGTTTTGATCTCTTTTGAATCCAAGTGAAAAATCCCCCTACATTTGGCAAAAAGTAAGGTAAAATCTGACTTAGTGAAATTTTCACTAAGTGTTGGAACAAAGTGACTTTTCTTGATTTTGATCACTCCATAACTCAAAACCCATGAGGAATTTGGACATAGGTCAGTATGAAGCTTTTGTAGAGGGCAATGAGATCTACAAATCAAGCTTTAAATGGGGAACAATGGCCTTGTGATTTAGGAGTTATGATCCTCCAAAGTTGGCACATTAGTGTCACTTTTTCCATAACTTAAAAATTTTTCTAAGTTTTTATGGTTACCCCTTTTACAAGTTATCCCACTTTCTTTGATTTTTCTTGATGAATGGTGATTCAAATCATACATTAACATCATTTTAGGGTTAAAAATCCATTTTGGTGAAAAATCTCAAAAAGTCAAAGTTGACTTTTGTGCACAGTTGACTTTTTATCAGATGAATTCCAAACTGTGCAATTCTTCATGAATTCATGTCCTTGACCTAAATAAAACTTGATGGACATGTTCCATGGATGTCATAGGGTATATTGAATCATGTCTTAGGGCTTGGGAGCATGTCCTGGTCAAAAGTCAAAGTTACAGTTGACTTTCCTCGCGAAACCCTAATTGTGGTGCAGATGAAATTGAGACTTGTTGCTCAAGCTTCTTGGATCAATCCATTATTCCAAATGGATCAATATAGTTCATTAGAGACCCTCAAACCCTCTCTTGAGGTCTTGGCTCATGACTTGCCCTAAAAGTCAACTTAGGGGTGAATTAGGTCAAGAAACCCTAATTCCTGATTTTTGATGAATGCATCCCCTGAGGCAAAATTGACTTGATGATTGGGTCCATGAGGTTCCATGGAGAGTATTAGGTTGCGTTTTGGATCATTGGCTTGTGCCCAGATGAAAAATTTCCATCTGGAGGCCCTGGTCGACCAAAACCCTAATTTGGTGACACTGTCGATCTTGAGACTTGATCCACCTAGAAGGGAGCAACTTTGTGCTTAATCCTTGGAGTGGGAGTCCTTTTGATCCATTGTGGATGTTTTAGAGGTTAGACAAGTTGAAGATCAAATCATTCCTTGATTGATCCTTTGCCTAAAAGCTCTGAGAGGGCTTGAAACCCTAAGTCTGATTGTAGTGGATGCTCACCCATCTTTGGGGAGACTGATGAAGTATGATGGTACATCCATATTGTGATGATGAGTTTCACAATGATGGGAAATCTTAGTGGTCAAAATTTGGGGTATGACAATTACCTTGATGGAATTATGGAAATATTCATGGATGATTTCTCGATATGCGGATTTGATTTCAAAAACTGTCTCGTTAACCTTGAGAAAATCCTAAAAAGATGTGTGGATGTAAACCTGGTATTAAACTGGGAGAAATGCCACTTTATGGTTACCGAAGGTATAGTTTTAGGACACATAGTCTATGAAAGGGGTATTGAAGTAGATAGAGCCAAGATAGAGGTAATAGAAAACCTAAAACCCCCTAAGACCATTAGAGAAGTCCGAAGTTTTCTTGGACATGCTGGTTTCTACCGGCGTTTTATCAAGGGTTTCTCTAAAATAACCAAACCTTTAACTGGCCTCCTGATGAAAGATGTTGAATTTAATTTTGATGAAAAATGCATTGAATCATTTAACCTTTTGAAACAAGCGCTAATTTCAGCACCCATTATGCAACCCCCAGATTGGACCGAACCTTTCGAAATCACGTGCGATGCTAGCGATTACGCTGTAGGAGCTGTTCTAGGTCAAAGAAAGGATAAGAAATTACATGTAATTTATTATGCTAGTAGAACCCTAGATGCTGCTCAGCTTAACTACGCAACCACTGAAAAAGAACTCCTTGCTGTAGTTTTTGCTATAGACAAATTTTGATCTTATCTGGTAGGAGCTAAAATTATAGTCTACACAGACCACGCCGCTATTCGTTACCTATTAAGCAAGAAAGATGCTAAACCTAGGTTACTTCGATGGATCCTTTTATTGCAGGAGTTTGATCTAGATATTCGAGACAAGAAAGGCACACAAAATGTAGTTGCTGATCACCTTTCTCGACTTGAGTACCTGAAACCAGATTTAGAGCCTATAAATGATGATTTTGCCTATGACAGGTTAATAGCTAAGATAGAAGCCATTGAAGAAAATAACCTAGATCCTTATAAGAACTCTGAAAAATCTTTGGCGGTAAGTGGCGTACCTTGGTACGCCGATTTTGTTAATTACCTAGCCGCTGATATCATACCTCCTGACCTTAACTATCAACAGAAAAAGAAGTTCTTTAACGATGTAAGACAATTTTATTGGGACGAGCCACTTCTTTTCAAAAGAGGTACAGACGGTATTTTTCGTCGTTGCGTTCCAGAAGAAGAGGTAAGAAATATCATAGAACACTTTCACTCTGCACCCTACGAAGGACATGCTAGTACCTCCAAGACTCACGCTAAAATTCTTCAAGCTGGCCTTTTATGGCCCACAATATGGAGTGATGTTCATGCTTATATAGTCAAATGTGACATGTGCCAGCACACTGGGAACATCTCAAGACGTGACGAAATGCCTTTAAGGAACATTCAGGAAGTAGAACTTTTCGATGTTTGGGGCATCGATTTTATGGGACCATTTCCATCCTCATTAGGAAATAAATATATCTTAGTAGCTGTTGACTATGTGTCTAAATGGATTGAAGCCATAGCCTCACCCACAAACGACACACGAGTAGTGATTAAGCTATTTATGAATTATATATTCCCTAGGTTCGGAGTACCCCATCTTGTTATAAGCGATGGTGGATCGCACTTCATATCAAGAATTTTTGATAAACTTTTAAGCAAATATGGAGTTAAGCATAGAGTAGCAGCACCTTACCATCCACAGACTAGCGGCCAAGTAGAGGTATCTAATAGGGAGATTAAACAAATCTTAGAGAAAACTATTTCAATAACTAGAAAAGATTGGTCTCAGAAGCTACAAGAAGCACTATGGGCCTACAGAACTGCCTTTAAAACCCCTATTGGAACAACTCCTTACCAATTGGTCTATGGAAAGTCCTATCACCTACCCTTTGAGTTAGAACACAAGGCCTATTGAGCCATTAAAACCTTAAACTTAGATTATTTGACTGCTGGTGAAAAGCGCATCCTTGACATTCATAAACTAGAAGAACTCCGCCATTCTGCCTATGAAAATGGCACAATATATAAAGAAAGAACCAAAGCTTGGCATGATAAAAGAATTATAAAGAAATATTTCAATATAGGAGATCCTATTCTCCTCTTTTATTCCAGGTTGCGACTTTTTCCTGGCAAGCTTCGTTCAAGATGGACAGGTCCTTTCGAAGTTTCTAAAGTCCTAAAATCCAGAGCAGTTGAGATCAAGAACCGTTCTTGTAGTCCATTCATTGTAAATGGGCAGAGGTTAAAACACTACGAAGGAGGTGACATTCCCATTGACTACTCCAGCCACACTCTGATCGATCCACCACTACCTACTTCAGCTACATGAGTTCTACTCGTCAAGCTAACGACGTTAAACAAGCGCTGCTGGGGAGGCAACCCACGATTTTCTTTATTTTTCTTTATTTTTTCTTCTATTTTTATTACTTTTCATATCTTACATTTTGTCTCTATTTTGATTAGTTTGTTTATATAGACTGACCTTTTATGATGTTTATGTTTTCAGGTCTCATTCTCTAACCCTTCTTTTCAGGATGCAGACCTTCGACGACATGCACGTCGCTTTCAGAGATGACGCACAGACACAACGCTATTTAGTCCTTTATCAGTGCCTCATGGCACCTACCCGTTACCCTGACCAGGCTTGCATGGATGCCTTAGGCATCGAGCCCAGTGTAAGGTTTCTATGTAGCCAGCTCCAGTGGGATGAGTATGCTGATGACATGCATTCGACCTACAGAAACCTCATCCTGGAGTTCCTCGGTTCATTTAGCCATGAGCCATATGATGGTCCGGACGGCAGCGTCATATTCAGGCTGTTTGGGACAGAGTACTCTTTTACCCATAATGGGGTTTGGTGATTTGCTAGGTTTCCAGACTTCCCCTGATGTGATTCCTGATTTACCTATGGGATACTTTATGAGTCGAGATATCGACAAGTTCTGGAGCGATATCACAGGTAGAGGAAGCCCTGATCCGTCCACCCAACTATCTCACATTATCCATAACCCAACTCTCAGGTATTTCCAGATGATCCTTGCCCACACCTTATGTGGAAAGGCTGATGCTGATGTCTATGTTAGTGAGGAGGAGATCTTCTTCCTTTTCTGTGCGAACCAGTCGCGTCCTGTGGCCTGTGGGAACTTTCTACTTGATAACTTCACACTCACAGCCAGATCTTCTGAAGGAATCATCCATGTGGGAGGAACAGTTACTTAGATTGCTACCGCTTTGGGTCTTACTAGTAAGCAGCTTCACCTGACTCCCTACTACGGGTATACCACGTTGGATATCGATTTCTGCTTAGACCGAGGGTTAATGAGGAGAGCTTCCTTTCACCCTGACCAGTTCAAGCTCTTGATCGACAGTGAGACCATCCATTACTTCACTTTGCCTGATCCTATAATGACTAGTGTCCATGACCCTGCTAATTGGAGTTATGCTTTAGAGGGTTATGGAGAGACAGTTGATGAGCCTCGCACTCCACCGGTTCCAGAGTATCACCCTACACCACTTTCTCCTAGGATTACAGTGCTGTCGAATAATCTTTCCTTGCAGAGACCTGACGTGTACACACAGCTAGCTGAGCTACGTATGGAGGCTGCCAGACTTTGACAGGAGGTTACTGACCTTACCTTGCAAGTCCAGGTGTCCGATCTGACTCACGCGACAGAGGCTGATTGCTTGTATCAGGAGATCTCAGATCTACGCCGTGAGTTAGCCGCAGTTCGAGGTTCTGACCAGACCGAGGAGCCTTCGGCTCCGTGATGACACTACTCTCATTATCTTCTTTACCATTTTATTTACTTATTTCCGTTTTTCAGACTTTTATATATATATATATATATATATATATATATATATATATATATATATATATATATATATATATATATATATATATATGTTTTACATTCTCGCATTTGGCTTCCATGTTGTTCATGATGTACTTTGGTTATATATATATATATATATATATATATATATATGCATTTTTATGTTTATTATTCTCTAATTTTATTTTATTAATTTATTTACTTATTTATTATTTGTATTTTATTTTTAGACCTAACAAAAAAATGCATGTACTAAAAACAAGAAGGAAGTGCTACATGCACCACCCAAATAAAAGAGGAGAAGAATGCCCAAGAAAGCAAAGCAAAAATCCGGCCCAGACTTTTTACAAAGGTGGCGCCCGCCATATAGTCCATGGCGCCCGCCATGGGGTCTGGAACTATATGCAGGGCAGAACCACAATTTCTCCCATTTTCTCACCTTCAACCTCCCTAACCTCCATTTTTACCCATCCGAAAATCTCCATCAACCCACATAAAGTTCACAACTTTTTCATCTACTCACCATCCCATTAACCTTTCCAACTTCCATTTTCATACCCATCCATCAAAATCTCTTAAAAATCCATTTTTCACCATCCTTCTACAAAATCCCAGTTCTCTCATTTTCAACCTCTAAGGTGCATCAATGGAGTATGACGGTTACATCCTTCGCCAAGGCAAGCTCAGGGAAAGGCAAAAGAAACTTCTCGAGAAATTGGAAGCACGAGAGATTATCTCGACCTGGTACGTCGACGTAGACTGTCTCTATACTCTTGGTATTTATCATAGCGTTTTTCACTTACTAGATGTCTTAGGATTACACAATATTTTTGCTAGGCAAGAACCCACTTTTAAAAGGCTGACCCAGGAATTTCTGAGTTCCTTGATTTACACTATTCATCCAGACACTGCTAGCACAGTCGGTACGGTGAAATTTAGAATGTTTAGTGTTGAATATGAATTCACCACCGACGAACTAGCAGAGAGATTAGGATTACCTTTTGGGGATGACGCTATTTGTGAAGCACCTTTGGATTCCGATTGGTCGGTTGAGGCATTTTCCTTCTGGCACAGGTTGTCAAATTTTCCAATTACTTCTTTTGAAGGGATTCTTGCCTCAAGGATCCATAACCCGACCATCCGTGTTTTTCGTTATATATTGGCTTGTACTATTTTTGGCCGGGAGAATCCAAACAAAGTGAATGCAAAAGAACTTCTGTTTTTGCAAGGGTGCCTCACAAATAGGAGGATTAATTTGGTTCTTTTTATGATTGCTCACATGACTGCTGTCATTAAGAGTATAGGGACCATTGCTTTTGGAGGTTTCATTACGTCTATTGCTAGGGCTCTAAACCTCGACACTGAGATAGCCACCTTGGCACCTCTTCCTCCTCGCACAATTAATTTAAAATTTCTAAAAGATATGAAATTGTGTAGAGTTAGGAGAGAGAGAGGCTTTGAACTTATGATCCATGGAGTAGCTTTCCCATCTGTTGCTTTGCCATGCACTAGACGTATTGATGTACATGTACCGAGGAACTGGACCTATGATTTAGATGCTCCACCTGTTACGGGTCCACTGCCTCCTAATGTTCCTACTGGGGATGGCAACGAGACTGATGACGAATATGACCAGCGAGAGAAGTCTCTAGATCATCATATGTCACCGCACCATGTATCACCTGCACCCACTGTACCGTCTTCTTCTCACCCTTCTGCAGGTACAACTCCTGGTTTCTATATTACTGAGCAGATGTGGCGCGACCAACTGGCCAGAGAAGAAAGGTGTGATGGCTTGCTTGCTGCCATCCAGCAGCAACTGACTGACAACATGAGATTCATGCAAGAGTCACAGCAGCAGACAAACAGCTCCATTCAAAGTATCATGCAATCTCAGGTTGCTTTGACCACCAGATTCGACGAGTTCGCAGCTTCTCAGAGCGATCGTCGCCGCAGTAGATCTCGTCACCCTAGACGCTCACCGCACGGTGGCGACAGTACCAGTAGCATGCCATAGGACTTCCAGGTTACTCTTTCCCTTTCTTATTTCGAAACATTGGGGACAATGTTCGATTTAAGTGTGGGAGGAGACTTTATCTGTTTTACTTGCATTTTCTTTCCTTTTACTTTTTTATTGCTTTCTAGTTTAGTTATCTTGTTTTTAGTTTGTTTTTTAGAATATGCATGTGCTTGACGAGTCATCTGTGTAGTGTATCCCTATTTCCCATTTCCTTAGCCTTACCAAAAAAAAAATTGACAAAAGAAAGTATATTGTTCTGAAAATGTGGGCTTTGAGACAGGTTTAAGTTAGGACGCGGATGACTTGGGAAAACTTTTTGAAACATCGGTATCGTTTTAACACCATAAGCTTCGTGATTATAGGAATCGACCCCGATACCCCATATACCATGGCCCTAATTATCTTGTTGAGTAGGTCCTTAGTAGTTTATCCTAGCAGTCAGCTCCAGCCTAAGCATGCTCTACGTAGGGGACCGATGAATATAAGTGAATGATCTGTATGCTGTGCTTCATAAAATACTTTAAAAAAAAAAGAAAAAAAAAATTAAAAAAATAAAAATAAAATATATATATATATATATATATATATATATATATATATATATATATATATATATATATAATAAAAAAGGAGAATAAAATTTGCCCATTGTTGGTTGGTTCAGAGGTATCTGGTGCTGGACTTGGTAGGGCGGGTTACGATCTGATCCCCCACAACTACAATTGGGTCAATAAAAGGGGTTACACCAGTTTGTGTACCAGAGCCCCATGCTTGAGATCAGAATCACTAACCGGTCACTTTACTATGAGTATGTACGGATAACGGGCTTAATGTGATTGCACTAGAATGAAGAGGACCCAAAAAGAGATGCAAAAGGGTAGGCCTAGGTACAGTGGGGTAGTATGGACTGGTTTGCATAGGAACGAAGTTTATGTCCATGTCTGCGGAAAAGTATCATTACGATATCCTTGGTTCACTTAGTTAGTACCTATCACTTCATCCTAGTTTGAACTTAGAAGCCCTTTTAGCCCAAATCATTCGTTGATACCACCTTTTTCTGTCATGAGCTATAAAGTGTTTTGCTTGAGGACAAGCAAAGGTCTAAGTGTGGGAGAATTTGATAACACTGAAACACACTACGTATTTGACTCGGATTGCACATGTTTCTTAGGGTTTTATCGCCATTTTCTTGTGTTATGCTTGTGTTTTGTTTTGTTTTCAGGTTCTTTGTATTTCCAGAGCTCCTTGTGAAGAAATGAAGAAAAACGAGCAAGAAAACCAGTTTTAGAGGAAATTGTACACATGGCATCTACCATGGCGGGCGCCATAGGGTAGGCCATGACTTGGATAAGAGTCAACTGCTGTCAACTGCCACGATCTCCACTTCTTTCTCCTTTGGTTCACATGGCGGGCACCATGAGGGGGTGGCGGGCGCCACCTTTGTCGTTTGTTTTCCCTCCCAAAAAAAGTTGGGGGGCACTTTTGTCCTTCCATGTTAATTTCCTAGGCTATAAATAGACGAGTTTTGAATCCTTTTTCTTCATCCAAGCTTAGTTTCAGAACTCAAACCATATATTTCAGTATTGTAAAGTGATAAACTCTTCACATCTGGGAGTTATCACACTGTTTGATTGAGCCTGTAATCGAGTTTGGAGCACTCTGGTAGAAGTTAATCCTGCCGCCATTTTCATTTCCAGTCATTTATTTCCAGTTGTACCAGATTTAAAGCCTCCGATTTGGAGCAGGTTTCATTTACAAGTTCAGCATTTACTTTCTTTATTTCTCGCACTCGCTTTACTTTCTTTATTTTATCGCACTCGCTTTACTTTCTTTATTTCTCGCACTCGCTTTACTTTCTTTATTTTCTCGCACTCGCTTTACTTTCTTTATTTTCTCGCACTCGCTTTATTTTCTTTATTTCTTGCACTCGCTTTATTTTCTTTATTTCTCGCACTCACTTTACTTTAACATGATCTATTTCAACATGTCTATTTACATTTCCATGTCCGGCTAAATCTTATAGGTTAGAATGTAAGGATCATAGTTAAAGTAATATTCCATACAATGTGTCGATAGAAATGCTTAAGGGTTATTTTGATTTTTGACACAAGTTTTCTGTACTTTATTTCTGTTGGGTAAGATCGAAAGCCCTCCAACCTTTGGTTAAACTTGGTTAGTCTTAATTGTTCAAAGGAAGCGAAAGCGCTTTGTCCAGTTAAGTAGGAGTTTTTAATACTTTAGAAAAACGATTTTAAAACTATTTTCGGACGCGTTTATGGGTTTAAAGTCCGGTTCGCATGGACCTCTTTTTGTTAAAAGTTCCAAGTCAAAATACTTTTCAACTGAGTCAATGATCGCGACTTTATGAGTCTATCGGGATTACTAACTGCAAGCGCACAGTCTATCGCCTAGTTTTAAAAGATATCGAACCCACAGGGACTGATAATCAAACTAGTGCTATCGGGTTGTTACTATGTTTAGCTAAGGCGGATGATTTTTAGATTAAGGTGCAACGGAGACTATAATTAAACTAGAATTTAGACTTGATTTGAAATATAACGGAATATCGGTACGTAATTCGTCAATCATCAGGAATCTAATAGATCGTCGGCTTATTAGTCAAAATAGTTTTCAGTAGTGAAATATCAATTTAAAAGTCTTTACCTCACACTCTCGTGTTATTGACTCTGACTATACTCCTAAATCAGAATGTCTGCTCTCGCTAGCCCATTTGAGTTTAAATATACTTTTTGAAAATTAATAAGTCCTAATTGGTTTTAAAGCGCTCTCGCTGTATTTAAAACCAATGTCCAGTTTCAGCTATCCGGTTAAAATCTCAAACTCCCGTTTTATCGATCGTAACCTTAGTACTTTCTTACTCTCGTAACAAAAGTTAATTAAAATAAGAAAACGGAACCAGAAAATTAAAGTGTCAAAGTTTACCTACAATCGATCAGACTCCTTTCCAATCGACTTAATTACCTACCGATATAATTAATTTAGCCAGACATTTCAACAGACATACGCAAACTTAAACAATAAAACATTAATGCAGACATAATAATTAAACGTAAATGGCAACTATATTGACTGAATAAAAACCTGGAAACAACGAATCTTAAGTACGCGATCCTCCACAAGCCGGCAAGACTTGCTTTGCTCGAACAAATAAAAACTTAACGTGAAATTACTACTAAGCTAACTAATTAATTCAAGTGCAATAGTTCCCCGGTGTAGGAAACTATTGCTTTGGAAGGTAAGAAAAAATGGGAAAATTAATGCAAGGAATGAAAAGCTCTGAACTCAGGAAAAATCTTGTAAAAACTGGAAATAGTGGAGAAAAAGGAGAGGGCGTCTTGTGAAGTAACTGCTTTATTTATAGCCCTTGAGAGTTGACGTGAAACAAGGAGAGAAAGTCTCAGGCAGGTGTACAATTCCGAAAATCTTTGAGTGACTGGTTGATCGTGGATTGTGTTAAGTTATAACCGTTTGAGAAGCCACGTCGTTTAAAATTAAATTCTGAGAAATTGGCTTGTGCCGGTCATCATGTCCGTGTGCCGGTCGTCATAGCTTAATGCTCGTGACAGTCGTCATGCCTTGTGTTACGGTCGTGACACTTCCTAAATGCAGAATCTTATTTCTGCTGTCAAAACACCTTATTTTCTTCTATTTTCTTCTGTTTTCCTCTTCTTTCTTCTTGCTGGTTGACTTAAAGAGAATACCTGAAAATGTGCTTAATACTTGCAAATACAATGTTAACAAACGAAAATAACGCAATAAATCAATTCAATTAAGGGCAAAATATACTATGTAATATCGCATTATCAAACTCCCCTATACTTGAATCTTTGCTTGTCCTCAAGCAAATAATCACTTCAAAAGCATTGATCCAGTGCACATACCTGACACTCCTCCGAATCATACATAGTTGTGTGGCCTTTTGTTTGAAACGATAGATACTCAAACAAACACCAGAGATACTTTAATGACACAAAACACAGAACATGGTCATAAACCTCCCTTTTACATACCGGTCCGAATCATTCTATTATAGCTTCACCTAATGCTTCTATTTCGCCCATCTTCATTTTGACCAATCACATTAAGCCCTTTGCCTTTGCACGCACATAGTAGAGTAACCTGTTAGCGATTTTGATCCTTTAAATGAGGGGTCTGGTACACAAGTGCGGTACCCCTTTTTGTACATATTCTGCTTGCAAGTTGTGAGGGATCGAGCCGTAGTCTGCCCTACCGAGTTCAGTACCAGATACCTCCGAACCAACTAACAACAGATTTCTATTGCCTTTTTGCATCACTTGCATTCTTTAGCTTTGGTGCATTTCTAATTCCACAATCAAAGGCGTAAATTTTTTAAATTTTTAGCAACTTGAGGTATCAACCACTTATCTTCGTCGACTCTCCACATAGCTTGTGCTTAGACGGTGCTGACTGCTAATATAAACTACTGGGGCTAATCAGAATTTTCAGCTTAAGGTAACGGTATAATAGGTACTCAAACTGATGACGTAAATACGAGAGGTCTAGGGTGTCAAGACGGTACCAATTTTGTTCATACTTTCTCAAGTCTCCAACATAGCCTACACGTAAGACAACCTATATACTCTAAAGGCGTGTCGAGTTATGCATCGAATCAATGAAATTTTTTATGTTAAGGCAAAATAAAGTGGAGAAATTGAATAGTACAAAAAACATATTCATATACTAGCCCTGAAGTACATTAAAGTTAACAAAAAGGAAATAACAACATAAACTAGCAAATAAACTAAAACAAATGTTTCCTTTCCCATACTGAGTCTAACATTGTCCTCAATGTTTCGAAATAGTGTAAAAAGAAAGGAACATCAAGGCAGAAAAAAAGAAGAAAAACTACTGAGGTCCTCGTTATCTGCCACGAGCTCGTCCCTGTCCACCCTGTGCATGGGGATGTGGTATACCCACATGATAGACGTAGTCGTACAAACTGTCCACCCTCATAGTCAAAGCGCCCATCTCATCGATGACGCTTGACATTCTACGATCCATCCGCTCTCCATGCTCGCGTTGGTCTTGTTGAATTTGCCGCATGAGACCCATCATTTCAGCGTGCTGAGTCTGGTGTCTCTGGTCTCGCTGGGAATCTAACTCATTTCTCTGCATGATGGCCGCGAGGATGTCATCAGTAGTGGCAGGGGCGCGGTCGCTTTGTGGACGGCGTCGGGAGGTTGAGCTATTGCATGCAAGAATTTTTTTTTTTGGGTTTGGAATGCGGGTTGGTTTCGGAACAGAGGTGGGATGGTGAATTTGGAGTGAATTGAGTGAGTTTTAATAGAGAAAGAAAATGTGGTGAGTGGGTGAATTAGTGGTGAATGAATGGTGATATTGAACGGTGTGGAGTTATGGTGGCAATGGCAACCAATGGTGAGTGGGACGGTGCAGGAAAAAAATGGAAGGAAGAAGGATACGAGGGGTCTGTTACGAATATAACAGGGTTTTAGTCTGTGACGATCATCACAGATGTTATTACAATCGTTATTCATGTGAGGCCTATGACGGACATCACAAAGCTGTCACGGTCGTAACACCTCAATTTCAATAAACTTTATAAAATTCAACTAAACTTCCAGTATTGCATATATTTGGAAACGACACACAACATTCCACGCAGTAAAATATATTTGAACTACACATATCATTCACACAATAATAATATATTTGAACCACAGTAGTATGAAAATAATTGCAATAGACAAAGTATAAAATTAAATACCAAAGAAATGAAATTGCATTAACTGAAGCAAAATTGTTCAGTATCCAAAAGTAACAGTAACAGATGCAAATGCATCAGTGAGTTTAATTTTAAATCCAACAGTGAAAAATAAATAATGCGAGGGAAAATGAAAATGCAGTGAATAAGTCAAAAATAGTAAAAATCAGTTGTGTTCGTGTCTCAATGATTCCACCGCTTGGTTTAGGTGGTCCAGTTGCTCAACGGTGGTATCCATTAGATCGATAACGTCAAGACGGATAAGTTGAAGTTGGTCTCTCATGGCATGAAGTTCAGTGCGGAAAACTTCAAGTGTAGCATGGATGTTAGCAGGATGGACAGTATTAGTATCATTCACGGGATGCTCAGGGAAATCATGATAGTGTGGAGGAGTTTCAGGGTCAATCTCAATATCAAACACATGACTATTAAGTTCTTTTTCAGGCTGTGGCTCATCTAAATCATATAGCTAGTTATGGCAGTTATGCTCACTAGTTCGCTCATGATCAGGCAATGTAAAATGTGAAACAACTTCATTATTGATCAGGAGTTGAAACGGGGGTGGTCCAAGATTTCTAATAAGTCCTCGGTTAAAACAGAAAGTGATATTCATTGGCCTATATCCGCCTAGAGGGTTCACTCGGGAAAGACGTGTTCTAAATCCCATGGCTTCAGCAATTTTTGTTACAAGGCCACCGATCAAAATGGGACCATGATCAGCTTGAGCAATCCTGCGGAGATTATCAAGCATAAAAGTATCCCCGTTAACGGGTCGGGACTGAAACACACAAAACATAATAAATAGCTCATCTCTAGAGACTAGGGTGTCATTCTCAGCTTTTCCAAAAAGGGTGTAGGCTAAAATCATATGAAAGTATCTTATGGTCGGGTTGTGAATTTCAGTGGACACCATAGGGTGCGGGTCATGATACGGTCGTCCTGAAATACTACTCCAGAAAGAGTTCAGTTCATCTTCCATTAATAAATCCTCCAGTGCCATGGAAAAAACGTCGGGTCCATTGGAGAAATCCAACAGGTCCGCAATCTCTCTGATGTTGAAACGACACGTGTACCCAAATAGCCTAAAGGTTATCTTACCCCTATTAAATCCCATGCCATGGTTAGGGTCGTAGGACGGTGGGCTTAGAAATTCTAGGGTCAGTCTATGGTAAGTCGGGTTCTTTTTCCTAGCAAAACCTTCCCAGCCTATCTGGTTAAACATAAAGTCTATGCTATCTCTTATGCCTAAGGCAGTCATGGTAGGTCCATGGGGGAATTTGGTTAGGGTCATGGGTCTAAGAGAGAGAGCTTCATAACGGTGCCATTGGACAGCGTCCCTGAATAACACAACCATTGTGTCTTCGTTATCCATCTTAACAGTTAGTTGGAAAAGTAAAGCAAATGGAGAAGGAAGAAGGTAGAAAAAGATGAGAATCCTGGAGGCATAAATTGAGATAATCAGTACTGATTTTTAAAATAATTGAAAAATACCGCATCGGTAAGTAAAGTAAATTTTGACAAAAATAATAAGACAAAATAATAAGAAAAATAACGAAGTGAAAACAAAATAAAAGATAAAGTTAAAAAGAAACAAAGTAATAAATAAAAATAAATTTCGTGGGTTGTCTCCCACTCAACACTTCATTTAACTTCGGGAGCTCGACAATTTATATGAATCATTAGTTTACGGGGAATGTAGGCATTTCTGCCAGTTTAAGAGCAGTTGAATAATCCCTATTGTCCACGCAGTGATAGTGTTTTAAACGTTGTCTGTTTACGATGAACGGTTCACTAGATCTACCTTTTATTTCAACTGCGCCACTTAACAAGACTTTGGTAACCTCAAAGGGACCAGACCACCTAGAACGAAGCTTACCTGGGAAGAATTTGAGTCTAGAGTTAAATAAAAGCATAATATCTCCTATTTCAAATCCTTTCCTTGCTATGCGCCTGTCATGCCATTTTTTTGTTTTTTCTTTGTATATCCTAGCATTCTCATAGGCATCTAATCTAAGTTCGTCTAGTTCATGTAAGTCCAAAATTCTCTTTTCGCATGCAGCGGTATAGTTTAGATTAATAGTTTTGATAGCCCAATAGGCTTTATGTTCTATTTCTACCGGCAGGTGACAAGATTTGCCATAGACTAGTTTAAATGGAATGGTTCCTATGGGGGTTTTGTAAGCGGTCCTATAGGCCCATAAAGCTTCGTGCAGTTTAGAAGACCAATCTTTCCTAGAGGTGGCAACGGTCTTTTCTAGAATTTGTTTAATTTCTCGGTTTGATACCTCTACTTGCCCACTCGTTTGGAGGTGGTAAGGTGTTGCTACACGGTGTTTGACTCCATATTTTGATAGAAGTTTCTCAAAGATTTTCGAAATAAAGTGGGAACCTCCATCACTGATTACCAGTCTCGGAACACCAAACTTAGGAAAAATTATTTTCTTAAAGAGCTTATTCACTACTCGTGCGTCGTTGGTAGGAGCTGCTATAGCTTCGATCCATTTTGAGACGTAATCGACAGCGACGAGTATGTATTTGTTACCAAAAGAGGACGAAAATGGTCCCATGAAATCTATTCCCCACACGTCAAAGACTTCTACTTCTAGAATGCCCTTTTGAGGCATTTCATCGCATCTAGAGATGTTGCCAGTGCGTTGACACCGGTCGCAATTTATAACTGCGATATGGACGTCCTTCCATAGAGTAGGCCAAAAGAGGCCAGCTTGCAAAATCTTAACACAAGTCTTTGAAGTGCTCGCATGCCCACCATAGGGGACGGAATGACAATGAGAAATTATATCTTCTACCTCATCTTCGGGTACACAACGACGGAAAATACCATCGGCGCCCCTCTTGAAGAGAAGTGGTTCGTCCCAATAATAGTGTTTAAGGTCGTGGATGAATTTCTTCTTTTGTTGATAGGTTAGATCAGGTGGCAGTACTCCAGCTGCTAGATAGTTGACAAAATCAGCATACCATGGCAACATGGTTTTAGTGTAAACAGATTCTACCACTTCATTAGTTTCTGTATCAGTATAAGTCAGAGATTGTTCAATGGTATTACTTTCTAACTGGGCTAAGAGTCTTTCATAAGGGAAATCGTCATTAATAGGTACTGGTTCAGGTTGGATGTTTTCCATTCTCGAAAGGTGGTCAGCTACTACATTTTCAGTGCCTTTCTTGTCTTTGATTTCCAAGTCGAATTCTTGTAGGAGTAGAATCCACCTCATAAGCCTTGGTTTGGCGTCCTTTTTACTTAATAGGTACCTGATTGTGGCGTGGTCGATATAGATAATTATTTTTGCTCCTACTAGGTAGGAACGAAATTTATCCAAAGCGAACACGAAGACCAAGAGTTCCTTTTCTGTGGTAGAGTAGTTCATTTATGCATGATCCAAGGTTCTACTGGTGTAGTAGATTGCATGAAGTTTTTTATCCTTTCTTTGTCCTAGGACTGCACCTACAGCGTAATCACTCACGTCGCACATGATTTTGAATGGTTCATTCCAATCTGGGGGTTGCATAATAGGTGCTGATATTAACGCTTGCTTGAGTGTTCGAAATGCGTCCAAGCATTTGTCATCAAAGACGAATTCAGTGTCTTTCATTAATAGCTCAGTCAGGGGTTTAGTTATCTTAGAGAAATCTTTACTGAAACGTCGATAAAAACCGGCGTGTCCTAGAAAACTTCTTATCTCTCTAACGGTTTTCGGCGGCTGGAGATTTTCTATAACTTCGATTTTTGCCTTGTCGACTTTGATTCCTCTGTCGGATACTATATGTCCTAGTACAATTCCTTGTCGGACCATGAAATGGCATTTTTCCCAATTGAGCACTAGGTTGACACTTACACATCGTTCAAGTACCATTTCGAGGTTTGATAGATATCCTTCAAAACTTTCCCCACAGACCGAGAAATCATCCATAAAGACTTCCATTATACCGTCTAAGAAGTCCGAGAAGATGGACACCATGCATCTCTGGAATGTTTCAGGTGCGTTACATAATCCGAAAGGCATTCGCCGGTAGGCAAAGGTACCATAGGGACACGTGAAAGTAGTTTTTTCTTGGTCGTCAGGATGGATAAGAATTTGGAAAAATCCTGAATATCCGTCTAAATAGCAAAAATGGGAGTGTTTAGGCAGACGTTCAAGCATTTGATCTATGAAAGGTAGAGGGAAATGATCTTTACGAGTGGCTTTGTTTAGTTTCCTATAGTCGATGCACATTCTCCATCTGATTTGAGTACGTTGTGCTACAGATTCGCCTTTTTCATTATTGATGACCGTAACACCTCCTTTCTTGGGTACCACGTGAACTGGGATAACCCATTCACTATCGGATATTGGGTATATGATTCCTGCTTCTAACAGCTTTTGCACTTCTCTCTTAACAACATCACTCAGAATGGGATTGATTCTCCTTTGATGTTCTCTAGAGGTTTTACAGTCTTCCTCAAGCATGATGTGATGCATGTAGATGGAGGGACTTATTCCTTTCAAATCTGAGATGTTATATCCTAAGGCAGTTGGGTACTTTCTCAGGACATGTAATAATTTCTCAGTTTCTATTTGTCCTAAATCTGCGTTAACTATAACTGGTCGTTCGAATTCTGTATCTAGGAATTCATACCTTAGATATTTGGGCAGTGTCTTTAATTCTACAGCTGGTTTCTTTGGGTAGGGCATAGGGTCAGGAGTGAGTGCGAGACATTCACTTAGATTATTATCTTGGTATTCACCACGCCAATTATCATCTTCAAAAATTGGTGGCATCAGAATTCTCAGCACTTCAGAATACGAATTTTGGTGTTTTTCCATTTCTTTAACGCATTCATCAATCATATCTAGGAAACAGCACGAATCTTCTATAGTAGGTGCTTTAAAGAATTGTGAGAGGATAAACTCTACTTTTTCTTCTCTAACCTCAAAAGTCAGTTTTCCTTTTTTCACATCTATGATGGCTCCGACGATGGCTAGGAATGGTCTTCCTAAAATGATAGGGATGTTTGAGTCTTCCTTAATGTCCATGATTATGAAATTTGTAGGAATATAGAATTGTCCTATGCGTACTGGAACATTTTCTAGCATTCCTAGAGGAAATTTCACTGATCGATCAGCTAGTTGTACAGACATTCTTGTTGGTCTCAGTTCACCCATATTGAGCCTTTTACAAATAGATAAGGGCATTAAGCTAATGTTGGCTCCTAAATCGTACAGGGCTTTGTCTATGACAAACTTTCCAATCACACATGGTATAGAAAAACTACCAGGGTCTTTTAGCTTAGGAGGCATGTTGTTTTGGATTATAGCGCTACACTCTGCAGTAAGCATAACAGTTTCAGTATCCTCAAGCTTTTTCTTATTAGTTAATATCTCTTTTAAGAACTTAGCATAGGAGGGCATTTGTGTGATTGCTTATGTAAAAGGTATTGTGACATTCAATTGTTTCAGAAGTTCAACAAATTTCTTAAATTGCCCTATGTTTTTAGATTTAGTGAATCTTTGGGGATACGGGATAAGTGGTTTATAAGGTGGCAGAGGCACATATGGTTCTTCTTTCTCTTCGGCCTCTTTACCATCATCTTCCTTTTCATTTTCCTTTGGTTCGCCTTCCTTTTCAGACTCCTTACTAGGCTTTTGGTACATGGCTGGATTTTCGATCCTTGGGTCAGTGGGTCCTTCTAGTTCCGTTCCGCTCCGAAGTGTTATAGCATTTTCATGTCCCTTCGGATTAAGTTGAGTTTGTCCTGGAAGATTACCGGCTGGGGCAGCGGTAACCGCTTGTTGTTGAGCCACTTGTGAGATTTGTGTTTCTAACATTTTGTTGTGAGTGGCTAGAGCGTCAACCTTGTTGGCTAATTGTTTGATTTGCTCATTAGTGTGAACATTCGGGTTAAGGAACTCCTTGTTTTGTTGAGCTTGTGCAGCAATGAAGTTCTCCATCATCGTTTCAAGGTTGGACGTTCTAGGAACGTTAGCAGCGGGTTTTTAATATCCTGGCAGCACAGCAGGCGCTTGGCCAGGTGCATACAGAGCGTTATTATTCTTATACGAAAAGTTTGGATGGTTCTTCCAGCCAGGATTGTAGGTATTTGCATAAGGGTTTCCTTGAGCATAATTCACTTGATCAGTGGAGACTCCTGCCAAAATTTGAAATTCGGGGGCAGCATGTCCAGGTACTCCGCATAGTTCGCAGTTTGGAGCTACAGCAGCCACGGTGGCTGCGGGTGTTATGGTCAAGTTGTTTATCTTTTGAGCAAGGGCATCTACCTTAGCATGGACATGGTTAAGGCTATTAACTTCGTACATCCCACCTTTCGTTTGGGCTTTTTCCACTGGCGTTCTTTCACCTCCCCATTGGTAGTGGTTTTGAGCCATACTTTCGATGAGTTGATAAGCTTCGGCATAAGGTTTGTCCATAAGTGTACCACCAGCGGCGGCATTTATTGTCATTCTTGTATTGTACAAGAGACCATTGTAAAACGAATGGATGACTAACCAATCTTCAAGACCGTGATGCAGACACATCCTAATCATATCTTTGTATCATTCCCATGCATCGTAAAGAGACTCAGTATCTTTTTGTCGAAATCCATTAATTTGGGCTCTCAGCATAGCTGTTTTGCTTGGTGGGAAATATCGTGCTAAGAATACCTTTTTCAACTTATCCCACGTAGTAACGGAGTTTGATGGCAAGGATTGCAACCAAGCCCAAGCTCTGTCTCTTAATGAGAAAGGAAAAAGACGTAGTCTTATCGCGTCTGCGGTCACACCATTTACCTTCACTGTGTCTACGTACTGCACAAACTTGGTCAAATGTTCATTAGGATCGCCCGTAGGATTTCCAGAAAATTGATGTTGTTGTACGACTGACAACAATGAGGGTTTCAACTCGAAATCGTTTCGGTTGATAGCAAGGGCAGCAATGCTGTTATGTGGTTCTTGCTGAGAAAGAGTAGCATAATACTTAAGAGGACGGTTCTGTGGTCCATCAGCCATGTCTTCTTCTGATTCTGACTCAGAGTCAAGTTCTGTTTCAGATTCGGATTCGAATTGAGATTCAGGTTCTGATAAAGGAAAAGGTATATCGTGGTTTAAGCAGTATTCTTGGATTCGTTTTTTACGCTAAGAAGACGTTCAGGTTCGTCCGTCGGTCGTGTGAGGTCTTCGCCTTTTGAGCGAGTACTTGGCATACAACCGACAAATATGGGAATTTGTTTCCTTAGTCTATACGATGCAACAAATGAATTGCACTATTGACTAAATCAGTCCCCGACAACGGCGCCAAAAACTTGATCGCGACTTGATGAGTCTATCGGGATTACTAACTGCAAGCGCACAGTCTATCGCGTAGTTTTAAAAGATATCGAACCCACAGGGACCGATAATCAAACTAGTTCTATCGGGTTGTTACTATGTTTAGCTAAGGCGGATGATTTTTAGATTAAGGTGCAACGAAGACTATAATTAAACTAGAATTTAGACTTAATTTGAAATATAACGGAATATCGGTACGTAATTCATCAATCATCGGGAATCCAATAGATCGTCGGCTTATTAGTCAAAATAGTTTTCAGTAGTGAAATATCAATTTAAAAGTCTTTACCTCACACTCATGTTATTGACTCTGACTATACTCCTAAATCAGAATGTCTGCTCTCGCTAGCCCATTTGAGTTTACAAATACTTTTGGAAAATTAATAAGTCCTAATTGGTTTTAAAGCGCTCTCGCTGTATTTAAAACCAATGTCCAGTTTCAGCTATCCGGTTAAAATCTCAAACTCCCGTTTTATCGATCGTAACCTTAGTACTTTCTTACTCTCGTAACAAAAGTTAATTAAAATAAGAAAACGGAACCAAAAAATTAAAGTGTCAAAGTTTACCTACGATCGATCGGACTCCTTTCCGATCGACTTAATTACATACCGATATAATTAATTTAGCCAGACATTTCAACAGACATACGCAAACCTAAACAATAAAACATTAATGCAGGCATAATAATTAAACGTAAATGGCAACTATAATGATTGAATAAAAACCTGGAAACAACGAATCTTAAGTACGCGATCCTCCACAAGCCGGCAGGACTCGCTTTGCTCGAACAAATAAAAACTTAACGTGAAACTACTACTAAGCTAACTAATTAATTCAAGTGCAATAGTTCCCCGGTGTAGGAAACTATTGCTTTGGAAGGTAAGAAAAAATGGGAAGTAATGCAAGGAATGAAAAGCTCTGAACTCAGGAAAAATCTCGTAAAAACTGGAAACGATGGAGAAAAAGGAGAGGGCATCTTGTGAAGTAACTGCTTTATTTATAGCCCTTGAGAGTTGACGTGAAACAAGGAGAGAAAGTCTCAGGCAGGTGCACAATTCCGAAAATCTTTGAGTGACTGGTTAATCGTGGATTGTGTTAAGTTATAACCGTTTGAGAAGCCACATCATTTAAAATTAAATTCTGAGAAATTGGCTTGTGCTGGTCGTCATGTCCGTGTGCCGGTCGTCATAGCTTAATGCTCGTGACGGTCGTCATGCCTTGTGTTACAGTCGTGACACTTCCTAAATGCAGAATCTTATTTCTGCTGTCAAAACACCTTCTTTACTTCTATTTTCTTCTGTTTTCCTCTTCTTTCTTCTTGCTGGTTGACTTAAAGAGAATACCTGAAAATGTGCTTAATACTCGCAAATACAATGTTAACAAACGAAAATAACGCAATAAATCAATGCAATTCATGGCAAAATATACTATGTAATATCGCATTATCAATCAAGAAACTATATTTCTTAAAAATAGGTTTATAACTTTAACGCAATGCGCGCCTTTTTATAAGTGACAATAAGAGGGTTCGATTAAGGGATAAACTCGGTTCTAATTACGCGAAAGCGACAGTTCCCGTTAAATTAGTTCTTTTCATAAGTAGAAAACATTACCCCATAAGTAGTTCTATTTACAAGCATTTGGAATATTATCTGACTGTGTGAATTACATTCAAGCCTGTTGTTTATTGAATTTTATATCTTCGTACTTTACTCTGCTTTTACTATGCACTCACGAACTCCCGATTGATTTGCCTTAGATAAACATCGTAACGATAAAAATCGATAGATTGACATTTGGTCTCTGTGGGATCGATAATCTTTTATATTACTCTGACGCGATTCGTATACTTGCGAAAACACCGCATCACCCACACACCTCATAAACATCATATGTGAGTGATCCATAAAACAAAATCACATCTGGAACATCAGATTCTCAAAATCACCAGTCAATTGCTCAAGCCTTTAGCAGATTTGCAGTTGGGGTACGATCTCAAGTTGCAGATCATTTCCATTCATTCCAAGCATTCAAACATAAGCCTTGGCACCTAGGGAAGCTATCCAGATCATTGGAACCTAGCTGTAACACCTCTAACTCAAAACTCGATCACCAGCTGCAAGAGGTAAACATGAACGCTTCAAATTCCATGATGCATGCATATTTTACTGCACAATAATTTTGCCATATGTTCCTAATCATGTATGGAGTGATAACCCTCAATCAATTACCATGAATCAATCGTGTATGGAATTTCATGATGTTCATGCTGAAATTAGGGTTCTTGAGAGTTTCTTCTGATTTCTCACTCAATACTCAAAATAAATGCAATTAATCTATATGGTTGTGATCCTTGTTCAAAAACGAGCAAGATTGGTACTTGAATCGTGCAAAACCATTGAGAAATCATGGAGAAAAGTGAGAAAATGCAAATCTAGAAATACAGAGGGCGCGAGCAAGAACTTGGTGTTCTTGGCGCCTTTTTTCAAATTTTTGAATATTTGAATATTTTGTTATTTTTGTTAATTGATTCAAAAATTAATTTCTCTCTGAATATTTATGTTTTTGAATTGATTATTTTTCTCAAAATTCACTAAAATGTTTAAATATTTTATTTTACAAAAAAAATCCAATTTATATTATTTATTTAATATAGTTAGAATTTTTGTAATTAATTTTATTTTTGTTGTTTTTAAACATTTTTAAATGAAATTCCCACTTTGATCTTTCAAAACCAATTGAATTTCAAACTCTCATGTAATTAACCTTGACTTTTCAAAATATTTTTCAAGGTGTACAACTTATTTTTGAATATATTTGGTATTTTATATCATTTTTTTCATTTAATTTCCTTTGAAAAATAGCATTTTATTTAAAATTAGGGTTTCCTCTTGATTTTAAATTTTAAAACACCTTTGGGCCTATAATAGAGTGTAAGACCCATCCCTTATCATATACAAACAATTTGGGCCTCAGTCATTTGTATAAGTCTCTATACGATTCTCAAAATGACGGTGCGATCACTGTCTTTCACATGGGCCTCTCCCTTAGTTGTAAGCCCTATTCTCTTTTCTTTTTAAAACTCTGGGCCTCAAATAAAGTGTAAGACCCAATCCCCTTTTAACCAAAACCATTTTTGGGCCTCAGGTATTGTATAAGTCCCTCTGCGTTAAAAGAATCTCGGCACGATCGCCATTTCAAAATAAATCACCTGGGCTTCTCCTTGAGTTGTAAGACCCAACCCTTTTGTAAATAAATCTCTGTGGGCCTCAGTCATTGTATAAGTCCCTCGGTGATTTTCAAAACATCGGTGCGATCACTGTTAAACCGTGGGCCTCTCCTTGAGTATAAGCCCAAACAATCTTTTCAAAACAACTTCCCTATTGATTTAGGTTCAAATATATATGTTGTTATCAAAACTTTCTTTAATTTCTTTGAACAACTAACAATACAGCATGGAAGCTTGTTCGCCTATAAGTTTTAAACAACTGTCATTTACTCACTTTCATATATATATATATATATATATATATATATATATATATATATATATATATATATATATATATATATATATATATATATATATATATATATATATATTATGGGAAGCTGCGCACTGTAAGTCTTCTTTCATATCCTTTTAAATACTTGTCATATATCAAATGTATATATACTAGTATAGTTATTTAGAGTTTTCCCCGACAACTAGGTCTAGAACTAGGTAAAGCCATGTTGGTCACTCTTAAATACAGTCAAAACTAGATCCCCATAGGATTTCCAGATACAGTCTTGTCTTCTCTTGGGCTTAAACAATATGGAACAAAGAGAAAGGCAGTATTCTTCGTGAACCTTTTCTTAAGCTGTCACCCCTAGAAATTGTCAAAGAAACTCTACTCCCCAAAGTTGATCTATTCTCGGTGAATAACATCTCTTGAGTTTCTTCAAACCTCCGAATTTTCACTAAATGATCTATTCTCGATGAATAGCATTTCTTGAACTTTTCTTGGTTTGGGACCCACAGGCTTCCTAAAAGCATCCCCGCCTCTTCTTGGGCTTTGTACAAGGACCCTCCAGCTTCTTAGAAGTTCTCATGCCTTCTCTTGGGCTTAATACAAGGACCCTGAAGACCTCTTAAAGGTATAAGATAGAACTTAGTCATCCTTTGCTAGAGTAGTCTTTCCAGTGTCAAACCTCTGACCAATTTAGGGTTGATTCTCATCCCTTAATACACCCGCCTCCTCTTGGGCATCATACAAATGATAAAACTCTTCCACACCGGTAGACTTGGACAGTCTATTCCCCTTGAGTCTCAAAGACATTCTCAAGTTCCCTACAAAACATAGAAGAAACCCCGGTTTTTATGGATCAATCTCCAGTAAAGTCTAAAACCCAGTCTCTCTCCTAAAAAACCCCAAACCAGGGTCAGTTTATCATCAGCATAACACTATCCCAAATCAGAACCTCAAGGCATCTGATATCTCAACTCTTCTGGAACCCTCAGTAAGAGTTGATTCCCCATTTGGACCTGCCTCGGGATCTCAATAATTCCTAGCAGAAGATTAGCTTCCTCTTAGGCTTTGTATAATGATCTTTCCGCAGCAAAGTCATCCTCCTCTTGGGCTTTGTACAATGATTCTCCCTAGCAGAGCTAACCCTTTTTAGACTCTCTTGTTGAGTCAATCACCTTTTTAGACTCTCTTATTGAGTCATTCACCTTTTTAGACTCTCTTGTTGAGTCAATCACCTTTTCAGACTCTCTTGTTCAGTCAATCACCTTTCAACACTCTCTTGTTGAGTCAACCTTTTTTTAGCCTCAATCTCGGGCTTTGTACGAGACAGACAAAAATACTCTCTTGTTGAGTCAATCTTTTCTAGCCTCCTCATAGGTTGGGCATAAAGATTTCCCCTAGCAGAAGTCATCCTACTCTTAGGAAGAATGATTTCTCCAGCTTGTTCAGCCACAATCCTGGGCTTTGTACAGGACAGATAAAAACACTCTCTTGTTGAGTCAAACCCTTTTAGCCTCAATCTTGGGCTTTGTACAAGACATAAATCTTCATCTCTTAAGCTTGGGACATATATCTTCCCCAGCGAGGTCACTTCCTCCCAGCCTTCTTTTAGGCTTTGAGGAATGATTTCCCAAGCAGAGTCAAACTCATTCCAGCCTCAATCTTGGGCTTTGTACAAGATACATTAAAATATCCTCACCCGAGTCAGTTAAATTTCCTTTTTTTGCCTAAATCTTGGGCTTTGTACAAGACAGACAGAATATTTTCCCCGGAAAAGTCAAACTTTCAGCCTCCTCTTAGGCTTTGTATAACGATATCCCCAAAAGAGTCAGTCTCTTTTTTGCCTCAATCTTGGGTTTTGTACAAGACACCAATATACACACTCTCTTGTTGAGCTGGTCTTACCCGACCTCCTCTTAGGCTTTGGGTAAGGATTTCCCCAGTGGAGTCAATCAACCTCTTAGCTTCAACCTTGGGCTTTGATCAAGGCACACAAAAATCAACAATACCTCTTTAGAGATGACAAGTTCTCTCTTAGTCAAACCTTTTAGCTTCAATCTTGGGCTTTGAACAAGACACAAATAAACCTTTTAGCTTCAATCTTGGGCTTTGAACAAGACACCAAATATCTTTTTCCTCCCTTAGAATAGGAGGAACTACGATTGCTCTGATTTCCTTGTTTCGTTCAAACGGGAATACGTAGGCATAAGATTGTGAAATCTTAGAGAGCATACCAATAAAAAACTCTAGGTCCCGTACCTTCATACTAATAAAAAACCCCAGGTCCAGTACCTCACCAAAAACATCGGGAAAATCCAAAATCAACATCAACTCACTCACTCACTCACACTTCCCAAGAAACTTTCCCAACCCATTAACGGATAAACACCATCAAGTATAAAGCGAAACCTAAAGCTAATATCCTGTGGATAACCACATATAGGATGGGTAATTGACAACTCCCCATTGTATAACCTCACCCTGCACCCCCCAATCTCTTTAAGCGTTTGTTCAGTTAAACATTCGCGTGCAAGGTAAGTTTTAGATAGCTTCCCTTTCCCTTCCAGCTTCATGGGATAAATAAGAAATCAGAAAGTAGCACCCCCTCCTACCATTGCGGTGAGGAAAACCCAGCGATAAGGTGGTCGCGTCACCGACAAAAATCGCTCGCTATAGTAAAATGGTGACTCTGTTGGGGATGTCGTTGATCTGTTAGGATTAGGAACTAGCTCTTAACAGGTCTAGGATGTTATTTTTGCAATAAATATATATATCGCTTTTCCTAATTGATATCCGTGTTTATTTTTCTGCTAATGGGACTGCGGGTGATGCCGCATCTGGAAAGTTTGAGTGACACCTAAGATAAGTGATGACATTAGATGGGTAATCTTACAGGGAGTGACTCCCAAATAAGAGACCCCGGTAGACCATCTAATCAGTGGAGATACCCTTTACGGATTCAATGCCTATACGACTTCGGTTGTTGAAAGCAGATTGTTCGATTGTGGTGTCCATGAAACTGAGGATTTAGTAGGCTGAGACCTTGTTACTATTTTGTAGTGCGGAAGCTATCGGAAATAGTTGTCATGCGATACTACCCTCATTTGAGATTACTCTAAGATACTGCAGCTCGCTCGGGTGAACCAGTCTGTTGTCGTTATCCCAAGAGGGGTCAATGGTTTTGAGGACAGGTACAAAAAATCACTAGTACAATCTTTGGGGATGGGTAGAGCCATGACTTCATGACATCGAACCTTTGACCCCATGTTTTTTCTATGTTTTTGTGTGCTGCATTCATGCATTCATTTCATTAAAAAACTTCAAACAAAGAAAATTTTCTCTTCTAGTCTTTCTTTTTCAAATTAAACTAAGACAATGATTGAAAATGTCAGAGAAAGAGATTGCGTTATGGATTTCGGTAGAAGGAAGACTCACAAGTACACCTTCAAGGTTCCAAAACTAGAGGATTTGAGAGAATTGGAAAGAATGATCACCAACCCTGATGCTTTCAGAGCTAAGTAAGGAGGACTGCTGTCTCTGTTAAGGGTCTATATAATTGAGGGAATCCTGGCTACGCTAATTCAGTTCTACGATCTGGTTTATCACTGTTTCACATTCCCGGATTATCAACTAGCACCAACACTGGAGGAGTACTCTCACCTGACTGATTTACCTATCACTGACCAAGCTCTCTTTTTTGTACTGAAAGAAATTCCAAAAGATCAAACCATTGCAAGAGCAATCTATTTGGACGAGTCAGAAGTCAGGATTCACATGACCACTAAGGGTGGAATCCAAGGTTTACCAACCAAATTTTTGGTAAAGAAAGCTTTATACTTTGCTAGTATAGGGAATGAGACTGCTTTCGAGAGCGTCTTTGTTCTGCTCACCTACGGGTTATTTATGTTTCCCAACATTGATGACTTCGTTGATATCAATGCCATTAAGATTTTTTTGATTGGAAATCCTGTGCCGACCTTGCTCGCAGATGCTTATCATTCTGTACACTTAAGTAATTTGTACAGCGGAGGAATGATCAAATACTGTGTACCCTTGCTATACAAATGGTTCACTTCCCATTTACCAAAGTCTGCTGCTTTTTGGGATCATAAGAGTACTTTACGTTGGTCACAGAGAATCATGTCTTTTACCAACTCTGACATAGATTGGTACAATCGAATCTATGACGGGATCAGAATCATTGACCGTTGTGGAAACTTCCCTAATGTGCCCCTCATAGGAACTAAAGGGGGAATCAACTATCATCCAGTTTTAGTTCGTCATCAATTTGGATACCCGATGAGACATGTCCCACGTAATGTTCATCTGGAAGGTCTTTTCTTCAAGGGAGGAGAAAATGATAGGGCACTAAAGACAAAAACAATGCATGCCTGGAAACATGTTCACAGTAAAGGAAGAGAGTCTCTAGGAAAACCGGACTGTGTCTCGGTGGAACCTTATCTCCACTAGGTACAAACTAGAGCTCTCAAGCTGAGGATGCCATACCCTCGTCAAGAAGTTATTCCATTGAAGGAATTTGTCCTTTATTTTATGTCTGATACGGAAAAGCTTCAAGTTACTCTCAACAAAGTTCAACAAGAGAAGAAGTCTTGGAAAAACAAGTATCATATTCTCAATGTGGAGTGTAACAAAATACAGCAACTGTTAAAAGAAAAATATGCCCTGATCAAGATTTTAGAGCAACGTGTTGTAGAGAATCAAGAAGACCAAAGGAATTTGCTCGCTCCTTTCACTTGGCAAAGGAATGACAACCCGACAACGGCTCAAGAACCTCGGTCAAAGAAAACGAAAATACCAGAACCAGCATCCGAGCCTTCCTCAGAGAGGACTCAGGATCCATAAGTCTAGACATTTCCTTTTACAGCATTTTGTAAATTACTGTATTTCCATTTCCGCAATCTTCAAATTCAATAAAATGGGGTTTCCCCACTGTATGATATTTGCAATCCAATTGTCGAAGTTTCTTTTGATTAATTTTTTTTTAATTAATATGATTATTGCATATCATTCATCATTCTCACATAACGCATTCTTCTTCCCTATGAATCTCACGTTTGTGTCTCGATTCTAGCGTCAAACTGTCCCATTCGTACAATACTCGGGTCAATCGACAAAAGAAAATGGATGATCTCGAGGAAGAGAACAGAGAGTTGAGAGAAGAAATTGACACTCTGAAAGAAGATCTGAGAAAACTTCACAATGACATGCAATCTCTGGCAGCAGCTCAGAAACAACAACAAAGGACTGTGATCTCAGAGATCACATCGACGCCCATAGTGGAAAAGTATGATCCTCGGTACAATATGCCTAAGGATCGTCCCTGGGGAATGCCACCCAACTATATCTCAGAAGGATATATTCTGCTGATCATGGAAGATCCGAAAACTACAGCAGGAACCGCTGGGCCTGAAGGTTACAAACTTGGGAAAGCGAAGATGCAAGGGGCATGACAACAACTCCTAAAGGTTACAAACTTCGGGATAGGGAAGCACCAAGAGTCACTGCCGTAATGATTATACCACCACCCGTGGTACACACTGTCCTGGAAGGGCAGATTCCACAGATACCTTTTGGTGGAAACGAAAGTATGGACGACAGAATGAAGGAATTCCAGGAACAATTCCTGGAGATGCAGAAGGATATGCATGCCATTCGCGATCAGGATCTATTTGGAAAGGACGCCGTAGACCTTTGTTTGGTCCCCAATGTGAAAGTTCCGCACAAATTCAAGGTGCCCGAATTTGAAAAATACAAGGGTAACTCTTGCCCTCAAAGTCATTTGGTGATGTACGCTCGGAGGATGTCAACTCAGACAAAGAATCAACAGCTACTGATCCACTATTTCCAAGATAGTTTAACCGACGCCGCACTTAAATGGTACATGGGATTAAACCGCACTAAGATCGTCACCTTCAGAGATCTTGGAACTTCCTTTGTTCAACAATATAAGTACAATCTGGACATGGCATCAGACAGAGATCAACTCAGAGCCATGTCGCAGAAGGATAAGGAAACCTTCAAGGAATATGCTCAAAGATGGCGCGAGATTGCCGCCCAGATTTGTCCACCTCTTGAGATAAAATAGATGACTAAGATCTTCTTGAAAACCTTGAGCTTATTTTACTACGACAGAATGGTCGCCAGTGCGCCCAGTGACTTCACCGAGATGGTAGGCATGGGAGTTCGGCTTAAAGAAGCAGTCAGAGAAGGACGTTTAGTTAAAGATGTTGGACCATCAAGCAGCACCAAAAGATACTGTAGTGCTCTCCCTAAGAAAAAAGAGCAAGATATTGGCAATATCTCTTCGGAAAGCAATGACGACGTTACCAACCAGTAGCAACTGTAACTCCTGCTATTAACCATGCGCCTGTTCCTACGTATCAATCTCAGGTTGCTCAGAGCCAACGAAATCAACAACCATATCAGCAAAGGACACCACAGCCTCTTCAGCAGGCTCGTCCTCAGTACAACAACAACCGTACAACGCGACCACCAGGGTTCGACCCTTTACCAATGTTGTATGCAGAACTGTTTCCACTACTACTGGTCAAGGGGCATGTCCAAACTAGGTTTCCTCTTACAATACCGAAAAATCCGCCTTTTTGGTTCAAAGCAGATCAGACTTGCCCTTACCATCAAGGAGGACCAGGGCATAACATAGAGAACTGTCTCAGCTTCAAATCCGATGTACAGAAGCTTGTCAAGAGCGGGGTCTTATCCTTCAAGGATACAAATCCAAATGTTCAGATGAACCCGTTGCCTCAACACGAGAAAGCTGCAGTCAATTTGATAGAGGAAGAGTCTAACCACAGCGATCAAATTCTTGATGTACTCTTATTGGGAACCAACCTGGTCAAGATGCATTGCAGACAGAGCAGATACGGTCATGTACCATCTCACAATTATCACCAGTGTGATATCTGCTCTAAAAACGATCAAGGATGTTCTGTGGTGCAATCAGCTCTACAGGAACAAATGGATCTCGGTTGGATTCAAGATCACCAAATCCGTGAAGTCAACATGACTTATACATATTCTAATATTATTCAAAACCAGGACATCTGTGCGATGAATGTCAACTTGGTGGTAATACACTCAAGGTAAATCCAACATCACAATCTGCCACATCACGAGTATGATTCCTGTCCTGTCTGCTCGGTAAACAATCAGGGGTGGTCTTTTGTACAAGAGGCCCTCCAGCGTCAGATGGATCTTGGATGGATTCAAGATTACCGTGATAAAAGTCATTATCAAGTGAATATGATTCAAATCTTTGATATTCGCTTGATGAATACCAGCTTGGTGAAATTACACGATAAGCAAGTTCAACTCGGTTTTTTGACTTCACATGAGTATCAGAACTGTAGAGTATGTCGTGAGAGTGACCAAGGATGTGCTCTCGTTCAAAGGACACTTCAACATTTGTTAAACCACTGGTGGCTTCCGATCTATCTAGATGAAGACACACAACAAGTCAGTATGATTGACGGGAACCCTACTAGGCATCAAAGTCAAAATGTTCGATCAACGGAAACAGATCTAGTGAGGTTACACTGCATACAAAGCAGACGTGGCCTGAGTGCCACCACATAACTATGAGCACTGTAGAGTTTGCTCAGAGAATAACCAGGGATGCTACCTCGTGCGAGCAACCCTCCAAAGTCAGTTGGACCATAAGGAGATTCAACCATGGTCAAGCTATGGTTCAATGTCAGGCTATCATCCTAATCAAGGCAAAGATGTTGTTTTAATCCCTAAATAAGAAGTGGCCAAAGATGTGTGCGCCATAATCCCTTTACTCCATGAATCAAGAATTCCTCTTGGTAGTGGAAGGATTCTCAACCTCGAACCAATTAAGACCGGCTATGATGGTCAGAAAAATCAAAAGGCTTCTGTAGTTATCTATCTGTCGGGACCAGTACCGTACAAATCCGATAAAGCTATCCCTTACAAGTACGGTGCAACAACAATTGAGAATGGAAAATAAGTTCCTTTACCCTCCGTCGTGGATATTGCAGACATCAGTCGAGTAACATGGAGCGGTCGAATCTTCAACCGAGGAGTTGGAGAACCTACCAGAGAAAAGGAACCGCAAACAGAATTTCCTAATCAACCAGTCGGTCTATCCAGTGATCCCGACCTTTCAACAAACAACGATGAGATGCTGAAGCTCATCCAGAAAAGTGAGTACAACATTGTTGATCAACTGTTGCAAACTCCTTCAACAATCTCTGTGCTATCTCTTCTACTCAGTTCCGAAGCTCACAGAGAAGCTCTAAAGAAAGTCTTAGAGCAAGCCTTTGTGGACAGGATGTGACAATAAGACAATTCGACAGCATCATCTCCAACATCACTTCCTGCAACAACTTGGGATTTAGTGATGAGGAACTGCCGGAAGAGAGCCAGAATCATAACATGGTGCTCAATATTACAGTCAACTGCCAGGACAATTCTTTGGCCAGCGTACTGGTAGACACCGGATCAGCTCTAAATGTTATACCAAAATCCAATTTAATGCGACTATCATTTAAAGGATCTCCGATGAGAGGCAGTGAGGTCATTGTCAAGGCATTTGACGGATCCCGAAAAACAGTTATCGGCGAAGTCGACCTTCCCATAACTATCGGTCCTCACACGTTCCAAGTCACTTTCCAGGAAAGACCTTGGATACACGAGGCTGGGGCAGTCACTTCGACACTTCACCAGAAGCTGAAGTTCGTCAGGAACGGCCAACTAGTCACAGTCTGCGGAGAGCAAGCCTTAATCGTGAGCAACTTATCATCGTCCACTTATGTAGAACCAGAGGAGGTTGTTGGAACTCAGTTCCAAGCACTCTCGGTAAGCAATAACAATCAATCAGAAAAGGGAACGTCAATTTCCTCGTACAAAGATGCTCCCAAAGTAATCAAAAGTAACAATGCCAAAGGATGGAGACAACTTATCATTCCTACTGATAAGAAAGCAAATAAAGGTCTTGGTTTTTCTTCAACCTGTACCCAGACTGCTAGTAACGATGAAAGTTTTCATCCCATTCAGGACTTCTTCCACAGTGGAGGTTTCCTTCACCCAGTGTCTCAAGAAGTACATACCATCAACGAAGGTGACTCTTCCGATACAGATGAAGAATGGAAGTCCTACCTTAACAAAGACGGTTATATGTCTCAGGAAGAGGTGCCTACGCCATTTTTCTATCCCGCACAAAGTCCGAGATATATACCGAGGTCAGATGTTAAAATGATATACGGGGATTGTGATCCCGAAGGATGTCGTGCTCCACCAAACTCATTAGAGGAGGACACTCTGATGAAGGACAACTTTGACCATGACTATTATGGCCCGATGGATGGCCTGCCTATCTGACAGTCGTACCCAAGAGACTCAGGGCAAAAGAGTCAGTGGAACGATGCATATCAACTGAGCATCATTGAAAAGAATACCTGTGTCCCCACCAAATGATGGGATCATTACTCAGGGCATTAAGAAGATATCCAGTACGACGGTGAATTTGCAAAGATTGTAGGACTAGAATTCCTTAACTATGCTTTTCCCGAGGTCAAAGTCATCGAAAGGGATGGCTCCTCCAGTTCCAAAGAAGTGTGGGACACCTTAGGACAACCGAGTGGCAAATACTCTTCTTGGTCAAGTACACCGCTCCTGAAAGCTCTCGTATCAAGCTCGAAGACATCCAACCAACTGGATGGGGAGATCCACCTGAGAGTACAAATACTGTGCCAGATACAACGGAAGAGGTTGCCTATGACAACTCTGCTTGGGAAACAGATTCCAACTATCCTGCTCCACCAGAAATCAGCGTTATTTCTGAAGACAAATCAAGAAGGAAAGTACCATACTTTGTGATTCACCGAGGAGTTCGCCGCCAACGGGTTGCTGTCAATGTTCTGAAAGTTGTTCATAAGTCTAAGTAATTGTCGTATTTACTTTAACCTTTCACCCTGCCCAGGTGAAACGGATGTTTTGATAGGGCTCACTTTCTATAAATGTACCTCTTAGCTTTGCCCAAAGCGACAGAGTTTTGTTTTATAGGGCTGTAGTTTCAAGAATCGACAAAATCATAAATAAAATAACGTCGTTCTGTAATTTACGCTTTTATTGCTGTTTTCTCTTTTTGCTTTTTCAGAAAATGGTAATCCTAAAAAACAACTCAAATAATAAAAACAAGCCGTTATCAGAAAATACACTGCACACACTCTTGCATTTCTCTCTATCTCTTCTAAAAAACAAATCATCACGTCATGCAAATTGCTTGTTTTAAACCCCATTGAAACATACGATCCAATGCCTTCTCTCAACTTTGAATTCCCGGTATTTGAGGCTGAAGAAGAAAATGACGAAGAAATTCCAAAAGAGATCTCCCGATTGCTCAGACAAGAGGAATGGTCCATTAAGCCTCACAAAGAGTCGTTGGAAACGGTCAACTTGGGTTCAGAAGAAGAGAGAAAAGAAGTCAGGATTGGGGAACTGCTCAGTCCAACTATCAGGTTTGATAAAGCTTCTCAAAGAGTTTCCCGATGTGTTTGCTTGTTCCTATCAGGACATGCCAGGGTTGGATACCAGCATCGTGGAACATCATCTACCGTTAAGATCAGAATGTCTGCCAGTGAAACAAAGACTAAGACGGACTCATCCAGACATGGCCATCAAAATCAAAGAGGAAGTATAGAAACAGATTGATGCGGGTTTCCTCGCCACATCAGAATATCCCCAATGGCTAGCCAACATAGTGCCAGTTTCGAAAAGAACGGAAAGGTCCGAATGTGTGTAGACTACAAGGATCTAAACAAAGCCAGTCCGAAGGACGACTTTCCCCTGCCGCACATAGACATGATGATAGACAGTACAACAAAGTTCAAAGTATTCTCCTTCATGGATGGATTCTCGGGCTATAATCAAATCAAAATGGCACCGAAAGATATAGAGAAAACTTCATTCATCACCCTGTGGGACACTTTTTGTTACAAGGTAATACCATTCGGTTTGAAGAACGCCGGGGCAACCTAACAAAGGGCCATGACTACTCTGTTTCATGACATGATACACAAAGAAATTGAGGTATACGTCGATGATATGATTGCCAAATCTAAAACAGGAGAGGAGTATGTGACCCACCTATCAAAACTATTCGAGCGTCTGAGAAAGTACAAACTCCGCTTGAATCTCAACAAATGCACGTTCGGTGTTCGCTCAGGAAAACTGTTAGGGTTCATCGTCATCCATAAAGGAATCAAGGTTGATCCTGACAAAGAAATGCCTTCTCCAAAGACTGAGAAACAGGTCCGAGGATTTTTGGGACGTCTGAACTACATTTCCAGATTTATATTCCTTATGACCGCGACATGCGCGCCGATCTTCAAATTACTCAAAAAGAATCAAATCTATGAATGGACAGAAGACTGCCAAACTGCCTTCAACAGTATAAAGGAATACCTGTTGAATCCACCAATTCTATCACCTCCAATGGGGGGAAGACCGCTGATCATCTATTTAACAGTCTTAGAAGACTCAATGGGCTGTGTACTTGGTCAACAGGATGAAACAAAAAGGAAAGAATCACCCATCTACTATCTGAGCAAGAAATTCACCGACTGCAAGACTCGGTACACTATGCTTGAGAAAACTTGTTGTGCTCTGGCTTGGGCAGACAGACGTCTTCGCCAGTATATGATTTGTCACATTACTTGGTTAATCTCTAAAATGGATCCAATCAAGTACGTCTTTGAAAAGCCTGCTCTTACGGGAAGGATTTCCCGTTGGCAGATGTTGTTATTGAAATATGACATAGAGTACCATGCTCAGAAAGCAGTCAAAGGAAGTATTGTAGCCGATCATTTGACTCATCAACCGATTGACGATCAGGAATCAGTCGGATTTGACTTCTCAGACAAAGATGTCATGTATTTGAAAATGAAAGATTGCGATGAACCGCTACCCAGTGAAGGGCTAGAACTAGGTTCCCAATGGGGACTAATCTTTGACGGAGCTGTTAATCATTATGGAAACGGAATTGGGCCGATCATTATAGCACCTCAGGGTACCCATATTCCTTTCACTTCCAGACTAACATTCAAGTGTACAAACAATGAGGCCGAATATGAAGCTTGTATCTTGGGTCTTGAAGAAGCGATTGACTTAAGAATTAAGAACTTGGATGTGTATGGCGACTCAGCCTTGGTTATCAATCAGATCAAAGGAGATTGGAACACATACCAATCAGGGTTGATTCCTTATAAAGATTACGAGAGAAGGTTGTTACCATTTTTAAACAGAATTGAGTTTCATCATATCCCTCGTGAAGAGAATCACATGGCTGATGCATTAGCCACCCTTTCTTCCATGATTAGTGTAGGTCAATGGAACGACATACCTAAGATTGACATAATGCGCCTAGAACGGACCGCTTACATCTTCGCGATTAAAGCAGTCATAGACAACAAACCTTGGTATTACGATATCAAATATTTCCTTCAGAAACAAGAGTACCCACCTGGGGCATTCAGAAAAGACAGAAAAACCCTCCGAAGACTGGCTGGCAGCTTCTTCTTGAGCAGTGATACCCTCTATAAGAGAAACTTTGACATGGTCTTGGTTCGATGCGTAGACATACTAGAAGCAAACATGCTTATAAAAGAAATTCACGAAGTATCATTTGGAACTCATGCCAACGGACACACAATGGCGAGAAAAATTCTGAGAGCAGGGTATTATTGGTTGACAATGGAATCCGATTTATACAAGTACATTAGGAAGTGTCATAAGTGTTAGATATACGCAGACAAAATCCATGTACCGCCAACACATATCAAAGTTATTTCTTCCCCATGGCCTTTTCCATATGGGGAATCGACATGATTGGCATGATTGAACCCAAGGCTTCGAACGGACATCAGTTCATCCTGGTAGCCATTGATTACTTCACCAAGTGGGTCGAAGCAGCGTCATACGCCAATGTAACCCGACAAGTGGTGGTCTGATTTATAAAAAACAATCTCATCTGCCATTACGGTATTCCAAGCCAGATCGTTATTGACAATGGATCCAACTTGAACAACAAGATAATGAAAGAGTTATGCGCCGAGTTCAAGATCGAACACCATAACTCATCTCCCTACCGACCTAAGATGAACGGAGCAGTAGAAGTGTCAAACAAGAACATCAAGAAGATCGTTCAAAAAATGGTTGTAACCTACAAAGACTAGCACGAAATGCTGCCCTTTGCTCTTCACGGTTATCACACATCTGTCCGCACTTCAACAGGGGCAACCCCTTTCTCTCTAGTATATGGCATGAAGCCAGTGCTCCCCATAGAAGTAGAAATCCCATCAATCCAGGTATTGATGGAAGCTAAGCTAACATAAGATGAGTGGTGTCAAAGTCGGCACGATGAACTAAATCTGATAGAAGAAAAGCGAATAACGACTCTATGCCACGGTCAGTTGTATCAGCAAAGGATGAAGAAAGCGTTTGACAAAAAGGTTCGACCTCACGTCTTCAGAAAAGGAGACCTTGTGCTCAAAAAGATACAATCATTTCTCACTGATTCCCGGGGAAAATGGACTCCGAATTATGATGGCCCCTATGTGGTCAAGAAAGATTTCTCAGGCGGCGCCTTGAGATTCGTGACCATGGATGGAGAAGAGTTTGCCTACCCCACGAATGTTGATGTAGTCAAGAAATACTTCGCCTAAATAAAAAAACGTCTCGGTGGATTGAAAACCTGAAAGGGCAGTCTAGGCAATATTTAGAGACAAAATAAAAAAAATTATCCCGATGGATTGGAAATCTCAAAGTACAATCCAGGCAAAAATTAGGGATTAATGGAAAGTAACTACGTCCAACAAAGAGGCAAATCCCCCAGCAGCGGTAATAACATCCATCAGGAAAACTCTAGTCAAGGTCATCTTCGACGGAAGCTCAGGATGTCCAGAATTCAAAGTTGGTAGAAGGATAGCGGTCGTCATGTTTCAATGTAGCCCTTCTCCCTTAAATTACCATTTTCTAACTTTGTAAATACTCTATGGAATCACGCGTTTGGCTGATTTCCATCCTATAAATAAAATTTGAGCCCTAGTGCTTTTGTTTGCAATTCTTATTTGTTTTAGCTTTACAGAACGACATTTTTGACATGATTAACGATTCTTGAAATAAAACAAAAATGAATTTACTTGTCAAATTTTTCTGCTTTTAAAATAAAGATGGCAATTATTTTGACTGTTGAACATCAAAAGAACATCGATTGCTTCTCCAAAGGCGAGTAGGCATCAAAGTGCAGAATCAAAGTACTCCTTCTGAATTAGTGCGCCTGAATAAAGAATCAACTGTATCAGATGTGATTTTCCCATTTGATATCCCCAGCAGAGTTCTTATCCCCTAAGCCCGACCAACTTTTTCCCTACATGGACTATCTCTCTTGAGCAAGGCAGAATTGCTATCTTGGAACATTGATACTTTTATCCCCCACAGTGGTCGAGTATCCAATCATGTTCATCTATTAGTTTGTATGTCGTGTCAGTTTTGTCAGCATAAACATACATACATCATGCATTATTGATTTACATTCATATTCATATTGCATCACTATCACTCTAGTCAGTCTTAACTCTAAGTGGTAAAGTCCTCTTGTCGATCGAGTTGTCAGTTATTTCTTCGTCAGGAAGCGAATCACATAAGCAACCTCTTCCCCAGTTCATATCTGGGATGGAAACGACTCGTGACCACTTTGATAACTTAAACCTCTGAAAGACAAGAAAACCTTCGACAAATGTCACTCTTCGCCATTGAAGATGATATATGCGCTTTCCCGGATTAAGGAAAATCCCCAGAGAAAGCCTCGCAACTAGAGACTCTCAGCAACACATTGATTTTTCTCCCCAAGAGAGTCAATGTTCATGAGGTCATCAGCACCTCAAACGAGATTACATCACATGGCATTTCTTCGAAAATATCTTGAGGAAAAGTATGATGTAATATCCCCAAACAGAAAGCAGTCTCTCAAGAGACTCGTTTTCCCCAGTAGAGTCAGAAAATGGCGTCTCCCACAGAGAAGTTTGTACACCTCTACAACTCAGACAGATGGGTTTCCCCAGTAAGTCTGGCATCAAAACTTTTTACCATCAAATGGCATCTCCCCGGGAAAATTCAGCGAGACGTTTGAGTAAAACCGCTAAAAATAGCGTCCCTTGTCAAGAAAGTTTATTGACAAAAGAAACTGAGACCAGTTCCTTGGATGAAGACCATGATCGAGGGGAAGTTTATTTCTGAAACTGAGACCAGTTCCGTGGCTAAAGACCAGGATCGAGGGGAAGTTTATGGACAAAAGAAACTGAGACCAGTTCTGTGGATGAAGACCCGGATCGAGGGGAAGTTTATATTAGGAAACTAAGACCAGTTCCTTGGTTGGAGACCAGGATCGAGGGGAAGTTTCACCTTTTCTAAGCATCGTTGCTTAGCAAAAGAAGATGAATGAGCAAACTGCCAGTCATAGCCACCATCAAAATTTCGGGTATTCCGATATTTAATCCTCTTGCACCCTGAATGCCCGAATACCTTCGCCATTCACACCTTCGGCTCCAAGAAGATTAAATAGGGGCATCTGTCATACCCCAAATTTTGACCACTAAGATTTCCCATCATTGTGAGGATCATTACCACAATATGGATGAACCCTCATGCCTCATTTATCTCCTCGAAGATGGTTGAGCATTCACCACAATCAAGGATTAGGGTTTTTGGCCCTCCCAAAACACTTAGACAAAGGATCAATCAAGAAATGACATGATCTTCAACTTGTCTAACCTCTCAAACACCCATAAAGGATCAAGAGGACTCTCACATCAAGAACCAAGCATAAGGTTGCAACATTCCAAGTGGGTCAAGCCTCAAGATCGCCAGTGTCACCAAATTAGGGTTTTGGTCGACCAAGGCCTCCAGATGGAAATTTTCCTCTGAGCATGAGCCAATGCTTCAAATCACAACCCAAGATACTCTAAGGGACCTCATGGACCCAATCATCAAGTCAATTTAACCTCAGGGGATGCATTTAACCAAAAATCAGGAATTAGGGTTTCTTGACCTAATTCACCCCTAAGTTGACTTCTGGGACAAAACATGAGCCAGGACCTCAAGACATGATTTGAGGGTCTCCAATACACTACATTGGTCCATATGCAACAATGGATTGATCCAAGAAGCTTGATTCACAAGTTTCAATTTCATCTGAACCATAATTAGGGTTTTGAAGAAAAAGTCATTTGTATCTTTGACTTTTGACCAGGACATGCTCCCAAACCTTGGGACATGATTCAATACACCCTATAACACCTATGGAATCCATCCATTAGGTTTGATTTAGGTCAAGGACTTGATTTCACAAAGGATCACACAGTTTGGTTTTCATCTGATAAAAAGTCAACTGTACAAAAATTCCAAAGTTTGACTTTTTAAATTTTTGGTCAACCAAGGTTCTTTAACCCTAAAACAATGTTAATATGTGATTTGAATCACCATTCATCAAGAAAAACCAAAGAAAATGAGTTAACTTGTAAAAGGGGTAACCATAAAAAACTTAGAATTTTTCTAAGTTATGGAACAAAGTTGCTAGGGTTCCAACTTCCAAGGACGATAACTTGAGATCCAAGCAACCATTTTGGATGGTCCAAAGGTGGATTTGTAGCTCTCATTACACACTTCAAAAGTCTCAACTACATCTCATTCCAATTCTTCATGGATTTTTAGTTATGGAGTGTTTAAAATGGCTGAAAACATGAAATTGGTACTTTTCCAACACTTAGTGAAATTTTCACTAAATCAAAACCTGCCTTACTTTTTCCAAAATGTAGGGACATTTTACAACAAGTACCAGATCATCTCCAAATTCCATTTGAGCAAGGAGATACAACCCTTGGAACATGGTATCAAGAACTGGTTTTTACAAGGCATAATTTGTACATTTTGCTCGATTTGTCCAAATCTGATAAATCCAAGCCTTGTCATCAATTTGGACACATCTGAGGATCACATCCAAGGGGGATGATCTGATCTCCAAGCCTCCAAAGTCCAAGAATCTACAAGTAGCCATGCCAAACCTAAAAGAGCTAAAAAGTGCCAAGACTTCAATTTTGTCTCCAAGCCTTTAATGAATGCATCAAGGTGGCATGAACTGAGCCTATTCCAACTGAATTCAGTCCAAACTTATCTCTGAACCAAAGCTACAAAGCCTGTACTCTAATCTCAAGTCAATGGCTAGAGAGGACTTGAGATTCCATCTGATCACAATTGGCCACAGGCCTGTACCAGTTGCCATTCACTATTGCTTACAAAACAAACTTACTCCACTATAAATAGGTCTCATTTGTGATCAGTTTGAGTACACCAAAGCACCCAAATGGATGCTTTCCTCAAAATCTCTATTTCACTCCAATTTTTTCCTTCTAACTCAAGTCACTATCGGGTTTTGAGTTTGAGAGCAATTCCAACCAAACCAATCACCCACACACCTCATAAACATCATATGTGAGTGATCCATAACACAAAATCACATCTGGAACATCAGATTCTCAAAATCACCAGCCAATTTCTCAAGCCTTTAGCAGATTTGCAGTTGGGATACCATCTCAAGTTCCAGATCATTTCCATTCATTCCAAGCATTCAAACACAATCCTTGGCACCTAGGGAAGCTATCCAGATCATTGGAACCTAGTTGTAACACCTCTAACTCAAAACTCGATCACCAGCTGCAAGAGGTTAGCATGAACTCTTCAAACTCCATGATGCATGCATATTTTACTGCACAATAATTTTGCCATATGTTCCTAATCATGTATGGAGTGATAACCCTCAATCAATTGCCATGAATCAATCGTGTATGGAATTTCATGATGTTCATGCTGAAATTAGGGTTCTTGAGAGTTTCTTCTGATTTCTCACTCAATACTCAAAATAAATGCAATTAATCTATATGGTTGTGATCCTTGTTCAAAAACGAGCAAGATTGGTACTTGAATCATGCAAAACCATTGAGAAATCATGGAGAAAAGTTAGAAAATGCAAATCTGGAAAAACAGAGGGCGCGAGCAAGAACTTGGTGTTCTTGGCGCCTTTTTTCAAATTTTTGAATATTTGAATATTTTGTTATTTTTGTTAATTGATTCAAAAATTAACTTCTCTCTGAATATTTATGTTTTTGAATTGATTCTTTTTCTCAAAATTCACTAAAATGTTTAAATATTTTATTTTACAAAAAAAATCCAATTTATATTATTCGTTTAATATAGTTAGAATTTTTGTAATTAATTTCATTTTTGTTGTTTTTAAACATTTTTAAATGAAATTCCCACTTTGATCTTTCAAAACCAATTGAATTTCAAACTCTTATGTAATTAAACATGACTTTTCAAAATATTTTTCAAGGTGTACAACTTATTTTTGAATATATTTGGTATTTTATATAATTTTTTTCATTTAATTTCCTTTGAAAAATAGCATTTTATTTAAAATTAGGGTTTCCTCTTGATTTTAAATTTTAAAACACCTTTGGGCCTCTAATAGAGTGTAAGACCCATCCCTTATCATATACAAACAATTTGGGCCTCAGTCATTTGTATAAGTCCCTATACGATTCTCAAAATGACGGTGCGATTAGTGTCTTTCACATGGGCCTCTCCCTGAGTTCTAAGCCCCGTTCTCTTTTCTTTTTAAAACTCGGAGCATCTAATAGAGTGTAAGACCCAATCCCCTTTTAACCAAAACCATTTTTGGGCCTCAGGTATTGTATAAGTCCCTCTGCGTTAAAAGAATCTCGGCGCGATCGCCATTTCAAAACAAATCATCTGGGCTTCTCCTTGAGTTGTAAGACCCAACCCTTTTGTAAATAAACCTTTGTGGGCCTCAGTCATTGTATAAGTTCCTCGGCGATTTTCAAAACATCGGTGCGATCACTGTTAAACCGTGGGCTTCTCCTTAAGTATAAGCCCCAACAATCTTTTCAAAACAACTTCCCTTTTGATTTAGGTTCAAATATATATGTTGTTATCAAAACTTTCTTTAATTTCTTTGAACAACTAACAATACAGCATGGAAGCTTGCTCGCCTGTAAGTTTTAAACAGCTTTCATTTACTCGCTTTCATATATATATATATATATATATATATATATATATAACTGTATTGTGGAAACTTATGCACTGTAAGTCTTCTTTCATATCCTTTTAAATACTTGTCATATATCAATTGTATATATACTAGTATAGTTATTTAGAGTTTTCCCCGACAACTAGGTCTAGAACTAGGTAAAGCCATGTTGGTCACTCTTAAATACAGTCAAAACTAGATCCCCATAGGATTTCCAGATACTGTAACGCCCCAGTTTTTGTTAGATTTATTTAATCGATTCGATTTAATTATTTTTGTCTTTATATTATTTTATTCTTGGTTTTATTTGGTAAATGTGTTATGTTTATCGTTATTATGTTTTATCGCGTTTTGGGGACGTTTGCGAGAAAATTGAGTGTAGGGGTATTTTGGTCTTTTTGGCTTGGTTAGATATTGTTTTTCATTTAAAATAGAAAGATAGAAAGAAAAAGTGAGAAAAAGAAGTTAAGAGAAATAGAGAGTGAGAAGAAGAAAAAGAGGAAAACTTGAAGTGTAAGAAATCGATTCAACCGACACTTCGAAGCGCGATTAATCGGGTAAGGGTGCGAAACTCGGTTATTCTATGCTTGTGTATGAATATGTATGTGTGTGTTTGAATGTTATCTTGCCTTTCCTAGTTTTTCCATTTTAGGTTGAAATGAGAAAAATGAATTGAAATCGATGTTTTCACGGTCGGAAATCGATATAAACTGTGTTGAATGATCGTATTATATGTATGAACATTGTTGATATTTGTTTTGGTTGGTTGGAAATGTCTTGGGTTAAGAAAGATGAATGTTTGGGGTTTGGTACTATGTAAAACGCAGCAGAATTTTTCTGTTTCTGGTGTAGACCGCCGAGCGATGCTTTGAGCGTCGGGCGACGCATAGGTTGCGCCGCTGCTCCGCCGGGAGATACCCAAGAGGCGCAGCTTGTCACGCTGCTGACTCTTTTAAGTTTTGGTTGGGGTTTTACGCCACTGCTTCGCCGGGCGATGCAGAGGTGAAGGGAGCACCGCCGGGCGAAAATAGGTACCGCCGGGCGCTCCTGGGGATTTTTCAATACTTTTGTTTTCTTTGAAAATGCATAACTTTTGATCCGTACTTCGGATCGGGACGTTCCTAGTATCGTTGGGAAGCTAATAAAATGTTCTTTATTATAAAATGGTTTTGGGGCTAGTGGCCGATTTAATTATGTCGGTAATTGGAAATGTGTCATTTTGTCGACTTTTACCGTCGTAATTGTGTGTAATTGATGTGTTAGCATGCAATACGCTTTTGATATATAACATATAGCTTGTGTTCTGTTATATGATGTGAATGCATGTGATGAAATGTTGTGATGATGGTTTGTGTCCTAAGGGTAAGTAAATGCATTGTGTTGTGTTTGATTGTATATGCATGATTATGGATGTTGGAATGGTTTACATGGTTGTATACGTGTATGCATTTGATTTTCATGAGTCATTATATGCCAAGCATCATGATATGCATTCTTGTGATGTTGTGTGATGTAGAGGGTGTGCGCGACAAAACGATTCCAGAGGGAATCTGCTGTAACGGTCATGTGCGTTATACAAAGAGGACCTAAAGCGACGTTATAGACGATCGTGTGCCTTATACAAAGAGGACCTAAAGCGATCGGGTCGTGTACCTTATACAAAGAGGACCTAAAGCGATCCATAAACGTCGTATGCCTTATACAAAGAGGACCTAAAGTGACGGGGAACATCGTTTGCCTGAAGGGGAGTTACACTAAGTAACAAGCGATGATTCCAATAATTCCTGAGTGAATTAATGATGAGAATGATGGATGGAACGATACTGCATTGCATTTGCATAGAGTCGTTGTGTCGGTCTCTTTGCATTTGCATAAATCATGAATGGATTGATTATGTGTGGAAAATCATGAATGGATTGATTATGTGTGGAAAATCATGAATAGATTGATTATGTGTGGAAAATTGTGAATTGATTGATTGTGTGTTGAGCTCGTGATAGCATTGGTGAATTGATATGCATTTGTGATAAATGTATTGGTTATGGATGATATGTTTTATGTATAGACATATGCCATGTTTTGTGGGGATGTTGCACATCACAATGATTGTATTACTTATCTATGATATGCTATATATGAATTATGAATTATGTTGTTTTGTGTTTGAATTATGGTATATGTTGTGGTGAGAATGTTGTTGTGTGCGTATTTCCCGTTATTACATAATTGTATGCAACTATATTATAATTGTGTTTTTCACCCTTCTGCTGTGGTTTGTTGCTCTATGAGGCAATTACAGATTAGTAGTCTCGGAGGCTTTTATGAAGATTAGTCGTCCATCCGTTTGTCAGTCAGTCTGCTCTGATACGTAACACGGGAGTCGGGGAACGCTGTTGTTATATATGTATACATTTGTTGGATCTATTTTGTATTAACTTTGTATGAATATTTTGATGTTATAAAACCATTTATTTTGTAAAACAAGTCAGTTATGGATCTTTCCGCTTTATTCCATAATTGAACTTTCCTTTTGTTGGAAAAAGCTTCCTGAATTATATTTATTCCATTTTGTGTTATGTATCAAATTTATGAGCAGGGTAAGTGTTGTTTTTCTCAAATGTGGCATCCTTATTTCTGTCAAAAAGAATTTATTTTCATTTACTCTGATTTATTTATGTATTATTTATTCGCGATGGGAATTGGGGTGTTACATTAGTGGTATCAGAGCAGGTCGGTCTGTCCGGCCAAGTTGTTGAGTCAGTTGGTGTGACAGTTGAATACTGTCGATGTTGTTTGTTCCTTAGTATGTGATATGTGTGTGAAACACTATCAGTACTTTCTGGTTTTCTAATCCTTTGCCTTCAGGTGTGAGAATGAGATAAGTGGGGGAGAAGAAGAATGAGATAAGTGGGGGAGAAGCTGGTGCTTCTGCAAGTTGCTTTGGTTGTGGAGCGGTGGTTGCAAGATTGTAAGTGTTTTTTGGACATTGTTGTTCCCGATTCCAGAGGAAATGCGGAGGTAAGGTTTATGTCAACAAAGGATTTATGCCTTAGGTAGTTTGTGCACAAGAGGTAAGAAATGCTATTATAGTTTGGTAAAGACGGTTTATACCCCATCATGATTGTCGGCTGTCTATTGACAAATTAAGGAACTGATCACCCTTAATCTCTTGTTGATGGTAGACGGAATTATGTTGGATGGAATAGACGTGTCTTTCCGGCCCTGATAGTGTGTGCAATGAATTGTTTGGAATTAAGAAAATGATTACGAATTATTTTGTTTAGTCGATGAAGATTCTAATATCGGAAGATGAGACGGATTAGAGGTTTTGGTATGTTGGTCCAGTTGGGAAGTCATTGAGATAGAACAATTGGGTATCGTTAATGGGTGTTCTCAGAGAGTAGAGGGTGAACTCAAATTTGAAGAAGGTGAGGGTTTGAGGTTTGGATCTGCTAAGTAAGTCGAGGAACTTTTAGGAAGTGAAACTCAGATGTTTGTCATGTTTGTGATAATAGTGTTATGGAATTGATAGGAAAGTCACAATGAAGGGCTGCCAGTTGTGCGTGATTTCCAGATGTGTTTCCGGATGGAATATTGGATGTTAACGTTAGAATTACTCAGATTGAAAGAGCGCTTGGAAGGTTTACTGGAAAAGGGATTTGTGAGACCAAGTGTGTCGTCTTAGAGAGCTCCAGCTTTGTTAGTAGCAAAAAGGAAGAATGATTGAACGGAATAACAAGCATGATGTGTGTAAGGGTATTGAGACTATGGAAAGTAAAACTTAAAGTTTTGGTGAGTTTTGGAGTTTTTAAAGTTTTAGGGCATTAATGGAAATATTGAGAAAACCCTAGGTGTGGATGTAATATTTGAGAGTTCTTTTTGGTTGGTTGTTGCTACATGTTGGGATTTATGGAATTTGGACTGTTAAGAGAAGAAATTATGTATGGATTACTAACAGTTGAATAAGGTAACGATTGAGAACAAGTGTCCACTTTCATGAATAGATGACTGGAATGGTTTGGTTGAGTTTTAGTGAAATTGCAATTGTTTGGAATGTTTGATAAGAGTGGTGAATTGTGTGAGTTGAGGCTTTGATCGATTTCATGTGACTGGTTATGGTTGTTATCATCAGATTAGGGTGTTATTTACTCGGTTAAGCTTGTATGTGAGTAACCAGTTACCCAGTGAAAATTTTTGCAAAAACTTTAAGAATTTATATCTTTTGGAATTTGGTTGGGCATTACAATGTACAGTGATGTTGTTTGGTGATAGTAATGCGTCTGGAATGTTTGTGGAGTATATGAATCGTATCTTCCATATTTATTTGGATAAGTTCGTAATGCCTTTGATTGAGGATATTCGGATCTGTTATAAACTTAGAGGAAGAACAGGTAGAGTGTTGAGATTTGAATTACAAGTGTTGAAAAGAGACGAAGTTTTGTGCTAAGTTATTCAAGTGAGAATTTGGGTTGAAAAAGGTTAGTTTTCTTGGATATGTTATTTCAGATGAGAGTATGGTTATGGATCCATCGGAAGTAGATGCAGTTCTACAATGAGAGGCTCCGAAGTTGGTTAAGGAGATTAAAATCTTTTTGGACTTTAGTTGGTTATTATCGGAGGTTATGGAAGGCTTTTCCAAGTTAGCGTTTTTGTTACTTCGATTGAATTGCAAAAGGTAAGTCGTTTGGTTGGGATGTTCGTTGTAAGGAAAGTTTCAGAGAGCTAAAGTAGAAGTTGTCTACGGCCCTAGTTTTGATACTGCGTGATCCTGATAAACCGTTTGTGAGGTATTGGGATGCGTCTTTGATGAGTTTAGTCAGTGTGTTAATGCAAGAGAGTAAAGTCGTGGCTTATGCCTTACGACAATTGAGGATTCATAAGAGGATCTATACTATTCCGGATTTGGAATTGGTTGCGGTTGTATTGTGTTGGAAGGTTTGGAGGTATTATCTTTATGGTTCTAGGTTCGAAGTGTTTAGTAATCACAAGAGTTTAGAGTACTGATGCGTCCTCAAGCGCACGAATTTATCGAAGTAATATAAAAGATTGTCGAACCCACATAGACCAATGTCAACCTACCGTTACCTATTGCTGCGATGTAAAGCTAAGGCTAATGATATTCGATAAAGGGGAAACTAGAACTAAAACTAAAAATATAACTAAGAAATATGATAATAAAGAGAGGCCGGAATATTGATTCCGCGTTCCTAAAGGACTTTTTAGAATTCGGGTACTAATTACAACTATAATTTAGTTCCGTAGAATAAACTAACTTAAAGACTTCGCCTCACGCTCTCACGGTATTAACTAAAGTCATGTTCCCTAATCCCAAGATTTTGCTCTCGCTCGCCCGGTAACTAGGAAATATATTTTGAAAGCCAATAATATCCTAAACGTATCTAAAGCGCTCTCGCTGTATTTAGATATGTTGTCTAATTTCCACTATCTGGTTCGATCCCCACGCTCTCGCAGTGCCGGCTCTAACCTTAATTAATTTCTCACTCTCGTGACAAAATCGTGTTAAATAACCTCTCACTCTCGTGACAAAGCTATTTAAATTAGACTTGGAAATTAAAACCAAAAACAGAATTTTAATCATAAGTTCGCACCTATTATTTTCTACTGAGTCCCGTCGGTAACGACGGTCCTCATACGCCGGACTCAGGACAATTTAGCAGGACATGGAATTAATTAAAAACGCATAAATCATTACGGTTACGATAAAGAATGGCATAATAATTAAATTTGACAAATAAAGCAATTATAATAAATAATGCGATAAAAAGAAACCTGTAAAGAAACTAGAATTAACTTTGAAAATGGCGGCAAGCTTTGATCTTAGCGTTACAAATTATAGGCCTAAATACTAATGGTGTGGTAGTTCCTCGATGTGAGAGAACTACCACTTTTACAATGGTAATTTCTGCCTAAATCTATGAACAGCGCTTTCGCGCCCAAAACTTGGATGCCTAAAACTAAATGATAGGTCCTATATATAGTGATAACAGGTTGGAAGTTACTTCAGAATTCATGTGTAAAGTAGTGGAGATAATGGGGCGTTGGAGAAGTAGTGGAGATAATGGGAAGTTGAAGCTGAAGTTGAGAGAGAGAATCTAGGAGAAACTGCTCAACGTGCGTGTGCATTGGGCTTCTTTTTCCACGTATGCGTTCTGAACATAATAACCATCTTTGAGCGTGTGACGGTCGTGATGAGTGCATGCCGGTCGTGGCAAGCTTTGAGAGCGTGACGGTCGTGGTAGGTGTGTGACGATCGTCACACATACCACTTTCCATTTTCTGCTCTTTTTCTTATTAATTCTTCCTGTTTTCTTCTCATTTCTTCATGTTTTTTCTACTTTGCTCCTTTCAGCTTGGACAATGAAATACCTGCGAAAACACTAGAATACTCGCGGAATAATCGGAACTTGGGCTGAAATAACGTAATTATTAGTCGTAAATCAAGGCAAATATATGATACATTTTCGTGTTATAAAGTACTTGTTGGGTCTGAAGGAATAGTGTATGAGACAACGAGGATGGTTAGAATTCGTGACGAGTTATGAATTTGGCTTGGATTATCCTTCGGGAAAAGCTAATGTTGTGCCTGAAGATTTAGGTCGATAGTCTTTGCATATGGCTGTTTTGATGGTCAGAGAATTAAAATTATTTGAGCAGTTCAGAGACTTGTGTCTGGTGTGTGAGATAACACAGTGGAGTGTGAGGTTGGGTATATTAAAAGTGAACAGAGATTTTTGGTGAATATGAGAAAGAGTTAGACTTTGGACGTGGGATTGATAGTTTTGTTGGTTACGAGTAATCCAAGTGCGCATCGAAAGCGTGATGTGGCACATTACGTATATGCGTGTGTGACTTGTAAGGGTTCATGGGTTGAACATTGTAAACATGTAGGAATGAAGAGACCATTGGAAGTTTCAGAATGGAAGTGTTTGGTGAAAGGTTTAAATATTATTCATGGGCTACTATGTAGATGGATGTTTTGGTTATATGTTCAATTAGGGAATCGCAACATTGTTGTAATATTGTTGTGTGACAAGGATGTTGGTATTGTGGTTATGTAGAGGTTGCTGAAACGATGTTGGGTCGTGGAACTTTATGTCCTTGTTTGCGTTGTTGTCTCGTTCCATCGTGATGGTTCGAGTGCGAGTGGCTAATTCCTGTGTGGGGAATTAGGGAAGTGTTACCTGAGTGTCGGTAACGTGGTTTTCTTTGAGTCGTGGGTTGGTCGTCAAGTGCATTGTATGGGCTTTGCATCTTGTCGTTGTTGTTGTCGTCGTTGTCGTGTTGTTGTAGTAGTTGTTGTTAGCGAGGTGGTTTGTCAGTTTATGTTATTCGTGGTGTGCCAGTGTTGGCATGTTAGTTGGTTAGTCGGATGCAAGAGTCGTATCCGGAGTTGTTCGTCTCAGTTATATTTTTTAGGACAAAAATGTCTAAGTGGGGGAGAGTTGTAACGCCCCAGTTTTTGTTAGATTTATTTAATCGAGTCGATTTAATTATTTTTATCTTTATATTATTTTATTCTTGGTTTTATTTGGTAAATGTGTTATGTTTATCGTTATTATGTTTTATCGCGTTTTTGGGACGTTTGCGAGAAAATTGAGTGTAGGGGTATTTTGGTCTTTTTGGCTTGGTTAGATATTGTTTTTCATTTGAAATAGAAAGATAGAAAGAAAAAGAGAGAAAAAGAAGTTAAGATAAATAGAGAGTGAGAAGAAGAAAAAGAGGAAAACTTGGAGTGTAAGAAATCGATTCAACCGACACTTCGAAGCGCGATTAATCGGGTAAGGGTACGAAACTCGGTTATTCTATGCTTGTGTATGAATATGTATGTGTGTGTTTGAATGTTCTCTTGCCTTTCCTAGTTTTTCCATTTAAGGTTGAAATGAGAAAAATGAATCGAAATCGATGTTTTCATGGTCGGAAATCGATATAATTGTGTTGAATGATCGTATTATATGTATGAACATTGTTGATATTTGTTTTTGTTGGTTGGAAATGTCTTGGGTTGAGAAAGATGAATTTTTGGGGTTTGGTACTATATAAAACACAACAGAATTTTTCTGTTTCTGGTGTAGACCGCCGGGCGATGCTTTGAGCACCGGGCGACGCATGGGTTGCGCCACTGCTCCGTCGGGCGATATCCAAGAGGCGCAGCTTGTCATGCTGCTGACTCTTTTAAGTTTTGGTTGGTATTTTACATCGCTGCTTTGCCAGGCGATGCAGAGGCGAAGGGACCACCGCCGGGCGAAAATAGGTACCTCTGGGCGCTCCTGGGGATTTTTCAATACTTTTGTTTTCTTTGAAAATGCATAACTTTTGATCTGTACTTCGGATCGGGACGTTCCTAGTATCGTTGGGAAGCTAATGAAATGTTCTTTCTTATAAAATGGTTTTGGGGCTAGTGGCCGATTTAATTATGTCGGTAATTAGAAATGTGTCGTTTTGTCGACTTTTACCGTCGTAATTGTGTGTAATTGATGTGTTAACATGCAATACGCTTTTGATATATAACGTATAGCTTGTGTGCTGTTATATGATGTGAATGCATGTGATGAAATGTTGTGATGATGGTTTATGGCCTAAGGGCAAGTAAATGCATTGTGTTGTGTTTGATTGTATATGCATGATTATGGATGTTGGAATGGTTCACATGATTGTATACGTGTATGCATTTGATTGTCATGAGTCATTGTATGCCAAGCATCATGATATGCATTCTTGTGATGTCGTGTGCCCTAGTGGGTGTGAGCGACAAAACGATTCCAGAGGGAATCTGCTGTAACGGTCGTGTGCGTTATACAAAGAGGACCTAAAGCGACGTTATAGACGATCGTGTGCCTTATACAAAGAGGACCTAAAGCGATCGGGTCGTGTGCCTTATACAAAGAGGACCTAAAGCGATCCATAATCATCGTGTGCCTTATACAAAGAGGACCTAAAGCGATGGGGAACATTGTTTTCCCGACGAGGAGTTACACTAAGTAACAAGCGATGATTCCAATAATTCCTGAGTGAATTAATGATGAGAATGATGGATGGAACGGTACCGCATTGAATTTGCATAGAGTCGTTGTGTCGGTCTCTTTGCATTTGCATAAATCATGAATGGATTGATTATGTATGGAAAATCATGAATGGATTGATTATGTGTGGAAAATCATGAATGGATTGATTATGTGTGGAAAATTGTGAATTGATTGGTTGTGTGTTGAGCTCGTGATAGCATTGGTGAATTGATATGTATTTGTGATAAATGTATTGGTTATGGATAATATGTTTTATGTATAGACATATGCCATGTTTTGTTGGGATTTTGCATATCATAATGATTGTATTACTTATCTATGATATGCTATATATGAATTATGAATTGTGTTGTTTTGTGTTTGAATTATGGTATATGTTGTGGTGAGAATGTTGTTGTATGCGTATTTCCTGTTATTACATAATTGTATGCAACTATATTATAATTGTGTTTCTCACCCTTCTGTTGTGGTTTGTTGCTCTATGAGGCAATTGCAGATTAGTAGTCTCAGGGGCTTTTGTGAAGATTAGTCCTCCATCCGTTTGTCAGTCAGTCTGCTCTGATACGTAACACGGGAGTCGGGGAACGCTGTTGTTATATATGTATACATTTGTTGGATCTATTTTGTATTAACTTTGTATGAATATTTTGATGTTATAAAACCATTTATTTTGTAAAACAAGTCAGTTGTGGATCTTTCCGCGTTATTCCATAATTGAACTTCCCTTTTGTTGGAAAAAGCTTCGTGATTTATATTTATTCCATTTTTTGTTATGTATCAAATTTATGAGCAGGGTAAGTGTTGTTTTTCTCAAATGTGGCATCCTTATTTCTGTCAAAAAGAATTTATTTTCATTTACTCTGATTTATTTATGTATTATTTATTCGCGATGGGAATAGGGGTGTTACAGATACAGTCTTGCCTTCTCTTGGGCTTAAACAATATGGAACAAAGAGAAAGGCAGTATTCTTCGTGAACCTTTTCTCACGCTGTCACCCCTAGAATTTGTCAAAGAAACTCTACTCCTCAGGGTTGATCTATTCTCAGTGAATAACATCTCTTGAGTTTCTTCAAACCTCAGAATTTTCACTAAATGATCTATTCTCGGTGAATAACATTTCTTTAACTTTTCTTGGTTTGGGACCCACGGGCTTCCTAAAAGCATCCCCGCCTCTTCTTTGGCTTTGTACAAGGATTCTCCGGCTTCTTAGAAGTTCTCATGCCTTCTCTTGGGCTTAATACAAGGACCCTGAAGACCTCTTAAAGGTATAAGACAGAACATAGTCATCCTTTGCTAGAGTTGTTTTTCCAGTGTCAAACCTCTGACCAATTTAGGGTTGATTCTCATCCCTTAATACACCCGCCTCCTCTTGGGCATCATACAAAAGATAAAAATCTTCCACACCGATAGACTTGGACAATATAATCCCCTTGTGTCTCAAAGACATTCTCAAGTTCCCTACAAAACATAGGAGAAACCTCAGTTTTTCTGGATCAATCTCAAGTAAAGTCTAAAACCCAGTCTCTCTCCTAAAAAACCCCAAACCAGGGTCAGTTTATCATCAGCATAACACTATCCAAAATCAGAACTTTAAGGCATCTGATATCTCAACTCTTCTGGAACCCTCAGCAAGAGTTGATTCCCCATTTAGACCTGCCTAGGGATCTCAATAATTCCCAGCAGAAGATTAGCCTCCTCTTAGGCTTTGTATAATGATCTTTCCTCAGCAAAGTCAGCCTCCTCTTGGGCTTTGTACAATGATTCTTCCAAGTGGAGCTAACCCTTTATAGACTCTCTTGTTGAGTCAATCACCTTTTCAGACTCTCTTGTTGAGTCAATCACCATTTTAGACTCTCTTGTTGAGTCAATCACCTTTTCAGACTCTCTTGTTGGTCAATCACCTTTCAACACTCTCTTGTTGAGTCAACCTTTTTTTTAGCCTCAATCTCGGGCTTTGTACGAGACAAAAAAAATACTCTCTTGTTGAGTCAATCTTTTCTAGCCTCCTCCTAGGCTGGGCATAAAGATTTCCCCTACCAGAAGTCAACCTACTCTTAGGAAGAATGATTTCTCCAGCTTGTTCAGCCACAATCCTGGGCTTTGTACAGGACAGATAAAAGCACTCTCTTCTTGAGTCAAACCCTTTTAGCCTCAATCTTAGGCTTTGTACAAGACATAAATCTTCATCTCTTAAGCTTGGGACAAATATCTTCCCCAGCGAGGTCACTTCCTCCCAGCCTTCTTTTAGGCTTTGAGGAATGATTTCCCAAGCCGAGTCAAACTCATTTCAGCCTAAATTTTAGGCTTTGTACAAGACACATAAAAATATCCTCACCCGAGTCAGTTAAATTTCCTTTTTTTTGCCTCAATCTTGGGCTTTGTACAAGACAGACAAAATATTTTCCCCGGAAAAGTCAAACTTTCAGCCTCCTCTTAGGCTTTGTATAACGATATCCCCAAAAGAGTCAGTCTCTTTTTTGCCTCAATCTTGGGCTTTGTACAAGACACCAATATACACACTCTCTTGTTGAGCTGGTCTTACCCAACCTCCTCTTAGGCTTTGGGTAAGGATTTCCCCAGTGGAGTCAATCAACCTCTTAGCTTCAACCTTGGGCTTTGATCAAGGCACACAAAAATCAACAATACCTCTTTAGAGATGACAAGTTCTCTCTCAGTCAAACTTTTTAGCTTCAATCTTGGGCTTTGAACAAGACACCAAATATCTTTTTCCTCCCTTAGAATAGGAGGAACTACGATTGCTCTGATTTCCCTGTTTCGTTCAAACGGGAATACGTAGGCATAAGATTGCGAAATCTTAGCGAGCATACCAATCAAAAACTCTAGGTCCCGTACCTTCATACTAATCAAAAACCCCAGGTCCAGTACCTCACCAAAAACATCGGGAAAACCCGAAATCAACATCAACTCACTCACTCACTCACACTTCCCAAGAAACTTTCCCAACCCATTAACGGATAAACACCATCAAGTATAAAGCGAAACCTAAAGCTAATATCCTGTGGATAACCACATATAGGATGGATAATTGACAACTCCCCATTGTATAACCTGACCCCGCACCCCCCAATCTCTTTAAGCGTTTGTTCAGTTAAACATTCGCGCGCAAGGTTAGTTTTAGATAGCTCCCCTTTCCCTTCCAGCTTCATGGGATAAATAAGAAATCAGAAAGTAGCACCCCCTCCTACCATTGTGGTGAGGAAATCCCAGCGATAAGGTGGTCGCGTCACCGATAAAAATTGCTCGCTACACCGACCAAACTACAACCTTGACAACCCTTAGTGATCTTTTGCTTAATTGATGAATATATGTATTAAATTGTGTTAGCATTGTTGTTCAGTTGAGCGTAATTGTCCCGTGGTTGCAAACATGCAACTTCCTTCACCTATTAATTAAAGAGGAGTGTTAGAGTAATTCAAGCATGATAGTTTAGTTGTTTTGTGAAACATTGCATGATATTTATTTAAGAACTAAATTATTTTTCATTGCTGAATCTAGGAAGTTGTGATCATTACTTGTATGCATTCTTATGTTGAATTTGAACCATAAATATTTTCTTTGTTGAATCTATGCTTGAACAAATCCTCTTGTTGTTATGAAGGGGCATACTTTGCTTGAGGACATGCAAAAATCTACTTGGGGAGAGTTTGTTGAATGCCAAATATGCCTTATTTTGATCCATGATTCTTGGCATTTTTCAACTCATTTCTCAAGTTTCAATTGAATTATTTCATGTTCTTGCATGATTCTTCAAGATAATTGATTTTATCTCTGGATGCCTTGATATGTGAGCTATTGTGTAGGAAATAGGTTGGATTGTCAAAGAACTAAGCACAATTGAATGAACAATGAAGTCAAATAATGAGGAAGAATTCTGCATGTTCTTTGTGCGAAGGAGTAGCGAGGTCAAAGCGAGCTCGTAGTGCAAACTCATGGCGAAGGAACATCGAACTAGACTTTCAGGATGGCAATAGCTAAACCCCTTGTTGGTGGCAGTGCGAGGTATGAGCGAGCAGGTTCGCAGTGCGAACAAAAGCTTCGCAGTGCAAAGTCAAGGAAACCTCAGGGGCGGTTTAACTGTTCAGAGGCATTTCGAGTGCCTATAAGTGGAGTTCGCAGTGCGAACAAGACAAATTTTGTAAAGATATTTATGTAATTTTTTCCACTTTATGGGGATCATAACTTACCAACTCTTATTTTCTAATATTGCAACATTGGCTTGGGGAGAAAAAAACCCTAGTTTCATCATTTCTTCATCAAGAAGTGTGATTTTTCAAGGAGAAGCTGGATTCACATCCTAGACCGATTCTTCATCTTGGATACTCATTCATCTTCTTTCTTTTCTTATAAAGTAAGCTACCATGACAATGGGTTGCTAAATCCTTTGTATCAAAGGTAGAGGTAGTCTATCTTAGCTTGTATGTATTTCTTTTGATCTATTTGTATGTGAACAAGTGAATGATTAATATATGTTGAATGTTTTTGTTCTTAAAGATCCATTTATTATTTGTATCACTCTAGACATAGATTTTACAAACTTTGACCTAAAATATTCATCTATCAATAAACAAACTCTAGACATATATTTGTGAGTTGATATTTGCTTTGTGTTGTTCTTAAAGATTATTGTATTTGTTGCTAGCATGAGACATCATCTAATGACAGATATAATAATATTCACGACGCCGCTCTAGACATAGACGGTATTGAGAGGATACGAGATTGTATTAATTGGAAATGGGTTCACATGCTTGATTAATAGAATATATACAAGTTAGGTTGATGAAATCTATCTTTGATGTATCTTGTTAAACAAACATCTTTTAGAGTTTAAATCTTTTCTACAAAAATCATGACAAATTTATGATCCAAAACAAACAAACTTTGAAAACCCCTCTTAAAACATTATAAACTGCAGAACGGTAAGCAATATCATGATAATCCCTGTGTAGACGATATACAAAACCCCCCTGTTACCTACAGTTTCGAACAATAGTACATTATTGAAATCCCCAATCAAGTACCATGAACCTTGTTGTCTGCTACGAATCTGTTCAAGATCAGCCCAAAAAAGCCGACATTGATCCAGCCTGTTAAGCGCATAAATTGTCGTCAACCAGTGGAGAAAGATACCAGTAATATCATAGACCCCACAATGAATAAGTTGGCTTGTGCTTTGGACAAATTTATTGTCAATTTTAGTTGGATCCCAATGCAGCCAAATCTGTCCATTTGCGTGGTGTTTGTAATTATCCGCGTACACACCTTTCAACTGTAGTTTATTCCTCACAGTGATGCATTCGTAAGTTTAACTCGCGTTTCAAGAAGTGCTACTATGTTGGGTCGAAGCCCTAGGAGACGGGAGCGAATCTCCCTAAGCTTACCCGAGTTGTTTAGCCCCCGGATATTCCACGCGGCTAACATGGATCACTGTCAAGCATAGTCTTTGTCCTTATCTAAGTATTTTTCGGGTACTTATCCAAGCTGAATTTATACCAGGCAATAAAGAAGGAAACCTCTGGGCATTTTGCTCACGCACTTTCGACAATAGTCCAATGTGCTGAGAATCCTGCTAGGTATTTCGCAAAGGTATTATTCCCTTTGACATTGATTTTAAATAAATTATTTGTATATATCCATTAACTTGAATATAGAAAAAAAAACAATTTGCATACTCTTACAATTCTTCATCTTGTAAGGATAAGGATACCTGGTGGTGAAACATAAGATGCTTATGTTAAACTAATTGTTAAAGTAGTTTTGTGGAGTATTTATTTTCCCTCTCAAATAGCAGTATGCTTACTAGACAAGGAAAAACTAGTTTGCTTTGAAACTATTCTTAATTTGTTTGTGTGTTTTGCTGTGAGTTACTGGGGGAAAACCCTTTTATTTCCAAAGTATGTTTTATTCTCCCTTAGTTTTATTGAATGTATTTTGTATGTACCACAACATGCTGAAGATATATTGAAATATCTGTTAGTAATGTTAGCACTAAATTATGTGGTAATTGGTTATGTTTAAGCATTGAGAGATTCTTTTAAAATTTCCTATTGCCAAGATAATTAAGGAGATAAGCATGTCTTAAGTTTTGCCACTATGTATGCAGGTCCTACGTAAGGCAATGAAATGGTTGGGGACTGATGACACAAAGCTCATCAGGGTGATTGTAACAAGGACTGAGATTGATCTACATTATATCAAAGCTGAATATTTAAAGAAATATAAGAAGACACTAAATGATGCAGTTCACTCGGAAACATCTGACCACTATAGGGCTTTTCTTCTCGCACTTTTAGGTCAAAACCAGTAGAACTCAAAATACATGTCTTGTGTGGAATAATTTCAACTATGATGTTGAATATATGATACTTCCAATCTTTTTTTTGTTGATGGTATTGTAAATTAAGCAATGTTTGGTGGATTTATTTGCTTGTAAGTTACATCATAATGCACAAATTAACGGGCATTTTGTATATTTATAAGTATATATAGATTGCTTTGTGTTAAGTATGTATATGTATTTAAGTGTTGGAGATTTATTTTTGTTTCCCTTGCCAAACATTGGTAATTTGATTTCTCTTGCATTTTTTTCTTTTTCAATTTCTAGTGCAAGATAGTTTGTTTTTCTTTATTGAAGACTATTCTTGACTAATTTTTATTATTCAATTTTATAAATACAATTCGGAAAAGGTTTTAAAAGAACTTTTCTCTTCTAAATATTTTTCCAAAAACATGTTTGGATGAGCAATTTTGATTGTTTATCAAATTAATTATGCTTAATGTATTACTAAGTGACATTAGCGATATTGATTATTGTTTTTTTTAGGCTTTCAACCTTCTAATGATGAATAGAACTAAAGTCATTATTCTTATCTAGTACTCCCGAGGCTTTTTCACTTGAGGAATACTAAATTTACATTATAAGAAAGATCGTCACCACCATACGCATTTTCTCCGGAAGGCGTTGATTTAGATTTTTTTTTTTTTTTTTTAACTAGCATTGGCATATCATTGTCAAATTTTTTGTCATCAAACGTTAAATGAAAATGATTTGCTTCTCAAAATATAATAAGTAAATCCAAATTGATAAAATTATGAAATGTTGGATTTTTTATTTTTTCACAATTTATAAAACCTTAGAACATATGTCTTTCGTCTATTATGTATCACAAACATTCAATGTCTATATATCAAATTGGGGTTTCAATCTGGTTTCTAAATTCATCCGCAATATAAACCATTCTTTCTTTAAGTATCTAAATTTTTAGGTTAGTTCTAGAAATTTTTGTCTCCATGTAATAATAAATAGTACTAGGGGTCCTTTAAGTTATTTAATGCTACCATTTAGGTCCTTTAAGTTTTTTTGGTAACGTTTAGGTCCTATAAGTTTAAAAACATTTGCAATGTTAGCCTTTTTTGGAAATTCCGTTTAAAAAGTGCATAAGTGGCAAAAACTAATCTGAGGTGGCTTATAACTGAGATGATTTGGCTTTTAGGTTTGTTGACTGGGTAAATGTGCTGGCGTTTTAGAGTATTGAATGATTTCATACATAAATCCCCAAATCAAACTATTTGTGAAGGTGTGAAAAACACAAGAAAGGGGGGTTTGGATTTGTTTTTCAAAATAAAATAGTTTCTTTATACTAATCCCTTTTTAATAACTCTCTAACTTATGAGTTATAATCTTAATGAAGCTAGAAAGAGATAACACAGTATGTTTATACTAGTTCACTTGAGAATTTCTCAAGTTAATCTAGTACATCCGCCAAGGTGATTTTGCCCCTCTCAATCGAGGTCTTAATCCACTAATCAATCAGATTAATACAATGCACAAGTCAAACTGCTGGTGACTAACAACGGCCTCTAAAACTCTTAAGTTCTAGACTTCTCAAGAAATCCAACCTTACCAGTCTTTCTCAAGGAACAGTTCTCTAAGACAACACGTCTTAGACTTCTCAAGAAATCCAACCTTACAGGTCTTTCTTAAGGAATACAAACCTACGTTTGAATGAGTATCGTTTACAGATTAGTGCTTCTTATACAAGCTGAAATGTAAACAAGTTTAGATCTAAATGACTTTAAGAAAGATATTAGTAAGAGAGTATTTTTCAGTGAGCTTTCGTATATTCTTTCTTCAAGTCTTCATGTCTTTATATAGTTGTGTAGAATATAACCGTTGAAAAGTAATCATAGCCATTTAGACTGATGGCGGCTTGATAGAGACGCGGGGACAGATAATACTTTTGTGTTCTGTCTTGTCAAGATATCTTCATTAGTATTGCTTGCACTGTTTCCAAGATATCTTCGTTTATACTGTTGTACCGTTGTACTTGTTGCTTAGTCTTCTAATCTTCTTAACTTCAGAGGCTTCTGCGAGCATGAGTAAGAAGGGAAAACGTAGCTTGATTCTTAAGATCTTCAAGTCTTTGAGTCCTCAGAACTGCGCCTTTGGAGTCTTCAGCACTAGATCTTCAGAACCTTGTTCGCTTAGAACATTGTCTTCATATCTTCATAGGCTTCTGATGGTATTTAGTTGAAGCATGAGTATAGACTATATTGGGTCTTCAGAACCTTTTCTCTAGTGAACGTAAGTCTTTCAGCATCTGAACTTCGTTCATCAGAACCTCTGTCTTCAGATCTTCAGAAATTGTTCTCTTTACATATTATATTAGAGTCTTGCAATCTTCGGATTCTCCTAAAGCAATTAGCAGATCAAATGTAGCGCATAGGCATAATATTCTCTTTTAACAACATATCTATGCCTTTTAATCAGAAGCAAAACCTGTTTGTTAGATTTTCAAAAGTAACAAACATTAGACTTACAAAATTGTTCATACAAACATACTTGTTTGATATCATCAAAACTCAGAGGTATTAATGCAGAACCAAGTCTTGTTCTCACAATTTGAACCCTAAAACTGAAAACTGCAGCAATGGCCTCTCAAGGTAGTAGTTCAGTAAATCGTAGGTATATGAAGACTAATACCTGCGTTTCTCATGTATCTCAAACTGGAATGGAGAAGAAGTGTATGTGTGGATCGTCAGCCGTGCTACGAACTGTTAAGAAAAAAGGAAGAAATTTTGGGAAGCAATTTTGAGGATGCAGATTCTTTGAGGTACGTCTGAAGCTCAAACTATTTATCAAATTTTAGTTTTGGTTTATGGTATTAATTTTCGTTTTGGTTTATGTAGAGTGAAGCTTATAATGTGGGTTGCAATTTCTTTGAATGGTATGAACACAATGTCAATGATGAAGTCAATCCAGAGTTACATGCCCTAGTTATTTCAAAATGTCCCAAATGTGAAGAAAAGGATGTTGAAATTAACTTGCTCTGAAGGAACATTGATAATGAAGAGGGATACACTAAGGAGGTTATGAAGATCATGGTGAAGATGTTGAAGATGTTAGGCTATGTCATTGTGTTGTTAGGTCTTATTTTGTTAGTGTTATGTGTTTGTCTGTTTTGGTTGATGTAATTTGTAACAAACAAAGGGATGTTGAGTGATTGTTGTGTATCTTTTGTTGACAACACTTAATGAAACTTCTTTGTGTTGCATTTTGTGAAATTTCTGCCTCCATCTGTGTTGTTTTCAATTAAGTTCAGTTATTGTTAACAGGGAAGGACTGTATTGTTACATTTTAAAAACATATGGGACTATATTGTTACATTTTAAAAACATATTGGACTATATTGTTACATTTTAAAAACATGAAGGATGTGATTGTTACAACTTAAAATCTTGAAGCACCAATTTGTTACATTTTAAAACAAAACTAAAATTAATTGCAAACACAAATGTGAACATTAACATATTCCTGCATTGAGAATTCTACACAATGCTGATCCAATTTCAGTTATAAGACAATTTCAAAACATTCTAAGACAATTCCAAAAACACAGTTGTCATTACATAATCCAAAAGGCAATTGTAATTACATAATCCAAAACATAATTGTCATCACATAATCCAAAACAGAAATCTAAAACATTCCTAAATCCAAAACAGAAATGCTATTTGTTAGTGGTCTTCCTCCTTATAGCCAATTTTGGCCTCATACTTGTTGGTGGCTTAAATGTAGCTGTGTCAGATTGCCTTCTCACTGCAAGTAGCTGTGACACTGTCATAGATTGTCTTGTTTGGATTCTTGAACTTGATGCTGACTGGCTTGTTTGAATTCTTGGAGTTGGTTGTGACTGAACTAGTGTTGCTGGAGTAGTTTGTGATTGTTTTTTTCTGAACCCCTGGAGTTTTCTGAATTGGTTTTTGATCTCTGGTACACATCTGAACATTTGGATCTCTTCCCACTACTGCAAGAAGCTGGCCTCCATAAATGCCTTTTAAGAAACAACCATCTACTCTAATTATGGGCCTGCAAACTCCAAAAGCCTTCTTGCATGCATCAAGGCATATGTACAATCTATGAAAACTTAGTAATAGTGGTCTCTCAACATATTCTTCAGATTCAGCTTGTGGTAGTTCAGTTGCTTGGATATTTAACTTGATAGTGCTGTTTGGATTAGACCTTAATAATTCATGTGCATAGTCATACAACCTGAGAAATTGCTCCCTGAAAGACCCTTCAACAACACCCAGTGCTGTCTTCCTTGCCCTATATGCTTTCATCCTACTCATACTAGTATTCCATTTTTCATTAACCTTTTCACATATGGCAGTCAGTTTCACATTGGGATTTATTCTAACAGTTGTTTGTAATTTCTTCCCTAGCCACTTAGAACTAAACATTCTAACATTGTACTCTCTGTTACACGTGTGTTTGTCATTAAGAGTTCTCAATTGCCATGTATCTGCATTAGGCAATTTGAAACACAATGCCACCCATGGACACCCTTCCTTGCAACCAACTCTGACCCTAGTTTTATCATTTTTAAGATACCTTAAATCCCTTCCATTGTGTACAGCATAACTAGAAATGGCTTCCTTGAACTCCTCTTTTGTTGAAAACAAGCTACCCAAAACCCACTTATAGTCATTAAATCTCTTAGGATTAATAAATGAAGGATATTTAACTCTATCATCATCCTCACTCTCAAGCTCTTCAGTTGAATATTCAGGGTCAGACAAACCCCTTGGCACCTTCTTGGATATATTTCTTGTCATGACTCCATCCACAATGACATCTTCATCACTTATTGCCTCATCATTTCTATTCTAAGCTGAACTTCCTTCATCCACACCTTTTTTCTTAGGTCTTCCCTTATGCCTTTTGGAACTGAACTTTGCCTTCTTTTTAGATGGTCTGCCTCTCTTCCTCTTTTTTGTTTGAGTTGTATCATCACCTAGGATATCAACACTAGTTGTATCAGAAGGTAAGTCTTCTCCTACCAAGAGTTCAGAAAAACCATCATTTAATATCTCATCATCAGAGTCAACAAAGTCTTCATCTGCTAGTGCACTGTCCCCACCAGCCTCAACATTCACTTCCTCCACGTGGTCCCTAACAACCTCAACATTTTCTTTCTCACAGTAGTCCCCACCATCATTCACATGTGCTCCCTCCACATTCTCTTCCTCCACATGGTCCCCACCATCATTAATAATTTATTCCTCGTTTTAGGCCTCACAATTAGGTTGGGATGTAGGTAAAGCCACTATTTCATCGGGTTCTTCAACTGGGTGGACTATAAAGATGTCAACCTTTCTAATTGTCTTTGACCAATTCAAAGCTTTTATTGCCCCAAAATCATCTTCCAACGCCTTCAGGGTTCCAACAAAGTCATACCACATCTCTTGCACTCCTCGATACTTCATCTCTTTAACAACCCCCAATATTTCAAAGTAACTCCACCTGTCACCATCACATTTCCAGTTTGAGACTTCACCCCCAATATATTTGTCACCTTCGAAATACCCTCCATGATGAAATTCAACAAAAAATTCATCCATAACAATGTTGTTCCTGTTTAAATCACCGTAACATAAGTAACCTATTTTCTATCTACTTACAGACATAACTATTTCAAAAACCTAAACAACAATGGCGAAGAAGTGTACGAACATGATACAATGCTTTCTCCACCTTCAATGTACTTGCATTCTGTAGAGAAGATTCCGGAATTTCACCGTCAATGGCGAAGAAGAGAAGACGAAACAATTTTCACGAATGGATGAAGAAGAGAATTAGGGTTCAGTAATTTGCGTTATCTTTGCACTACCGTGTTTATCAAATGAATATTAACCACAAAGCCACGTATCATACTTGAAACATGTCAAGTCATCTCACTTAACTGCCAACTCAGCACCGTCAAAGCCACATATACTTTTTCTAACGGAATTTCCAAAAAAGGTTAACTATGCAAACGATTTTTAAACTTAAAGGACCTAAACGTTACAAAAAAACTTAAAGGACCTAAGTGGTAGCATTAAATAACTTAAAAGACTAAAAATGCTATTTTTCCTTTTTTAAAATTTTTTTTATTGTGGACGCCCTTCAAATAATAGGAGCATAATAAAGCACTAGGATCATAAGATTTTTGTAATAGGTTCATTGAAATATCTTATACCTTTCTTGTTGTACCTACTAACCATATAGATAGTTAAACTCAAATGATTGATTTAAAAGAGCTTCATGATATTCTAATGACATGTTGTAGATCTCTTTAAGATCTTTACATTTATTTAACATCTTTTATATTTTACTAAATAATTCACTTTGGGTAATCAGAAGCTCATCACAAAATAGATTAGAAAATATCTTATCTTCGTCGTCATTGTCATCATCATTTATTGTGTCATCTTAATGCACATTAAAGGATGTTGTGGTCATTAAAATAGAGAATTTTGTTTGCACTATATGGACTTTTTCCACACCATATGACTTTTCACATATGCCCTTTGATTTCGGAGATATATCTCCGGACGCACCAAAATTTAATTGAACGTTAAAATATTCCAGAGATATATCTCTGGACACACCTAAACATAAGTGAACGTTGAAATATTCTGGAGATATATCTCTAGAACATTTTGGAGGTTATAATCGCGTCAGACTCTTCTCCTCCTACACTTTTCATTTTCATTCATAAAATTCTTCCACTCTCTCATTCCTAAATTTCTCCAACTTCACCAAATTGTATTTCATCCGTCTGATGCTCAAGTAATCATCAATCATCATCCATTTCATCATTCAACATCTTCCAAATCATAAATTCCGGATAAGTTTTTTGAGTTTTCGGTAAATATTCGAGTTTTGCGATAAACGAGTTGGAATCTATTGTTAGGTGTCGAAATGTTTAGAAATTAGATGAAACATAGTTTAGAGTAAGTGCATGTATTGTTTGTTGGCTCAAATGGACGACCAGGGCTTTATTTTTCACTCACTAAATAGCAGATGATGCCATTATCGCGACTTCTGAGTTTCAGAAAATTTTGGAGATACATGTCTGAAAAAATCAACGTTTCATGTACTTTGGGAAATTCCAGAGATAAATCTCCGGAATATTTTCGTAGATATATCTCCGAAATTTTCTCAGTCTGCTTTTTAATTTTTTTAATTTTATAATATTCTTTTTCGTGTTGTTCTTTTGCATAAACTCATTATACAACTAGTTTTACCTTGCAAACATAATGGCTGGCAGAGCTGACCGATTGAGACTTGGACGGGTTTCCCAGAACGCATCCGTTCGGTGAGAGCGGAGGCAACAAGTACCTCTGGTCAGGGAGAGGCATCGACTGCTAGGGTGCAGTCTATTCTTGAGGCTCAAGCCACTCCTGGGGCTCGACCTTCACCTCAGGATACTCCATCTACATCTCAGGCCACTCCACCTTCTTCTTCTTCTTCTTCCCGCAGGAGACGGGATGCACCAGATGACGCGTCACTTCCCTTATCCTCTCGCAGGCGTCGGGATGCACCTGTGCCACCTCCTGTTGATCCGGTGCCACCTCTAGAGGGTTAGGTTGCTGATGATCCTGATGTACCGGTGCCACCTCCGGAGGGTGAGGTTGCTGATGCCAAGCCATAGGTTTTCGGAGGGGGTTCATCTGATATGTCCCTACTTCCTCTGTATCTAGACCACACTACCAGACATATCTGGGATGGAGAGGTAACATTAGTCTAATTTTTGATTTATTTTTTACATTAATTTAAATTGTTGACATTGATTAATTCTAACATTGCTTCTTACTAACATTGATTATTTCTGGAAATTCACAGGTGCTTGATCCCCATAAGTTTTTGAACCATAGGCGAAAGATTTTAGCATCTAGGGGCTGATCCCGTGAACGCGTTTGAGGAGGTGGATAGGACCAGGGGGGCTCATGTTAGGTTTTCGTTCCTAAAGAAGTTATTTGATGATGAGATCGTTGCTCACAGCAGGCTGATGGTGATGCTGAGCAGGTGACCTTACACATGACTCATGCTTTGAGGGCATATTTTTTCTTATTTAGTTGGCACTGTGATTTTTGTGGACACAAGTACCACCTATACTAACATTGCATACCTCCGGTACTTCTTGGATCTCACACGGATCCATGAGTACAACTGGGGGGTGACTTGCCTGACCCATCTGTATTCGAAGTTGAGAGATGGATGTCAGTGAAGGACGAAGCAGGTCACAAGAAGCACGACACTACAGGTGGTAATCATTTATGATCCTTGATTTTTTTTTCATTTTCATTTCACATTTGAGATAATTCTTGATCCTTGAATGCTTTTTATTTTCCTTTCAGGCTGGATCCTCCAGGACTTCCCACGCATCGCTGGCTAGGCTTGTTAGGATGAGTACACTGAGGAGATGCCTCGTGTCTGTGCTTTTATCCCGCTGAGAGGGAATCAAGCGACCGAGCCTTTCAGAGTCTATCTTGACCACTTGGCTGCTGAGGACATCCATTTCACTGCTACGTGGATCACCGTCAGACGCAGTCATTTGACGATATCTCGCTATACTCCAGATGACTGGTTTTCAGATCGAGTATCACTGCTCCTCATCTGTTCGAGTGCGTCATGCGGCAGTTCGTATACACTCAGACCATCCCCAGACATCATGTTGTCTCTGCTTCTCGTGCCTTGACTCGTATACAGATAGAGGAGATGTTTGCTGATTATCAGCGTCATCTGGTACCTGATAGGGCTCGGGCTACCATAACAGTGAATGACTGGAGCTACGTCGACGGATATATCAGGTGGTTCTTCAGGGTCTCACATCTATACATGGTGTCGATTGCTCCAGGAGATCCGCCGAGACCCGCTCATTAGGAGATTCTAGAGGAGGAGCAGGCTCAGCTAGATCATACTTAGGATGTCTTGCCTCGGTGTTATCGAATAATAAAGATTGTACGGGCAATCATTGACGAGGGTATATTCCCCAAGGGCTCTGTTGTGCGGCGAGTACTGGATGCCATGGTTGCGGAGGCACAAATGCCACTATTGTACCGCAGACATCGCACGAGGATGGGGGGATCGATGGCCGAGGAGATAGACCAGGCAGAGGAGGTAGATGAGAGGTTGTCAGGCACATCTAATAATTGCCTGTATTTATTTTGTTGCAAAACTATAGTTTGTACGTTTTTCTTGACATTGTTACTACATTTTGCATTTTGTGTCGTATGGTATTTTATTACTGGGTTAAATATGTTTAAGGTCCCTATAAATATCCCAATTTTGAGGATTGGTCCCTCAAAATATTTCCTTCAAACATTTATCCTCCGAAAGTTTTCTGTCCCTAACTTTAGTCCCTCCCATTAATTTTAACTAACGGAGGGTGATGTGGCACGCCAAATGTGTAAAAATGACTTGCCAACTGTGTAGTCTTCCTTATCCACGTCTGAATTGAGTTTTGACTTTATTTCTACTCACATATTACTTCCACGATCTAAATAAAAAACCCTACTCTTATTTTTCCCAAAATCGTTCCTCACTCTTCATCTCTTCTCTCGTCTCTTTCATTCTCCTCTCGTCTATCTCATTCTCCTCCTTCCATTTCGTCATGTCTTCTTCATCCAGGGTTAGCAATTTCGTGTCATAGCATTCCAAGATTGCTACCAACATCAGGTGTTGGACGTTTGCAGGTTGAATGTATTTCATGTTTTCTCTTCTATGATTTTTTGTAGTCAACATACCTGAGCTAACATCTTGTTGCTGGAACTTTACAAGATTATAAAGAACTGTGACCTTGAAGAGCTGATAGAGTTGGGTTCTAGCACCTTTGGGACTGTTTAACTTGCAAAAACATTGATCATTTATATATATTTTGATGTTGCAAAAACATTGGAGTATTTCTTAATGTTTGTTATTAACAACAATTCAGTTAGATTTACATTATGTGGAGTTGGTGGCACTCTTGTTTTGTCTGGCCTTGTCTTTCTAACATGTATAGATCAAGATAATGCAAGACACATGAGAGCCAACTGACAAGAATTAGAGAGAGGAAAATTGCCTCCTTACAAAATATTATCTCTTCTAATGTTTAAGGTATGGATCTTATCTTATCTCAGCATATTAGAAGACAAAAGTTTCTAAATTTAAGTTGGAAACTTAAACTTCTTTCAGAATGCATTATTAATTAGTTGTATTAATTTCCTTAAGATGACACTTTTAAGCAAACGATGAAATTGATGAGTTTTACGGGTCTGCACTAGCATGGTTCAATGGAGGGGGAAATCATGTTATTTACATTTTGTTTACATTCCGGAACTATCATGTCTATATATTGGAAACAACCTTGTCAGCTTACACCTATAAATAAATTTAGAAGTAGCCTTGTATTTTCCAGTCTTAATCTTTAGAATCTCCCTTGATGAGTTTTTCTTAGAAAAAGACTCATTTCAGAATGAAATATAAGCAAAAATGGACTAAATTGCAATTACCCTCAGACTAATAAATTGAGTCATTACTTTTTTTTTTATATAAACCAGCCCATATATTACCAAAAGGAAGCCGATACAAAAAGAGGGAGAACAAGTTAGCCCCAAGATCAATGGAATCTAAAGAAATGTAAACCTAACCTATTCTTTACAAAATCATTCCTAATTCCTAAAGGAATGGGATCAAAATAAGTTAGAGTGTCGGTACCGAGCGCAAAATTCACCAAAAAGTCGGCACAAGAATTTCCTTCTCTATAAATGTGGGTTATGATAATGTTAGAGAATTTCCCGGGACGAAAGCAGGAAATCCACCGGTTTCTATAAATCCAAGGAACCAAGTTGTGGTTGACAAAGGCTTTGGCAACCAGGGACGAATCCGTCTCAAGCCAAAGTCTAGACCAACCTCTCGAGAAAGCGGTATCCATGGCCCGAATCGCAGCTTCAAATTTCGCGTGAGAAGAAGAGGCACAATGGAGCTTTTCAGCAAAGGCAAGGACGAAATTACCAAAATGGTTACGAAATATACCTCCACTGCCAGCCGTTGAAGTCTCGTGAACAAAGGTGTCGTAGCAATTGCATTTGATCCAATCCAAGGCGGGGGGCTCCCAAAAAACCTCAGTGACAGAGAGAGCTTTAGGAGGCTTGATACGGACTCCGAAGGCCTTAATGATGGAGAAGTCAGCCATGTTCAAATAAGAAGATTTGTTGCAAGAATTTCCAGAAAATCGAACTTGTTGAGAAATCCAACTAATAGCCATGTTCAAAGTAGTAATGCCATTGCCATGTTTAGCATCGTTCCGAGCACGCCAAATCAGAGCAAGAGAAGTGAAAACCGCTGCATGAATAATCGAAACTGCCTGAGGGGAGAAAGCCATCGAACCAAACTTCAAACAACCCAAAATAGAATGCAGGACAATGCGGAAATGAAATTTTGAACTTAACCAGTTCCAAATCCTTCTAGCAAAATTGCAATTGAAAAAAATGTGGGAGAAAGAATCACAAGCAGAATGGCATAAGTAGCAACGAGAAACAATAGAGATACCCCGACGAGAGAGAAAATCATCCGAGGGAAGCTTTTGGAAAATCATCCTCCAGATAAGACAAGCACGGCTTGGCGGGATGGAAACGTTCCATAATAAATTAGCCCAAGGAACTTTACAGGAAGGAAGAGTCTTAAATTTATAAGCTTCCTTCAAAGATAGAATCCCATTATCCGAATTGCGCCAAAACAGCAAATCATCGCAGGAATGATTTATAGCAGCTGAACTAATTAGAATACGGAGACCTGAGAACCAAATAAACCAAGAATCCGGAATAATCAGCTCACCATTGTGCAGAAAATCATCAACCAAAGAAAATGGATCAATGCCTTTGTCAAGAAGCAAATCAGGATTGATAAAATCTACAAAGGGATCACCTGCCCAAATGTCTAACCAAAACCGAACTTTTCTCCCTGATCCCACGGACCAGCAGGTCTTACTGTATAACTCCGGAACCTCCAATTTGATACTGGACCAAATAGTGGAAGAAATATGGTGATTTATGAAACCATGAGGGCGGCTAACACGCTTCCTCAGAGTAGAAGCCCAAACATCCGAAGAGTTCATCAAATCCGAAAGAAGTTTAAGGTTGGTAGCTTCATTCAAAATCAAAAGAGATCTAATACCTAAGCCACCATTGACGAGCGGAAGGCAAACTTGTTTCCAAGCCACAGTGCAAATTTTCCGATTATTGATACAGCCCGACCAAATAAAATTCCGACAAGCAGCCTCCAGATTTTTAAGCAAAGTGGCTGGCCAAGAATAAATATTGATGGAGTACAAGAGCATGCTGTAGATAACAGATTTAACCAAAACTATTCGACCAGCCAAGGAGAGACAAGAGCCTTTCTAGCTAGCAAGCTTCGAGAGAATCCTATCGGCAATGGGAGTAAGATGTCGCTTACGGGCCTTACCCTTGAGCAGCGGAACACCCAGGTATTGGAAAGGAAACGAGCCAAGTGGAAACCGGAGATCCTCAAAAGCCTAAGCTTCCTGCGAGAAGAAACATTGGCAGCAAAAAGGCAAGATTTGGACAAGTTAATAACTTGCCCAGCAACAACAGAATACTCCTTGAATAAGGACATGACCAACTTGATGTTGGAGGTAGTGGCAGAAAAGAACATCAAAATGTCGTCCGCGTACATAATGTGAGACGGGATGGGATTGTTCCTAGAGGCATTGAAAAGTTGGAGAGAACCATCTGAAACAGCTTTAGAGAACATCCTGCTCAAAACGTCTGCTGCCAGCACAAAAAGAAGCGGCGATAAAGGGTCGCCTTGACGGATACCTCTGCCGCAATTAAAATAACCGTAAGCTTGACCATTAAAATTTATAGAAAGAAAAGCAGAATGGAGAATAGCTTGAATCCAACCACATAAGGTAGAGCAGAACCCAAAAGAGTGCAGAACTTTAAGAAGAAAATTCCAATTGACAGTGTCGAAAGCTTTGGAGATATCCACTTTAAGAGCAACATTACCGTATTTGCTTTTCTTGTCCATCACATTAACAGCTTCGGAAGCCAAACAGATACAATCTCTAATATTACGGCCCCGGATGAAACCGCGCTGCTCAGAAGAGATCAAAAAAGGCATAATAGAAGCTAATCTTTGCGCAAGAATCTTGGTGATAATTTTAAACTTGAAGTTGCTTAGCGCAATAGGCCTAAAAGAATCCATGGTAGAAGCATTCTGGACTTTAGGGATGAGACAGATGGTACTAATATTGTAATTGGGGATGATCCAGCCCTCCTTGAAAAATTGCCAAACCGCCGCACAAACGTCATCTTTGATAATATCCCAATAACAATGATAGAAAATACCGCCAAAACCGTCAGGACCGGGAGCACTACCACGATTAAGGTTGAAAACCGCATACCGAATTTCCTCAGCGGAGGGTATGCTGATCAGAATATCGTTCATGGAGCTAGAAACCAAAGAAAGAATTACATCCTCAACAATGCACATGTCAGCCAGATCACCTGCAAAAGAGAAGAGATTAGTGTAATAATTAACTGCAATTTGGGCCATGTTATCTTGATCGGTAATAATGTTGTCACCATCCATCAGCATAGGAATAACACTTTTAGAACGCTTAATTTTCGTCATCCAATGGAAGAAAAATGTGTTGCGGTCACCATCTTTATGCCAATTTAAACCCGATTTCTCAGCCCAAAAACAATTCTCTTGGTCTAGCGCAAGCTCCAGCTCAGATTGCACATTCTTTTTTAAGAGCCTAAGATGTTCAAGGATCCAGCTTGGTAATTTGATTTTGAATGTCCAATAATTGGTCTTTCTTGCATTGGACTAAATGATGAATGTTACCAAAGTGAGATCTATTCCAAATTTTGAGTTGAGATTTGAGGAACTGCAACTTTTTGGAAAGAACATACATAGGGCAGCCAGTGAAGTTTGTTGACCAACAATTAGCAATGAAGGCTTTACACGAATCATCGAGCGTCCACATACCTTGAAATTTAAATTGAGGTTTAATAGTTATCTGACTAAAAGCAACTTCCACCAAAATAGGATGGTGATCCGACCTGAAACGAGGAAACACCGACGAAGACATCCTAAAGCAAGCATTGCACCAGTTCAAATTACAAAGGGCTATATCAAGCTTCCTTTCCACTGATGCCCTCCCCAATCTCCCATTAAACCAAGTGAAAAAGTTACCATTCGAAGGGATTTCCAATAAGTCATTGTGATTAATCCAAGATTGAAATTCCTCCATAGGAGCTCTGTGAGGATTGCAAGAGCCACGATGCTCGTGAGCGCCAAGAATAACATTAAAATCTCCAAGGATGCACCAAGGGATGTTGTGCGCGGCAAGACCAGAAGTGAGAGATTGCCAAAGTATTCTACGACGAATATGACATGTTGAGGCGTAAACTGCAGCAATACCAATTTGAACATTATCAACCAAGACTGTAAAGGAGACGAACTGATCTGTCACAATTTAGACTGTAGGGGATAAATTCTTGCTACAAATACACCAAAGATTAGAAAGAAGCATGTTCATATTGTTGACCGCAAAGAGAGTAAGGTTTAGATTGTTCCAAAACGATACCGGGAAAGTATTGTAATTCATCCAAGGTTCCGCAACAAAGCAAAAGTCTGGTTTTTGCTGAGTGAGAAATATTTTGAGGGCTAACTTTGAGGGGGAGTTAGCAATACCCCTAATATTCCAATATATGCACTTCATTTGGGGGGCCGTCTAGAACCAGCACCAAGTCTGGTGTCTAAAGCCTCTTTCGCCTTTAGTGAGAGTTTTTTAATACGTTTCCGTTGTGATTTAGAAATGACAGTTTGAAAGTCTAAAGAACCCTCCAATCCCTAAAACTCCTGCTCAGCAATATTAGCCCAAGAATATCTAAGAATACAAGGTTGAACATTGGGATCACCTAAACTCCATTGCGTTTCATTAACACCTTCTTCATCAGAGTTGTTTCCAACGTCAACAATTGGCTCAGAAGTTGTAACGTGAGGATCAGAAATACCTTCTTGAACATGAACCAGTGGTGGATCACATATATTTTGCTGTAGATTTTGAGTCTCATGTGTAGCTTCAATAATAGGAGTAAGTCTCAATGGCGGCTTTAAAATAGGTTCCACACATAATCCACTGGAATCTGTAATGGCAACAGAATCATTGTTGAGCACAACTGCAGCAGCAGTGTCAACAGCTGTGACATAAACTTTTGGTTTAACCACAACTGTAGGTTTAGGCTTGGGTTCAGAATTCTTTTTACGCCTGCAATTCATTTCAGAATGACCCAGCAGCTTGCAAAAATCACAAAAGTCTGGAAGCCTTTCGTATTCGATATCGACGAAAAAAGCAAAACCCACTCGTTCCACAAGAATTTTATCCCTCAATTCACTGAGCAGATCTATATCCACTAAAACTCTGACAAAATGACCAAAGGGACGATCAAATAAAGGTCTGTTGGACGACGAATCTATGCAAATGGGAGTACCAATGTTACTAGCAATGGTGATGATGATTTTGGGGCGCCAATATTCCTGCGCCAATCCGTGCATGCGCACCCAGACTTGGGCGAAACTATGATTCATATTGGAGGGGACAAAATCCTTAGTCCAAGGGAACAATTTTAACGTACCTGGATTAAGATTCCAAGACGGAGAAGAACGAACTCTACGAACGTCTTCAATGCACGAGAAGGAGAATTCGAAGAAACCTTTACCAAGTGAGGTTACACCCCATTTTGAAATCGAACTCCAAAGAGCTTGAAGTTTAGCTTTGAGCTGCTGCACAGTCAGTGGAGAGGCACCCTTTGGCCAAAGAATCCGGCCATAGAGGTTGTGTTTGCAGGAGTCGAGTCCCAACTGATATTCATCTTTCGGGATCGAGATTGAGAGACGGTCCCCTTTGACACAGGAGATAGGAAGTTGACTCAATGGAATGTTACAGACATTGTTGATAGCTTCCACACAGGATTTGGTATTTTTTACTTGTGGTGGAAGAGAAGGTTTGTGATGTTATCTTCCATGGCGGTAGACAACCCTGAGTCATTACTAGAAATACTATTATGTAAATTAAATGAAGGGTATGATTATATTAAAGAGATATTATCATTAAATAAGAGAGAAATTGTTTATATTTGTTATTATTTTATTCTAAGAAATGCTAACTATTTTTGCTTATAATTCACATCGGAGGGAATAAACTTTAGTTTCATTAGTGGAACTCTTGTTGCTGACACTTTCATTGCACCACCTTGCCACTATAAATGTTTTTCATCAGAGTTTCGTCCGCTGAGTTCTTGATGATGAAATAATTGATCTAATGGATCTTTGTGACTACTTATAATTTAATGCATCTGATGCACTGCACGTTCATGATAAGGACTAATACATTGGAACCGTGCATGTTTTAATAATGGTCAAATTGTTGAGTTTGTGAGAGCTTTCGTGGTGTACAACTGTATGTTGATGAGACTTACATTTTTGAACTGATGGATTGTGCAGAACTATTCAGCAGAAAATCCTGCTTTTGTGTTGTATATTAGCTAGAGATTAGCTACAAACTAGCTAGGGATTAGCTACAAACTAATAGAATGATGTGTTTAAATTAGCTAGAGATTAACTAGGAATTAGCTAGGAAGTAGCTATAGATTAGCTACCCTTTCTGGGTTTAAATATGATATTAATATAAACAAAAATTAAAATTGAAACAATTGACACGTGTCATACATGTCAACATTTTTGCCACGTTGGCATTGCCACATGTAAGCCACGTCATCAAAAAATTTCTACATGGCATGCCACATAAGCCACCGTTAGTGAAAACTAACGGGAGAGACTAAAGTTAGAGACGGAAAACTTTCAGAGGACCGTTGTTTGAAGAAATATTTTGGAGGGATTAAACCTTAAAGTTGGGATATTTGTAGGGACCTTATACATATTTAACCCTTTATTACTATATTATTATATTATTTTGTATGCATTTTATTTTATTCGGGATCGTGCGTCATAATTCATCTGAAAACAAATACATGGCGTTATAAAAAAAACTTGTTCTGATTCACTTCGGAGATCTATCTCTGAAAATATTCAAATGATATCTCTGAAATATTTTAACGTTTAGTCAGACGTGAAATGCGTGCATAGATATATCTCCAAAAACGAGGGGCATTATAGAAAATCCACATAGTGCGTAAGAAATGCATGGGGTGGGAAAAGAAATGCTCTTAAAAAAATCATTTCCTTATTCCTCTAAAGAATTGGTAAGAATCATCTCATATAGTCGGATTTAAATTCGAAGTTGATTAAGGCCTAAAAATTATTAGAATTAAGTTTATATTTTAAAATAAAAACAATTTGTTAAGATTCAAATAATAAAATAATTAATTATTTTAATATAAACAAATTGAGTCTATCTCGGTTGTAAAGTGTTTGCTTAAGATTGTTGTAAAGTGCTTGTTTACGTGGCTGTTTAGTGTCTACTAGTATATGACATGATAAATTTTGTTGTGCAGGTTATGTTTTGTTTATTTGGTAAATCATTTTAGTGGTTGTAATTCTATTTCACTAGTAAATCGGTACATCTTCCGCTTCGGATTCAGTTATATGAAAATATAAAATAATAATATAAGTACGTCGTTATTGTTTTGCAATACAAAAGCATTGATGGTTTTATTGGAATACTGAGACATGTTAATGGAGGAATATGGTTTCGTTGCATTGCCCTTTTTCTGCTTTTGAATTTTGATTTTGATATCAATTGAATAACAAAATGTCTACCCTTGTTCTACCACCTGCTCCTCCTTCCCCTAAAGACGATGCCATGCAACTTCACCGTGCTTTCAAAGGTATCTCATTTCTTCTTCTTCAAAATACATTTCTATTTCATTTCATTCATCTCTCATCACATGGAATTTTCCACCTTTCTTCCTTTTCCTGTGTTTATCTATTCTATGCGTCACCGTGTCATTTCTTATACATATAAATTGCCTCAATTCATTTCATTTTTAAATCATACAACTCTACAGTCTCTTTATGCATTCATTCCTTTCATAGGTTTTAGGTGTGATACAAGTACTGTCATCAATATACTTGCTCATAGAGATGCTACTCAGCGTGCCTCTCTACAGCGTGAATACACATCTATGTATTCTCACGACCTTCTCAAACGAATTTCTTCCAAGATTTCTGGCAGGTTGGAGAATGCACTTCTACTCTGGATGCATTGCCCTGCCGGACGCGACGCTGTCATTCTTAAGCAGACTCTAACCGTCAACAAAAACCTTGAAGCTGCCACTGAAATTATATGTTCCCGAACTCCATCCCAACTGCAATATTTAAGGCAGATTTACTATACTAAATTCAGCATTTATCTTGAACGTGATATTGAAAGAAATACCTCTCGCTATCATAAAAAGGTCTATCTTCTTTCCTAACAATTATATACCACTTTCTCTTGTTTATTTCTTGTTTGCTACAACTGTTCAAGCTTTTCACATATTCACGATTGTTATGGGATTATCAGAGTTATATATTCATATGATATCTATTATGCACGTTTTGGTGTCTTGGTTCTTAGATAGTGTTCTATTGTTGCCAATGGTGTTGTTATTAATAAGCTTATGCAAAGTTATTGTCCAGATTTTACTAGCATATGTAAGCACACCACGCCATGAAGGCCCTGAGGTTGATAAAGAAATGGCTGAGAACGATGCAGTGGCTCTGTACAAAGCTGGTGAGAAGAGACTGGGAACCGATGAGAAAACTTTCGTGCGAATAATCAGTGAACGGAGTGCGGCACAGTTGGTTACGATAAATCAGTTTTATCGTAGCAAGTATGGACATTCACTGAAAAAGGTAATCTAACCTCCCTTTTTTATACCCTTAAGCATAGTCTTCGTCTATATCAAGGTATTTTTCTGGTGCTTATCCATGCTGAATTCATTTCAGGCAATAAAGAAAGAAACATCAGGGAATTTTGGTCGTGCACTTTTGACAATAGTACAATGTTCCGAGAATCCTGCTAAGTATTTTGCAAAGGTATTCCCTTGGACATTAATTTTAGATCATTTATTCTTGTAATTCCGTTAACTTGTATGTTGACAAATTTCTTCTGCATTCTCTGACAGTTCCTCACCTTAAACATTAAGGATAACTGGTGTAGCATAAGATGCATGTGTTAGACTTGATGTTAAAATAGTTTCGTGGAGACTAAATATTTTCACTTAAAGATCTGTTAATATTTGGTTGTGTTAAAGCATAGAGGGATCCTTTTAACATTTCTTAAGTTTTGGCACTATGTATGCAGGTCCTACGTAGAGCAATGAAAGGTTTAGGGAGGGATGACAAGAAACTTACAAGGGTGATTGTAACAAGGTGTGAGATTGATCTACATTATATCAAAGCCGAATATTTAAATAAATACAAGAAAACGCTGAATGATGCAGTTCACTCGGAAACATCTGGCCACTACAGGGCGTTTCTGCTCTCACTTTTAAATCCCTACCAGTAGTAATCAAAATGTATGTTTTGTGTGGAATAATTTCACTTTCGCATAGGATGTTGAGTATATAAGCACTTCCAATCTTTTCTTTACTGATATTGTAAATTAGGCCGTGCTTGGTGATTTTATTTGCTTGTAAGTTGTACCATAATGCACATATTGACGGGCATTTTGTATATATATATATATATATATATATATGTGTGTGTGTGTGTGTGTATGTAAATATATATGTATGTATCTCTCAGGGTGGTTGATTTTTTGTTTCCATAGCAAACAATGATAATTTGATACCTCATATTTTTGCTATTTGTCTTGCTGATTGAGTATCAGTTTGTGTCATAAAGGTATTAAAAATATATGATATGAATGTAAAATATTTTATATTAAATTGAATTTATTTTTTTGACAGCTATATTAAATGAGTAGTATTAGACAGTAATGGTAATTTTGGGAATGTGATATTGGTAGTGGTCTACATGTGTTATCCTTTGTTGCATATATTTGTTATTAAGACAACAAGTTACGTCACTTGTTTGTCTGTTCTATTCGGAGACAAGAAGACATCCAACCATCCTTTTTCTTCACAACACGATTGACTTTTGGTTCAGCTGAATGATAAATGAATTCCTATTAAGCTCCCATCTCTGTCTTAATGTTATTTTTGTAGTGGAATGAATTCTATAACAAGCAAGTTATTATTTAACGTGAAGTTGTGAATTAAGATGGGGAACCGGTAAGAAATAAGAAACAAGTTATTACTACTTAGCGATATGTATGTTATCACTTTCTCACATTGCTTCAGTTATATATACTCCTAGTATTGTATTGTATTGTATTGCATTACGTAGCTAGCAAGGTATATTATTGTCTTGTTTTTAAACTCAAGTAAGAAGTTGCAAGGAAGGTGCATGGCATGGGACCCACTGACACGCCATTGTTTGTTTGCGTCCACGTATCTACAACTACAAACTAGTTCTATTTTTGACTGTGATGTGCATGCCATATCCCACTCTATGCCATACCATTGGTTTATATTCTTGCTTACCCTCAACTCCTATTGGCTATAACTATTTTTCTTCATTTTCTTATATATGTATATGGATAATTTACTAGTAGTATCCTACAATACAAATACAAAATCAGTTGCAAACACTTATTATATCATGTTATCCAACTCACACCTCTCTATATATAACTAGTGTTCTCGTGGTGTCTGTTATTAGCTCTGCATACAAACACAACATAACATGGTTGGTTTAGGAGGAACAACTAGCTTAAGCCCCTTCTGGCTATGGATTCCTGCATTCATCAGTGTTATTGTTGCTGTAAGTGTAGCATCAGCTGAGCTCCAACGCTTTGACCACCCTTCCGCCAAAGCAGATGCCTCTCTCAGCTTCCTCGTCATTGGAGACTGGGGAAGGAAAGGAACTTACAACCAATCTCAAGTTGCTTTTCAGGTCTCTTACTCTTTTTTTGTATTGTTTTCTACATTTCAGTTTTGACAAGTTTACTGACAATCACTTTTATTATTTAGATGGGAAGAGTTGCTGACAAATTAAACATTGACTTTGTGGTATCAACCGGAGATAACTTCTATGATGATGGATTGACAGGTATACATGACCCTGCGTTTCAATATTCCTTCTCAGATATCTACACTGCCAACAGCCTTCAAAAGCAATGGTATAATGGTCAGTGAGTAACTTCTGACTCTGCTCGCAACCAATACATACATATATATTCATTCACTCTTATGTCAGGCAATCTAATGTTACCCATCTGCATGATCTGTTTGCTATAGTCTTGGGCAACCATGACTACAGGGGGGATGTTGAAGCTCAATTAAATCCAATTCTTCAGAATATTGACCACAGATGGTTTTGCCAAAGATCTTTTATTGTTCACACTGGTAGCAATTCATTCATCTAATAACTTGTCAATTCAATAATATGCTCCCGCCTCTGCATAATCATTAATTAACAGCTCTTCAAATCTTAAAACTTGCTAGAAATCGCTGAGTTCTTCTTCGTCGATACAACTCCTTTTGTGGACAAGTACTTTTTGAAGCCAAAGGATCACAAGTATGATTGGAGAGGTGTACTTCCAAGGAAGAAGTATTTATCAAACCTCTTGAAGGTAAGCTCCTCATCACAGAAGTTGTAAAGATAAAAGGTGATCTAATAATCCTTTTTTATGTGTTTAATTCCAAACAAAGGATCTGGAAACAGCATTAAGGGATTCTACTGCCAAGTGGAAGATTGTTGTGGGACATCATCCTGTAAGAAGCATAGGGCACCACGGCGACACCAAAGAGCTCTTAACACACCTCCTACCAATCCTTGAGGTCAGTACTCATTATATATAGCTTAGGTTGCACTCAAATTAAGAAAACATTGTCCTAGTTATTTTAGAGATAAGGTATATCATCCTTCATTTGCAGGCCAACAATGTTGATATGTACATGAATGGGCACGACCATTGCTTGGAACACATAAGTAGCACCAGCAGGTCTGTGCATTAACTTAATTAACTTGGCTCTGTTTATTTGTTTATTGAATCACCAATCACCTTGATGAAATTGAGTGGTTTTGCAGTCAAATAGAGTTCTTAACTAGTGGTGGAGGTTCAAAGGCATGGAAAGGAGACGTTGATAAAAATGGGGGATATGGAGTCAAATTTTACTACGATGGCCAAGGATTCATGTCTGTTGAGCTTGACCAAATGAATGCCAAAGTTGTCTATTATGATGTTTTTGGCAAAGTTTTGCATGTTGTGAATCTGTCCAAGGGATTCAATTATGCAACATAAATTAGGCTGTCATACTCGCGTCTAGATATTCTAAGGAGGTTCCTAATATAAATAAGTTGGGGAAATTTGTGAAATCAGACCTTTTTAATAATGCTATTAACAAGCTTAATTATGAATAATGTATGTATATATATTATTCAATAGCAGCCTCAGCTGGATGCATTGAAAACTTCCATTCCAAATATCTCAGTCTAAGGAGTAAGGACGTATCACACAGCATAGCCAATTACTGTTATTGATGCACCTGAAGAGTGAAGACTCTAGGATTAATAGTTATTGTACTTTTATGAAATTGAATATATCCACTCTTATGAAGTGAGATTGTAGGCATTTTATTTGTGACATTTCTATTTTATGCCGGATCCTTTCATAATGATTCAAACAATGAATGTTGATTTTTGTTGTTAGGCATTTTATTTGTGACATTTCTATTTTATGTCAGATTCTTTTATAATGATTCAAACAATGAATGTTGATTTTTGTTATGCATTTCAATACTATCAAGGTTGTTTTTTTACTAACATTTTTTTATAAAAAGTTATATTATGTAATTTAAGATTGAACTTACCCGTGCGGGGTCCTTCTACTAGTTGGAACTGTGATTTCATCCAAAATTACTGTCAGATTACTTGACATTTTTTTTTTTGGCAATGCAGCCGTGTTACAGTATTGGTTGCACTGTGACTTTTTTTTCTGTATATATCAGTTTAACAAATGTACATATATATGTGTAGCTTCAAGCTACTGAAAACTTCAGGTCTTATACTCAAAAGTAGCTATTTTTTTGGAAAAAAGTTTGTTCTCAACCATATCAACTAGCTTTTATCATAAAATATACTGTATAATAATTTCATAGCAATGAAAAACCAAAATCATTAGTTTCCAGTACACTTTCTAAAAAACTTCTGCAAGTTTTATAGTGTGAAAAAAGGGAAGGTAGAGTGAGGGAAAAGGAAATAGGGAATGATGATGTTTTTACCCAAAAACAAGTAATGCAAGGGTACAGATACAATATAATTTGTTGGGATACATCCAACGACCAATAGTACTATCGATCTTATATAAACTACAAATCAACACTATCGATCTTATATAAAATACAAATCAACGGATCTGTGCAAACGCACTACTGTTTTACTAGTTTAACCATGACCGATATAGAGATTTGTTACTGGTAAAAAAGACAGAGAAAATAAGCAACAATGGAAGAAGAAAATAACTTTCCCTTCATTAGTTAAATCTAGTCACAAACACTATATAGTATTTACATATCTAATAGTAATCAACAACAGTTGGACCTTTAACGGCAAGCTACATAAACTAGTATCCTATTGGTCAGTACTGAGTACCAACACACTAAAACGATGCCGCGGCGGGACATACAGGAGGATGCACAACTCAATTTAAGACAAAATGGTACCTCGAATCGACGTAGCCCTCAACATCCCATAGAAAACAACCAAAAGTCACAGCTTCTAAAACGAGTCTCCTTAAACCACCAAAGCTAATTTTGATGTTTTCATCCTTTGAATAATCAACAGCCCCTTCCCGTGTTATAACCATTTCAGGTCTTCCAAACAATGCCTCTGTGTGCTTCTCAATGATGCTCACAGCTTCCTTAGACCTTATTGTTGCATATCTCTGGAGGGTATCTCCATCAAAGGACATGACATAATTACGCAACCTGGTGGGCTTTATACCATACCCAAATCCACCAGGACTGACATCGCCTCCAGGCCAGGTAGATAGTTCAGGATGAGAAGTGCCGACTTGACTACCAGGTCTTACATCCTCCATGATAGTGTGATGATCACTAGTATCTTGTGTTGTATTTGAAAGAACTTTGATGGACTTCTCCAGCTGGAACCTTTCATCGACTCGTTTAAGAAAGTAACCATACATGACTGAGGCTGCATAGACCTGGCCTACCCTGAGTTTACTGATTTGAGCAACAGATGATAAATTTCCTGCTCTGTTACCCAAAATGAGAGCCAAGTGGTTTTGGATCATCTCATATGCTTCTTGAGAGTGAAGGTTCTCAAGTTTGGCAACTTCATTTGACCATGAATCTAGTGTAGCAGATGGATCTGCAGTTAGAGAGGGTATCAAAGAAATATTAGCATCCATAAACTTTTGCACAACCAATGTGTACAAGATCTCTTCCAAGGCCGTCCTCCTTTCATTAGCCTTGACCTCAGCAATTCTCCTAGAAAAGTTTAGAAGATAGTTGAATGGTTAGGTGTAGGTTTGAAAAAAATAGTCATATAATGCAAGATAAAAGGTATGTTATAAGAACAAGTAAAGAATATGGAGGTTGATGAAAGAAACCTGTACAAAACAAGATCGGTGGAGGTTGTAGCAGGAGGATCTGTGTTTTGTTGATCGGCCTGGCGATCAGATTGGAGTTGGTTAAGCTGCTGATCGACGGCAGCAGGCACGAGATGGGGGTGATTGATCAAAATCTGAGAAAGGAACTGTCCAATTGGGGACTGGAAATGAAGAGGTGCAATTTTGTTGTTGTTGTTGTTGTTATTGTTAGAAGAGTCTGGAGAGGAGGAGGAGGATGTTGCTGCTCTAACTACAAACCCTCCTCTTGTTCTTCTTGTGCTTGAAATTCCAACAGAGAGTCTCCCATGGGTATGAACCTGCCTGGAAGTGCATAGCTGGTAATAATTACCAAGGAAGGGCAAAGAAACACGAATCAATCTACGAAGAATCTGTTTAGTTTGTGCATGCAAATTCATATATACAAAATTTGAAAGGCAAAAATCAAATCAGGTGAAGTAATTAAGAAAGCATTAGTTTGGTTCTAGTAATTTCAACATGGGATGAAATGAAATAATTAGATTGAAGAAAAAGAAGTGATAGATACCATAGAAGTAGACGGAAAGGGAAGAAGGCGAGATCCTCCATGAGTAGGTCTTGGAACGAAGATTGACACGCCGGTGGCTGCAACCTCCATAATTCAATTGAATCGAATCAATGCAAGGAAGGAAGAAATGTCTAGATCGTTGATTCTTGTAGGATTGGATTAGATTCTTCAACAGGCTTTCTATTTCCGACTGCCCCAAAACAGGATTATATGCCTTCTCTTCTAACTTCTACTTCTCGGGCCCACTATACTTTTTATTATTTGCTCTTTCGTCCTCCACTTTATGTTTTTCATTTTAATCCTCTTACTTTCATTTACACTGTGATTGTTTTTAGACGGCTTAAATAGTGTTTTAGTCCCTGTAAATTGGCGAGTTTTTGGTTTTAGTCCCTGTATCTTTTTTTTTTCGGTCCAAGTCCCCACATTTTCATTTCCTTTTGGTTATAGTCTCTGCCGTCAATGGAACGTTAAAAAAAAGCTTAGTTGGCAGATGGTGCTGATCTGGATAATTGTTTTGTCATTTCTTTATTAATTTGTGTAACACACGTGGAAAAGTCAATGGACCGTTTCATAAAGAGGGACCAAATCCAAAAAAAGTTCAAATTTGTTTTCTTCTTCTTCTTCCTTCTAAATTTGGCCTCGTTTTCTTCTTCTTCTTGTTTTCTTCATCTTCTACCTTCAACATTAATGGCGTCCATTTCTTCTGCAAACTCTCATCATAATCAAGCACCGGAGTGTGGTTGCAATAGAAGTATGAAAACGTTTATGTCAAATTCAATGGAAAACCCTAAAAGACGATTTTGGAAGTGTCAAAATTCAGGGCGATTGAAGATGGTGAATGAGAAGAGAAAAATGACTCTGTTGAATATTGTTTTGGTTATTTCATGGGGGATTTTTTGTGTTGAAGGATTTGGGGTTCATGGTCAAGGAGATTGAAAATGGTAAAAAAACAAAGATGAAGATTAAGCTGGAGAAGGAGAAGAGAAAAGTGAATCTGTTGAAGCTATTGTTGGTTGTTTCATGGGGGATGTTCTTTGGTTATCTGAAATGGTGAATCCAATTGTTTGTGTTGTTGTTCAGTTTTTTTTCTTTAAGTCCTTGTAACATTATCGTATTTTGGAATTGGTCCCTGTACCATATGATGAATGAAAAACATGTTTTGGTTTTGTTCAGTATATGTATGCAATTATAATGTTCAGTATATGAATTCAATTAAGTTGATCATTGTGCTTGCAGTTGTACTTAAACCATATCTTGATAATTTTCATACTTAAAGTCATAACAATATAAATACTTAAGTGTTGTATTTGCATTTACTTAAAGTGGCAAATACTTTAAAGTGGCAAATACTTTACAGTGGCAAATACTTAAAGTCATCTTGATAAAACCTGTTTTGCATTTACAGTGGCAATTTTTCTGATTAGTTACAAGGACCAAAACATTATCGTATTTTGGAATTGGTCCCTGTACCATATGATGAATGAAAAAACATGTTTTGGTTTTGTTCAGTATATGTATGCAATTATATTGTTCAGTATATGAATTCAATTAAGTTGATCATTGTGCTTGCAGTTGTACTTAAACCATATCTTGATAATTTTCATACTTAAAGTCATACTTAAAGTCATAACAAAATTAATACTTAAGTGTTGTATTTGCATTTACTTAAAGTGGCAAATACTTTAAAGTGGCAAATACTTTACAGTGGCAAATACTTAAAGTCATCTTGATAAAACCTGTTTTGCATTTACAGTGGCAATTTTTCTGATTAGTTACAAGGACCAAAACATTATCGTATTTTGGAATTGGTCCCTGTACCATATGATGAATGAAAAACATGTTTTGGTTTTGTTCAGTATATGTATGCAATTATATTGTTCAGTATATGAATTCAATTAAGTTGATCATTGTGCTTGCAGTTGTACTTAAACCATATCTTGATAATTTTCATACTTAAAGTCATAACAAAATTAATACTTAAGTGTTGTATTTGCATTTACTTAAAGTGGCAAATACTTTAAAGTGGCAAATACTTTACAGTGGCAAATACTTAAAGTCATCTTGATAAATACTGAACAAAACCAAAACATGTTTTTCATTCATCATATGGTACAGGGACCAATTCCAAAATACGATAATGTTACAAGGACTTAAAGAAAAAAAAACTGAACAACAACACAAACAATTGGATTCACCATTTCAGATAACCAAAGAACATCCCCCATGAAACAACCAACAATAGCTTCAACAGATTCACTTTTCTCTTCTCCTTCTCCAGCTTAATCTTCATCTTTGTTTTTTTACAATTTTCAATCTCCTTGACCATGAACCCCAAATCCTTCAACACAAAAAATCCCCCATGAAATAACCAAAACAATATTCAACAGAGTCATTTTTCTCTTCTCATTCACCATCTTCAATCGCCCTGAATTTTGACACTTCCAAAATCGTCTTTTAGGGTTTTCCATTGAATTTGACATAAACGTTCTCATGCTTCTATTGCAACCACACTCCCGTGCTTGATTATGATGAGAGTTTGCAGAAGAAATGGACGCCATTGATGTTGAAGGTAGAAGATGAAGAAAACAAGAAGAAGAAGAAAACGAGGCCAAATTTAGAAGGAAGAAGAAGAAAACAAATTTGAACTTTTTTTGGATTTGGTCCCTCTTTATGAAATGGTCCATTGACTTTTCCACGTGTGTTACACAAATTAATAAAGAAATGACAAAACAATTATCCAGATCAGCACCGTCTGCCAACTAAGCTTTTTTTTAACGTTCCATTGACGGCAGGGACTATAACCAAAAGGAAATGAACATGTGGGGACTTGGACCGAAAAAAAAAAGATACAGGGACTAAAACCAAAATCTCGCCAACTTACAGGGACTAAAACACTATTTAAGCCTTTTTAGACAAATAGATAAGAGAGAAGTAGAAGAGAGAGAAGTGGAGAAGAGAGTGTATATTTTTCTTGTTTGGTGCATGAGAGAAGTTAAAGAGAGAGAAATAAGAAATGTTAAAAATCACCTTTTTGTTTTCTCTCCTGTCCAGCGAAGAAAGGAAGAGAGAGGCTAATTAATTGCCAAAATTACTATTGTGTCCATGATTGTATTATTGTTTTTTTTTTTTTGAAAAGCAATCATGGATAAATAATATGAATACAAGGGGTATTCACCCATTACAAGAACAGATTAAAAACACAATATTACCTCCAACTCCACTCTACCTACTCAATGGGTTCATAGAAAAAGAAAAGAAACTAAAGTTGGGAGAGGTAATATTATCCACAGCAAAACACTTCCAAGCATATAATTTAATGTCCCAGCAAATGTTATCAAAAATGACTGGTTCATTTCTAAAGATACAGTTGTTTCTAGCCTTCCATAAAATCCAAGCTATGATTATCCATCCTATTCCCAACTTATTGGAAAGAATCTTGTTCTTGCTGTATCGTATCCACGATAAGAAGAAGTGCGAAATACAGCCCGAGAAGGAAACGTCACAACCTAACCAATCCCCCATACTTCTCCAAACTGCTTTCGCAAACGAACACGTGAACAATAAATGGTCCAAGTTTTCATTTACCTCAAAACAGAAACAGCAACGGTGGTCATTAAGATGAATACCTCTCCGCAGCAGATTATCCTTCGTAGGAAGCCGGTTCCAAAAGAGTCTCCACGCAAAAACTTGTAATTTAGGTTGAGCTTTGGTCCTCCACACCTGGTTTAAAGAAATCAGTTGCGTATCCTGTCCCGCGAAAACAGCAGTTGCATCTTTGATTATTTCGTACATCTTCTTAACTTTGTAGACTCCACTATCATCCAAAATCCATCTAGAAATATCCACTCTTCCCCTAACAGGTTTCAAGGGCTGCAACACCGTCTTCATAGATGCTAAAGCTTCTGTTTCCTCAGGTGACAGCAAGTTGGAAATTCCAAAATTGCTCCACTCCCACTCCTCTTCAATATAACGCCCCATTGATAGAATCGAAGTTTTCTTCAGGCTGCTCTTCAAGTACAGACTTTTGAATCTAGTTTCCAATGCTCCAAAACCAGACCAATCCACCAGCCAGAACGGTATATGAATACCATCTCCTAAATCGAATTCAACAGTTCCTGCAAAACATAAATTGTTGTTAGTTAAACCAGATCCAATCTTCACTACATCCTTCCACCAGACTGAAGCAATTTCGTATTGAAAAGAATAGTTTCCGTCCAAAATCATCCCTTCCACAAAACCGTATCTCGCCCTTAAGACGTCCTTCCACAAAGCCTGATTGGTATCTAAGAGTTTCCACTTCCACTTCATTAGCAGAGCAATATTAAAGATTTCCAGATCAATGATTCCCAAGCCTCCTTCACTCTTAGGTCTGCAACAAGATTTCCAATCCTTCCAATGGATTTTGTGATTAGTTTCCACACCTCCCCATAGAAAAGTCTTCCTAATCTGGTCAATTTTCTTGATCACCGTAACAGGGACTTTGTAAAACGATAGCCAAAACACCGGTAAGCTTGTCAAGCACGGATTGATTAGAGTGATCCTACCTGCCATATTCAAATGTTTACCCCTCCACCCTTCCAATCTCTTCTTAAAGTTATTAATCAGAAAATCCCAAAAAGAAATTCTTCTCGCATTAGCTCCAACCGGAATCCCCAAGAAACTGAAACTAGGAGAATCAATCCTACAAGCCAAGAAATTTGCAGCAGCAGCTAATATAGTAATGTAATGGTGGTGCCTCTTTTGTACCGTAACTATTAGTACTGAACTGTAGGTTTAATTTAGTTTTGACTTATTATTTATTAATTAAACTTTTTATGATTATTTTATTTTTTATTTTTTAGATACAAAATTATAGTTGTTTTATGACTCTTAAATCAATGTAATTTGACAAAAAATATTGTATATTTTTTAATAGATAAAGTTTTTAACTAGATGTTTTAGGTATGAGCATTTTTGTCATTACACAAAATTATTTTAAATCTTTCTTCTCTATTTCTCACTTCTTTCTCATATTCCAAACAATACATCAAATCTTTTATATTTCTCACTTATTTTTCTCTTCTCAGACTCTCTCTCACCTCTTTCTCTCTTCTCAACTTCTTCTCTCAACCAAACACATCCTTAATACCTCATCATTCAACGTACCATTTCAACTACTCCCTCATTTATCATAGTTGACACTCTAGTATAGATTAATAAAATATAATAAATGAAAGAGAGAAGGACAGTTTTATTAAATAATGTTATTCACTATTTGTGTATTATACTTTCTCCAGTCCTTTTTATAAGGAACACTTTACTTTTTTAGATTCATTAACTAATTAATGTATCTGGTCTGTATTATAGACCATATACATTAATTATTAAATAAATCTTAAAAAGTGAAATTTCCTTATAAAAAGGACCGGAGGTAGTAATTATTATTTACATTTATTTTAAAATATTTTTTTATTTATAAATATGACATTTATTTGGAATAAAGAGGAGTAATATATATAAACACCAAAATTTAAAAGAAAAAAAACCTTTAAAAAATAGGTAAATTAAATATATTTTTCTATAAAATCATTCTTAATTTTCAGCGGAATGTAATCAAGTAGTGAAATAGAATTAGTGGTGAGACCTATATTAGGGAAAAAAATGCACAATTATTCTTCTTTCTATAAATATGGGATATAAAAGATGACATATTTGTCTTCTTTTCCATTCTTCTCCAACTTTAAATTTGGTTCGACAGACGAAGATACATGAGTCAAATCATCTATTCTGAATCTTTTGAGTATCTCTTTGACATACTTTCTTTAATGTAGCACCATACCTTGCTTCGACATTTGAAATTTCAGGTCTAAGAAGTACAACAAATTTCCCAGATTCGAGATTTCAAATTCCTTCTTCATCAGCTCTTTGAACTTCAACAAGTTTTCCAAGCTATTTTGAGATACTAACAATTCATCGTCAAATAAGTTGATGGTTGTTATACCTTGTGCCACAACCTGAACATAGACACCATACTCATATTTGCATTTGATAAATCTCAATTCGACTAAGTATGAGTTGATCTTCTTGTTCCATGCCATATATGTCTACTTGAGACCATAAGGCGCTTTGTATAACTTGTAATTTTCCTTGCTTCTTCCTGAATCACAAACCTAGGAGTCTGTGTGACATATACCTTTTCATCTAGAGGGCCATTCAAAAGTGTTGATTTCACATCTAAGTGAAATGTCGATCATCCTTGATTGCATGCCAAGGCGACTACTAGCCGAACAGTCTCCAATCTTGCTACTGGTATGTATACTTCAGAGTAGTCAACTCCTACTCTCTAAAGAAAACCTCTAACGACCAATCTCGCCTTATGTATTTCTATCGACCCATCAACATTGTGCTTTAACTTGAACACTCATTTCACCTCGATAACTTTTGTATGTGTTGGCAATTCGACTAGCACCCATGTGTTTTTTCTTTCGATTGTTTGTAACTCTCCGACCATAGCCTACTTCCATTATTTATCGTTTAAGGCTTCGCTATAGTTGATTGGTTTAGCACCTACAAGTAAGGTGAAATAAACTAATTCTCCATATGGTGTGACTTCATCATCACCAGTCACTTCATAGTCTTGAATTCTTGCTAGACGAGCTCTTGTTCTTTGAGGTCTTTGACTAGTACTAGCTACACCATATCTGACTTCGACTGTGTCGGTTATGTCAGCAACTCCTTCGACTTCGATTGGGATATTGACAATATCTTCGCATTCGACATCATTACTTGCTTCGTCGAAATCATATCTCATTAATATCTTGTAAATTGCATCACTAGAATTCCAATCCCAGACAGAATTTTCATCAATCACAATATCACGACTCATGACGATCTTCTTATTAATCGGATTGAACAACCTGTATGCACCAGCTTTATGATATCCTACCAGAATCATAGGTTCACTTTTGTCATCGAGATTCCTTCTTCTAGCATCAGGAACATGTTTGTAACAAATAGAGCCAAACACCTTCAAATGACCCACTGATGGTCGTTTGCCACTCTGAAATTCTCTAGGAACCTTATTTTCCAGCTTCTTAGTAGGGAACTTGTTCAAAATATAAACAATAGTAGAAAAAACCCCACCCCATAAGGATTTTGGCAAATTCTTCTGCTTCATCATGTATATTGTCATGTCCAATATGGTCGCGTTTCTTCTTTCTGCTATTCTGTTAAGTTAAGGCGTGTAAGGAGCAGTTACCTCATTATCGACACCATGTTTTGCTAAAACTCTTCAAACATCTTGGAAGTGTATTCGCCACCTCCATATATTCATAAAACTTTGATCTTCTTCTCACTCTATTTTTCGACAAGCATCTTAAACCTCTTAAAGATTTTGAATACTCTGTCATTTCTCTTGATCACATAGATCCACAACTTTTGACTAAACCCATCGACAAACGAAATAATATACTCGTTTACACCAATGGTATGCTCCTCAAAAGAATATACATCTGGATGTACAACTTCGAGTATGCAGGAGGATCTCATTGGCATAGTCGAAACGAAAGACTTTCTGGATTGTTTTTCAACTAGACAACATTCACAGAGTTTGTGAGGCATTTCCAGACTTGGTATATAAATTACCATATCTTGAGTAATCAGTTGGTTGAGTGATCGAAAGTTTAAATGTCCAAACCTCAAATGCCACAACCAACTATTCTTGTGGTCGACAACAATTTTTAGACATTGTACTTCAATCGAACCGATCATGGTCTTGAATGTCCTATTCTTCGACAAAGGAGATTTCAAAACCAAATTATTTTGAGTGTTAAACAGTTCCAAGGCTCGAACTTTCATAATCACTAAGAAACATTTTTCGACCAGTTGTCCAACACTTAGCATATTGCACTCCATTCTAGGTACACAAAGTTCATCTTTGATAATAGATTTTCCTCAATTGCTCCTTTGAATAACTATGTCGCCAGAACCTTGTGCTTGCAACGAGCTATAATCAGCAAGTTTGACCTTGCTTTTCTACGACAAGTCAAAATTTGCTAACCACATTTTTCGACCAGTCATGTGATTTGATCAACTCGAGTCGAGAAACCAGATCTTGGAGTCGACATGGTCATCTGCAACTACAACCATAACCACCATATCTTTAGAATCATCTAAATCTTGGCGTGCAAGGTTTGTTCATTCCTCTTTGCCTTTTGTCGGTCCCTTGTCTTTATTGTACCCACAATGCTTGGCCAAGTGACCCCATTTTTCGCAGTTATAGCACTACACCCCTTTTTTCTTTGTCTTTCTGATAGGAGTTTCCTTCTCCCCTTTTCGAGGATTCAGAAGCCCTATCATCGATCTTATGCTTTTGGGGATTCAACCAAGAATTCTTGCTTTGAGTCTTGTCTCCTTTGCCTTTGAATTTGTTGGAACCACCACGCTTCTTCCAATCCTGAGCCTGCAGTGCTTGTATCAAATCTTGAACCCGTTTCCTTTCGACAATCCTAATCTCAGATGCCTCTAACGAACCAACCAAATCTTCCAGTTTCAGGGTTTCAAGATTGTTGGATTCTTGAATAGCTACGATAATGTGATCAAAGTGAGAGGTCAATGTACGCATTATCTTCTCAACTCTCATCTTATCAGTTAGGGTTTCACCACAACCCTTCATGAGATAGACAAGATTCTGGACCTTTGACACATAGCCTGCAATCTTTTCATCTTCTCCCATCTGCAACAATTTATTCTACCGTCACAAAGTCAACAAGTTGACGACTTTGACTTTCTCACCTCCTTCATAGTACTTGACAAGAATATCCCATGCCTCATTTGCCGATTCAGCATGAGAGATCTTGTCGAAACTTATCGAATCTACCGATGATTGAATGCAATACACATCCTTGCAATCTTTCTTCTTAGCCTCCTTGTTCGCGACTCTCTGAGCATCAGTTGCATTTGCAGTAAACTCAGGGACGCCATTAGTAACCACTTTTAGGATTTCATGAAAGTCAAACAGAGATTGCATCTGTTTTCTCCATCGGATCCAATTCTTGTCGTCAAGAATTGGAAGAGAATCCAGAATTCCATTCGTACCATTCATCTTTGCAACGATTGATTACCAACTCACGATCCTAAAAACACGATCACCGACGTGTGATTCTTGAAAACACGATCAAGAATCTAACTTGAACTCTAGATACCAATTTGTTAGTGTGTGAGACACTTTTGGTGAGGAGAGAAAGAGATAATATAAAAATAAGAATTGATATTATTGAATGATTGTGTTATAAAACTGAATTACAAAGTATCTATTTATATACACCTAAGTGACTTGACTACTAAGTAACAAATCCTAAATCCTAATTAACTTTGGAATTGAGTCACACAACTTGGATTATATTATATCTCAACATAGAATGATAAAAAGATGTTTATCATTAACATATTTTTAATTTTTAAAATACTATCACAACAAATATTATATTTGAATAATTTGTGTAAGTCTTTCAAAACATTCAAAATAAATCATCCAATATATTCTTTTCACTCAATTATTTTCCTTCAAACTCTCAAATAAAATTTAAGAAAATAATTAGAGACTATTTGAAAGACTTTTAGATTTTTAAAACTATTTTATAAATTCATTTTAATAAATAATTTTGAAGACAAAATAAAAGAAAATAGTTTGGTAATGCTACTTTTAAAACGGTTTAAAAATAGTAGAATATTATAAATTTATCATTAATTAGAAGTATACTAGGTTGCTATCACGGCCACCAAATTCTTCAATGGCATTAAACTAAATAGTATAAAGTATTTATAAATGAGAAAATGGGATATGTGCTAACAATTTTATAATGTAAATATTAATTGTATCTTATGATATCATAAGTTAATGAGTTTCTATTAAATCACAGTGTAAAATTATTTTATATTATTAGTGCATACAAATTAAATTTTTTATAAATTAAATAACAACTAGTCGTCTATCCGTGCAATGCACGGGGATGTTGTTGAATTAGTAATAATGATAAAATATACATAAAATTAATTTATAAATTTAATAGACATATTACATAAAATATTTGTCACTCTTTATATTGAAAAATAAATAAAATAAAAGAGAAAAAAATAAATATAACAATAATATACTACATATGTATGATGTTAAGGCAAATGATATAAATTTAACACTGGTAGTCAAAGTTTAGTGAAAATAATAAAGACTAATATATCCATAAAACTTATTTTAAGTTTTGCAAAACTTCTTTATAAACGACATTTAAAGTGGCGTTTGTGTCTTGACCGTCATCGATCGGTAGCTATTAATAACTTCAAACCGTTCCTTGAAGTAACTCTAGAAATGACAACATATAATTGTTCATGTGAGAAAACAGATTGCAAAGACCTGTTGATTTTTTGCATCAATCAATTCCTCAGCTAATTTTCCTAAAAATTGTGAGATAATGCGATCAAATAGAACAAAAGTTGTAAATCCTGTGTCATTGATGACATGAACATGAGGCTTGAACCTGTATACTCAAAAATAGTACAATAGTACAATTAAATTAAATATAAAAAATATTAGAAAAAATAAATTATCAATAAAAATAAAAAACATTTAAAGATTAATTTTTAATAAGTATTTTGTATACTTAGGTACGGCTCATTTCCTTTACAACAATCGCAATAATAATTGTTTCCGTCAACATGCATTTTTCCGAAACAATTTTTGCATGAAATATAGCACCAATCATTGTTCAAGTCAATTTCAATGATCTTTGCGAGAACTGAAACAAAGCACTTCTGAAATATTGAATTATATTTTTAAAATTAACATAAAATAATAAATAATACAAAAATATTTAACAAAAAAACTTTTAAAAATATGTAGCAATTTTTTTTTGAAATTTACTTATAAAGGTCGGTAAACGTCGCAAAATTTTTTAAAAATATGTAGCAAGTTTTTGTAAAATTTAATTATAAAGGTTGGTAAACGTGACAAAATCTTTTAAAATATGAAGCAAATTTTTGTAAAATTTAATTATAAAGATTGATAAACGTGACAAAAACTGTTAAAATTATGGAGCAGATTTTTAACAAATTTTTGTGGAATTTTTAATTATAAATGTTGGTAAAGTTGGCAAAAACTTTTAAAAATATGTAGCAAATTATTGTGGAATTTAATTATAAAGATTGATAAACTTGACAAAAAAATTATAAAAATATGTAGCAAATTTTTGTAGAATTTAATTTTAAAGTTTTTCAAAAATACGTAGCAAATTTAATTATAAAGGTTGGTAAATATGAATGTGTTGAACTTTATTTGTTTTAAGTTTTTTATTTAGTTATGATAGGAACTAATTAAGTTCTAAATTTATAATTATATTAGTTATTTAATTATTAGTTAGTGGGATGAAGTTATTAAGAAAATAGATAAATAAAATAATTATTAATTAATTATATTGGTGGAATACGTAGCAAATTTAATTATAAAGGTTGGTAAATATGAATGTGCTCAACTTTATTTGTTTTAAGTTTTTTATTTAGTTATGATAGGAATTAATTATGTTCCAAATTTATATTATATTAATCATTTAATTATTAGTCAGTGGGATGATGTTATTAAGAAGATAAATAAATAAAATAATTATTAATTAATTATATTGATGGAAGTTTTTGCGGGAAGATTTGATGAAAAAACTATAGGATTATAATTTAGTATAATTAATAAATATAAAATATTATTATGGCAAAATAAAATAAAAACTAATAAATTGTATGGTGTTAAGATATTAACGCCGTGACATTTCTAAAATAAATTGGTTGTTTTTTTTAGGATTTTTTAATATTTAATTTAAAATAAAAAACTATTTAAATTATAAGAGTTGAGTAACATCATATAAATGATGTTTTATTGGTATAAATTTAGGCTTTAATAGAAACTGCCAAATTACGATTAGAGAAGCATAATTGTAAAAACCGCTTAAAAATAAGTGAAGGATTAAAATTGCATAGTTTTGATAGTTAAAGGACAAAAGTGCAATTAATTTTTATAGTATTGGTAGAGAGTTGGTGAATGTGTTTGTTTTAGAGTCGTGGCTAATTCGTGAGGTTGAGATGCTTTGTTCTAATTTCCCAAATAATGTGGTGCTCGATTGGCCACCAATGCTGAAATTTTGTGGCCTCGTGTTTTTGTTCCTATGCTGCCTCCACCTTTTGCTATTTCTTTCCATTTTGGTGTCCAGAAAAACACTCTAAGACAAGAAAATTATTTATAATATTTTTATTGAAAAATATTCTGTTTTTTTTTATAGATTACATGAATTTATAAACAACAAAAATGAAAAGGCTTTTGCTTCCACAAATTATAAATATGCTTTACACTATTATATAATTTGAATGCATGTCTTTTTACTAGTCAAATAATACATTAATAAAAATGACATAAAAGAATTATAGTGCGAATTTTGATTTACTATTTCTATGAGATTATTAAGTATAAAATATACTTAATTATACTTTTGACATTTTGATAATTTTGATTGAAAAATGTGAGTTTGACTCACTTATCAAATATTTGAGATTTAATTTATTCTTGAGTTCAAGGTTTAGATAACCTAGAAACCTACTAAGTTAGGTTTGGAAGAATCTCGAAAATAAATCCATAAGATAATGATTGTTATCTCTTCAAAACATATTCAGAATCTCGAAAAGGTTTATGACGATTTGAAATATTTGGCAGAAGTAGAAATTATTAGCAAAACTCCAATCTTGAAGTTAATCGAATCAATCTTGATAAACAAGAATTAATCTTTTTGATTGATCACGTCTCTTATTTGGAATTAATCTTGAAGTTAATCGAATCAATCTTGACCTTTTTGATTAATCTTTTTGTATCCATTCATTTGGAGCTCAAATCTTCACCTTTCTCAGTACGGTACTCTTCAACATCTTCATTCCTTTTATCTTGGTTTATGTTGTATATGCTCAAATATTCATCCTCTTCCTTCATTTGATTCCTCAACTTCGAAATACGACACTTTTCAACACCTTCATTCCTTACGTGCATAAGATTCTCAGCTTCGAAGTACGGTATTCTTCAACATCTTCATTCTTTTTTCTTTGTTTATGTTGTATATGCTCAAGTCAGTATGAGAGTACATGTTTCATATGCTTTAGGTTTAGATTTGCATATGCATATGCTTAAGTTTTTGGATTAGATTTTGTTGTATTTGCAAATTTGTGCAAGAAATCTGGTAGCCATGATGCTCATGTTGTATTTGCTATATGGCAATGTTGTATCTGTGAAAATTCCAATTGGTAAAGGATGTTGCTTTGTTCAAGTTGGTGTTAGGTAACACTTGTTGTATTGCCAATAGCATCAGTAGTGTGGTATTTATGCCTCGCTTGCCATATACGCTATGTTTTAATGCCTTTAGTTGTTTCTGTAACAGAAAGAATGCCGAGGAAGCTATTCAGGGATTGAATAGAACAATGACATCAAAGCAGACTGTGTGTCTTTTTTGGGTAGCAGTCCGGGAAATAAGCATATCAGTTCTATTTTCTTCTACTTTAAACTTAATTTATTAGTAATCTGTCTCAGTTTGATGTTTGTGTACTAAAACTTCTAATCTAAATTTTGTCATCGTAACCATGTACATGCATCATCAATGAATATTTTTATATCATCATTATTTAATGGTTTGTGAAAGGTTATTTTAGTAATGTTTTATACATAACAAAAATTTATACGAAAGGCCTATAATAGTTTACAACAACATCATGGTGTGGCATCTTAGGTCCCATTATTCCTTAAACACACATTACCACTTCTTATGTAAATAGAATTTGGGCCCATTATTAGTTTATTTAATGTTTTGATTTCCAATGCCCCATCTTAAATAAGAATATAATAAAAAATGAATGAGTAACTTGACCATCATTATTCAATAACCAACAATGGTTTTTGAATTAAAGAAACAATAATGACTTTCAACTAAAACTATTAGATTTTCAATGTAGAGAGAAGATGAAGAATCAGAGAAATCATTATAAAAACGTTATTCCTCTTCTTACCATCACACAAGCAACATCATTAAAGAGGAATAATCAAAATGAGTTCCAACAATGCAGTCCAGGTCCAACAAACTGTAGATGTTCAACAACCTATCCAAGTTAAAGATACTGTAGAGGTCCAAGAAGTTGTCCAGGTCGTAGAGGCTGTAGAGGTCCAACAAGTTGTCCAGCCCGAACAAGCTGTACAGACCCAACAGGCGGTCGCCTTGCAAGGAGTACAAACCAAGAGGAGAATAAGAAGATCAAGAAGAAAGAGAAGAAGGACAGCTACGGTTGATTCAGATGATGACGACGTAGCACCGTATAGTTGGAGTAACTTTATGTCAGCTAGAGCATTTAGATTTGATAATTAAAACTTAAAAGTGTCTTTGTTGTCTTCAATATTCAGGAGTTTTAGATGTATTAAATATGAAACTTGCACTTATGAAACATTTTGTTGTCTTCGATATGGCACACACTTCTTATTAAAAGTACTTGAATGAAAACTTTATCACAAATGTGAGTTGTATTTTCTGCTGTGATATGGTGAACAATAATACAGGTTAAAAAATGGGATTATATATAAAAGCAGGATGATATTTGTTAATCCTGCAGAATATATAACAACGGTTATACATCATAACCATTATAATATCTCGCACGCTATCCAGAAAAAATAAATATCAAAACGGCGCAGCTGGGAATCGAACCTAGGACCATTAATTTTATCACAACGGTCCTTTGGAAAACCCGTTGTGATAGGACGCGCGCTTTCTAGTTTATTACAACGGTTTTTAGGCCGTCATAGTAACTATCATATATACAACGACACTCTACATAACAACGTCTGCACCAGCATGATTATATATCTTTCCCAACCATTGTTAAATGGGTTTTCCGTAGTAGTGTATACTACATAGAGAATTGAAAGAATAAAATAAGACAATGAAAAATAAGAGTAAAGAGAAATTCTGGAGGAAGAAGAAGAAGATTGTATTATTATGCAAACCACACTCTAAGTGTCAATGTGTGTTAATCACAACTATGATTTATGAAACTATACAATGCTACTACAAAACTCCTTACTAACTTCTTACAAATGAAATAGAGTTCCTCTCTATTTATAGATGAAATTACTTGCACTCAAAGTAATCACAAAATAACTAACTCAACTAAAACTAAGCTAAGTCAGTCTTCTTCGACTCTGTCGAGGTTGACTCTTTCAACAACTACATGCTTCGACTACATGCTTCGACAAATTGTATTTGACTTTCTATCAAATACAATTAATGCAGATTATGTTCGACTCTTGTCGAACGCACACTATTTTGACACATAGAATTACATATTTAACTGAAATGAGATACGTTCTCAGGCTAAGTACAAGTAGCTAATCATTTGACACTATGCTCCAAGATTCGACAGAAGAAACCTTTAAAAGAAACAGTTAGGATAAACGGTTAACCTGCATTTGAATAACAATATATGGAAGGGAAATCTAATGATTTGTACTCATCCACGAATGAACAAAAGTTTACTTTCAGTTTCATTACATCAATTTCATCCCCATTCTCCATTATATTGTCTTTACTTTCCCCGCACTTATATCAAAAGAAGATTCAACACATTTCCCTTGACAAAAGAAAAGACACGTAATGAATATGACTTGAAGCTAGCCATAAAATTCATATTTATTGATGCATCACCACGAAGAACTTAAACGGTCTTTTGAAATTTCAATGTTCATACCAGTCCATACAATATATTTGCCACTTAAATGATAAGGTCCTTACTATCATTATCAACACTGTCTCACATAAATCATACAAAAAAATAGGATTCCAAGAATATCATAATTCTAAGAAAATGGGAACAACAAAACTACATAAAGTAATTGGATAATTGAGGCGTTGCTTTCTAACATGTTTATCGTTCTGACGTATTTCCAGAATATAGCTTTATTTTTCCTAGTGAGTCCTTTTCACCTTACCTCATTTAACCCCCCATCAGATCTCCTCTATCACTCATCCCAACAATCCCCAAAGAGTCTGCTTTGCATTTTGCATATCCCCATCAAGCTCATAACATCTCACATCAATGCATCTCAATTTCTTCAAGGGACAAAATTTGGATATATAATATTTAACTATCTTCCACCACGGGTATCTAAAGACTGGAGTTATTCATATCCTCTAGTTGAAGGTATTTAAATAGGGGCAACTGTCACACCCTAAAATTTCCCTCTAAGATTCATCACTTGTTAATTGCATCTAGTTCATATGCATCATCATCATGTTATGACCATTTCATTTGGTCATTAAGTCCCATTTGCACAGTTAATCAATTAGGTGTCATTTTGGATTTTAAAAAAAGAAGGGTTTCTTCGCTTGTTTTCATTTCTTGTTGCCTTTTGAGCATTTTGCATTGTCATACACCATAAGTCATTAGTCTATCATCATATGATCATCACTTTTATTTTATTCTCGTTAAGATAAAATTAATTCACTCTTGTTTTTACAATATCTTTAACTTCATCATAATATCATCCAAGTATTTGAAAGTACATTTGTCATTGCTTTTCCTTTTAATGAGTCATTAAATCTGCATAAACCTTGTTATGGTACCTCCATTTTAAGCAAAATTAGTTTAAATAGAAAGTTTCTAAGTATAATAGGTTTGCCATTTACTTATCAATGTCACATGACCATTTGGATTTAGAAAACAAGGGATTGTTGATATTTTGTACATAAAGCTTAGAAAACCAAATTAAAATTGATTTAAAAGTTAATTTTTGTTTAATATACTTGTTTGATATGTTTACAAGCATTGTGTCACTTCATAGTGACCATCAAATTGAAATTGAAAACAAAATCAAAAGAATTAATAATTTGAATTGCACACACGGGTCTTACATGAACTACATACATACACCACCATGCATCCTCCATATTTATAACATTCATATAACATCATTAACACATGCACATCACTAACAATAAAATGAAATTAAAACAAAATAGGAAAGAATGAAAATAATTTGAAATTGAACAATTCCTTTATTACAATCATGAGTTACATGAATTACATACACTACACAAACACAACATCAACAACTATTAAATAATTTTCATTATTCATACATCCATATACATACATAGTATTAAATAAAACGAAAAAACATGAAAAAGAAGTCAATGGAATTGTTGTCACGAGTTTCACATCACAACATCACGGCATCTCCATACCATCCATCCATGGGCCATCAGAATCATCCTTCAACAATCACACACTTGCTAACTCCCTCCAAAACTTCTCACACACTCATAATCCCCCCTCAATTTTCCTCACGAGGATCACTAACTCACCCCCACTGAAACCCTACAGAAACTCTCTCTAAACCCCTCACACAAAAGCTCTGCAACTTTGAGCAAAGCCCTTGCACAAACCAACAAAGACCAAAGGAGAAAGACTCAAAGAGGAAAAAGAGTAACGTAAAATAAGAAAATAAGAAAAAGAAGTTAGAGTTTGTTTACCTGAAAGTTAGGAGACCGCCATAGTACTCACTGGAAACTTCAGTTTCTGGCGAGTTCGTTTTATTCCTTTTTTGTATTCCTCTTAATTCATGCTTGTTTTGCTTATGTACTTACTTGCCTTGCATCCAATTCGATGTGAATTATTGTATCAGTTGTGAAATTAAAGGAAATTTTGTGTTAGGGTTTGTTTGGGAATATGTTCAATCTGGACCTATTTGGGTTTGATTAATGATTTTGTTTGCATATTCGTGTTCAGGTTTGAATTTAGGAGGGAGTTGTTGTTGGATATTTTGTGATTTTGGGGTGTTTTGTAAAAATATTGAAAATATCACGATGAACCTTCATGTATTCATCACACTACTACAAATAATACATTTCTTGACAACAATTTCACCTTACGTATCCAAAAACCGAGGTATAATTCATGGACGTGCCCTGTTTTTTTTGTTAAAAAATATACAATATATTTCATCAGTTATTTAGAAAACCGAGGGGTAAACTTATTCAGTGTACACGCTTCGAATCCCAACAGCTTCATTTTATGTTCTTATCTCATTAAAAGCGGCGCCTTCTTAAATATTTTATTTTAGAGTGTAAAAAAATGAAACTTTTCACCTCGATTTTCTTTCTAATCGAGGTGAATATGTTTCTCTGATATATATAGCTTTAACTTGTAGCATTCAATTTCACTAAACAACACAAACAGAACCCTAACGGAGAGCCTTTAACAAAAGAGCCATAAACATATATCATGTTCAATATAAAAATATTATGTGCTTAATGATCCAGTTTCTTATTCAGAGATCTAAAGTCATTTCTTTTACTTATTCTTCTGAGATCTGGTACGTCAAACATCAATACTTATGTTGTTTTGGTTGTTGAGATCCGAAACCCTAGAGGTTTTTATTTGTTGTTTTTGTTGTTGTTGTTAATGTTGTTTTTGTCGATGTTGTGTTTCTTATTTGTTGTGAATAAGGATGCCTTGGAACAAAGTATAAACGGTTTCTTTATGATCAAGAAACACGCAAGGGTTAGGGTTAACAAGGAAAACAAGCAAGAAGAAACACAACAAGGATTGGTTATAAACTGTTATTCTTTCCTTTCTCCTTAAAACAAGGATTACAAGTATACAAGAATAACAAACTAACCTCTATCACCCTTATTAGGTTTTGTCACACCACTTTTCCTTATTCAAGATGAGAGACTAGCATGCTATTTATAAGAAAATTAACACACTAACCTAATGGGCTTTTTAACAATTACCCATTACAAGCTAACTTAGGGTACAAGCTAACTTAAATAATTGGATCCTTAACACAAGGCCCAATCCGACATACTAACTTAAATTATAAGTTAATATATTTTGACAGTATGCTCGAACAGACTTCGACTACAGCATACTAAACCTTCTTTCGAACCATGAAACTATATTCGTCACTAGAGTTTGATCCAAATACTACAAATCTCCACCTTGGAACAAACTCTACACTAACAAGGCAACAAACTAGTTTTAATCATTCATGGCCTTCAGCCATTCATCCTTCTTTCGACTCCTCATAACTTCCTTATAGTCTCTAGTTTCTTCGTCGAGATCCTCACTTGCAGAGATTAAGGCATAAGCTATAAGATCTGCATACCCAAATCTCTGAGGTGGCTTGATGACTCTCCTCGACCTGTCTCTTGCTAGCAGGTAGTCATTATCAGTCTCCCCATCTTTGACAGCATCTTCTGCTTCTTCTTTGACTTCATCTGGGATACGCAACTCAGCGTCAACATGCTCCACCTCAACAGAAATCTCTCCCAATTCTAGATCTTCGCCAACATCATCAATTTTCTTGAAAGCCATCTCAGCTTCATTGAAAACTATATCTCGACTGGTGATACACCTTCTGTGACCTGGCTCTAGGCACCATAACCTATAAGCTTTGACTCCTTCAGGGTATCCCATGAACATGCATTTCAGAGCTCTAGGTTCGACCTTGTCTTGCCTAATGTGAGCATAGGCCACGCAACCAAATACTCTCAGCCTATCGAGACTAGGTGGATGTCCCGACCAAACTTCTTCAGGTGTCTTTATATCTAACGCAGTCGAAGGACATCTGTTTATCATATATGTTGCTGTCGAAATAACCTTAGCCCAAAACACCTTCTTTAACCCAACACTAGTCAACATGCATCTAACTCTTTCCAAAATAGTTTGATTAAACCTCTATGCCAAACCATTTTGTTGTGGAGTACCTGCAGTAGTTTTGTGCCTTGCAATACCTGAGGCAGCACAAAAGCCGTCGAATGCCTCATTGCAAAATTCAAGGCCATTGTCGGTTCTCAACCTCTTGACCTTTCTGCCAGTCTGATTTTCAATCAGAGTCTTCCAACCTTTGAAATTCTCAAAAGTTTCATCCTTATTCTTCTAGATGAATACCCATAACTTTTTGGAGTAATCATCGACTATGGATAGAAAATATCTTGCTCCTGAATGTGATGGACACCTTGCAGGCCCCCAAAGATTAGCATGGATGTAATCAAGGGATCCATGAGTTCTTTGTTTGCCTTTGTTGAACTTCACTCTGCGAGATTTTCCAAGTACACAGGGTTCACAAAATTTCAGCTTTTCGACTTTGTCTCCTCCAAGCAGATTTTGTTTCCCCAATTCGACCAGACCCCTTTCACTGACATGGCCCAGTCTCATGTGCCAAATTTCTGTCTTCGACAAAGATTTTATGGATGCAACATTTGTCGAACCACTTACAACTTCATCCTCAAGGGTATACAAGCCTTATTTGTTCACGCCTCTCAAGACTTCCTTAGACCCTTTCATGACTCTTAGGATACTTTTCTCTCCCTGGAAAACATATCCCTTCTTGTCGAATTTACCAAGAGAAATCAAAATTCTCTTCAAATCAGGTACATACCTGACTTCAGTCAATAACCTTATTGACTCATCATGGAGCTTGAATCTTATAGATCCAATACCTGCAATTTTGCAGGGTTTGTTATTTCCCAGCAGCACCGATCCACCATCTTGATCACATAGCTCATCGAACAATTCTCTGTTTGAAGTCATGTGCCAAGTGCAACCTGAATCCATAATCCATTCTTTTCTTGAGTCGCCGCTTGAAACTACAAGGACATCAGATGAGTCAAAGTCATCTTGAACAATGGATGCGTTGCCATTATCCTTACCTCCATGATCTTTCAGGCGTTCAGGGCACACCTTTCTTATGTGACCCTCCTTCTTATAATGATAGCATCGAATACCAGATGCTTCACCACTATAAGACTTCTGCTGACTTTTACCTTTCTTCTTGTCGAACTTACCATCCTTTCCAAAGAATTTTCCCTTAACAGCCAAACCTTCACCCACCGTCGAAGGTTTATGCTCCTTTCGTTCATTTAGGTCCTTAGAATACAAGGCAGATTGAACTTCTTCAAAGGTCAGGGACTCCCTTCCATACAAGAGAGTTTCTTTGAAATGAGCATGTGTTATGGGCAAAGCACACAACAACAACAGTGCTTGATCTTCGTCATCGATCTTCACATCAATATTTTCAAGATCAAGAATCAGCTTGTTGAACATATCCAACTTCTCAGCCAATGCTTTGTCTTCACTCATCTTGAATGAATACAAGGCTTGCTTCAGGTAGAGCCGATTCACCAAAGATTTGGTCATGTACAAGCTTTCAAGCTTCACCCATAACCCTGATGTCGTCGTCTCCTTTGATACCTGTCAAAGAACCTTATCACCAAGGCTCAACAATATTGTGTTGTGTGCTTTCTCTATCATGGTAGTATTTTCTTTTTCCGTTAACGCAGTGTCCATTGCTGCCATTCCCTTCAACGCTTCCAAACAACCCTGCTGAACCAGTAGGGCTTTCATCTTCAAGCGTCACAGACCGAAATCGTTCACTCCGGTGAACTTTTCAATCTCATACTTTGTTGAAGACATCTTCTCCACGCTCACCGCACCAATTTGTTGTGAATAAGGATGCCTTGGAACAAAGTATAAACGGTTTCTTTATGATCAAGAAACACGCAAAGGTTGGGGTTAACAAGGAAAACAAGCAAGAAGAAACACAACAAGGATTGGTTATAAACTATTATTCTTTCCTTTCTCCTTAAAATAAGGATTACAAGTATACAAGAATAACAAACTAACCTCTCTCACCCTTATTAGGTTTTGTCACACCACTTTTCCTTATTCAAGATGAGAGACTAGCATGCTATTTATAAGAAAATTAACACACTAACCTAATGGACTTTTTAACAATTACCCATTACAAGCTAACTTAGGCTACAAGCTAACTTAAACAATTAGATCCTTAACACAAGGCCCAATCCGACATACTAACTTAAATTACAAGTTAATATATTTTGACAGTATGCTCGAACAAACTTCGACTACAACATACTAAACCTTCTTTCGAACCATGAAACTATATTCGTCACTAGAGTTTGATCCAAATACTACATTATTGTTGAGACCTTAAACCCTAGAGGTTGTTTATTGACATTGTTGTTGTTGTTGTTGATGTTGTTATTGACATTGTTGTTGTTGTTGTTGTTGTTATTGTTCTTTGTGAATATCTCATCATGTTCCGTCGAGTTGAGTTTATTAATCTAATGTGGATTATTTGTTTCACTAACCCCTCTTTGAACATATAACCTATTAAATTGATTTTGGAAATAATCATATGAAAAATTATGTTTTATATAAACTTTATCTTATACTGATTAATGATTTTCTAGCATTCTGCAACTTATCATTCATCTCATGTTGTTTTATTGTTAAAATTTCTCCAATACTTCTAGTTTTCGTTCAACTTTCTTCCATATTTGTTCATTTTTCAAAGCATCAAATTTTATGCTTTCAAGAATGAATTAGTAGAAAAGGAAGGGTTGAATAAATAACTTGAACCATTGGAGAGATTTTAATTATAAAAAAGCATGAGATGGATGATGAGTTGCAGAATACTTCAAAATCACTAATCAATGTAATTTGTTATTCAAATATAATATTGTTGTTCATATAATTATTTTTCTAACCAATTTTGAGAATTTACATGTTCAATATATAGTTTAGTGAAATAAACAATCCACATTAGATTTAATAAACTCAAAATTGTTTTACCCCTTGGTTTTATGAGATAACCGAGGTTATAATGTGGTATATTCGTCGGTGAAATGATAAAACCGAGGGGACACATGTTTTCTCCATTTCAGAATTCCAAAAAACTCTCCATGGGGATCGAACCCATGACCTTTACACATACCCGTCAGTTTTTTTAAATCGATAGGTAAAGTGTGCATTTTTCATGACGCCTTCCGTTACCTTGTCTATGAAACCAAGGTAAGAGCTCTTTTTCAACCGTGTGTTTATCATGTTTTAATGTTTTGATCCAAATGAAATAAAAAACACATGAGGGAAATTGTTTAATGGGGAGAGAGAGAAAGAGAGAGAGGAAGTGGGAAAATGATAATCACATGATTGTTTTTTCTTTTTCAATCCCGACCATCGTCCAATTAATTAACACGTGGCTCAGTCTGAGCCCTTGATTGTACATACTGGTTGCCTCGACTCTGGGTTTAGTGTGGGCATCCTCACTTGCCCTACCACGTTCCTCCTCTCATTACCATTTGATCTGGTGGAATGTTAATCTGATGAGCAAGTTTGAGTCTACATGTTAACTCCCTCAGCCCTCTGTTGACTGGGCCGTCACATGGTGGGCCTTCCAACACCCCTGGGCCTTCTACTCGCCCCCTCCATAATTTATCTTTTAATATGTTTTATTATTTTTAGGGTATTAGGTCTTGAGCCATTATCTTTGTTTTTTTTCTTATTATCACCCCTCTCGATTATTGCACCTCATCTATTTTTTATTTGTTTTTTTTTACTCTGGTTAATTGAAAAATATTTTAAAATAAATAAAATCAACACATTTCAAAATAATTAAATCTTGATCAAAATTAAGGTTTCTAAAATCAAACTCAAACTTCTAAAAAAATCAAGTTATCTTTCAAAGTAGAATATATCAAACACTTGACTTTTATCAAGTCCTTTTCCAAATTAATCGTTTCGAAAATTCTTTCGCAATAAATAATCGGATGAAAAAGGATTTAGTTGGACGTACTTGTCACTCTTAATCTCCAAGTATTTGGATTATAGTCGTACTTAGCCTACCGTTTGAGTACTCGTCTTCCGTTTCAAAATACATTAAATAACCAAATCTAGTTCATTCTTTAGTGGACGAAAAAAGGTTAGTTGGACTTAATTGTCCTTCTTAGTCTTGAGTATTTGTTTGATGGTCGTACTTAACTCCCGCGCGAATACTCGTTTTCCATTAAAAGAAATGTGACTTATTTTGCCACACAAAACTCATAAATAATTTGGACAAAAAAGGATCTAGTTGGGCGTACTTGTCCCTCTTAATCCCCGGATATTTAGATTATGGCCCTACTTAGCCTTCCGTTCAAATGTTCTTCATCCACCCAAGAAACAACTTAACTCATCAAACCATTTTCTGCCTTAATGCGATGTCAAAAAAATTTCATAATCGAAAGATGTTCCGTCAATTCCGAAGCGATGCAAACAACAATTTGTTTCTATCATGCGCAAGAAGTTAGAATGCTTTCTGCTCAAATGAGATGAGAACATAACTCGGTGGGATTCCAAGTTAAGTTGTGCATTATGATATGATGTCAATGTTCACTTCTTCATGTTTTGGGTAGCAAGCAGATGTTTTTTGCTCGAATGCGAATAAGTACTTTTCGCTAAAATCGAACAACCAACAAACATTTGCTACCTAAAACTACATAGCCTTGAGTTTCCCATCACACTTGGGGATACGTATGAGCGAGATTCAAAGTCTCGTCAGACACCCTTATAGAAAACTTATTTTTAGTCCTTTTTTTTTCTCTCAGAACTTTTAATAATTAGAAGGAAACAAATAAAGAAAGTTAACATTCCATTCGCAAATCTAACAAAAAGGTTCCCGTTGAGTACAACAGATGTGAGGGGTGTTAATACCTTTTCCTCGCATAATCGACTCCCGAACATGAATTTGGTTGAGATGACCATTTTCTTTTACTTTAAGGGTTTTATCAATATTTTTCACTTCCTTTTGCAATAAATAAAGTTTGGTGGAGACTCTTTTATCATCTCGAGCGTGCGAGCGCTCGTGGTCATTTTTCGCGCCGCTACACTCTCCACATCCATCTATCCTCACAACCTTAATCATGTGACCACTTTTTCTTTCCACCATTACTTTGAATTTGGTGAAAACATTGATCATATCACTTTTCTTCTTGATTAAATAAGTCCACAACTTTTTGCTGTAATCATCAATAATTGTAACAAAGTACTTGTTACCTCCAAGTGAATCTACCTGGAGAGGACCACACACGCCTGAGTAGATTATCTCGAGAATGGCTCTTGACTTTCTTCCTGCATTCTTGTTGAAGTTATTCTTGTGTTACTTTTCTTGAACACATTCTTAACATACCTTTTTTTGGAATATGGATTTCTGGTAGGCCTGAAACCATGTTTTTCCTCTTCAGATTACTAATGTCATTTAAATTCAAGTGACCAAGTCTGTAATGACATAAATATTCATCTCTGCTAGATGCAGTCGTCATGCACTTGTGTTTCAACACATCAAGTTCAATCTTGAAGGTTCTATTCTGAGACATAAGAGCCTTCAAGATTAACTTGTTACTCGAGTCGATCACTCTCATCATTCTATCTTCGATCAATATTATGTAATTCCTCTCGATCAGCTGATCTATACTTAGAAAATTACTCTTCATGCCAGGTATGTACAACACATTAGAAATTACTTATTGTTTACTATCCTTTCTTCTGATTAGAACATCACCAATACCTTCAACAAATAGGGTATCGTCGTTTGTAAATTTTACCTTGTTCTTCAGTGAGGGACTGATGTTGATAAACCAATTTTTTCTTCTAGTCATGTGTGACGAACAACCTAAGTCAAGATACCATTGATCTTTGAATCTTTTTTTTATGTGACCATTAGCATCACTTCGTCTTCTTCTGCAAGCTTTGCATCATTTTCTTGATCTTTCTTGCCTCCTCGACATTGACTTGCATAATAGCCATACTTTTGACAATAGTAGCATTGAATATGACTTTTATCAGGTTTTCTTCCATCCCTTATTCCTCTACCTGCACCATCACCTCTATGATTGCCTTGGTTAGAAGATTGTCTCAGATTTAATGAACTACCTTCTAAATGGTTTCCTCTATTAGTCGAATTATTGTAACTTCCTCTGCCTTTGTTACAATTCCATCTTCCTTTGTCTTTCTTTTCTTTTGTTGAATGCACGTGCAGAGCTACGTCACTTTTTGTCTTGGTTGTAGATCTTTCAACCATTTTTTGTTCATGAGATTCAAGCGTCTCTTGAAGCTCTTCTTTTTCCATGCTTGACAAATCCTTCGATTCTTCTAGACTACTACCACAAGATCGAATTTTGGAGCCAATGACCTTAAAATCTTTGTAACTACAAATCTTGATGTCAACACTTCTCCACGCATCTTGATTTCATTCACTAGTCTTGTTACACTAGTGAAGAAATCAACGATGCTTTTACTTTCTTCCATCTGAAGCAATTCATACTTTCTTTTGTGAGTTTTTAACCTTCACCTTCTCAACGCTTCCAAATAACTTTTCCAAGATGTCCTATGCTTCTTTGCTGAGTCTACATCACTAATTTTCTCAAAGTTGTATGGATCAACACATTGATAGATTATAAAGAGAGCTTTATAATATTTCTTCTTCAAATCTTTATATGCTGTCTTTTGTTCATCCATAACATTCTCTCTAATTGGTGTTACTTCATCCTTCACAAGATGCCAAAAGTCTTGACAATAGAAAACAACCTCCGTCTGTTTACACCAATTCTCATCATTCTTACCTTTCAAGATTAGAAGATTCGTTGAAAAATGTCCATTCAGATGAATCATCGTGATTCAATGCGTCCCAAAGATCACACAGCTAGTGTTCTAGATACCAGATGTTGGGAAAACTTCAATCTTGAAGTTAACCGAATCAATCTTTATGAACAAGAATCAATCTTTCTGATTGATCATGCCTCTTGTGCTTCACCCTTTACTCAGGTGAACAATCACTCATTGGTTGCAAGATGATTCTACACTACATAGAGAATTGAAAGAATAAAAATGAGACAATGAAAAATAAGAGAAAAGAAAAATTATGGAGGAGGAAGAAGAAGATTGTATTACTGCGCAAACTGTACTCTAAGTGTTTGTTACAATGTGTGTTAATCACAAATGTGATTTCTGAAACTACACAATGCTACTACAAAACTCTTTAATTACTAACTTCTTACAAATCAAATAGAGTTCATCTCTATTTATAGATGAGATTACTTGCACTCCAAGTAATCACAAAATAACAACTAAACTAAAACTAAGCTAAGTTAGTCTTCTTCGACTTTGTCGAGGTTGACTCCTTCGACAACTACATGCTTTGACTATATGCTTCGACAAATTGAATATGATTTTCTGTTAAATATAGTTAATACAGACTATGTTCGACTCTTGTCGAACGCACACTATTTTGACACAGAATTATATATAAGTGGAAGTACATATAACTAATCATTTCGAAACTATGCTTCAAAATTAAAAAAAAAAAAAAAACCTTAAAAAAAGCAGTTAGGAGAATTAAAAAACAATTTAAAACAATAAGACTAGTTCAAAGCAGTTGAAACATCGAAGACACGTGGAAGTATTTGATGTATTTAAGTGCACATATAATAGAGAGTTCTTTCTATTTTTTCACGTTTGGTTTTATAGAATTTCCTATTTTTCATTTTAAAAGTTATACGCACATTAAATATCATGTTGTTAGCTTTGGTTTATTCTGTCAAAAATAGTTTTAACTAATCTAAATTAGATTCAAAAGAAGTCCAAATTGGAGAAATAGAGATGAGGAGAGAAGATACTTTGGATTGATAGAGAAGTTCGCGAATGTGCTTCCGTGACAGTTTGAAACTCGTGACTTATTTGACCCAGAAAACAGACACTCGTGGCTAGTACTGCTTACGATAATAATTCCTATTTCCTGAGGTCCACCAATGCTTCAATGTTTTCATGTAACATGTGTGCCGAAACTGTGTCCACCTTTTGCTAGAAAAACTCTTTAATAAGGACATCAAAATAATGTATACTATTTCTATTCAAAAATATATATGATAAATTTTTATTTATCACACAATTTTTCTGGTTTCTGATTGAATATTTCTGGTGAGTTTTGGTTGAGACATGTCACTAAAATTGGCATTATACGAAATCTTGCATAATGGGGGATCTGTAATTAAGTAGAAATAAAGAAACACTTGGAATTATGGATATGAAGCTACTTATGTTGTTTGTATACACCTCTTGATTCTATCTATCTATCTATCTATATCTATATGTATAGACTTTGATCTCTCCTCCAAAGTGAAGAAATTATTATCATCATATCATATAGTACATATCATACCAACTTCTACAAGAGCGGCATGAGGGATTTTTAGAGCAACTGGTGGTTCCCTCCCATTTTTTTCAAAGAAACGAAATACCATTATTAAGAATATCTTTAGATAGTTTGATCCACCACGCACCACTAAATGTGACTGTCCTAAGAAATAAGCACTTCCACTCTCCCTTGCATCAATCAGTTCCAAAAGCTCCTTCTTAACAGATTCATCCATTTTAGGAACACTACTAGCAGGTGGCAACATGAACCTAACTTTTTTTCTTTTCTTGCAACTCTTACTACTACTCGCCAATAACGTATGATCATTATCATCCGTTGCTATTGGACTTACCTGAGCTTCATTAATAATGCTCACTTGGTTGCTTGTTTCATTCATCAGAGGGACTAATGCGTTTCCGTCAGATGAATTTCCTACGATAATCATTCTTTCATCTGGCGAAACCATTGATTCGATGTCAGTAACATGTTCGATGGAAATGAATTCACCAATAGCGCAAATGATCTTCTCCTCAAAATCATTCGTGTCCCTGATATTATCACAATATCCATATCTCACAATGCAACGGTATATTTTATAATCTCTTGGTCCAATCCTTCCGATGAGATACCTTTCACTTTCAGGAACATGAGGCACCGGCATAGACTTGAAGGACACCATGATCAACACTTGATGAAATGCAGGAAGGTTAGTAATAAAATGTGAAAAGAAAGCCGGGATCCCTGTGACTATGTCTGTGTGAATGAAGCCAATTCCAGCTACTCGTGAAATCCCGAGACCTGGACTAACATCTATTAGCCATTCAGTTGATACTTTGTTTTGTAAATCAAACTCGTACTTCTTCACCGTTCCATAATGCCATGAAAGCATGACTGTCATCGACACTATCAAAAGGACAACTAGATACCAAGCTCCCCTGTGAAATTGCATCATACATGCTGAAAGATATGCAACCTCGACAACGCCAAAACATAGTAGAAAGCATGCAGATATCAACAAATTCTTCTCCCAATACAAAGCAATGACTAGTGACATGAGACTAGTTGTCACCAGCATTCCAGAGATTATAGCCAAACCTGCAAAAATTAAGAGCTTAATTTAACCACAAATTAAAGTCTAGCAGAAATGAAGAAAAATAAAATTCTAAGTCATAAAAATAACATACTTGTTGCGTTGCCGATTTTCACCATGTCTCTGAAACCAATTGTGACAGCTATACTGAAAATCATCAATAACCAATTGACATCGGGGATGTAAACCTGGCCATGTATTGTTTTTGATGTGTGAATCACTTTCACTCTGGGAAAGCAATTTAGTGCCAGACACTGGTTAATGATAGAGAAGCATGCTGTTATAGTTGCTTGGCTTCCGACAGCCGAAGAAAGTAGGGATACTACTATGAATATATGTTTCGAATGACCTGCAGTATGTCGCGAACAATCACTTTAACACAGCGACGAAAAATATATAGTATCTTCGAAATAAAGAGAGTGCCACACTGTCAGGCATTTGATGAACTTACTTGGCACAGATTGACTAAGATGATTAAAATTATTAGTCTGCAGGTTTTTAGAGATAAACGCAGCCTGGCCCGCATAGCATATCACAAGAAGCGGATAGATCAAGCAAATAAAAGTAATCTACAAACAACAGACACAAGCATGATGCACAAGTTGTAAGTTGCTAATAATTTTCAATTACAATAAAATATAATAGAATTGCAGAACATGTTATGCATTACAATACCTTGATTGATTTCTTGGAAAAGTGGCCTAACCCTGCAAACATTGCCTCTGATCCTGCAACATAGCAGAACACTTTTAAGAATCACTTGGTGATCATTTTTTCTATATAAAAAAAGTACTAATAGATGAATTCCCACCTGCTGCGCATAAAATGGCGCTCCCTAATAACCTCCATCTGCTGACATCAAGATTCCTCATGAATTTGAATAGGTATAGTGGGGATATTTTATAGAGAATTTCTACATCCCAACGGATAATATTATAAACTCCCACCACACCAACAAACAAAAGCCAAACAGCAATAATAGGAGCAAACATGAACCCAATTCTATGTGTACCACAGGGCTGCAGCACGAACAGACCAATCAATATAACACACGCAGCGGGAACAGGTACATCTACAAATGAATTAAGCACATGATCAACAGGATTATTGCAGAAGATACATAAAATAACTATCTAGAAATGAATTAAGTAGTTACATTTTTGTAGAGCATTTGAGACAGAATCGCGCGTATGTTGTGACGAGGTAACTGATTATAGACAGACAACAAAAAAATCAGATAGATAATTGAAGTATCAAATAAGTGTAGTGTTAGAATAATAAGGTACTTACATAGGTGTGATAATTCTGACAAGGATCTCTCAACTCCATATGAAGCTGATAAGACAGAGAGTGCTGGAGTGAGGACCGCGGCACCAATAGTCATACAGGAACCAAAAAGGGCCAAGAACAAAATCAAATAGTGACAGAACTTGTGTTTCTCAATGGCCCTTCTTGCTCTGGAGTCAAAATTAATCTTAGAAGGAGGAGCTGTTGTGTCCTCCAAAAGCATGACCTCATTGGCAGTTCTATCACAAGGGAGTAGACCAACTTTCGCATTTCTACACAAGAGTGAGTATAAAGCAAAAGTACCACCTGCAAAAATATTGTTAATTAAAGGTTGATTCGATCGAACTATAAAGTAAGAGAATGATATAGATTACATACCCTCTCGATTATCATCAGCTTTGAGTACTATGAGGACATATTTGATGAAAGAAATAGTAGTGAGAGTCCAAAAAATGAAGGAGAAGAGTTCATAAACAACTTCCTCAGAATCAAGATCTTCAGAACGCATTGTACTAAAAACATATAAGGGGGCAGTGCTTAGTTGACCATAAACAACTCCAACAATTTGAAACGAGAGGAGAATTGTTTGCGTCCATGTTTTATTATTCTGAAAACAAACACAATTAAGATTAAAAAAAAGCAGACAAGATATATATTAATAAGATTGAAGAAAGGAAAAGAAAGCGGTTAGAGTTAGTACCATAGTAGAGTGATGAGGTGGAGAAGCCATGGGAATGGAGGAGAGATGATATGTAGTATTATAGTTGAAAAAAGCGATTGAGACAATGTTGGTAGGGACGGAGCATACTAGGCATTACAAGAGAAGACTTGTAGTATCAAATTGTAGACAACATTATAGAATATATTGTAATTATTATTATGATAAGATGATCTCATTTAAATAGAATTCCATTTAAGAAAATAATAAAAGCACTGTGTTTAATAGGCGTTCCATATTCTGGTATAGTAGTAATGGTTAAAAATCTGAGTAAATTAATAGTCAGTACTAGTATGAGATGAACACAGAATTTGGTGGATTAAAAAAAGTGATGTCGAGGCACGTTAATGTGTGTGATGTGACTGACACACTATAGGGCTGCTTGTGTTTATATTTGACTCTAACGTGGACGCCTCATTCACAAACAAACACTAGGGCGGTTATTGTCCCTCCACTCAATATCCATTCAATTAATATTCTCAAACTAGTACTAGTATATGCTAAAGTGTTTAATATATCAATTATTGTTGCTTAGTATATATCATTTACCTAATATACTGGACAATTCTGTTCATATTCACTCCAAAAATAGGAAAGACTGATTCAAACAAGTAATTACGGTATTTTTAACAATATCAAAATAGGAGGGAGTATTTTTACATTTTTTTAACAAATCAAAGGTACTTTAACTTAAAGAAATGTGAATAGAAAATAAGATGGATTTGCGTGTGGGTAGGTGTGAGTGATTGAATCAGCGAAAACGAAACGCACATGTACACATTTGCGTCAAACGACTCTTCCCTTCAATCCCATTATATTATTATTATCCATCAATACCCACCTCACAGTATCATATTCTTTTGTTACATTCAATGTTTTATATTACTTCAATTCAATCATTCACAAACCCTATCACATGCTTTTCCATATTCAATCAAGATATACTACAAAACTTCCATCTCCTTTTATTTTTTTCCTTCTGATAATAATACTATTTCGTCCGGGAACTATAGAAAGGTGATAAAGTGATGGAATAAATCTCAGATGCTACAGATCGGACTTTTTGCCGTGGACTAAAGTAACGTTAACACTTTAACGGTTTAACAGTTGAGTGTAATGATAATTAATTAATCTAAAATAGTTTTAGAGAGTGAATGGATTAAATTTATATAATAGTTCAAAATAATATTTTATTATCTATTATAATATATAAAATTTAAAGCTATGAATTTTATTTCGACAATTTATATCATATAACTATATATTTATCAGATCAATTAAAATTTTATGTGCCCCATTTAAGATTGAATCTAATAATAAATGTGAATGATTTCACTTCAACTCTTATCAAAAATTCATATGTTACAACAACCGTATTATCTCTCCCACAAGAGTTACTTATAATTAAATACAATTATCACCATCTTTAAATTTCTAATTTAATTTTTATAATTATTTTTAAAGAAGTGTTAACGAATGCCTCAGACACGGGGTTAAGAGATTAAAATGGTGAGTTAAATATTATTTAAAGATTAAAAAAATATGTGTATTCATTGCATTGAAAACATAAATAATTATTTTTTTTATAAAAAATAGTGTGTGTATTCAATAAACTCTTCGTAACATATTTTATTTATTTGAAATTCTTAAACAATGTCTCTATGACACTAGTTGGCATGACCCTTATTTTTATTCTCTCAATTGTTTTATTAAAGCTTCTCACCTTCCCTCTTTTGTTGCGTATGCTTTATTTCTTTTTTATTGAGTCTAATATCTAAATAAAATAACACTATTTTGATAAATCAAAAAATAGTTAGTACAAAAATAAACAGACGATTCAAAAAATAAAATAAAATAATTAATTAATGAATAACAATAAAATTATATTAAAAATATTTAAAAATCTTATAGAATCTAATAACAACAATAATAAATATTTTAAATTACTTATTATATACATTACTAATTAATAAAAAAATTTAAGAAAAAAAATAGATTATCTCAAATTATAAGAGGATATCTCTATGGACAGACATTTATACTTACACCTTATTTATTTAAACTATCCCTAAAACCTTTAAATAATAAATGTGTTTTAGATTATAAAAACACATTAACTAACCACATAATCAATTTACTCATTACTATATATATATATATAAATTAAAATGAGTTATATCTAATTACATGTAGACTTATCCCTAATTACATTAAATTGTCTCTATGATATAATATATTTAATCTGAAGATATGTTATATATCACGACATGTCATATGTTATATAACTCTATTTTTATCACATCAACTAAAATCTTACATTACACTCTTAGAATTGAATCTAACAACAATTTTGCACAATTGCTTTTCATCACTTCATTATAATCATAAAGAACGCACAGAAAGATACGAGGAAGAAAGATCAGAAAGCATTATTGTACATCCATCAGTGTGTGGGTGCAAATGTGTTTCAGAAAATCGCTGATTCAACGATGACGAAGGCTGCGTAGGATACACTGGTCATGTGCTATGGTGGTGACGTATCAGTGAAGAATGTGAAACTTCAGACCCTACGAAAGCAGTATGAGAATCTCAACATGAAGAATAATGAAAAGGTATCTGAGTACATCTCAAGAGTGATTCTGATCACTAATGAGATGAAAGCTTCTGGAGAAACCCTTTCTGAACAAGTAATCATTGAGAAGGTATCGAGATCCCTTACCCCTCGGCTTGATTACATTATGGTAGCAATATAACATTCTAAATATCTGAGCACCATAAGAATTGAAGAGTTGCAAAGTAGTCTAGAGGCACAAGAGTTGCGTCTAAAGGGAAGTAGAGCAGCAGGCTCTAAAAATAGTTTCTGGTAAGAAGCATCAGAAATAGTCTTGGTCATAAGCCAGGAGAAGATCTGATGGTGTTCAGAAGTCAGAAACCTCAACTTCTGATAGGCAGAAGAATGCTCAAAAGGGAAAAGAGAGGTATGACAAGAAGAAGATCCAGTGTTACTGTTGTAAGAAGTTTGGCCATTTTGCTGCTGATTGCTGGTCAAACAAGGAAAGGAAGTCAGAAGAAGCAAATATAGCCAGAAGTTCTGATGATGAATCCGTGCTACTGATGGCTTCTGATTCTGATGAGACGGATTTGACAGACTAGTGGTATATGGACACTAGCTGCTCAAATCATCTTATTGGAAATAAAAAATGGCTGGTTGGCTTTGACTCTGGAAAGAGGACAAAAAACAAATGTGTTGATGATAAAGATCAGATGTCATACTATCAGTGAATGCACGAGTGATGTGAGTAAGTTTTATTGGTGTGAGAAGAAAATACATCTAGTTGCTGATTGCAAGAACAATGTGGTGACATGCTACAACTATGGTGAACCAAGACATATCGGTTCTCATTACCAGAAGCCAAAGCAAGCTTCAACTAGAGGAAAGGTGTTTGCTCTGTCAGGGACTCATACTTCCAGTGATGACAGGTTGATCAGAGGTATATGTTACATTAATAATACGCCTTTGATGCTATTATTGATACCGATGCTACTTATTCTTTTATTATTGTTGATTGTGTGAAAATGTCAGGCCTTGTTGTGTCTGTTATGAAGGGAGAAATGGTTATCGAAACTCCTGCTAAGGGATCGATGACTACTTCTATGGTTTGTTTGAATTGTCCTCTGTCAATTTTTGATAGAGATTTTGGTGTTGGTCGTATTTGTTTGCCATTGGGAAATCTTGATGTGATCTTGGGAATAAACTGGTTGTTATCGTTGTGGAGGATGATATATGCATACACTTAGGGGGAGCTATCAAAGATCTATCAAGGACAATGCATAAATTCAAGGGGGCTTGTTCCGTGTACCAAGATAAGCGCAATGGGCTACAACTATATCATATACATTTGTCATCATAAAAAAGGAGGAGTATGTGAGTGCTAACTACAAATTCAACCGGGTTTTGAATGATGTCAAACAAGGAACAAGGTAGTATATCGTAGCGCTTTTGTATATTGGACGGTATCAACCTACATTTAGATGCTCATTTGTCCCCTTAGGCATGCCATACACATCAAAAATCATGTTTATGTGTCAACATAACTACATAGGCCGACTTATAGGTGATCAGGTCGATCTATGGAAGCCTTTGCTTCAGTACATGTCGGAACATCCATATTTCAGGTCTCCCACGCTCCAAGAATAAAGCATGTAGGCTCTGCCCACAGATCGCCTCTCAGGTCGCCGTACAGGCCGGCCTGAACACACTCATAGGCCGACCTATGACTTTCATAGGCCTACCTATGCAACTTAAAACTTGAAAGATTCTTTTTACATCTTATTTTTCTTGCATCCTCTTTGCCTTTCTTCCACACACATATATTTATACTCATACATGCATCTTCATCTAGGTAAGGTTCCTAGTGAATAAAACCTACACGAAACCAGATTACAAAGTTGCCCATTATCTTCATCCCTTCTTCTATGCATACACACAATTGAACTACACATAATTATTTTTCGATTGGGTGACCATCTAGATTAGGGTTTATAACGCCCAATTAGGTTTGGTGTAACCAAGAATATTGGGTTGGGAACTTTGTATGTTTCAAATAAGAAAACCAATGTTGGGTTTTTCTTCAAGATCGGGTTGATTTGAAGGTTTTGAAAAAGATCACGTCAACACAGATTCGACCGAGTGAAGGCCTTGGGACAAGATGGTTTCTTTGCAAGGGAGTAGCGCGAGACGGTGAATTGTGTTCGGGAACCTTGAGGTTTCAACAAGTTGCGCGCTCGGGATAATTGGAGAATTGTAGCCGCATTTGTTGGTCACTTTATCAAGCTTTTGATCAAGAGTTTGAGGTGGAAGAATCATCACAAAACAATAGGGTTTTTGGGGTTTGCATTCTTCATCTCTTGTATAAACGATTTTGCAAATAAAAGTTTAATATCAATATCTCAATTCGATTTTGAATTGAAGGAAGACGTACCCATAACGAGGCCAATTGGGGAACTGCCTAAACAAATATTGATCTCTCTCTCTTTATCTCTTTATCACTTTTATTGTTGATTTCACAATTTATCGAGTTCATCGTTGTTTGATCAATTTGATTGGAAATTATTTTCTGTTATCTTTTAAAAGTGTTGTTGTTGATATAATCATAATCACTTAGATTGAGATTGGCTTTTAACATCAACAAAACAAATTAAATTTCCAATTCCTATCGATTGCACACCAAGTGTTCGATAAATTGTTTGTGCGTATTTTAATTGTGTTTTGCTTTATTGGATATGCGAGTGATCGTACCTGAATCAGACAGTTTCTAGTGGCCAACGACGTCGTCTGGGCTTCAGCTCCGGTGAGGTTGGAAGACGGCGGGGGGGGGGGGGGGGGGTGTACCTGCAAGGTACTCCGACGCTCAAGTAAGGTGGTTGTCAGAGAAGAAAGCAAGTACAGAAGAAGAAGGTGAAAGTGAACTTAACCTGACCCTCTCAAGTGAGAGGGTATTTATAGAGAGCCCCCAGCGCGGGGCCAACTGTTACTTGCATTGGGCTGGATCGTCAGGCCCAATCCAAGTAACTGCCAGGGCTTACGTGGCGTAGTGAAGACGAGCACGGGGTCTTCTCCCTGGGGTAACCGTTCCTAAATCTCCAGAATTAGGGCAGACCGATTCCATCGGGAGTGAGGCGGTTACATAAGAACGTATCCTCGCGGGGAGGACTTTGTCGTGTCGGGGAGAGACGTGTCCTCGCGGGGGAGGACCCTCATGTGCAGAAGGTGGGCTCCTCGCAGGGAGGAGCACCCTGGGTGTCGAGGAGGGACGATCCCAGGGGAGGCCTAGCGTCTTACCCAATGCTCTGTACCGTGCGTGTGCCCGACACGGGGAGAGGGCAAGTGCCCGACATTGGTCATGCCAAAAAGGCCCTTGTTGGGCCATCCCAGGATGTGTGGGTTGGGCATGCTCGACTGAGTAGCAATCCCCGACCCAGTCCAGAACAGGAGCCCCCCAAGTCGTCGCTCCGAAGTGTCGGAGTGATGACTTAAGGGCCAATAGGTATGTCAGGGAAGTATGCGACCGCGAGGAAGGGGAACTTGTTAGGGATCCACTGGCCGTTTCGTCGGGGAGACTCGTCGGGTGAGACTTAGTCAGAGTTTGCTCGACTCAGCGGGGATACGAGAAGTTTGAACTTGAGTGTCGAGGCAAACGGAGAGACGCGTGTTGGGGAGCAAACAGTCGCATGCGAGCCACGTGGCAGACGCCATTATTGCCTAGGGCGGCTAGGCTAGTGTAGTGTACTTAAGTGTTCTAAACTCTTTGAATTCCGTGAGGGTCCTATAAATAGGCCTCACCTCGTTTCATTTGCTCCGTTTACTCTTTCACTCTCAGACGCTCTATTCTTTCCTTCTCCGTTCTCCCGCCGCCAGCTTCCACCGTCTTCCGCCGTTCTCTTCCAACGACCGTCGTGCCGTAACTCTGAAAAAGCGCATTTCAAGTAAGTTTCTTCCCTTTTTCTTCTTTTGTCTGCGTTCGTAGGGTGACTCTTATGGGGAACTGATGAAGTTCCTATAGAATCACGAAATATCCGGCGAAAACGGCGGAATTTCATAGTTTAGTTGTTGAATCTCGAGGGGAAGGGTGATGAAATCCCCGAGGTCATGAAGAATGTCCCGGGGTCCTGGGATGAATGTTTCTTGGTTCGTTTGTAGAATTCCACGGGGAAAAAGGATGGGGTCCTCGGGGAACCAAAGTTCGTCTCGGGGATCTGGGTCGAATATCTCCTTTTCCCCGACGATCCCTTATCGCCCTTTCACTTGATCAGCGGTGGAGGGGTGGATTTGATACGGGTCATCGAATTCACCATTTCCTTCTGCTTTTCAGGTAAATGGACGCGTTGCCCGTGGCTATGGGATCGTTGGACAGTTACGACGAGCCCGACTCTCCTATGGTCGAGACAACCAGCGGGGAGAGGTCGCCCGACGAATGGGCCTGCGAGGAGGCCTTAAACATGCCGTCTCTATTCGTCGACGGGGACAAAGACGATATCTTCTGCACCGTCGAGCACCGCCTGGTGGGCTCGACCAAGTCATGGAATGTATTCAGGCCAAGGGAGCACCACAGGATCTGCTCGACGTACGGCGGGATGCGGTTCCCCGTCTACGAGTTCATGTTCGACAAGGCGGGGTGGCGCCTGCCCTTCACAGATTTCCAGCAGGCTGTATTTACTTGGCCGCGCTTGGCCCCCTCCCAGCTCCACCCCAACTCACTAGCTTTCATTAGGGCTTTCGAGCTGGTGTGTAAATACTTGCGAATTGGTGCCACTGTACCCTTGTTTTTTCGCATCTTCCATCTTCAGAGGCAGGCCATCGACGGCAGGCACGGTTGGGTATCTTTCAAGCATGTGAATAGCCTGTTTCACACCTACCTAGACTCCGTGCGCGACTTCAAAGATCGGTACTACCTCGTGCGGCCGATCACATTTGAGGCTGTAAACACGATGTACCATCGAGAGGTCGAGGAGATAGACGGTCGGTGACAGGAGGTCCTCAAGTCTAGGTTCCCATTGTTCTGGATAGAAGCACACTTCAAATTCAGGACGGACAGCTACAAGGTCAAGCCCAGCCGTATCGAAGAGGGGGATCGATTGGCATACGAGCGGATAGTGGCGTTCGTCAACAGCTTCAACCGGGGCAAGTTCGTGACGATGGACGGGGAATTCGTCCGCGGAGATGACGGGCGGGTGTTGACGAAGCGCCGTCTGATTAATATTAGGGCCCTCCTCGAGACGTTCTCCGACGAGGAGGCTCTCGAGCTGTTAGGTGGAGACACCCTCCGGATTTACCCCCTTCTCTTTTTTTCTCGCGTCTTGATTTCTGGTTTGCTGACATGTTTGTTTCCCTTTTTGCAGATAAGATGTCGACCTCCGAGGAGCGATTCAAGAAGTTGAAGGCCAACCGTGCCGCGAAGAAAGGTGGCAAGGGTCGCGTCGAGCAGCTTCGACAGCAGGAGCCCGCTCCCTCCCCGACACCCGTGGGTTCCTCTGGCTCTCACCAGAATAGTGGTTCTCTCAGCCCTCAGCACTCCCCGAAGAGGCAACGGCTTGAGAACACCGTGGACGTCGACCTCACCGAGCAGGAGAGCCCGCCTGCCGTAAAATTTGTGCTTCTGCCCTATCATACGAGGCTGAACTTCTTCACTGGGAATAATTCGTTGTGCGTGGGTGGCCCTGAAGCTCAGGCCATCCTAGGCGTCGACAAGGCTTCACGGAGAAAGGCGCTGGTGGACGATGTCTCTGCCGTGATGAGGGTTTGTGCGGCTGCCTTGGTCCTGAACGATGAGGCGTGCTCCGCCGGCGAGCTGCAAAAGCTGCGGGACAGATTCCAGACCATCTCGGCCGAGATGGAGAAGGTGGGGAAAGAGCTGGCCGATTGTAAAAGCCAGAACAAGGCCCAAGTCGAGCTCCAGCAGAAATTGGAGGAAAAGCTGAAAGGCGCCGAGGAGGACCGGAAACGTCTTGCTGGTATCGAGGCGGAGAGGGATCGCCTTTTGGCGAGGATCACCGAGTTGGAGGAGGTTGTCCGCCCGGCAGAGGAGGAGACTGAGGAGGACAAGTTGCTGACTTCGCGGGCAGCGCTGATAGCGAAGCTCCGGGAAGTCGAGGACGACAACCTCGAAGTGGCTGGCATAGGCTTCAGGAACGCCGTGGAGCAGCTTCGGGTCCTCAACCCCGACCTCGTCACTGAAGGGATTGACCCCGACGCCGAGGTGGTGGAAGGTCAGATCGTGCAGCCGATGCGGGTGGACGAAATTCACGAGCATGAGGAGCCCGACGGGACTGCAGCTGAGTAGGCTTTTTTTTTGTTTTATCTTCGTTTTGGTCGGCCTGCGAGCCATTTTAATTTATTGTAATATTTGTGCCTGGCCTGCATGCCAGGGGTTTTTTCTTTGATGTTTGTTTGTAACACCTATACAATGGCCTTTGCCCGCTCAATGCATTTTTGTTTGTCTGCATGTGTGATGTTTGTATGTTTTCGCTCGTGTGTGATGCTATTGTTATACTTTATTTTTGTCTAAGTAATAAGACTTTGGGATTTGCTCGACCTTGATAGTCCCTGATCGCGTGGAGAGCTGGTCGGGCGGCCGGAGGCGTATTCCGACCTTTAACGAGGCTAAGAGCTCGGTCGAGGTCTTAGCTTCGTGGCATGAACTTCCCATCGCGAGCTGGGTGTTCTGCCCGATTGGTACAACGACGGTGGGCCTCGATCGAGGTATCCCCGTGGGATCAAAGGTCCTCGCGCACACACAATGCGGTCTCTGATCATCGTGTTCTGTATAGGGGGCCGCCCTCGTACCTAAACGTGTCCCCGTGATCGCGGTGCTAGTGAGCCGCGGGCAGTGCTTAACTGTAGTACTGTTTGAGCTTCTCAGCATTCCATGGCCGAGCAAGTTCTTCCCCGTGCAGATTTTCGAGGAAGTAGGCTTCTGTCCCCGTTTTCCCGCGGACGCGGTATGGGCCCTCCCAGTTCGCGACGAGTTTGCCTTCTCGCGAGTCCTTCTGGTTCCTGCGTAGGAAGAGGGTGCCTACCTGAAAATCATGTTTGATAACTTTGTCGTTATAACGTAATGTTATTTTTTGTTTAAGTGAAGCTTCTCGGAGAGAAGCGCCCGAACGCGTTTCTTCGACGAAGTCGAGCTCTTCCCTCAAGGCTTCGTCGTTTGCGTCCCCGTCGAGGGGGGCTTTTGTCCTCCTCGAGGGTTCCCTGATCTCCACGGGGATCACCGCTTCCATTCCGTAGGTCAAACGGAAAGGGGTCTCCCCGGTCGTGGAGTGTGGGGTCGTTCGGTAGGCCCAGAGGACGCTGTGTAGCTCCTCGACCCACCGTTATTTGGCGTCGCCTAATCGGCGTCTCAATCCTCGGAGGATTACCCTGTTCGCCGCCTCAGCCTGCCCGTTCGTTTGGGGGTGCTCGACCGACGTGAAGTGCTGCTTCGTGCCTAGTTTGGTGACGAAGTCTTGGAAGTTCTTGTCAGTGAACTGTGTCCCGTTGTCGGTGACAATGGATTGAGGCACGCCGAATCGAGCGAGGATGTTTCTTTTGTAAAAGCGCAGTATGTTAAAGGCCGTGATTTTGGCCAATGCTTCCGCCTCGATCCACTTCGTGAAGTAATCCACCCCAACGATGAGGTATTTGTTTTGATATGACCCTATGACGAAGGGTCCGAGGATGTCCATTCCCCACCACGCTAACGACCATGGGGAGGATAGTGTTTTGAGCTCGCTAGGAGGAGCGAGGTGCATGTCCCCATGTCGCTGGCATCTATCGCACTTCTTGACGTGTTCCTTAGCGTCTTGTTGCATGGTGGGCCAGTAGTACCCTGCTCGAAGCGCCTTATGGGCTAACGAGCGGCCACCGAGGTGTTGTGCGTTGATTCCTTCATGGATTTCCTGGAGAATGTTGGGGACCTTAGTCTCCTCGACACACCTGAGGGGGGGAATAGAGAACCCTCACCGGTATAGCTTATCCTCGACTACAGTGTACGAGCACGCCCGCCTCTTGACCATTCCTGCTTCTTTGGGATCTTTGGGCAGTTTGCCTGTCATGAGGTATTCGTATACCGGGGTCATCCAGCAGTTGCTGTCCTCGATGGCGTTGATGTCCGAAACCATGGCCGGTTTTTCAATGCTCGGGTGGGAAAGCACTTCTTGTATGACGGATTTATTCACGCCTTTCTTCTTTGTGCTCGCCAATTTGGACAAGACATCTGCTCGGGCATTGTGCTCGCGGGGGATGTGGGTTACTTCCGCAGAGGTGAACTTTTTCATCTTTTCTTTTACCAAGGCCAAGTACTCTATGAGGCTATCGTTCTTGGCTTGGTACTCTCCTCGGACTTGCGAGGCCACGAGCTGGAAATCGGTGAAGAGTTTGACCTCCTTGGCGCCGAGGTCCTCCGCCAGCCGAAGTCCTGCGAGGAAGGCCTCGTATTCGGCTTGGTTGTTCGATGTCGGGAAGGACAGTTCGAGGGATACCTCGATCAAGATGCCTTCCTCGTTTTCGAGGATGATGCCCGCCCCGCTTCCCTTTGGGCTGGACGCCCCGTCGACATAGGTCGTCCATTTCTGTGATCCGTTGGTCGAAGGCTCCGGGACGGTCATCTCTGCTACGAAGTCGGCCAGTACCTGTGCCTTCAGGGCTTTCCTCTCTTCTTACTGGATGTCAAACTCGGCGAGCTCGAGTGACCACCTGAGCATCCTCCCCGCCATGTCCGGCCGCCCGAGGAGCTGCCTTATAGGCTGTTCGGTCCTTACGACGACGCTGTGGGCGAGGAAGTAGTGGCGTAGCCTCCTGGCCGCGGTGATGAGGCCCAGGGCGACTTTCTCAATCTGCTGATATCTGAGCTCGGGGCCTTGGAGGGCTTTGCTCGTGAAGTAAATTAGCTTCTGCCCGTCCGGGGTTTCCCGAATGAGGACGGCGCTGACTGCTTCACTCGTGATCGCAAGATACACGAAGAGTGTCTCCCCGTTCTCAGGCCGTGAGAGGACCGGGGGTTGTGATATAACCTGTTTTAAGTGGACTAGTGCCTGCTCGCATTCCTCGCTCCAATCAAACTCCACTTTTTGTCGAAGAAGTTTGAAAAATGGGAGTGCGTACTGTGCGGATTTGGCGACGAAGCGGGAAAGGGCGGTGAGCATCTCGTTTAATGATTGTATCGACTTCTTTGAGTCCGGGGTAGGGAACTCTGAGAAAGCCCTACACTTGTCGGGGTTGGCCTCGATCCCTCGTTCTGTGAGGTAAAATCTGAGGAACATCCCTGCCCGGACGCCAAAGGTGCATTTGTCGGGGTTAAACCTCATGCGACACCTCCTCGCCGTGTCGAACACCTTCTTGAGGTGCGCAACATGGTTGACTTCTTCTGCAGATTTGACGATCATGTCGTCCATGTAGACTTCGAGCATGTCGCCGATTTAGGCCCGGAAAACCTTGTTCATCATCCGTTGGTAGGTCGCACCGGCATTCTTCAGACCGAAGGGCATTACGTTGTAATAGTAGTTTCCCGATGCGGTCATGAAGGTCGTGTGTTGTTTGTTGACCTTGTCCATGGGGATTTGGTTGTATCCCGAGTAAGCGTCCATGAAGGATAGTAGTTTGTAACCTGCAGAGTTGTCGACCAGTTGGACGATGTTAGGTAAGGGATAACAGTCTTTCGGGCAAGCCCGGTTAAGATCAGTATAATCAACGCACATTCTCCATTTTCCATTATTCTTTTTAACAAGTACAACGTTGGATAGCCATGTCGTGTATTTGGCTTCCGAGATAAAATTTGCCTCTAGGAGGTCTTTTACAGCTTTCTCAGCAGCCTCCGCTTTCTCGGGAGACTGCTTACGCCTACGTTGTGCTATGGCCCTAGCGGCCAGATCTAATGCGAGCTGATGGCAAGCCACCTCGGGGTCGAGGCCAGGCATCTCGGACGCGCTCCACGCGAAGAGGTCAGCGTTCTCCCTCAGACATGCCTTCAGCTTCTCCCTTGCCAGGTCGGGGATCCCGGTGCCAATCTTCACGTTGCGGTCTGGGTCGTTCTCGAGTACCACGAGCTCGAAGTCTCCATCTGGGATGGGGCGCGTTGGGTGGAGAGGCCGCCCGTTATTCTCCGCCTGGTGGTCGAGATCTTCGACTCTGTCTTCGTCGGGTTCGCCGGAGAACCTGCTGTCGAGGTCGACCACGTTGACGCGCGGGAGAGGTACCTGTTCGGCATCCTGGGGTGGCTTGGCCACGGTCTTGGGTTTGGGGCCGATGGAACTTAGGCCTTTGATGGCGGCGTCGAAGCACCTTCTAGCCGCATCGATGTCCCCGTGCATCGTCACTACTCGTCTCCTGGTCGTGTAGTACTTCATTTTGAGGTGGACCGTTGACGGTAGTGCCGTAAGCTCGGCCAGGGTGGTCCTCCCGAGGATGCAGTTGCAGAGGGACGGGCATTCGACCACCAGAAAATGGATCTTCACTTGTCGGGCAGTGTCTTCGGCCCCGAATGTAACCATTAGCTCCACGTAACCCCCATGGTCTGGTGGTGGTTCCATTGAACCCCTGTAGATCTGAACCGACGTACGGGGTCAGATGTCTCTCGTTGAGCTGAAGGGTCCCGAACAGATGAGCATACATGATGTCAACCGAACTCCCCTGGTCGACTAGGATCCTTCGAACATCAAAGTTCGCCATCTGCGCCCTGATCAGGAGAGGAATAGTGGCGTTTAGTGCTCCCCTGGGGAGTTCCTCGAGGTAGAAGGTGATGGGGTTGGAGTTTCCCCGCACTTTCTCAAGGGTGGTCGCCTTCGTCGACGTCGCGGATTCTAGCTCGTCAAATTTCCGCTTGATCGATCTGACGGACAGCTTCTCTGGTCCTCCCCCAGAGATGACCATCACCCTAGGGAAGCTTTCCCAGGTGCTGCGGGCAGTAACGGGGTCTTCGTGGGGGAATGTCGCCCACATGTTGCAAATTGCTTCTTGTCCTTCAATGATTGGGGGAACAAAGAAGTCTTCGGGTCGGGTGACACTGAGGGCGACCTGAAGGTGACTCTCGTCGGGAGGAGGCGCCGTCTCCTCGATGTTCTGGGCATCCTGGGAGCTGGGAAGAGGAGTATCGTTCTTCTGGGCGTATTTCTTCAAGTGCCCTTCCTTGATCAAAATTTCGATCACATCCTTGAGATGGATGCAGTCTTCGGTAACATGTCCGTGGCTTCGGTGGAACCTGCAGTACTTTGATTTGTCAACATTCGATTTGGGAGCAGCCGGCTTCGGGAAGCGAACTCCCCCTTCACAAACTCGGAATTCTGGCATTCGGAGAAGATTCGAGCCCGGGGAACGTTGAGCGGGGTGTACTCCGTGAATCGGCCAGCTGGTCCGCGCGGTTCCCGAGGATCACGGTTGCGGTTCTCTTTCTTTCTCTCTCCTCCTCGTCAGGGAGAAGAGTCTTCATCTTTGTGGGCACGGGGGCATTCTCTGCGTCTCGTCTCAAGGGCGATCTGAGCTGCCTTCGTCTCCTCGAGTTCGATGTACTTATGAGCTCGGGCGAGAAGGTCCTCGAGACGCCGGGGTCTGCGGAGGCTTATGGATTTGGCAAAGTCAGATCCGGCACGCAATCCATGGAGAATTAAATATTTCTTCATGTCGTCGGTCATATGGACCTCGACAGCTTCTTTGTTGAATCTCTCGATGTAGTTCCGGAGAGATTCGTTCTTCCCTTGGAAGATGCTTTCTAGGGCAGCCTCCGTCTTCGGGTGTCGACGAGACGCGGTGAAGTGTTTGGTAAAGCGTTGCCTAAGTTGTTTCCAGGATGTGATCGACCCATGTGCCAGACCCTTATACCAAGTCATGGCTCCCTTCCGCAAGGTGGTGGGGAATAACCTACACCTGATGGCTCCCCTGACATTTCGGAAGTCGAGCATTGCTTCGAAACTCCCGACGTGATCGTAGGGGTCGGTCAGGCCGTCATAGGTCCCCAATGGTGGGGGTTTCTCCATGCCTGCAGGGATTGGGGCGTTCATGATTTCCCACGACAGAGGGCTCCTCTGGTCCTCGTCGTCGCTACCAGCCGGGGATCTCGAAGGTGATCGATGATGTCGTGGAGGGGAGTTCCTCGAACGGTTCTTTGGTCTTTCTTCGATCTGCTTGGACTTCTTGGAAGTGGTGGAGGCCCTGGGTTCCTTCCGAGGCGGGGAACGAGGGCGTTTCTGGGAGATCATCGGCTGGGGGCACTCGAGACGTGGTCGACGACCCTGGCGTATCGGCGACGGGGTCCGAGATTCTTCGGAAGGAGTCCTTCGCGGGGAAGGAGAACGGCGAGGTGACGGGGGACGACGATGTCTTCGCGGGGAAGATAGTTATACCCGTCCTTGCTCCAAGGCTTCAATCCTGGTATTTTGGTGCGCGATCAGCTGATTGGTCTGATTAATCAAGGCAAATAGGGCCACGGTGCTCGGGTCCGCATTGGGTGGAGGAGCAACTGGTTGGAAAATGGCTTGCTGATCGTCTTGGCGGGCGGTGTTGTAAGCCACATCTTGGGAGTCCGGGGAGGCGGTCTGCCCGTCTCTTACGTCGCCTTCACCGCCGTTGAGGATGACGGCGTCCTCACGGTGTTTCCCGTTCTCGAGTTGTGCGAGCACGGTGTCCAGAGCCTGGGTAGCTGACGGATTGGCCATGTTGGTGATGAATGAGAGTTGCTTTGGTTTAACGAAGGAAAAACGGGGAAGCAAAAGGTCCCCACAGTCGGCGCCACTGATCGTACCTGGATCATACAGTTTCTAGTGGCCAACGACGTCGTCTGGGCTTGAGCTCCGGTGAGGTTGGAAGATGGCGGGGGGGGGGGGGGGGGTGTGTACCTGCAAGGTACTCCGACGCTCAAGTAAGGTGGTTGTCAGAGAAGAAAACAAGTACAGAAGAAGAAGGTGAAAGTGAACTTAACCTGACCCTCTCAAGTGAGAGGGTATTTATAGAGAGCCCCCAGTACGGGGCCAACGGTTACTTGCATTGGGCTGGATCGTCAGGCCCAATCCAAGTAACTGCCAGGGCTTACGTGGCATAGTGAAGACTAGCACATGGTCTTCACCCTGGGGTAACCGTTCCTAAATCTCCAAAATTAGGGCAGACCGATTCCATCGGGAGTGGGGCGGTTACATGAGAACGTGTCCTCGCGGGGAGGACTCTGTCGTGTCGGGGAGAGACGTGTCCTCGCGGGGGAGGACCCTCATGTGCAGAAGGTGGGCTCCTCGCAGGGAGGAGCACCCTGGGTGTCGAGGAGGGACGATCCCGGGGGAGGCCTAGCGTCTTGCCCGACGCTCTGTACCGAGCGTGTGCCCGACACCGAGAGAGGGCAAGTGCCCGGCATTGGTCATGCCAAAAAGGCCCTTGTTAGGCCATCCCAGGATGTGTGGGTTGGGCCTGCTCGACTAAGTAGCAATCCCCGGCCCAGTCCAGAACAGAGAGTTATGATTAGCATTGCATTTAATTGATTCGTAGCTTAATCGTTGTTGAATATTTACGTTCATTATCATTCCGTTTGGTTTGCGATACGTATATTGCTTTTTGATAGTAGGTTCGACTAGACGATTCGATCTTGGTCGTTTTTCCGCTGTGCCATATTTTTGAAAACTGATTTTTTGCCAAAAGTTTTGGTTGTAAAATTTGTGATCTATTCACCCCTCTCTAGATCGAAGCCTATTGTCTAACAGAAGAGGGAGTCTTTCATTTATTTTTATAGAGTCGGCGTCTGCTCTGATGTGTAACACTGGGGAATATAACGTTTATGTTTTGTACTGGGCCGGCGCCTGCCCCACAGTCGGGTAGGCCCAACCCAATGACATAACAAGCAACCCATTAAGGCCCAATTCACTTCCTCGTCAGGCACACCCCGATCCCATTATCGTCGAGCAAACACTACATGGCCCGTGGAGAGATCACGCCTCTTCCCCCACGTACTCCACGTGCCCCTCCCGCGGGGACACGTCATCAGGTGACTGCCTGCCGCCGTTTGTAGGAAACTTTGCTTCCCCGTTTTTTCTTCCCGTAAAAACCAAAGCAACCTTCATTCTCTGACAATCATGGCCAGCCCTCGAACTGACGCCAACATTCCGAACACCGCCTTCGTTTCATTCAACAACGGAGACGACCACGAGCCCAATGTGGTCGTTAACGTCGAAGAAGGCGACCAGAGGGATGGGCGTACCACCTCCCCCTCTTCTGATGACGCGGCCTTTGAACGCCGCCCAACATGATGGTAGTCTGGCTGTCTACCAGCTGATCCCCGCACCACTGAATGTTGATCCGAACACGGTGGCTCTGTTCGGTCTGATCAATCAGACCAATCTGTTGATCTCCCAACAGAACGCGCGGATAAGAGCGCTCGAAAGGGAGCGACAATAACGCTCTCCCCCGCAGAGACATCGTCGCCCCATATCTCAAAGTCCTTCTCCTCCCCCGCGGAGGACACGACAAGACGATTCTCGGAGCCCTTCCCCACAACCTGCGGGGAGCCGCCCGCGTCTGGAATGACCCTAACCTGTGGTCGCCCAGAAGCGCAATCAGTCTCCTCCTCAGAAGGAACGATGTTCCCCTGTCCAAAAGACGAGCAAAGCTGACGGTTACAGCGAGAATCCGAAGAGCCGACCAAGAAGTCCCCCCCGACGAAGCAGGCGTGGTCGTGGTGACCACTCCCCGTCACAATCACCAGTTAGGAGTGACGAAGACGACCAGGGTACCCCACTGTCCAGGGAAATTATGGAGACCCCTTTGCCCGTCAGGATGCAGAAGCCTCCACCCTTGGCGACGTACGACTGCACCGCCGACCCAGACGACCACGTCGAGAGTTTTGAGGCAATGCTCGACTACATGAACGTCCAGGAGCTATCATGTGCAGGCTCTTCCTGACCATCCTCCGAAAGGGTTCCATGGCGTGGTACAAGAGCCTCGCACTGGAGTCCATCACTTCCTGGAAGGAACTGAAGAGATAGGTCTCCAGGTATTTCACTGCCTCCTGACGCCACCCGAAGACGGTAGCCTCCCTGGAGGCCATCATCCAGAGAAAAAACGAATCTCTCTGAGATTACATCAAGAGATTCAACTGGGAAGCCGTCCAGGTAGCCGCCACGGATGACATGAAGAAGTTTCTGATCGAGCGAGGACTACGACCTCACACTGAGTTTGCCAAGGTTGTGGGCATCTAAAGGCCCCGCAACTTAGAAGAGCTCCTCCACAAGGCCCCAGAATACATTCAGTATGAAGAGCTGCAAGCTGCCCATTATGCCCACGACTCGCGGCATCAAGAGGGCCCCCGAACCTCCAGACATGAAGACTTTACTGCTCCCCGACGAGGGGGAGAAAAAAGAAGAGAAGACCGTCCTAGGGACTCTCGTGAGCCGAGAGGTCCAGTAGGCCGGTTCACAGAGTACACGTTACTCACTGCTCCCCGCAAGTGAATTCTGGTCGAGTGCATCAACTCGAAATTCCATAAAGGATGTGTCCGCTTTCCGAAGCCGACACCACTCAAACCGAACATTGACAAGTCCAAGTACTGTAGGTTCTATAGGAGCCACGGACATGTCACCGAGGACTGCATCCACCTCAAGGATGCGATAAAAATCTTGATCAAGGAGGGGTACCTCAAGCAGTACACGAAGAGGAACGACGCCCCCAAACAGGATGCTCGGGAGACGCAAAAGGTCGAGGAGACGACCTCTCCCACCGGAGAGAACGGGCTGCATGTCGCTCTGAGTGTCACTCGACCAGAGGACTTTTACTTCCCCGACGAGCCGGAGATCCCCGTGACTGCTTGCAGCCCGTGGGAAAGTTTCCCCACCAAAATGGTTATATCCGGCGGGGGTTCAACAAGGTCTCCGTGGGATCGATCAAGCGGAAGTTCGACGAGCTGATCGACGCGAGCTCAGCACATACTGCCACCTTCGAGAAGGTACAAGGGAAGTCGAACCCCATCACCTTCTACCTCAAAGAATTGTCGGGTGGTGCCCCTAACTCCATCATCCCTCTCTTGATCAGGGCGCAGATGGCGAACTTTGATGTCCGCCGAATCCTGGTCGATCAAGGGATTTTGGTGGACATCGTGTACGCCCACCTCTTCGAGACCCTCCAGCTCAATGAAACACATCTGGCCCCCTACGTGGGCTCAGACCTACAAGGTTTCAACGGCACCACCCACAGACCGTGGGGCTATGTCGAGCTGATGGTTATTTTTGGGAGTGACGAGACTACCCGAAAAGTCAAGACCCACTTCCTGGTGGTAGAGTGTCCTTCCCTGTACTAGTGCATCCTATGAAGAACGACTCTGGCCGAACTCACGGCGGTACCATCTACAGTCCATCTGAAGATGAAGTACTTGATAAATGCAAATTGTAACTATTTTTGTATAAAATTTTTGTTGCACTTATCGATACTTTTTGTTAATATCGTACAAATAAACCCCGATTTGTTTGTAATTACATTTACTTTACGTTATAGTGTGTATATTGCGTTATTGTGTAAATATCATTGAGTTTAATTGTTTTCCATTTATTTTTGCAGGTATTCAGGCAAGTATATCTTGTCATATTCATAAAGAGCATTGAATAAGCTTTCCAATGCTTCAAACTGGGCGAAAACAGAGTTACGGTTCGAAAGTTATGGCCGAAACAAGAAAACAAAAAATATTGTCCGTCTGCTCTCGCCCCAAGCTCGCCAGGCGAAGCAGAGGCGAGCCAGACAGACAGAAACGTGTAAAAATAAGTGCAGAATAAGTTGTTTTGATCCGCCGGGCGAACCAGGACTTTGCCAGACGAATTTTGACGGAAAGAAACACCATTTAAGGGCCAAAAACACAATTTTTAGGTTATGGTGTTGGGAGAACTTTTCCCCAACTTCATCAAAAACATTTTTTGAGGCAATAAGTTAGAAACAACACATGGATGACATATCTTGACGATCCGGAGGTGGATAAGCTTAAATCGGTGTTGACAAACCGAAAGATTCCTCTTCATCTTCTCTCTTCTCTTTGTACCCACTATTTGTTGGGGTTGTTGTATGTATTTTTACTTTGATTGTATGTGTATTTATGGATCTTTGTATAAAACTTGATTTACAAATCATTATCGATGTCTTCCTTGATCTTTTTGCATTTATGTTTGGATTTGGGTTGTGTTAGAGATAAACACCACAAATCTTGATTAGGGAAGGATATCTAATAGTTTCTAGATGCTTAAGATAGATTTAGAGCTAATATTCACAGTGGGTATCGATTCTTAATGCTCTGTGTTTTTGAGTTGTGTGAGAAATCAACGACGAGAGAATACGGTTGATCTCTCAGCTCAGTATGTCATAGATGGACACTGTTGTGAGCGATACGTGGGGATTTTGACGAGTGATTTAGGTTGAGTACAATTGATCCATAGATTTTTTTTATTACTTGATGGGTAGAATGAAATACAACTCCTAATGAGTTATTTACCGTACTTTATTTACTTGTTTTTATGTTTTTCTTTTGGCACCTTACTCACAAACCATTCAAACCAAGCTTAGAAACTTAGAGATTGTCAAACGAAATTCTTTCCCTCGAACCGATCCCTGTGGAGACGATATAAATCCCAGAGGGAATTCTTCCAAAAAGAATTTTTGTTTGTCGCTTTACCACAGTCCATAAAATGCTGCCGTTGCCGGGAAATGGTTTTTATATTGAATTACATTGCGATAGTTTTGATGTTTTGGAGCTTTGTACCTAATTGTTTATATTGTATATATGCTTGTATGGATACTTGTTTTGCTTTTATTTTCTATTATGTTTGTTCAAGTGTTGTATACATTTTGTTCCCGTAACGTTTGTTCAAGTGTTTAGTTAGGACATTTGCTTTTGGTTTGCGCGGTGAGACATCACCATGGCATGAAAGGAGGAAGTTACTAGCTAAGCACAGTAAAGGCGTCGAGCTTACGACGTAAAACAAACATGTTTTATTGTTTTTTGTTTCGTTATTACTTTTTCATTCTAGAATCTTCACTTTACAACTTGTTTAATCCATTTTCAGCCGATCTTTTAGTTTGTTTATATTAATAGTTTTTGTGTTTGTCTAAGAGCTTGTTTTGAGTAGCTTGAGGAAATTTGAGGTGATGTTCCAAGTTTGATCGTTTCAACTTGCGGATGTATGGTAATGATATTGTTAAGTTTTGTACACGTCCAAGGTATGTGTTTATTGCTTTCTAGACTTTAGCATATTCATGATACTTAGGCTTTTTACAAACTTCCATGCCATTCATTCTTTTGTATACTTGTTCTTGATGTGAATCACTTTAGTTCCCACCCTTTTTGTGAGGTAGCTTTCCATTATTCATATATGCGCGGAGTACCAACATTCTTGTTCTAACTGGATTTTATTATGCTTAATCTTTTGTTTGTGTTAATTATATGAAAGCATGAAAAGGATCAAGGCATTTTGTTTCATTTTAAGCACAACTACCTAGCCAAATAGTCAATCACCCTGTAAGTGTGTGAACATTTGTTAAACCCCTTTGTGCCTTTCTATCATTATCCATGTTGTTTCAACTTAATGCTTGTCTATGAGTATTGAATTCACTTTTTGTATGGATTTTGATTGATTATTTTTTCTTGAACCCTCAACTTTGTGTTGTTGTATGAATTTCTACCTTGACTTAGAAAGTAGGGAGTATTCACATGATGATGTGTTTGAATTCAAGTTGGGGAGAGAATGATTGTTTGCTCATTGGTTGGTTTCTATGAGGTTGAAAAAGAAAAGAAAAAAGAGAAAAATATTAAAACGAAAAGAAAAGGAAAAAAAAGAAAGAAAAAGAAAATCCTTGTGAAAGGAAATAAAAAGAGTTCATATAAATGTGATAAATAAGTATTGTGTTTTGTGTAACACTTGGGATTTTGGAAGAAGTTGATTGGAATTTTGTCTTTGAGTCTTTGTGAGTTGATCACTCCCTTAGGTTTAGACAAGTTTTTGTTTCAATTACCTTTAGAAATTGCCCCTTATTTGTTTACCCGACCACACTATAACCTTGAAAGCCCTTGTGATTCTTGCCTTTGTAAGTTCAATGTGAATTTTTGGATGAATGCATAATTTAGTCATTTGTTTTCAAGATTGTCGTGTGAGTGAAAAGTACCTCATTTTGTGTTTTTCATCTACCGATGATTGTTTTTGCTAGGTGTGATTCACGTTTGAACTTATGTTGTTTTAGGATGTTTGACATGATTTTTGTATTTAGCATTTGTTTTGTGCCTATGTTGTCGTTGTAGTTTAGTGGTAAGTATTTACTTTGTGTGTACCATTTTTCATTTGAACCATTCATTTGTCCATTTTTCAAAACTTGTTGATTCGTGATTCTTTGGTTGTTACTCTGTTTCTTTGAGTCGTTTGATTCTTGTTTAGGGACAAACAAGTTTAAGTTGGGGAGAGTTTGATAAGTGCAAATTGTAGCTATTTTTATATATAAGTTTTTTTGCACTTATCGATACTTTTTGTTAATATCATACGAATAAACCCCGCTTTGTTTGTTAATACGTTTACTTTATGTTATAGTGTATATATTACGTTATTGTGTAAATATCATTGAGTTTAATTGTTTTCCATTTACTTTTGTAAGTATTCAAGCAATGATATCTTGTTATATTCATAAAGAGCATTGAATAAGCTTTTCAACGCTTTAAACCGGGCGAAAAACCGAGTTACGGTTCGAAAGTTATGGCCGAAACAAGAAAACATAAAATGCGATCTGTCTGCTCTCGCCCCAAGCTCGCCAGGCGAATCAGAGGCGAGCCAGACAGACAGAAACGTGTAAAAAAGTGCCGAATAAGCTGTTTTGATCCGCCGGGCGAACCGGGACATCGCCAGACGAATTTTGACAGACAGAAACACCATTTAAGGACCAAAAACACAATTTTTAGGTTATGGTGTTGGGAGAACTTTTCCCCAACTTCATCAAAAACATTTTTTGAGGAAATAAGTCAGAAACAACACATGGAAGACATATCTTGACCATCCGGAGGTGGATAAGCTTCAATCGGTGTTGACAAATCGAGATATTCCTCTTCATCTTCTCTCTTCTCTTTGTACCCACTATTTGTTGGGGTTGTTGTATGTATTTTTACTTTGACTGTATGTGTATTTATGGATCTTTGTATAAAATTTGCTTTACAAATCATTATCGATGTCTTCCTTGATCTTTTTGCATTTATGTTTGGATTTGGGTTGTGTTAGAGATAAACATCACAAATCTTGATTAGGGAAGGACATCTATTAGTTTCTAGATGCTTGAAATAGATTTAGAGCTAATATTCACAGTGGGTATCGATTCTTAATGCTCAGCGTTTTTGAGTTATGTGATAAATCAACGACGAGAGAATACGGTTGATCTCTCAGCTCAGTGTGTCAGAGATGGATACTGATGTGAGCGATACGTGGGGGTTTTGACGAGTGATTTAAGTTGAGTGCAATTGATCCATCGATTTTTTAGTACTTGATGGGTAGAATGAAATACAACTCCTGATGAATTATTTCCCGTACTTTATTTACTTGTTTTTATGTTTTTCTTTTGGCACCTTACTCACAAACCATTCAAACCAAGCTTAGAAACTTAGAGATTGTCGAACAACATTCTTTTCCTCGAATCGATCCCTGTGGAGACGATATAAATCCCGGAGGGAATTCTTTCAAAAACACTTTTTGCTTGCCGCTTACCACAGTCAACAAAATGATGTCGTTATCGGGGATTGGTTTTAATATTGAATCGCATTGCGATAGTTTCGATGTTTTGGAGCTTTGTACAAAATTATTTATATTGTATATATGCTGGTAATAGATACTTATTTTGCTTTTATTTTCCATTATGTTTGTTCAAGTGTTGTATATATTTTGTTCTCGTAACGTTTGTTCAAGTGTTTGGTTAGGAAACTTGCTGTTGGTTTGCGCGGTGAGGCATCATCATGGCATGAAAGGAGGAAGTTACTAGCTAAGCACAGTAAAGGCGTCGAGCTTACGACGTAAAATAAGCATGTTTTATCATTTTTTGTTTCATTATTACTTTTTCATTCTAGCTTAGGTAGTGTGGTGAACATTCATTAATTAAACAAGTTGTACTCGGATTGTTCGTAAAATTCTCAAATCTTCACTTTACAACTTGTTTAATCCATTTTCAGCCGGTCTTTTAATTTGTTTATATTAATAGTTTTTGTGTTGGTCTAAGAGCTTGTTTTGAGTAGCTTGAGGAAATTTTAGGTGATGTTCCAAGTTTGATCGTTTCAACTTGCGGATATATGGTAATGATATTGTTAAGTTTTGTACATGTCCAAGGTATGTGTTTATCGCTTTCTAGACTTTAGCATATTCATGATACTTAGGATTTTTACAAACTTCCATGCCATTAATTCTTTTGTATACTTGTTCTTGATGTGAATCGCTTTAGTTCCCACCCTTTTTGTGAGGTAGCTTTCCATTGTTCATATATGCGCGGAGTACCAACATTCTTGTTCTAACTGGATTTTATTATGCTTAATCTTTTGTTTATGTTAATTATATGAAAGCATGAAAATGATCAAGGCATTTTGTTTCATTTTGAGCATAGCTACCTAGCCAAATAGTCAATTCACCCTGTGAGTGTGTGAGCATTTGTTAAACCCCTTTGTGCCTTTCTATCATTATCCATGTTGTTTAAACTTAATGCTTGTCTATGAGTATTGAATTCACTTTTTGTATGGATTTTGATTGATTATTTTTTCTTGAACTCTCAACTTTGTGTTGTTTTATGAATTTTTACCTTGCCTTAGAAAGTAGGGAGTATTCACATGATGATGTGTTTGAATTCAAGTTGGGGAGAGAATGATTGTTTACTCATTGGTTGGTTTCTATGAGGTTGAAAAAAAAAAGAAAAAAGAGAAAAATATGAAAACGAAAAGAAAAGAAAAAAAAAGAAAGAAAAAGAAAATCCTTGTGAAAGGAAACAAAAAGAGTTCATATAATTGTGATAAATAAGTATTGTGTTTTGTGTAACACTTGGGATTTTGGAAGAAGTTGATTGGAATTTTGTGTTTGAGTCTTTGTGAATTGATCACTCCCTTAGGTTTAGACAAGTTTTTGTTTCAATTACCTTTAGAAATTACCCCTTGTTTGTTTACCCGACCACGCTATAACCTTGAAAGCCCTTGTGATTCTTGCCTTTGTATGTTCAATGTGAATTTTTGGATGAATGCATAATTTAGTCTTTTGTTTGTAAGATTGTCGTGTGAGTGAAAAGTACCTCATTTTGTGTTTTTCATCTACCGATGATTGTTTTTGCTAGGTGTGATTCACGTTTGAACTTGTGTTGTTTTAGGATGTTTGGCATGATTTTTGTATTTAGCATTTGTTTTGTGCCTATGTTGTTGTTGTAGTTTAGTGGTAAGTATTTACTTTGCGTGTACCGTTTTTCATTTGAACTATTCATTTGTCTATTTTTCAAAACCTGTTGATTCGTGATTCTTTGGTTATTACTCTGTTTCTTTGAGTCGCTTGATTCTTGTTAAGGGACAAACAAGTTTAAGTTGGGGAGAGTTTGATAAGTGAAAATTGTAGCTATTTTTGTATACAAGTTTTGTTGCACTCATCGATAATTTTTGTTAATATCGTACGAATAAACCCCGCTTTGTTTGTAAATTCGTTTACTTTACATTATAGCATATATATTGCATTATTGTGTAAATATCATTGAGTTTAATTATTTTCCATTTATTTTTGCAGGTATTAAAGCAATGATATCTTGTCATATTCATAAAGAGCATTGAATAAGTTTTCCAATGCTTCAAACCGGACGAAAAATGGAGTTACGGTTCGAAAGTTATGGCAGAATCAAGAAAACATAAAATGAGGTCTGTCTGCTCTCGCCCAAAGCTCGTCAGGCGAATCAGAGGTGAGCCAGACAGAAAGAAACGTGTAAAAAAGTGCAGAATAAGCCGTTTTGATTCGTCGGGCGAACCGGGACTTCGCCAGGCGAATTTTGAAGGACAGAAACACCATTCAAGGGCCAAAAACATAATTTTTATGTTATGGTGTTGGGAGAACTTTTCCCCAACTTCATCAAAAACATTTTTTGAGGAAATAAGTCAGAAACAACACATGGAAGGCATATCTTGACGATCTGGAGGTGGATAAGCTTCAATCGATGTTGACAAACCGAGAGATTCCTCTTCATCTGCTCTTTTCTCTTTGTACCCACTATTTGTTGGGGTTGTTGTATGTATTTTTACTTTCATTGTATGTGTATTTATGGAACTTTGTATAAAATTTGCTTTACAAATCATTATCGATGTCTTCCTTGATCTTTTTGCATTTATGTTTGGATTTGGGTTGTGTTAGAGATAAACATCACAAGTCTTGATTAGGGAAGGATATCTATTAGTTTCTAGATGCTTGAGATAGATTTAGAGCTAATATTCACATTGGGTATCGATTCTTAATGCTCCGTGTTTTTGAGTTGTGTGAGAAATCAACGACGAGAGAATACGGTTGATCTCTCAGCTCAGTGTGTCAGAGATGGACACTGTTGTGAGCGATACGTGGGGGTTTTGATGAGTGATTTAGGTTGAGTGCAATTGATCCATAGATTTTTTAGTATTTGATGAGTAGAATGAAATACAACTCCTGATGAATTATTTCCCATACTTTATTTACTTATTTTTATGTTTTTCTTTTGGCACCTTACTCACAAACCTTTCAAACCAAACTTAGAAACTTAGAGATTGTCGAACGAGATTCTTTCCCTCGAACCGATCCCTGTGGAGACGATATAAATCCCGGAGGGAATTCTTCCGAAAAGAATTTTTGCTTGCCACTTACCGCAGTCAACAAAATGGCGCCGTTGCCGGGGATTGGTTTTGATATTGAATTGCATTGCGATAGTTTCGATGTTTTGGAGCTTTGTACATAATTGTTTATATTGTATATATCCTGGTAATAGATACTTGTTTTGCTTTTATTTTCCATTATGTTTGTTCAACTGTTGTATACATTTTGTTCCCTTAACGTTTGTTCAAGTGTTTGGTTAGGACACTTGCTTTTGGTTTGCGCGGTGAGGCATCACCATGGCATGAAGGGAGGGGGTTACTAGCTAAGCACGGTAAAGGCGTCGAGCTTACGACGTAAAACAAGCATGTTTTATCGTTTTTTGTTTTGTTATTAATTTTTCATTCAAGCTTAGGTAGTGTGGTAAACATTCTTTAAATTAGTTGTACTCGGATTGTTCGTAAAATTCTCAAATCTTCACTTTACAACTTGTTTAATCCATTTTCAACCGGTCTTTTAGTTTGTTTATATTAATAGTTTTTGTGTTTGTCTAAGAGCTTGTTTTGAGTAGCTTGAGGAAATTTGAGGTGATGTTCCAAGTTTGATCGTTTCAACTTGCGGATGTATGGTAATGATATTATTAAGTTTTGTACACGTCCAAGGTATGTGTTTATCGCTTTCTAGACTTTAGCATATTCATGATACTTAGGCTTTTTACAAACTTCCATGCCATTTAGTCTTTTGTATACTTGTTCTTGATGTGAATCACTTTAGCTCCCACCCTTTTTGTGAGGTAGCTTTCCATTGTTCATATATGCGCGGAGTGCAAATCTTCTTGTTCTAACTGGATTTTATTATGCTTAATCTTATGTTTATGTTGATTATATAAAAGCATGAAAAGGATCAAGATATTTTGTTTCATTTTGAGCACAACTACCTAGCCAAATAGTCAATTCACCCTGTGAGTGTGTGAACAATTGTTAAACCCCTTTGTGCCTTTCTATCATTATCCATGTTGTTTGAACTTAATGCTTGTCTATGAGTATTGAATTCACTTTTTGTATGGATTTTGATTGATTGTTTTTTCTTGAACCCTCAACTTTGTGTTGTTGTATGAATTTTTACCTTGCCTTAGAAAATAGAGAGGATTCACATGATGATGTGTTTGAATTCAAGTTGGGGAGAGAATGATTGTTTACACATTGGTTGGTTTCTATGAGGTTGAAAAAGAAAAGAAAAAAGAGAAAAATATGAAAAAAAAAGAAAAGAAAAAGAAAAAGATAATCCTTGTGAAAGAAAACAAAAAGAGTTCATATAATTGTGCTAAATAAATATTGTGTTTTGTGTAACACTTGGGATTTTGGAAGAAGTTGATTGGAATTTCGTGTTTGAGTCTTTGTGAGTTGATCACTCCCTCAGATTTAGACAAGTTTTTGTTTCAATTACCTTTAGAAATTGCCCCTTGTTTGTTTACTCGACCACGCTATAACCTTGAAAGCTCTTGTGATTCTTGCCTTTGTATGTTCAATGTGAATTTTTGGATGAATGCATAATTTAGTCTTTTGTTTGCAAGATTGTCGTGTGAGTGAAAAGTACCTCATTTTGTGTTTTTCATCTACCGATGATTGTTTTTGCTAGGTGTGATTCACGTTTGAACTTGTGTTGTTTTAGGATGTTTGGCATGATTTTTGTATTTAGCATTTGTTTTGTGCCTATGTTGTTGTTGTAGTTTAGTGTTAAGTATTTACTTTGCGTGTACCATTTTTCATTTGAACCATTCATTTGTCTATTTTTCAAAACCCGTTGATTCGTGATTCTTTGGTTATTACTCTTTTTCTTTGAGTCGCTTGATTCTTGTTTAGGGACAAACAAGTTTAAGTTGGGGAGAGTTTGATAAATGCAAATTGTAGCTATTTTTGTATACAAGTTTTGTCGATAATTTTTGTTAATATCGTACGAATAAACCCCGCTTTGTTTGTAAATTCGTTTACTTTACGTTATAGTGTATATATTGCGTTATTGTGTAAATATCATTGAGTTTGATTGTTTTCCATTTATTTTTTCAGGTATTCAAGCAATGATATATTGTTATATTCATAAAGAGCATTGAATTAGTTTTCCAACGCTTCAAACCGGGCGAAAAACGAAGTTAAGGTTCAAAAGTTATGGCCGAAACAAGAAAATAGAAAATGTTGTATGTCTGCTCTCGCCCCAAGCTCGCCAGGAGAAGCAGAGGCGAGCCAGCCAAATAGAAACATGTAAAAATGTGCAGAATAAGCTATTTTGATCCGTCGGGCGAACCGGGACTTCGCCAGGCAAATTTTGACTGACAGAAACACCATTTAAGGGGCAAAATTACAATTTTTAAGTTATGGTGTTGGGGGAACTTTTCCCCAACTTCATCAAAAACATTTTTTGAGGAAATAAGTCAGAAACAACACATGGAAGGCATATCTTGACGATCCGGAGGTGGATAAGCTTCAATCAGTGTTAACAAACCGAGAGATTCCTCTTCATCTTCTCTCTTCTCTTTGTACCCATTATTTGTTGGGGTTGTTGTATGTATTTTTACTTTGATTGTATGTGTATTTATGGATCTTTGTATAAAATTTGCTTTACAAATCATTATAGATGTCTTCCTTGATCTTTTTGCATTTACGTTTGGATTTGGGTTGTGTTAGAGATAAACATCACAAATCTTGATTAGGGAAGGATATCTAGTAGTTTCAAGATGCTAGAGATAGATTTAGAGTTAATATTCACATTGGGTATCGATTCTTAATGCTCCGTGTTTTTGAGTTGTGTGAGAAATCAACGACTAGAGAATACAGTTGATCTCTCAGCTCAGTGTGTCAGAGATGGACACTGTTGTGAGCGATACGTGAGAGTTTTGACGAGTGATTTAGGTTGAGTGCAATTGATCCATAGATTTTTTAGTACTTGATGGGTAGAATGAAATACAACTCCTGATGAATTATTTTCCGTACTTTATTTACTTATTTTTATGTTTTTCTTTTGGCACCTTACTCATAAACCATTCAAACCAAGCTTATAAACTTAGAGATTGTCGAACGGCATTCTTTCTTTTGAATTGATCCCTGTGGAGACGATATAAATCCCGAAGGGAATTCTTCCGGAAAGAATTTTTGCTTGCCACTTTCCCGCAGTCAACAGTACTACACGACCAGAGGCCGGGTCGTCACTCTCCACGGGTACATTGAAGCTACTAGAAGATGCTTCGAAGATACAACCAAGGGTCTGAGCTTGATCAACGTCAAGTCCAAGACCGGAGAGAAGCCAGCCCCAAACGCAGAGCAGAAGCTACTCCCGCGCATCAACGCGGTGGACCTTGACAGTCGCTTCCCCAGCGAGCAGGAAGAAGGGGGAGCAGCAGACAACGACCTCCCAGCTGAAGGAAATGGGCAGCCTCTCCACCCAACATGCCCCATTTCAGATGGAGACTTCGAGCTCATCACTCTCGGGGACGACCCTGACAGGAATGTGAAGATTGGTACCGGTCTCCCCGACTTGGCGAGGAAGGAACTGAAGGCCTACCTCCGGGAGAATGCTGACTTGTTCGCATGGAGCGCATCGAAGATGCCCAGCCTCGACCCAGAGGTGGCCTGTCACCAGCTTACTGTAGATCCAGCCGCTAGGGCTGTAGTGCAACGTAGGCGTAGGCAGTCTCCTAGAGGCAAACTTTTTTTCGGAAGCCCGACATTGTTAAGAAAAATAATGGAAAATGGAGGATGTGCGTTGACTACACTGATCTTAACCGGGCATGCCCGAAAGATGCTTATCCACTGCCTAACATCAACCAACTGGTCGACAATTCTGCAGGTTTTAAATTACGGTCATTTGTAGATGCTTACTCCAGGTCCAATCAAATCCCCATGGCAAAGGCCGGCAAGCAACACACAACCTTCATGACAGAGTCGGGCAACTACTACTACAATGTAATGCCCTTTGGCCTGAAGAACGTCAGCGCGACCTACCAGCGGATGATGAACAAAGTCTTCCGGGGAGAGATCGACGACATGCTCGAGGTCTACATGGATGACATGATCGTGAAATCTGCAGAAGAAGTCGACCACGCTGCTCACCTCAAAAAGGTATTCGACACGACGAGGAAATGCAAGATGAGGTTCAACCCCAAGAAATGCACCTTCGGCGTCCGGGCAGGCAAGTTCCTCGGTTTCTACCTCATAGAGCGAGGGATCGAGGCAAACCCCGACAAGTGCAGGGCATTCTCCAAACTCCCGACACCGAACTCAAAGAAATCGATACAATCGCTAAACGGGATGCTGACCTCGCTCTCCCGCTTCGTGGCTAAATCGGCGCAATACGCACTTCCATTTTTCAAACTCCCACGCAAGAAAGCCACGTTCAATGGACTGAAGAGTGCGAGCAGGCGTTCCTCCACCTCAAGCAAGTCCTCTTGCACCCCCGGTCCTCTTGCGGCCAGATAACAGGGAGACCTTGTTCCTATACCTCGCCGTCATGAGCGAAGCGGTCAACGCGGTTCTAATCCAAGAAACCCCCGATGGGCAAAAGCCGATTTACTTCACGAGCAAAGCCCTCAAAGGTCCAAAGCTTAGATACTAATATATTGAAAAAGTCGCTCTGGCCCTCGTCGCTGCAGCCAGAAGACTGCGGCACTACTTGGCCCATACAATCGTGGTGAGGACCGAACAGCCCATGAGACAGCTCCTCGATCAGACCAGACATGGCGGGTAGGATGCTCAAGTGGTCACTCGAGCTCGCCGAATTTGATGTCCAATACTAGGGAAGAAAGGCCCTGAAGGCTTAGGTGATGGCCGACTTCGTGGCGAAAATGACCCTCCCAGAACCTTCGACCAACGGATCCCAAAAGTGGACGATCTACGTAGAAGGGGCATCCAGCTCGACAGGTATCGGAGCGGGCATCATCCTGGAAAACGAGGAAGGTATCTTGATCGAAGTCTCCCTCACGTTATCCTTCCGACATCGAACAACCAGGCCGAATACGAGGCTTTCCTCGCTGGGTTACGGCTAGCCGAGGATCTCGGTGCCAAAGAAGTCAAAATATTCACCGACTCCCAGCTCGTGGCCTCCCAGGTACGAGGAGAGTACCAGACCAAGAACGACAACCTCATCAAATACTTGGCTCTGGTGAAAGAAAGGATGAAGAAGTTCACCTCGTCGCAAGTGAATCACGTCCCACGCGAACACAATACTTGAGCAGATGTCCTATCGAAACTCGCGAGCACAAAGAAAAAAGGTGGGAACAAGTCCGTCATTCAAGAGGTTCTTCCCCCATCCAAGCATCGAAAAAACCATCCACGCGGCTGACGTGAATGCCATTAGAGACAACCACTGCTGGATGACCCCGGTATACGAGTACCTCAGCACGGGAAAACTGCCCGATGACCCCAAAGACGCCAGAGTCGTAAGGCGTCGTGCCTGCTCCTATACGATTGTCGAGGACAAGTTATATCGACGCGGCTTCTCGATCCCCCTCCTCAGGTGTGTCGAGGAGTCCAAGGTTCTTAGCATACTCCAAGAGATCTACGAAGGGATCAATGCACAACACCTCGGCGGACGGTCCCTGGCCCGTAAAGCATTGCGATCAGGGTATCACTGGCCCACCATGCAGCAGGACGCCAAGGAACACGTCAAGAAGTGCGACAGATGCCAACGACACGTGGACATGTATTTGGCACCGCCTAGTGAGCTTAGAACGCTGTCGTCCCCGTGGTCGTTTGCCTGGTGGGGCATGGACATCCTCGGACCCTTCACCGTGGGATCATACCAAAATAAGTACTTGATCGTCGTCGAATACTTCACCAAATGGATCAAAGCCGATGCCCTTGCCAAAATCACGGCCCACAACATATTACGTTTCTACAAGAGGAATATACTTGCTCGGTTCGGTGTGCCCCAGGCAATTGTCACCGATAACGGGACACAGTTCACCGAAAAGAACTTTTAGGACTTCGTCACCAAGCTGGGCACGAAGCAACATTTCACATCGGTCAAACACCCACAAATAAACGGGCAAGCCGAAGCCGCAAGCAGGGTGATCCTACGAGGTTTGAAATGAAGACTGGGCAACGCCATGAAAAGGTGGGTCGAGGAGCTACACAGCGTCCTCTGGGCCTATAGAACACCCCGCACTCCACTAACAAGGAAACCCCATTCCGACTGACCTATGGAACTGAAGGTGGTCCCAGTGGAAATAAGGGAACCCTCGAGAAGGACTGAGTCTCCCCTCGATGAGGAGATGGACGATGAGGCCCTTCGGGAGGAGCTCGACCTGGTCGAAGAGATACGGTCGGGCACATCCCTCCGCGAAGCCTTACTCAAGAAGAAGATAACTTTACGCCATAACAACAAAGTTATCAAACGCGAATTTCAGGTGGGCACCCTCGTCCTACGAAGGAACTAGAAAGATTCGCGTGAAGGCAAGCTCGCCGTGAACTGGGAAGGCCCCTATCGCGTCTGCGCAAAAACAGGGACATGAGCCTATTACATCGAAAATCTACACGGGGAGGAACTTGCTCGACCATGGAATGTTGAAAAGCTTAAATAGTACCACAGTTAAACACTGCCTGCGACCCATCTGCGTCGCGACCACGGGAGCGCACTAAGGTACAAGCGCGACTTCCCTCCTCGAGACAAGAAGACAAGGGCCCGCGTTGTGTGTGCGCGAGGACCCTTGATCTGACGGGGATACCTCGACCGAGCTCCACCGTCGTTGTACCAGCTAGGCAGGGCACCCAGCTCGTGATGGGAAACCCACGCCACGAAGCTAAGACCTCGACCGAGCTCCTAGCTTCGTCGAAGGTCAGAAAACAGCTCCGACCACTCGACCAATTTCCTACACTGTCGAGGATCAACAAAGTCGAGCAAAGGCCCCAAAATGCTTAGACAAAAGCGAAAGTAACAGATATATAATCAACATACAAGCATCACACATAAAATAAGAAAAGACGATGTATTCAAATCGGGTAGAAGCCCATTGTTCAAAGAGTACATACAAAAATATCATAAGCCCCCGGCGCGCAGGCCTGGCAGAGATTGATACAAAATCACGGCACGAAGGCCGAACTACACAACAATCAAAATTGGCGCGCAGGCCAAATAAACTAGACAAAACAAAGAAAACTAAACAGATGTATTCTCCTTGGGCTGCGTGACAATCCAACCTTCAACCACCTGATGGTAAGGACCCATCCCCTTAGTAAAGAGATGAACATCTGGGTTCGCGAGCCGGAGCTGCTCCACCGCGGCAGCAAAACCAACCTCGACAACCCCAGGACATCGTGTTCGAGCTCTCTGATCTTTGAGATCAATTCATCCCAAGAGGTCAGCAGCTTGTCCTCGTCAGTTTCCTCTGCAGCAGGTCTGACAGCCCGCTCTAGCTCAGTAATTCTCGCTATGAGATTCTTCCTCTCCTCGGCGGCGTTCTTTAACTTCTCCTCCATCTTCTCGTGAAGCTCGACCTGGGCTTCATTCTGCTTCTTGCACTCCGCGAGGTCGGTGGCCAGCTTCTGCATGTTTATCCGATAGACGCAAGCATACCTTGCAAATTATTCAACTCGGCCGACGGGCAGGTCTCGTCGTTAAGAACCAAAGCCGCCTCACAGACACACATCACCGCAACCATGTCCTCCGACAAGGCTTTCCTCCTCACGACGCGGTCAATGCCTAAGATGGCCTTGGACTCAGTGACACTGACGGTATGAGAGTTGGCCCCGGAGAAGAGAGCAGGCTTGAGGAAGCAAGAGGGGAAAACGTATTTCTCCTCAGGAGTTTTGTCAGTAAGATCGACATGTACGGGCTCGTTGACACGATGCCTCTTCGGAGAGCCATGCGAAGACGGGGTGTTGCTGCCTTGTGGGGAGGAGGTCGAGCCCCCGGGCCCAGATTGAGGACCAGGCATCTGCTGAACCTGGGTGACTCGCTCCTTTCTGCCCTTCTTCGTGCCTCGGGAGGCCGCCAGCTTCTTGACACGTTCCTCCATGCTCGACATTTTGCCTGTAAAAGAAAAATAAGCACGTCAGTAGACCAACGAGAAAATATACAAGGGAGCCGAGTGAAAGGGTTACCCGCCACCTAACAGCCGGAGAGCGTCCTCATCGGATGTTATCTCGAGGAGGGCTCTCGTTTTAATCAAACGAGACTCCTCTAAAATCTCCCCGCTCTCGTCGCGGATAAAATTTTCGTCTGGAGTCACGAGCTGCGCAGGTTTAAAACCAGAGACGAACGTGACTATCTCTTGGTACTCCAGCCGATCCTCCTCGCCCAGCACGTCCGGGCTGAATATATAGTTGTTCGTGCCTCTCTTGAAGTGCTCATCCGTCCACTGCAGGGGGAACTTCTCCTCGATGACTTCTACCCACTGCCCATTTTCACTTTGGACACACAGTTATACATTGTCTCCGCAGCCTTGTATCTGATGGGCTTGACGACATAATACTGGGACTTAAAGTGGCGGACAGAGTCCATGTAAGCCCAAAATAACCTACTCACTTATTTAAAAGATACCCAACTATGTCTTTCGTCGACCGTCTGCCTCTGTAGGTGAAAATTATGAAGAAAAAAAAACAAAGGTATAGTAGCCCCGATGCCTAGGTACTAACAGACGAGCTCGTATGCGCGTATGAAGGCGAGTGCGTTGGGGCGAAGCTGCGAAGGTGCCAGACGCAGCCAAGTAAACACCTCCCGCTGGAAGTCGTTAAAGGGCAGGCGCCAACCCGCCTCGTCGAAGGTGAACTCGTACATAGGGAATCTCATCCCTTTAAAGCTCGAACATATGCGGTGGTGTTCTCGAGGCTTATACACCATCCAGCTCTTCAAAGAACCCTCGAAACGGTCCTCGACGGTGGCGAAGGCATCCTAGGAGTCCGTAGAAAACAAGGACGGAATGCCCAGAGGCTCCTCCCCAGCCCAGTCTTCAGGCGTCCGCTTCCTAACACCAGTGGTCTGCGCCAATGGGGAGTCGTGCTCATCGTCGGTCTCTATGATTCCCTCGACCCTTGTCGCCATTTTTTACCTTAAAAGCAGAGGAAATTGGTGAATTCTATAGCCCAAATCAAATTAAACCTTCCACCGTAAATAAAGTGAAAGGGCGAAGAAAGGATACGCGGAACTGCTCAGCAAACATCCCCAGTCAGAGCCTTCCTCGGGAAAATCCCGCACTGGGAGAAACATCCCTCCGACCACATTTACTGCGGGTTCTAGGCCCTTAGACCTCCCTGCGTTAGCAAGAAACCGAAGCATAAAGCTTGAGGTCACCCGCAGGTATGCTCGGGACCTTAATCCCATGTCCCCGAGACATTCACCCGACGTCCTCGGGATATTCATCTAACGTCCTAGGAACCTTCATCAGGTCCCAGAGTTCTTCATCCTATGACCTCGGGAGATTCATCCAGTGTCCTCGGGAGACTCATCCAGCTCACCCGGGACATTCACCGGAAATCTAAAGAAGTCCCGCCGTTTTCGCCGTAAACTCCGTGGTCTCCCCAGGAACTTCATCAGTTCGCCGGAGAAACCACTGTAGAAAGCATTAAACAGAGAAAAGGTGCCAGAAACTTACTTGGAACGACGGTTGTAAATCTCCGGTGCGGCGACGTACGGCGGAAGGACGACGACGAAAGTTGAAAAGAAAGGGAGAAAGCTTTGAGCGGAGAAAGTGGAAACGTGCAAATGGCACGAACGCGGCTCCTATTTATAGGACAGTCACGGGAGTTGTGGCCGCCCTAGGCATTGATGGCGACTGAAACGTGGCACTTAGGACCCCACGTGCGTCTTTTCATTTCCCACTGTGCCCGCGTGATAAACGCGTCAGTCTCCTCTCATCTCCCTACATCGTCAACCAGAAATGACCTTTAGAACGCTGGAAGGATGTCAGTCCCCGCGACTCTTGCCCGATGAACATCCCTGCTCCTAGCCGCCTGCATCTCTCACCAGCTTGACATTTCAGGCACGCTGGCCTACTAAACTGATCCTCGGCGAATTGGCTGGACCTTAAGTCATTACTCCGACTCTTCGGAGCAATGACTTGGGGGACTTCTGTTCTTGACTGGGCCGGCGCCTGCCCCACAGTCGGGCAGGCCCAACCCAATGACATGCCAAGCAACCCATTAAGGCCAAACTCACTTCCTCGTCGGGCACACCCCGATCCCATTATCGTCGAGCAGACACTACATGGCCCGGGGAGAAATCACGCCTCTTCCCCCACGTACTCCACGTGCCCCTCCCGCGGGGACACATCATCAGGTGACTACCCGCCTCCGAAAGAGTTGGTCAACCCACTTTTTGGAGAACTCGGGACAGTTACTCCAGGGCTAAAACGACGTGCTGGTCTTCCCTACGCCACGTAAGCCCTGACAATTATCTGCATTGGTCCTAGTGACCCAACCCTGTGCAGACGACCGTTGGCCCAATGCTGGGGGACAAACTATAAATACCCTCTTTCACTAGAGGGTAAAGTACTCTAATTCTCACTTTCACTACCTTTATGTACATGCTTGCTCCGTTCCTGACTTTAGCATCGGAGTACCTTGCAGGTACACCTCCACTGTCTCACCACCACCGGAGTAGCGGAGCTCACGATGTTTGCTGGCCGCCGGTCTACTTTCTGATCAGGTACGATCAGTTTCTATGTTATTTTATGTTGTTGGAGATTACTTGGACATATCTTATTTCTATGTCGTTTATGTTTACTTCGAGAACATAATTATGCTTTAAATTATTGAAATTGTCAAGTATGTTGATGTTTCCGCTACAATATTGATCCGATGTGTTCGAACTGGTCCACGCGAGCTGGTCGTCAGATGGCAAGGTGCTCGGCGGATGATGGTCGTCAGGCGTGCAGGTTGTTCGGACGGTTGATGAGGAGAAAAGGGGGTGTACCTGCAAGGCACTCCGACGCTCAAGTAAGAAAGGGTCAGAGAAAAAGGGGCAAGTACAAAGTGTATTCTTAGGGTAGAAAAATGATACCTGACCCTCTCAAGTGAGAGGGTTTATATAGCGCCCCCAGCGCGTGGCCAACGGTCCTATTTTCGGGGCGAACTAGCCATTTTCCCCAAAGAATAGGTAACCGCCCAAACTAGCCGTTATGTCGGGCAGGGTGCCGTGAACTAGCCGTTATGTCGGGCATAGGCGCAGTTGCGGGCACCTGCCCATTGCCGTTCGGGCAGCGAGAAAGTCGTGCGTAACGGACATTAGAGCCGGGGAAGGACGTTGCGTTCCTTGCCCGGTTGGAGGGGCAGAAATGTCACTTTTGCCCCTCTGTGGGTTGGCTTAGGCGATTTGGGCCGCTCCGGAGCAGAGGTGGATTGGGCCGATTCTAGCCATTGGTCCAGTCCAGAACAGGAGCCCCCTAAGTCGTTGCTCCTGAGCATGGGAGTGATGACTTAAGAACTGCTCGTCGACCGGGGGAGTTGCGCAGAGTCGTCGTAAGGAGTCGAGGAAAAATGTCTCGATGTGGCAGTGGCCCTCAGTGCTCGTGATGTTTGTGGTCGTGACCATGTTGCCCGGTATTCGGGAAGATAAAGCGTCAGAATGGGAAACGTTGGGCTGCCACGTGTGCATCGGGCCCTGCGTAGCAGTTAATAGGTAATTATGGCTAGTGGGCAGTCATTATTACCTACGGCCGAGTGTGTGCACATGCCCCTCAGTATAAAAGGGGGGAGGTTGTCCCATTTTGCACTTTTTCCTTTTTGATTTTTCTTCGTCGTCATCAGTGTTCCTGCCCGTCGCCGTCTACAGAGCAACCGACCACCGTGCCAAGTTTCGAGCAGCCTTTCTCTTCTACTCAAAACAAGTAAGTCTTCTGGTTTCCAGTTTGTTTTACCTCTTCTCATTGTCAATGGTAGATTGCATGCGGTTAGGGTTAGTTTTAGGTGGTAAAGTAGGTAGATTTCTGGCGAGTGTTGGTGGTGGGCGGTGGTTCTGCCTATCTGTTGTACCAAGCATCTCGTCGGAGTGGATGACGCGTTTGGTGAACGTGGTGGTCCGCGTCGTGGTTGCGAGTCGTGACCACCGCGTCTTACCATCTTCTGGTGGACTGGCGAACTTTCCGGTGGAGCGTTTCCAGATTTCGGTTGAGTTTCTAACGAAATTTGGGCACGAGCGCGGGGAGGTTCCTCAGAGGAAGATGGCATGTCTTGGTCACCTCCTTGCAGGGAGGTTTTTCCTTTCTTTTTTTGATGTTAGGGCTTAGGCCGGGGACGTTATCCTTAGCCTTCCGCGCGCCCTTTCACTTGACTTAGCGGTGGAAGGGTGGATTTGATCTCCTGTCGAATTCACTGTCTTTCTCTGCTTTTTCAGGTGATCGTAGGGGCGATGGAGCCAGAGAGGGAAGTTATGCCCGTTACATCCGAGGAGGAGACCGTGTCCGAAGAGAGCAGTAGTGCAACGGCCTCGAGCTCCGCGTCCTCGAGCTCGTCGGCTTCGAACTCCTCGAGCGAGGTCGAGGGGGAAGCGAGTGATGCTGAGGAGGGAGAGGATTTGGAGGTCATAGAGGAGGACGCAATGGAAGAGGATGTTGATGTGTTCTACCCGGAAGAGTGGGAGGTGGCTGAACCTTCAAATCATATTTCCACGTTTGCCAGGTCTACGGCGGACGCTTTTACCGAGGTGGAGCCAGCGGGTGAATGGAGAGTGCTAATGCCTAATTTAGATTAGCGGATCTGCTCGAACTTTGGGGACTGCTTTGCCATGTACGAATACGCCTTCAAGGAATTGGGGCTGAGGTTGCCCTTTACCGACTTCCAGCGGTCGGTGTTTGAGCACCTGAAGTTGGCTCCTTCTCAGCTCCATCCCAATTCGTTGGTCTTCATACGGGCTTTTGAGTTGGTGTGCGAGCACCTTGCTCTGGGGACCACTCTTCCTTTATTCTTTGCTGTTTTCAACCTACAGCGGCAGCTGGCGGGGAAGAGGTATGGATGGGTCTCGTTGAAGCAGCCCAGGAAGTTGTTTAAGCCGTTCTCGGAGTCCATCCGAACGTTCAAGGGACGGTATTATATCGTCGAGCCCTTGTCCGAAGCTGCGCAGGACAGCGTGTATGTCTGGGAGGTAGAGTATGATGAGAACGGAGATGAGCTACTTACCGAGGAAGGGAAATATATCGGGGAGAGAGTGTATAAGTTTTCGATCCGCTGGACACCCGAGCACTTCTCGAAGAAGCCCAGCGCCTACGTCTTTGAGCCGAGCGCGTTGCGCGGGCAGGATGCAGTGTCCTACGAGACGCTGGTGAGGTGGGTCAACTCTTTCGATCTTGCGAGCTGCTGGACGAGCAAGGGTGCCCCTATCTACGAGGACGACGGGAGCCAGAGAGTTGAGCGCCGATTTATCAATGTGAAGGCTCTGCTGGAGTGCAAGACTCCCGCGGATGCCCAGAAGTTGCTTGGTAGTCTTAGTTACTTAGACTTTATTTGTTATTTCTTTTTCTTCCCCGTTGCTAACGTGTTCGTTTCGTTTGTGCAGGTGAAATGCCTCAGGCTCGCGATCGAGTGGTGAGGAATACCATGGCACGGGGCAAGGCTGGAGCGGCTCTTCCCAAGGCACGTCCTGTTGGTGGTGCTCGTGCTCTTCCCCTTGCTCAAGCTGCGGTGGGCACCTCTGCTTCTCCTACTCCAGCTCCCCGGGACTCTCCATTGGCTCTGGCTGGGCGAGCGAAGCGGCAAAGGTCATCGGATGCCGTGGACCTGACTCGGGCGCCCGAGAAAGGGAAGTTTGAGCTTCCTCCGTGTGTCCTCGACCGGAGGTTAGTTGAGGGCAACACTTTGGTCGTTCCGCGGGCAGAGTCACTCAACCTCGGAAGCATGGACCGAGCGAGCAAGAGGGCGATGGTGGCCCAGGATGCTTCTGCTATGGTGAGGATGCTGGAAATGGCGGCCGTTTATGCGGAAGGGGACTCCGTGCTTGAGGCTGAACTCACTACTGCCCGGGCCTCCGAGGCGTCCCTAAAGGAAGAGGTCAAGGGTGCCCGCGAGGCTAGGAGGAAAGTCGAGGAGGAGACGGCTAAGCTGAAGGAGGAGGTAACCAGGCTGAAGGCGGAGAAGAAGGCTGCGGAGGACTTGAACAAGGAGCTGATGGCGGCCAGTGCCCCGGGTGCTAATGAACCGGATGAGATAAAGGTGCTGAAAACTAGGGCTGAGTTGGTCGCCAGCATACTGCAAGCCGAGGAGGATGGCATTGCTGTGGCATCGGAGTCTTTTGAAAGTGCCGTGGCCCAGTTGCGGGTGGTGAACCCCGGGCTCGATATTTCGACTGATGGTATCCACTACCTTGCACGAGTGGAGGATGGTCGCATCGTCCTGCCCGCAGGCATGGTTCTCGACACCCCCGAAGCTCAGATCGAAGATCAGCCAGCGGAGGAGCAGGAGCCCGAGTCAAAGGTGACCGAGTATGTGGAAGGATGAGGACTCATGTTGTTTTGATGTTGTTGTGTTTTGTCTGGCCTGCGTACCGTTGATTAACTTGTAATTTATTTGGTTTTTGGGGGGGCATGGCCCCCTTTTTTTTATGTAATACGCACAGTCTTTTGGCCCTTGAGGCCTTTTTATTTAATGCCCGGTACATTTATACAATTTTTGTTGTACTTTACATTATTGTTGTACTTTATCTTAGTTGTGCGTGTATGACTGCCCGTCGGAGGGTGCGTCTGTTAGCAGAGCTATCTTTTGAAGCTTGCTCGTTGTGTGTGAATTCACCAGTGCAGAGAACTGGTCGAATAGCAGGGGAAGGTCCTGACGAGGTTGCGGATCTCAGGTCACGATTGAGGCCTGAGTTCGCGGCGTGAACGTCCCATCGCGAGCTGGGGTTCTGCCAATCATGGTACTTGGGCGAAGGCGGTGCTCGATTGAGGACCGCCGACGAGCAGAGTTCCGGCTCATTTACTTGAGCGGGATTCCACTTTGTACGTATGCATCGTTTGTACCTGGACGAGCATGATGACCGTTGGGTGGTCCTTTGACGCGAGGAAGCCTATTGTGACTTTAGTTGTAGTATTGCTTAAGTTTTTTGGCGTTCCATGGTCGAGGGATTGTATCCCCGTTGAGGTTTTCGAGGAAGTATGCACCATTTCCCGTTTTGGCACAGACTCTGTATGGCCCTTCCCAGTTGGCCGCTAGTTTGCCTTCGCGAGAGTCCTTGTGGTTTCTTCGCAGAACAAGGCTGCCCACGTTGAATTCTCGTCGTAAGACTTTGGCGTTGTGCCTGATTGCTATTTTTTGCTTAAGAGACGCTTCGCGGAGGGCTGCTCCTGTCCGGATTTCCTCGACGAGGTCGAGCTCTTCTCTCATCGCTTCGTTATTCATCTCCTCGCCTAGAGGTGACTCGGTCCTTCTGGACGGTACGTGCATCTCGATGGGTAAAACAGCCTCCATGCCATATGCTAAGCGGAAAGGCGTCTCCCCGGTGGTGGACTGGGGAGTAGTACGATATGCCCATAAGACGCTGTGGAGCTCCTCCACCCATGCCTTCTTCGTTTCGTCCAGTCTCCGTTTGAGGCCACGAAGGATGACACGGTTGGCCGCTTCCGCCTGCCCGTTGGTCTGGGGGTGCTCGACCGAAGCGAAGTGTTGCTTTGTTCCGTGATGGGCGACGAAGTCTTGGAACTTCTTGTCCGTGAATTGTGTTCCATTGTCCGTGACGATTGCTTGGGGAATCCCAAAACGGGCAAGGATATTCTGCTTGTAGAAGCGTAGAATGTTAAGTGCTGTTATTTTTGCTAAGGCTTCTGCTTCTATCCATTTTGTGAAGTAATCTACGCCCACTATCAGGTATTTGTTTTGGCTGGACCCCGTCACGAAGGGTCCTAGGATGTCTAGGCCCCACCAGGCGAATGGCCACGGGGATGTCAAGCTTTTCAGCTCGTTAGGTGGAGCTAGGTGTATATCCCCGTGCCGTTGGCATTTGTCGCATTTCTTTACATGCTCATTGGCGTCTTGCTGCATAGTTGGCCAGTAATATCCTGCCCGGAGTGCCTTGCGGGCAAGGGACCTTCCTCCCAGGTGCTGGGCGTTAATGCCTTCGTGGATTTCTCGTAACACGTGGGGGACAATCTCCTCCTCTATGCACTTTAGTAGTGAGATGGAGAAGCCCCTTCGGTAAAGTTTATTCTCGAGGATGACGTACGAGCAAGCTCTTCGTCTGATGGTGCTGGCATCCGGAAGTTCGTCCCTGGTGAGGTAGTTGTACACGGGCGTCATCCAGCAGTCGCTGTCTCCGATCGCGTGCACGTGTAGGTTCGAGGACGCCTTGTCGATGCTGGACCGGGGAAGTATCTCTTGAATGAATGACCTGTTTCCGCCTTTCCTCTTGGTGCTCGCTAGTTTGGACAGGACGTCTGCTCGCACATTGTGTTCGCGGGGAACATGTCTTACTGCTACCCGCCCTGAACCTCGACATCTTTTCCTTGACTAGGGAGAGGTATTCAGACAGACTGTCGTTTTTGGCCTGATACTCCCCGGAGATCTGGTGGGCCACGAGCTGGGAGTCCGTGCAGATGATGATTTCTTCTGCCCCTAGGTCTTCGGCTAGGCACAACCCAGCGAGGAAGGCCTCATACTCTGCCTGGTTGTTCGATGTGGGGAAGGACAGAGTGAGAGACAGCTCTACTATGGTCCCTTCGTCGTTTTCAAGAATTACTCCTGCACCGCTGCCACTCGAGCTGGATGCTCCGCCACGTAGATGGTCCATTTGTTTGCTATGTGGGGCGAGAAGTCTGGGAAGGTTACTTCCGCCACGAAATCGGCCAGGGTCTGTGCTTTGAGAGCTTTTCTGCTTTCATACCGGACGTCAAATTCGGACATCTCCAACGACCACTTGAGCATTCGACCGGCCATGTCTGGCCGACCCAGTAATTGCTTGATGGGTTGATCCGTCCTTACCACGATCGTATGGGCCAAGAAGTAGTGTCTCAGTCGTCTGGCAGCGTTGACGAGGGCCAATGCTACCTTTTCTATCTGCTGATATCACAACTCCGCGTCCTGCAACGCTTTGCTCGTGAAGTATACGGGTTTTTGCCCGGTGTGATTCTCGCGGATGAGAACGGCGCTCACGGCCTCGGCGGTGACGACGAGGTATAAGAACAAAACTTCCCGGTATCTGGTCGTGATTGTAATACCCCAAATTTTGACCACTTAGATTTCCCATCATTGTGAAAATCATCATCACAATATGGATGTACCTTTATGCTTCATCAGTCTCCCCAAAGATGGGTGAGCATCCAATACAATCAAAATTAGGGTTTCAAGCCCTCTCTGAGTGCTTAGACAAAGGATCAATCAAGAAATGACATGATCTTCAACTTGTCTAATCTCTTACACATCCACAATGGATCAAAAAGGACTCCCACTTCAAGGATTAAGCACAAGGCTGCTCCCTTCTAGGTGGATCAAGTCTCAAGATCGACAGTGTCACCAAATTAGGGTTTTGGTCGACCAGGGTCTCCAGATGGAAATTTTTATCTGGGCACAAGGCAATGATCCAAAACATGACCTAATATGCTTCATGGAACCTCATGAACCCATGCATCAAGTCAATTTTTCCTCAGGGGATGCATTCATCAAAAATCAGGAATTAGGGTTTCTTGACCTAATTCACCCCTAAGTTGACTTTTGGGACAAACCATGAGCCAAGACCTCAAGAGATGATTTGAGGGTCTCTAATACACCATATTGATCCATTTGAAACAATGGATTGATCCAAGAAGCTTGAGCAACAAGTTTCATTTTCATCTGCACCACAATTAGGGTTTTAAGGGAAAAGTCAACTGTAACTTTGACTTTTGACCTGGATATGCTCCCAAACCCTAATACATGATTGAATATACCCTATGACACCCATGGAACATGTCCATCAAGTTTGATTTAGGTCAAGGACATGATTTCCTGAAGAATTGCACAGTTTGGAATTCATCTGATAAAAAGTCAACTGTGCACAAAAGTCAACTTTGACTTTTTGAGATTTTTCACCAAAATGGATTTTTAACCCTAAAATGATGTTAATGTATGATTTGAATCATCATTCATCAAGAAAAAATCAAGAAAAGTGAGATAACTTGTAAAAGGGGTAACCATAAAACTTAGAAATTTTTCTAAGTTAAAAATAAAGTGGCAAAGGTACCAACTTTGGAGGACCATAACTCCTAAACCACAAGGCCATTTTTTCTCATCCAAAGATGGTTTTGTAGCCCTCATTATCACCTACAAAAACTTCAACTACAAGTCATTCCAATTCATTAAGGATCTTGAGTTATGGAGTGATCAAAGTGGCTGAAAAGTGAAAATGTCATTTTTTCCAACACTTAGTGAAATTTTCACTAAGTCAGAATTCTGCTTCACTTTTTGCCAAATGTAGGGGGATTTTTCACTTGGAATCAAAAGAGATCAAAACCAAACTTGTTCAAACAGTTGTTGTATCATGTAAGAGCTTTCCAAAATGGCCAAGAACATTGCCAAATTCAACCTACATCATGAGATACAACATTGGCAAGTTGCCTTGCTGAAATCTGTCAAAGCAAGGCAGAATTTGCATTTTGGCTCGATTTGCCAAAATCAGCCAATTGCAATTGCTCCAATCCACTTGGACACCTCATAGGATTGAATCCAAAGAGGACAATCACTGAGCCAAGCCTCCAAGGTCCAAGGAACAAAGAATAGCATGTTGAACCTAGAATGGCCAAAATAGGGACAAGACTTCAAATTTGGAATGAGGCATTCAATGGAGCCATCAAGGTGGCATGGACTGAGCCATTCTCATCTGAAATCAGTCAAGACTTATCCAAGACCAAGGGGACCAAAGCTCTGTGCCCTAACCTCTAGTCAATGGCTAGAGGAGACTTTCATTTCCATTGGCCAACATTGAGGAAACCTACTTACCAGCTGCCATGTACTATTCCTTGTAAAACAAACTTGCTCTACTATAAATAGAGCTCAATTGTGGTCAGTTTAAGTACACCAAAGCCATCTAACAGATGCTTTCCTCAAAATCTCTTTCTCTTGGCAAAAATGCCTTTCTTAGCAAGGTAGCTATCGGGTTTTGAGTTTGAGAGCAATTCTGCACAAACCAATCACTCACACACCTCACATACATCACATATGAGCTGATCAAACACTCACATAACTGCTGAAACATCAATTTCACAAAATCACTTGCCATCCACACAAGTTTGAAGTGAAGTTGCAGCCGAGGTGCCATAAACTGATCTAGTCCATTTCAATTCAATCCAAGTGTTCAAACACACTCCATATGGTGTAGGGAAGCTGTTCAGATCATCACAAGTCATCTGTAACACCTCCAACCCAAAATTTGATTTGCTCTTGCTGTCACGACTTGGAGGTAAGCCTAAACTTGGGCATCTCTCAATCTATGCATATTTCCTCGCACAATAATTTGGCCATATGTTCATAATCATGCATGGAATGTTTTCCCTCAATTAATTGCATTGTTTGAATCGTGTATCAAAAATCCTAGCCTTCATGCAGAAATTAGGGTTCTTGAGGTCTCTTCGTGATTTCTTGTTGTATGTTTAATTTAAATGAAATTAAAGTACATAGACATGATCGTGAGGTTGAGACGAGCATAATGATATGTAGATTGCATGTTATAATCAAGTATTCAGTGAGATTGGATAGAAAATGCAAATCAGCCAAACCCAGAAAACGCGCGTGTTCTTGCTTGTGTTCTTGGCGCCATTTTCAGAAATTCAAATATTTGAATTTTGTGATTTTGTTTAATTGATTCAAAAATTAATTTCTCTCTGAGTTTTAATGATTTTGAGTTGATTCTTTTTTTAATAATTCACAAAAATGTTAAAATGTTTTATTTTATCAAAAAATCCCAAAAATATTATTTATTTCATATAATTGATATTTTTGTAAAGAATTAATATTTTGATTGTTTTTGGCATTTTAAATATTTTTTCTACATTGATTTTGCAACTTTTAATGGTTTCTAATTATTTTGTAGGTCAATACTTAATTTTTGAAGCATTAATCCAAGATCACAATTTGTTTTCCATGTGTTAAACAATTTTTGATCATTTTAATTGAATTTTTATTCAATTAAATACATTTTTGAAAACAAATTAGGGTTTTGGATTAATTCAACCCTCATAAATCATTTTCAAAACACTTTGGGCCTCTATTAGAGTATAAGACCCAATCCTTTTTTGACCAAATCATCTTTGGGCCTCACTTATTGTATAAGTCCCGATACCGTAAAAAAAAACAAACGGCGCGATCGTCGCCTTTTCAAAAAACATCTGGGCCTCTCCTTGAGCTATAAGACCCATTCAAAACACTTTGGGCCTCTATTAGAGTGTAAGACCCAATCCCCCTTTAACCAAAACATTTTGGGCCTCACTTATTGTATAAGTCCCTCTGCGTTAAAAGAAAATCTCGGCGCGATCGCCATTTTAAACGAAAAAATCATTTGGGTCTACCCTCGTGTTATAAGCCCCACTCTTTTCTTTAAACCTTTTTGGGCCTCTTGAGAGAGTGTAAGACCCATCCCTTTGTACAGAAAACCTTTTTGGGCCCCAGTCACTTGTATAAGTCCCGCTGTACAAAGTCAAACAGTGCGCTCACTGATAAAACCCTGGACCTCTCCTTGAGCTGTAAGCCCCAAATCTTTATTTTTCAAAGCACTTTCTCCTTTGATTTTGAATATACTGTTGTTTTTAATCTTTCTTTGTTGAACAACTAACCAAACAACATGGAAGCTCTACAACCGAGTAAGTGGTTATCGCTTTCATTTACTGCTTTCATATTATAAACTGTATTGTGGGGCTGCTCACTGTAAGTCTCCTTTCATAAACTCATATCTACTGTGTAATAATAGTATAGATATTTCGAGTTTCCCCGGCTACTACGTCTAGAACTAAGTGACGCCGTTTCATTTATTCGTAGAAATAGACGCCTAGATCCCCAATAGGAGCACCAGATACAGTCTTCTCTTCGGCTGTCCTCCTTAGGAATCGTCAAGAAATTCTATCCCCCAGAGATGAATTATTCTAGGTGAAACTTCTCTTGAATTTCTTCAAACCGCCGAACGGTTCGGACTCTCTCTAAAAGTTAAAGTCACTGGATAGTAAACCTCGCACGTTTACCAGTGGTTTTAACTCTAAAAGAGTTTTCCTGAACTTTTCTTTGGTTTGGGACCCACGGGCTTCTTAAAAGCATCGGCCTCCTCTTGGGCATCGTACAAGGACCCACAGGCTTCCTATAAGCAACCCGACCTCCTCTTGGGCATTATTCAAGGACCCTACGGCTTCTTAGAAGTATTCACAACCTCCTCTTAGGCTTCGTATAATGATCTCTTCCTCCGGGAATGATAGCCTCCTCTTGGGCTTCGTACAAGGACCCGTCAGCTTCTTAAAAGATTCCAGCCTCCTCTTGGGCTTCGTACAAATTGTCCCGACGACCTCCTAGAGGTATAGGAACAGAACCTAGTCATCCTCATAGAACAGTCCTTTCATAGAGTCTACTACTGTTTCTCAAAGCATAGTACCAAAGATAAAACTCTAGACACGGACAGTCTAACTTCCTTGAGTCTCAAAGACATTCTCAAGCACCCTTCGTTAAATAGGAAGGAAACCCGCAGACTCGGATAGTCTCAATACCCTTTGGATTTCCCGTTTCCTCAAAGAAAAGGAAATATCCCTGATCCTCAAATTAAATCCCTGAGTACAGTGTTGCTCATATAAGAACTGATTTTCTCTTTTAAATCAGTATATTGGATCTGTCACTCAACTGAAACAGTTACAATAGCCTCCATCTCGGGCTTCGTACGAGATACCAAAATTCTCCCCAGTGGAGTCAAAACAACCTTTTAGCCTCTCTCTCAGGCTTTGTATGAGACACAAAAGATTCCCTCGTTGAGTCAATCACCCTTTTTTTTGCCTCCATCTCGGGCCTCGTACGAGATATAAATCCCTTACGCAAGAGTCGAACTCTTTGCTAGTCTCCTCTTAGGCTTTGTATAACGATACACCCCACTGGGTCAAAAACCTTTAGCCTCTCTCTCGGGCTTTGTACGAGACACAAAATAGCCTCCTCTTAGGCTTTGTATAATGATTTTCCTAACGGAAATTAGCCTCCTCTTAGGCTTTGTATAAGAAAACCACTGGTTGATCCAATCAACCTTTTAGCATCAAAGTTGTGCCTCGTTCACAGTAAACAAACATCAACAACTCCTTTCCCTTCATCTAATCGCTGTAAGCAGAAAGCCTCTGGATCATCTACATCCATGCCACTGTCCCTCTTTTAGCATGAGAAATTCCTAAGGAAAGATGGAATTGCTCTACACTGAGTTAAAGTCTTCTCCTTCAGGTTAAAACCCTTTCTTCAAAAATTATGGCATTGCTCGGATCCGCGTATCCCAGTTAAAGTAATTTTCCTTCTCCCCTCTTTAGAGATGACAAATTCTCTCTAAAGTTGAGACCTTTCAGCTTCACATCTTGGGCTTTAAACAAGATACAAATCACCTTTCGCTTCACGTCTTGGGCTTTGAACAAGACACCAAAAACCAATTTCCTCCCATAGAATAGGAGGAACTACGAACGCTCTGATTTCCCTGTTTCGGTAAACGGGAATACGTAGGCATAAGATCGAAAGAAAAGATCTTAGCGAGCGCAATCAACAAAAAACCCAAATCCCATATCTCTATCAATTAAAAGCAGTATTTCAAAAGCATCAGTCCTAACATCCTAATCCTTATTCCCCGCCAGAAACCCTTTGCCTAGAAAAAAGAAAGACAGAACCGTATTGGCGAAATACGAATAACCAGTACAAAGGCCCCCCACATTGATAGCATCCGTAACCTAACAGACCGCTGTTTAAACTCAGTATGCAAAGCAGGGTTAATTGGAGACATCTATTTCCCTTCCTTATTCAGCTCACAATAGGATAAAAAATGAATCGACCTGTAGTTTTAAGCTCAACCGCAGAGAGCGACCAGTGCTTAAGAACCGCGTCCAAAATCGCTCGCTACAGTGATAACACGGGCGGTTTCGACAGAGCTTGTTTCAAGTGAATGAGGGACACCTCGTATTCCTCGGTCCATTCAAACGCGGCTTTTTTTCTTAAGAGCTTGAAGAAAGGAAGGGCGTGTTGGGCGGATTTAGCGACGAAGCGGGACAACGAGGTGAGTACCCCGTTGAGGGACTGGATGTTCTTCTTAGACGTGGGCGTTGGGAACTCAGAGAATGCCCGGCATTTGTCGGGGTTAGCCTCTATTCCTCGTTCCGTTAAGTAGAAACCAAGGAATTTACCTGCCCGTACGCCGAACGTGCATTTCTCTGGGTTAAAACGCATTTGATATTTTCTTGCTTGCTCGAAGATTTGGCAAAGGTGGGCGACGTGGTCCAGCTCCTCGTGGGACTTGACGATCATGTCGTCCATGTATACCTCGAGCATGTCGCCTATTTGTCCTTGGAAGACTTTGTTCATCATTCGTTGGTACGTAGTGCCGGCGTTCTTCAGTCCGAAGGGCATTACGTTGTAGTAATAGTTGTCCGATTCGGTCATGAAGGTCGTGTAAGTTTTATCGCTCGCGGCCATTGGGATTTGGTTATAGCCCGAGTAGGCGTCGAGGAACGATAAAATTTTAAAACCTGCAGAGTTATCTACGAGTTTATCTATATTGGGGAGGGGGTAGGCGTCCTTCGGACAGGCCTTATTAACATCGATATAATCAACGCACATTCTCCATTTGCCATTATTTTTTCTTACAAGTACGACATTTGAGAGCCATGTAGTGTATTTGGCCTCAGAAATAAACCTAGCTTCTAGAAGGTCTTTAACAGCTTTCTCCGCGGCTTCCATCTTCTCCGGGGACTGTTTCCTTCTGCGCTGGGCAACGTCTTTGGCGGCCGAATCAATTGTAAGTTGGTGGCAGGCGACGGAGGGGTCCAATCCTGGCATTTCAGCAGCGCTCCATGCGAACAAGTCTGAGTTCTCTCGAAGGCACGCTTTTAGCTGTCTCTTGGCCAGGTCGGGGAGGTCTACTCCGATCTTCACTCCCCGCTGGGGGTCTTCTCCGAATGGAACAATCTCGAAGTTGCCATCTGGGATGGGGCGTAGGAGATGGCCGCTGTTGTGGGACTGGCTGCCCGAAGTCGTCAGGTCTTTGGCGTGATCCTCCTCGCTGAAACGGCTGTCCAAATCGATGGATTCGACCTGGGGGAGTGGCTTTGGCTGCTCGGAGCTGCTGGGCAGAGGAGGACGACCAGATGTCCTCGACTTCACTGAGATGATACCCAGTCCTTTTGATGCTGCTTCGAAGCATCGACGGGCAGCTTCGATGTCGCCGTGGAGGGTGGCGACCATCCCTTCAGAAGTGTAGTACTTCATCTTGAGATGTACGGTGGAAGGCACTGCAACCAACTCTGCCAGGGTTGGCCTTCCAAAAATGCACTGATATAGTGACGGGCAGTCAATTACCAGAAACTGTGCTTTGATTGCTCGGGTTGTCTTTCCTGAACCGAAGGTTACGATGAGCTCTACGTAACCTTGGGGCCTTGTTACCGCTCCGTTGAATCCCTGCAGGTCGGATCCAACGTATGGAGTAAGGTGAGAGTCGTCCAGCTGCAGTGTCTCGAACAGGTGGTTGTACATTATGTCAACCGAACTGCCCTGGTCTACGAGTATCCTGCGGACGTCGAAGTTCGCCATCTTTGCCCGGATGAGAAGGGGGATGCTTGAGTTTGGTGACCCGCCGAGGAGTTCCTCCTTGTAGAAGGAAATGGGAGATGATCCTTTGTGAGTGCTATCCAGCGTGGTAACTTCGTTGGAACTCTTGTTGATCAGTTGATCGAACTTCCTCTTGACCGAACCAACCGTGATTTTGTTGAATCCACCACCGGAGATGACCATGGCCGACGGGAAGGTTTCCCACAGGCTGTGAGTGCCGAGGGACGTGGAAGCGGGCAGACTATCAGGGATACAGAAGTCTTCTGGCCGAGTCACGGACATAGCAACCTGCACGTTGGTGTCATCGGAGGGCGGAGTCTCTTCTGCAACCTTCTTGCTCTCCTGGGTTTCTTGCCGTGGAGCTTCTTTCTTCTTCGCGAACTGCTTCAGGTGGCTGTCGCGAATGAGGATTTCTATGGCGTCTCGGAGGTGAATGCATTCTTCCGTCGTATGGCCGTGGCTCTTGTGGAAGCGACAATACTTGGATTTGTCCACACCTGGCCTGGCCGACATCTGTTTGGGGAAGCGGACCCCCGCTTGCTTGAACTCTGAGTTGGCACATTCGGACAAGATTTTCTCCCTCGAGGTAGTGAGGGGGGGTATAGTCGTGGAACCGTCCAGAAGGTCCCTTCTGTTCGCGTGCATCGCGAGGCCGATCGTCGCGTCTTTTATCTCCTCGACGGGATGTCGAGGGCTCTTCAGCTCTGGATGTCCGGGCACCTTCCTGGTGACGGGAGGCCCGGACAGAGTGGGCAGCGACCTTCTCCTCGTACTGTATATGCGACTGGGCTTGGTGGAGGAGAGCGTTGAGGTTCCTCGGTGGATCTAGGCCGATGGCTTTCGCGAAGTCTGAGCCAGGACATAGTCCCTGCTCGAGCAGGAACTTCTTCATCTCGTCGGTCGTTGGTACTTGGACGGCTTCCTTGTTGAATCGCTCAATGTAGTCCCAAAGAGGTTCGTCTCTCCCCTGGACAACAGCTCCAAGGGACGCCTCAGTCTTTGGATGGCGTCGTGATGCAGTAAAGTGTCGGGAGAAAATCCTCCCGAGCTGCCTCCAGGACGTGATGGATTCTTCCGGCAGCTGTTTGTACCAGGTCATTGCTCCCTTCCGGAGCGTGGTCGGGAACAGGCGGCATTTGATGGCTCCCCGTACCCCTCTGTAGTCCAGAAGAGCATCTATGTTTTCTGTGTGCTCGTCTGGGTCCGTGGTTCCATCGTAAGTCCCTAGAGACGGAGGCTTCTCTAGTCTTTTGGGGAGACGGGTGGCCAGGATCCTGCGGGACAACGGGCCACGAGGCTCGTCGTCGCTGTCCGAGCTTGAAGTCGACGGTGACCGTCGTCTGCATTCGCGGCGGCGGTCTCTGCGAGGGGAGGGCGATCGTGGCCGGTCGCGAGGTCTGACCGGTGGAGAATGCTCGTCTTGCCTCGTTTTCTTGTGTCTTGGTGGTGACTGATCCCGCGGGGAGATCTGGTCGCGTTTGCGAACGCGTAGTGGTTCAGGCTCACGCCTCGTCATACGGTCTTCCCGGCGCCTAGGTGGCGGGCTTCTTGATTTCTGGTGTTTTCTCTTGGGAGGAGAAGATCTTGGAAGAGCTGCTTCTTCGAGGGCTCCTATCCTTTCTCCTTGCTGTAAGATAAGGAGGTTCGTGCGGTTGACAGCATCTAGGAGGGCTGCAACGGCCAGATCAGCGCTGGGGGGGCCAGGAATTAGTCGTTCCCCCAACGGTGACTGTTTTCCTCCTTGCTCGGTGGGAGGAGAAGTTGGAGACGCAGTGGCCCCGTCTCGAAGGAAACGGGGATCAGAAAGTAACAACGAACTGCCATTAACGTCCATCTTGTTGACGGGGGCAAGAACCGTAGCGTCAGCACCTTTTGCGGAGTTCTGCGTGTAACGCCCCGATTTCGATTATTCCAATTTTTGTTGAGTCCTTTATTTAATTGAATGTTAAATTATTCTATTTATGACTTTGGTGTGATAATATGCTTTTATGCTATGTCATGATGTATTATCTCGTTTGAGAGCGGTTTCGGGAATTTTGGGCTTAAGGGCATTTTGGTCATTTTATAACTATTAATGAGTTAGAGAAAATTAAGGAAGTAATTTGTAGGGGAAATTTATTAGAAAATGAATTAAGTGTAGAAATTGAATTAGAGGAAATATTGTGTAGAAATAGAAAATAAGAGAATTGGGAGAGAAATAGAATTATGTGGTAAAAATAGAAATGAGAGAAAAAGAAAATAAAAGAAAAGAAATAGGAATAAGAGGAAGGAAATAGGAGAGAAAGAGAAAAAGGGGAAATAGAAAAAAAAAGAAGAGAAAGAAAGAGGAAGAGAAAAAGAAGAGAAGAAAAGAGGAAAAAGAGTGGAAATCATCAAGAACAAGAGCTAGATCATTTGGAATCCGGGTAAGGGTTAGAAACATTGTTATCTTGTCTATGTGTGTAGTTATGTATGTGTATGTTTGTGGATTGAAAGATTTTTATGAGTTTTTAGAAAACCCTAAATTGGTGAAATGTTGTTGATGATGATCCAAATGTGATTTTGTGTTTATAAATGTGCTTCTAATGATGTTTACATGTTGGGTAATGGTTTGGATGATGTCTATTGGAGTAGGACTGATTTTGATGGAATTTTGGGGGTGAGGAATAGTGTAAACGCAGCAGAATTTTTCTGCATCTGGTGCAGAACGCCGGGCGAAGGCTTTGGGGCGCCGGGCGATTTGTCCTTGCGCCGGGCGATGCCGAGAGGCGCAGCGTAACCATGTTTCTGCCTCTTTTGAGTTTTGGGATGAGGAGTTTCGCCGCTGCTTCGCCGGGCGATGCAGAGGCGAAGGGAGCACCGCCGGGCGGTCTTTGGGTGGCGCCGGGCGCTCCTGGGGAATTTTAATTGTTTTGTTTTCTTTGAAATTGCATAACTTTCGATCTGTAACTCGGATCGGGACGTTCTTTGTACCAATGGAAAGCCTATAAAATGTACTTTCATAATATGATGATTTTGAAATTGTTAGCCGATTTAATTATGTTGAGGATTCGGGAATAGTGTCATTTACCGACTTTTGTCGTTTTAAATGTGTATATGGGTTGTATAACATACAATGTGGCATTGATATTAATGTGTATGCCTTGTATGATGTTGTGTAATGATAATGCATGTGATGACATGTTGTGATGTTAAAGTGTGGCCGAAAGGCAAATGAATGTGAATAGTGTCGTTTTGTCGACTTTTGCCGTTTTAATGGTGTGTAAATGATGTGTATTATGCTATGTGCTTTTGATATGGATATCGTATGACTTGTATGACGTTATATAATGTGAATGCATGTGATGACATGTTGTGGTGATGAATTGTGGCCGAAAGGCAAATAAATGGAATGTGTTGTATTTGATTATATATGCATGTTATGGTTGCATATATGTGTGAAAATGCATGGTTGTCATGTGTTCTTGTGTGTCAAGCATCATGATATGCATTGTCATTGCGTCCTGTGTGACGGCGGTTCCGGTGGGGAATCAGCTATAACATCGTGTGCCTCGAAAATATGAAAGGTATGAATAGCCTGAGGACCTAAAGCGATGGTTATATGCAATTGCGTCCTGTGTGACGGCGGTTCCGGTGGGGAATCAGCTATAACATCGTGTGCCTCGAAAATATGAAAGGTATGAATAGCCTGAGGACCTAAAGCGATGGTTATATGCAATTGCGTCCTGTGTGACGGCGGTTCCGGTGGGGAATCAGCCATAACATCGTGTGCCTCGAAAATATGAAAGGTATGAATAGCCTGAGGACCTAAAGCGATGGTTATATGCAATTGCGTCCTGTGTGACGGCGGTTCCGGTGGGGAATCAGCTATAACATCGTGTGCCTCGAAAATATGAAAGGTGTGAATAGCCTGAGGACCTAAAACGATGGTTATATGCAATTGCGTCCTGTGTGACGGCGGTTCCGGTGGGGAATCAACTATAACATCGTGTGCCTCGAAAATATGAAAGGTATGAATAACCTGAGGACCTAAAGCGATGGTTATATGCAATTGCGTCCTGTGTGATGGCGGTTCCGGTGGGGAATCAGCTATAACATCGTGTGCCTCGAAAATATGAAAGGTATGAATAGCCTGAGGACTGAAAGCGATGGTTATAGACGATCGTGAGCCTCTCTTGGTGGAGGTGTGAGCGATCGGGTCGTGAGCCTCTCTCGGTGGAGGTGTGAGCGATCCATAAACACAGTGAGCCTCTCTTGGTGGAGGTGTGAGCGGTGGGTGAGCATCGTATGCCCGACGGGGAGTTACAGTGATGTAACGAGCGATGGTTCCAGCAGAGTTCCTGAGTGAACTAGTGATGAGATATGAAATCTTGGAGTCGGTACCGCATATGCATTTGCATAAAGAGTCGTTGTTGTCGGTCTCTTTGCATCTGCATGAATCATGATTGCATTGTTATATGTGGAAAATGGTGATGTACATTTATGATAAATGTATTGTGCATGTTTGATATGCATTGATGAATGGTTGATTTTATGATTGAGCTTATGAGGAGCCTTTAGAAATTGTCGTGCAATTGTGTTGGATGTAGTGAATTGTAAATGATATGTTTTGTGTATAAACGTATGCATTGTAGGAGAATAGGTGATTAGGTGCATGAATGATATGCTTGGGTTGTGATATATGTTATATAATGGAATTGGTGAGCAATAGTGTATATGGTAATAAATGTGTTAGGTGTATTTTTATGTTGAAATATATAATTACATGCATCGATATTATGATAATGTTTCTTACCCTTCTGCTGTTTTATGATGCTCTATGAGGCATTGCAGATTAGAATTGCTAGAGGTCTTTTATGGAGATTAGCCCTCCGTTCTGTTGTCGGTCTTGGTGTCTGCTCTGATACGTAGCACGGGAGTCGGGGGACGATTATATATATATATATATGTATATACATTTGTTGGATGTATTTGGTAGTACTTTTGTATATATATAGTGGAGGTTCTAAAATGATTTACTTTGTAAAACAAGCCAGTTATGGATCTTTCCGTTTTATTCCATAATTGACCTTTCCTTTTGTTGGAAAAAGTTTCCCCTTTGTGGGCATTATATTTTGTGCTATGTATTAAAAATATTGAGCAGGGATTGTATTTTATTTCTTTTAGTGTGGCATCCCTGTTTCTGTTGGAAAAATAAATTTTTATTCACTCTGATTTTTTTTAGGTATTATTTATTCGCGATGGGAATTGGGGTGTTACACTGAGCGGTCATGTGTGGGTGGATCAAAGAAAGTATGTTTTGATCTTTTGGTTTCCGAGGAGGAAAGAAAGAAGGGGAGAACAAGGAGTTCCCACAGAAGGCGCCACTGATCCGATGTGTTCGAACTGGTCCACGCGAGCTGGTCGTCAGATGGCAAGGTGCTCGGCGGATGATGGTCGTCAGGCGTGCAGGTTGTTCGGACGGTTGATGAGGAGAAAAAGGGGTGTACCTGCAAGACACTCCGACGCTCAAGTAAGAAAGGGTCAGAGAAAAAGGGGCAAGTACAAAGTGTATTCTTAGGGTAGAAAAATGATACTTGACCCTCTCAAGTGAGAGGGTTTATATAGCGCCCCCACCGCGTGGCCAACGGTCCTATTTTCGGGGCGAACTAGCCGTTTTTCCCAAAGAATAGGTAACCGCCCAAACTAGCCATTATGTCGGGCAGGGTGCCGTGAACTAACCGTTATGTCGGGCATAGGCGCAGTTGCGGGCACCTGCCCATTGCCGTTCGGGCAGCGAGAAAGCTGTGCGTAACGGGCATTAGAGCCGGGGAGGGACGTTGCGTTCCTTGCCCGGTTGGAGGGGCAGAAATGTCACTTTTGCCCCTCTGTGGGTTGGCTTAGGCGATTTGGGACGCTCCGGAGCAGAGGTGGATTGAGCCGATTCTAGCCATTGGTCCAGTCCAGAACAAATATGAATTAACTTTTCAGACATGTTTTGCTGTTATTATTAGTATTAATAATTTTTAAAAGTACATGTGTTACATATCATGAAATATGAGCAGGATTTTGGTGAAATGTGATATCCTAAATGTTTTGTGTTGATTTTACTCTAATAATTTATTTAAACTACACGGAGATTAATTAGGGTGTTACATTCCAATATTCTATTATTATTATTATTATTATTATAGAAACCAACTGATATATAAAAGAAAATAGAAAAAAATCCCTTTGAATTACATAATAGTACCGCAAAACTTCGAGGATCTGCACATTACAATGTCAAAATGGTCCCTTTTCCTATCAAATTCCAAGATGATTAACTCCCCAATGTCTTCTCATATTTATTCTAAATCTAAACACTCTTAATTAACTATATAATAATTACCCACTAACTCTGCTAATAATTTAATATCGGTTACAAAACTAAGAGTCTATCAATACTTCGCCCCTAAAATTCACCTTGTCCTAAACGTGAAGGATAAAATAAGTGTCCACCAGGGTCCCATAACTTGAAGTAGAGGGCCAGAGCAAGGCGTGAAACATGATAACTAATACCGGATCATACACATTGTTTTGGGTGGTACGTTTGACCCAAAATCATAGCATGCCAGCAGTAGGCATTAACAGTGGTTGGATCAAATTAGAGGAAAATCCACCCTTCACCAAGGACCTGTCAGGATCTAGAAGCTTCAGCAGATGTTGCGGTAAGCTATCCATCTCTCTTTAGTAGTTGTTCTAGCCAGTCTCACCCTCGTACCATGTCCATCAAAGTGTTTGCCGATACCTAGAAATTTGCAAGAATCTGCCCTTGTTTCTTGTCGTTGTTCCACAATGACATTCACGTAGAAATCTTCTGCATCTTTTTCTACTTTTGAAGTTTCTATCGTTTCTTTGTTTTTCTCTTCTGTTGTCTAAATGAGATCAGAATTTCCTTGGGCAGTTTCTTCTTGTTGAAGGTTAAATGTGCGAGGCATCGCCGACTCAATTACTAATCCAAGTTCTTCTTCTTCATCGGATATAGGTAGAATGTCTCTATACTCTGGCTTAAAATGCCAAAGTAGTGCAACATGAAACGTTTGTCAACTAGCTTGTAGATGACATTGACTCCACCAGTGCCACCATATGAGAGTACGGTTTCTCAAGGCTTTCACCGTTTCTGGAAACTTCTCACTTTCTGGTGTTCCCACAACATCAAAATGCTTCTCAATATAAATCAACCACCAATAGGCATCATTGTTGCCGTCAAACTGCAACATGTCCGTATTATCCTGCTGTGAATTTTCTTACTCCGGATAAGCACCGCTCTGATACCAGTTGAGGCTTGGGTCTTGAGAGTGTGCTCCTCTCAAGATCACAGGTTCGAATCCTACTAGGTGCAATCAACCTTTGTGTGGGCCAGTTCATACGGAGCTTTGTTCCGGTTTTAAACGGAACCCCCCCTAGTGGACGGTGGGATTGGTCCCTCTTAGATTAGTTGATCGCAAGGCCGGATACTAAGATTTAAAAAAAAAACTGATACATAAAAGAAAATAGGGAAAATCCCTTTGAATTACAAAATAGTACCGCAGAGCTTTGAGGGTATGCACCTCCCAATGCCAAAATGGCCCCTTTACCTATCCAATTCCAAGATGATGAACTCTCTCCAATGTCTTCCCCTATTTATTCTAAACCTAAAATGTCTTAATTAATTATATAATAATTTTAATAATTACCCACTAACTCTCCTAATGATTTAATATCTGTTACAAATCTCAAGAGTCTAACAATTTGATACCAATGGTTAGGCCTTAGGAATTACTAGGAATCAAAACAGAATGTGGCTGTTGTATTCTGTCAGTTACAAGCATATGAGCAGTCTTATTAAATGTTACGCTAAAATACAGTTTTGCTCTTCCTGTTTGTCAAAATTCACGGTTTTGGTCTCTCCAGTTTTTTTTAACAGTTTTGGTTCCCCACCCCAATTTTGGCCCAAAAAAATGATGAACAGTACTTGGTCCGTACATGAACAGTACATGAACAGTGAGAGGTGAGGGACCAAAACTGTTAAAAAACAAAATGGGGGACCAAAACCGTGAATTTTGACAAACAGGGGGACAAAAACTGTATTTTAGCCTAAATGTTATTTGTAGCAGTTAGAGAGTCTAAGAGCAACCATTAGTATTATTAGAGTAACAATTAGTATTATTAGGAGTAGTTACAAAACTTAGATAGACTAAAAAGGGAAATAAAAACATGTTATGGACAGGTTGAAGATTAGAAAGAGATTATTTGGGCTCTCGAATTGTTGGAAGGGAGAGAACCAAGAGTCTTGAATTTCTTGAAAACTCATTATAATTACTATTATATTTTATTATTTAAACCTAGTTTCTATCCTATTATTATTGTTGAATCTCATTTTTTTTAAGGATCTTGGCATGTTCCGGAAAGGGGAAATCAACTTATATGACACCTATACTTCCCAAGATGCCCCTTTTAGAAAGAGAAACACAAAATAAGAAAAAAAAATGAGTGCTGTATTTGTATATAAAAGTGTTATGATTTATAATTACCATCAAATTATACACACAATATGCATCAGGGCCAACATACTGGGAGCATTATGCAATAGCAGAAGTGGCGGGATTTCAACACTAATTAACTAAACAGATCATTCATCTATCTTGTACTCGAAGAGAATAAATACAAAATAGATAGAAATTTTCAGGGCTAATATTGCTTTTGCAGTAATATGGGATCAATCTGATTTTAGTCTCTGCAAAAAGTGTCTAGAAATTGAATTTTCAAGCAATCAACATGATATTCAGATTTGTCAATGTTCAGATCAACACTAACATGTCAACAAACCATATAACTGAAACAGGAAGTGACAGGTGTTCGAACAATGCTGACCTGAGCGTATCTTAAAATAAGTCTCAGACTAAGAATCACACATCAGTATATGATTGTTGCCTACAATAGAGAAACATTTTTTGTTATGAGCCCCTCGAAAAATTATTCCCACTATTTTTTCCTACACATCCAAACAACTTCGAATCACATTTTTTATCTAAACTTCTCCATCTCCATTTCTCTCTCAAAATCCATCCATTCGAACAACGGGTTAGACACTGAGATATTCAATGAATATTTATTTACTATTGAAAAACATGAGATTACAATACTATAGAATTAGCCATTTCATCCTGGCAAAGGTACTAAATTCCACAACTTCTATTCAGGGCATCAGAGCAAGGTCTTCAATTGCCTGATACATTCTTATTCCTATTTTTCCTCTATTTTTAAAGTTTCAATATTGGCCCAAGAAAAAGAGCGAGGTGGACGGCTACAAAATGCCCTTAGAGACATGGGCTAGGACTAGGAGGCCATACTATACACCGTCTCCTTTATAAAACTAATACAAAATGTAAGAGTGAAGAGAAAATGAAGTGGTTCCTTCTTGTGCATTCCTCCTCATTCACAAGCCTTCTCCAAATCGTCTACCACATCAGAAAATTCCAAAGTGTCCGAAAATGAAGTGTTTACTTCTTGTGCACTCCTCCTCATTCACAAGCCTTCTCCCAATCATCTACTACATCATAAACTTCTGAAGTGTTCAAGGCTTTTCCATGCTGGTGTTCTAGATTTGAACCACCATCAAGAGATTCCAATTTCGCTGTAGCATTACTCTCGGTTTGTTTCATAAAAGTGTCAGCTTTAACCGAAGCAGCAGCAGATGAACTTGAAGACCATTTTTTATCTAAGACACTCCAAGGATTTGCAGAAGTAGATATCGGTGCTTCTTTCTTCCAAATAGATGACTGGATGTTCGCAGAACCAGTAGCCCCCTCCTCATCATCCCAAGAATCTTCTCTCCAACTTGGTTCTATAACAATAGCCTTTGTCAAGAGATTCTCTTTCCATGCTGTCAGTGCCCCTCCTTTCACTGTCCCAGCTCCTCCCCAGGCATTTGTAACTGTAGATACTACAGATGCCCCTACCTTTGGAACAACCACAATAGCCCCCTGATAAACACTTCCATGATCTAACCTTCTCATTGCAGCTGCAGCTCGTGCAGGATCATTAAAAACAGCCAATGCATTTTTGTCATCTAACCAAACAAGTTCGCACTCACCACCAAATCTCAACACCAATGCACTGATATCTGCATATCTTGGTAAGTCTGGAAATGAGACAACAAATCGAGGATCCATGTCCACCAAAGGATCAAATGCAGGAGGAAGGTGGGCATGTGTGGTTGTAGTACCCTTAATCCCTAGCACGCGTGATGGAGCTCTTGATTTTTTGACAACATGAACAACTATAAATTGCTTTGGCTCCCGACCAGCTGCATTTATTGCAAGCTTCCATCTCTCAGCAATCATCCTCACTGCATCTCTCTTATCCTTTAGCATGGGACAGAAAACATGGGCTTTTAGACCGCGTGTAGTTCCTCTGCTCTTGCCAAGTACTAAAAACTTGCATCTCTCCTCAATGGATAAAACCCATTTACTATCACGCCTCAATAGATCACCAAGTAATTCAGACTGAGCAACAGAATTATCCCCGAATTGAAAAGAATCTAAATTTGGAGCGGTAATTTCAAAAGCATTTGCAAGTACCTTTTTACGCTGCAACTTTGCACACTCATCATTACACATCAGTTTCCGTTGTCCCAGGGGAAGTCTTTTGCCATTTTCATCCAATGGTTGAAGTGGCATAGGCAACTTTTCAACAATCGGAGTTTCATGTATAACATCAGCGCCACTACCACCAGCATCACAAGGGACGTTAGTTGTTATTCGGCCACAACTACAAGTGATTGTGGCAGGGAATTCACATCTTCTATCTGGACATGGAGATGAAGGGTGACAAGGAGCTGTACATGTATGCCTGCAGTCTCTCCTTGGAGCACCACATGTTTGCCCACAAGAAATTTGAATACCTTGCAGATCAGGCTGATTATCACAAGGCAGGGAGTGACATATTCTCCCACAAGCATGTAAACCACACTTTCTAGTCTTCCCGCAGAGCTTATTACATCGAATATCCTTTGAGGAACAAGGTATATTCCTAAGAACTACATGTCCGCCAGTACATTCTCTTGCAACAGGCACCGAACAAGGAGGGCAATCTCCATAATGACAGCTATGGGAGGCTGGGTGACCACAAGGCTGAGAAACTGAACATGGAAACTGACACGAGGGCAGTGGTGTACCACATGGCAATGGAGGAGGGATTGAAGTCCCGCCACAGGCACATGTCAAATCAGTGAATATAGTTTGAAGACAAGGCGGACAATGACCACTGTGACACAGTGAATCACACGCATGCTGGCCACAGCGTAATTTCTTTCCACATGAAATGGAACAGAGGTGTAGATCCCAATCTGCATTTAGAATATTATTTGGATTAGAAAATGGACAACACCGTTCACTACAACGATGCCTTCCACAGTTTTTTTTCTTCTCACAAGGCTTTTCACATGTAAACTTCTCATCCTCCGTTGTTGTCTTATAGCACTCCACCATTCTGGATGTTGAGCCACACCGACACTTCTGGGAGACTAAAACCAAACAAGGAGAGCAATCCCCATCATGGCATGTCTCGTTACAACGATGCATCCCGCAGGCAAGGGACTTGCCACATAGTTTTGAACAGGTAGGAATTGGGTCTAAACAAGTCTGCCGTTCCTCTTTCAATCTGGTTTTCCCGCAGCAACACATCTTAACACGGGCTGGCAACAACTCACACTCAGCACAGCCGCCTGGATGACAGGTCTCCATACAGACATGATTGCCACAGTTTAGTTTCTTTCCACAAGTGGAAGCACAAGAAAAAACTCCATCTCCGGCTTTGATTTCACCCTTCACAGCCATGTCCCCACAAAGAACAGCCTCAGCCTTTTTACTGCAAAAGCAAGAGGCATCCACTGGAACACGGCAAGGATCACAGGGACCAATATGACAAATTTGTTCACAGCGATGGCGCCCACATTGAAGAAGCTTTTGACATTGTTGGCCACAGGTTAGAAGAGATTGGGGTTCAGAACAGCGGGCCGTAATAGTAATCTTGCCACAAGGGCACAAACAGGAAGGAGCAAATGCTTTGCAAGGAGGACATGGACCAGGATGGCATTGCAAGACACAAACGTGCGGGCAAAGATCCCCCGTCTTCTGAAGAGGCTTCCCGCACGGTTCTCCACATGAATGCGGTGTGAGATAGAAATCGGATGGAGGATCAAACCTCTTCCCGCAGAAGCAGAAGTACCTAATGGAATTGGACGAGGTTTGTTGCACAGCTTGACAACCGGGGCATCTCCAATGATTACTGTGGTCAGCAGATGCAGATGAAGTTGGTGCACGGGCCCACTTGTTTGTACAATTGAGGTGAAAGATAGAGTAGCAACTGGAGCATGACCAGATAGGGGCAGACCTCCGGACGGTGTCATAGCAAATCATGCATTCGACAGTGCCTTTGGTGAGCTTGTCCTGAATCTCTTGCAGCAGCTGAGGTAAATTTAAATCCTGATCCCTCCTATTCAATGGTTTCTCCTCCCAGCGGCTACTCCTCGTTGGATTGGATGCACCATTGTGGTGGTGGGTAGTGGAGGATGATCTAGGAATCCATTTGTCCCTCCGTTGCAAGCTCATAAGTGGGAGTGATTGTTGTGCAACTGATTGGGAAGGAGGAAGAATATTGTTAGTAGTTGAGTTGGGTGTGAGAGAAAGAAGAGAACCGCCTTCCACTTGTTTGTTAGTAGTTGATTGAGTTGAGAATGAAGTGAAGATGTTGGTTGAGTTGAGATGGGGGTGTGTGACTGTGAAGTGAAAATGAAATGAAAGATGAGAGGATGGTATGAAGTGTATATATAGTATTGTATGTGTATTCTACACGTACACAAAGTCGTTATAGTTGACTTTGACTATCCTTGGCGCTCAAGCAAAACAACTTGCCTGCCTAGACCCACTTTCCGTGCTCCTTACGGAAATATACTCCTACTACTATTACTAGTCCATGGATTTCTAAACCGATATAACTTATGACGCGTGCTTTCATCATGTCAAAAAGGTCTTTCCAAATTAATCCACCTTCCTAAATATTCATGTTTTAAACTTAAATCCTGACATCAACCAATTTAATCAAACATAAACACTCTATCAAACTATATTATATTCAACAATATAATACATCAATATCAATTAAACACGGATAAGGTTAATGAAAACAAAAGCTAATTACTTCATGTGATTTAGTCCAAGTATTTTCGATTTTCAACAAATATTTTGATATGAATTAAGTTTGAACGGATATCACAAATAAATTTGATTAAGGTGACGACTAATTCGATTGGTCCTTTAGTACAATATTGAGAACATGATTCTCACATGGTCGTTTTTAAGATATATGTTGGTGAAGTAATCACATTCATCATTGTGAATTGTGGGATGATGGTACTCAACATTGACAACTCTTCTCGTGTCGCGGTGGTTGTGATGATGAATTTGTTGAGTTGTAATTTCTTGTGTCAAAACAGTGTAGCTCGATAGAAATAAGGAGTAGTCGAATTGTTATAATATGTGTGTGTCGAATTGTAATAGTGTGTCGAAGTGTCGAAGCAGGTTGTTTCACAAAGGATTTCGACTTAGGCTGATTTTAGTAATGTTAGCTATTTTGAGCTTTTATAGTTTTGGGCCTTGTCTTGGGGTGCAAGCTAACCTAAATCTATAAATAGGGAGAAACCCTTATTTTTGTAACAACTCTGATTTGAGCATTGTATTCACAGTTTGTAGTTGCAAGTGAAGATTAAAAGGTTTCCACAGTTTGTGGGCAGAGAGAAACTCTGCAGATTTTCATCTTCTTCTCCAACGTTATTCTTTTCTTTTTCTCAACCATTTTCTTTTATTTTCTTTTCTTTTCATTGCCATTGTGTGACTATTAACAATCTTGAGATCAAGATTCAATAGGAATTCTTCATAGGTTGTGATTGAATTCCAACATCTGGTATCTAGAGCTCCGGTTGTGATTCAAAGAAGAAAACAGTGATGACGATGAATCATCCAAACGGGCACTTTCCAGCGAGCCTTCCGATTCTCAAGAAAGACAATTATGAGAATTGGTGCAAGCAGATTAAAATGGTTTTCTGTTATCACGATCTTTGAGATCTTGTGAAGGAAGGAGTAGCACCGGTTGCAGAAGACGCGGCAGATCAAGAAAAGGCCGCACACAAAGAATTGAAGAAGAAAAATTATAAAGCTCTCTTTATAATCCATCAATGTGTTAGTCCATATAATTTTGAAAAGGTTAGTGATGCAGAATCAGCAAAGGAAGCTTGAGAGATTCTTGAAAAATCGTTTAGAGGTGTAGAGAAGGTGAAAGAGGTGAGGTTACAAACTCATAAAAGGACTTATGAATTGCTTCAGATGGAAGACAATGAAAGTATAACAAATATCTTCACCAGAGTTACAAAGCTGGTGAATCAAATCAGGTATGTGGAGAAGTGCTGACATCAAGATCAGTTGTGTTAACGATCTTGATGTCATTGACTCCAAAGTTCGACCACGTGGTAGTAGCCATAAAAGAGTCGAAAGACTTGTCAGTATTGACGAAGGAAGAACTTCAAGGAATGCTTGAGTCTCATGAACAAAGGATGGCTGAAAGAACTGCAGGAAATTCGAAGAGTGATATGGTTTTGCAGGCGTAGTCGGAAAAAGAAAGAAAAGGCAAAGGAAACTGGAATGTCAACAAAGGTAGAGGAGGCTACACCAATTCGACTGGTCGAAATCAGCAGGAAGAAAACTGGTCGAATCGGAGAAAACCCTGGAACCAAGGCAACCAAAGAGGTGGTGTTGCAGGTAGAGGAAGAGGTGGTGGTCGAAAGTCTGACAAAAGTCACATTCAGTGTTTCAATTGTCAGAAGTATGGTCATTATTTTAGTGTCTGTCCAGAAAAGAAGAAGAATCAAGAAACTGATGCAAAGCTGGTGAAACATGAAGAAGAAGAGATGTTGATGATGGTCACAACAAGAGACGAAGAGAGATTCCAGGACCAGTGGTACTTGGACTCAGGATGCTCAGCACACATGGCTGGAAGGAAAAATTGGTCTGTCAACATGAAGCCCTCGTCGAAGAACACGGTGAAGTTTGCAAATGACAACACTCTAGAAGCTGAAGGTGTTGGTGATATTCTGATCATAAGGAAAAATGGCAAGAGGTCAACAATTTCCAATGTGTTGTACATACCAGGCATGACGAGTAATTTGCTCAGTATATGACAGCTTTTCGAAAAGAACTACAAGGTAGTTATCGAAGACAAGATGATGAGAGTTCTCGACGCAGGTGGTAGGTTGATCTTGAAGGCTCCAATGTCTCAGAATAGGACCTTCAAGATTGAACTCAATGTGATGGAGCACAAGTGCCTAGCAACTGCAGCCAGCAGAGATGAGTGGTTATGTCATTTTCGGCTAGGCCATCTCAACTTCAATGACATCAGAGAGCTAAAGAGAAGAAATATGGCTTCAGGATTACCTGAAATCGACATTCCAAGTGAAGTTTGTGAAGAGCGCATTCAGTCGAAACAACACAAGAATAACTTTAACAAGGATGCAGGAAGGAAGTCGAAGGCAATTCTGGAAGTTATATACTCTGATGTATGTGGTCCAATCCAGGTGGATTTGATTGCAGGAAACATATACTTTGTCACGTTCATAGATGATTACAGTCGAAAGCTGTGGACTTACCTCATCAAGAAGAAAAGTGACGTGATCGAGGTATTGCCAGATTCAAATCTATGGTCGAAAGACAAAGTGGTCGAAAGTTAAATATTTTGAGGACTGATGGTGGTAGAGAGTATGTGTCGAAAGATTTCGATGCATTATGTGAAAAAGAAGGGATTATGCATGAGGTGGTGCCACCCTACACTCCACAACAAAATGGAATTGCAGAAAGAAATAACATAATCATCATGAACATGGTGAGAATTATGTTGAATGGAAAGCATCTACCCAAAGAATTATGAGGAGAAGCGGTTTCGACAGCAACATACATATTAAACACATGTCCGACGAAGAAACTTGAAGGAATCACACCAGAAGAATGTTGGTTTGGTGTCAAGCCTAGCCTCAGTCACTAGAAGGTGTTTGGATCTATAACACACAGACATGTGCCAGATCAGTTGAGAAGGAAGCTTGATGACAAGTCGAATCAGATGATCTTGATAGGATATCATTCGACTGGAGGTTACAAGCTGTTTGACCCAGTGAATAAGCAGGTAGTGATCAGCAGGGACGTGATCATAGATGAGCTTAAAGAATGTGTTTGGACTCAGAATGTGAAGAAAGATTCAGTGAGAATCTTGTGTGAAGAACCAACTAGTGAAGTCGAAAGAGAAGTTCGACAAGAAGTTCGAGGTGAAACTGGCCCAAACAGACCTCAACGAACAAGACACATGCCTTCAAGGTTGCAAGAATGTGTGATTACATCAGATGATGTGGTTGATGAAGAGGGTGGGCTGGTACATTAAGGAAGATTATAAAGCTCTCTTTATAATATATCAATGTGTTGATCCAGATAATTTTAAAAAGGCTAGTGATGCAGAATCAGCAAAGGAAGCTTGGGAGATTCTTGAAAAATTGTTTAGAGGTGCAGAGAAGGTGAAAGAGGTGAGGTTACAAAGTCACAAAAGGACTTATGAATTGCTTCAGATGGAAGACAATGAAAGTATAACAGATTTCTTCACCAGAGTTATAAAGCTAGTGAATTAAATCAAGGTACGTGGGGAAGTGCTGACATCAAGATCAGTTGTGTAGCGATCGATTTTGGACGTGGTTCTTAAGCACTGTCGCTCTGGGGTTACTACAGGTCGATTCATTTTTTATCCTATTGAGCTGACTAAGGAAGGGAAATAGATTTCTCCAATTAACCCTGCTTGCATACCGAGTTTAAACAGCGGTCTGTTAGGTTACGGATGCGAAATGGAAGTGGGGCCTCTTTCTTCTTACTTTGTTTAGAACGGAACACCGGTAATGTTCATGGGTAGGGGATTATGACTGATACTTTTTAATTGATGTACGTGGGTATGGGATTGTGGGTTTTTGTTGAGTGTGCTCGCTAAGATTTTTCTTTCAATCTTATGCCTACGTATTCCCGTTTACCGAAACAGGGAAATCAGAGCGATCGTAGTTCCTCCTATTCTATGGGAGGAAATGGTGTTTTGGTGTCTTGTTCAAACCCCAAGACATGAATCTAAAGGTGGTTTGTATCTTATTCAAAGCCCAAGATATGAAGCTAAAGAGTCTATTTGTATCTTGTTCGAAGCCTAAGATGTGAAGCTAAAAGGGTGTTGACTTTAGAGACAATTTGTCATCTCTAAAGGGGTTTGTTTGTCACAATTGTCGGGTGACTGATTATAAAGGAGGATTACTTTAACTGGGATATGTGAATCCAGCAATGCCATAATTTTCTCTATAAGGGTTTTTGACCTGAAGGAGAAGACTTTAACTAGTGTAGAGCAATGCCATCTTTCCTTAGGAATTTCTCATGCTAAAAGAGGGACAGTGGCATGGATGTAGATGATCCAGAGGCTTGTCGCTTACAACAATTAGATGAAGGGAAAGGAGTTGTTGATGTTTGTATACTGTGAACGAGGCACAACTTTGATGCTAAAAGGTTGATTGGTTCAACCGGGGTTTCCTTATACAAAGCCTAAGAGGAGGCTATCGACCCAACAAGAGGGTGATTTTTGTGTGTCTCGTACGAAGCCCGAGAGAGAGGCTAAAAGGGTTGACTCTACAGGAGAACCTTTTATATGTGTCTTGTACGAATCCCAAGATGGAGGCTAAAGGATGGACTAAACAAGAGAGTCTTTTATACTCAACAAGAGAGTGTTTTGTATCTCGTACAAAGCCCGAGATGGAGGCTAAAAGGGTTTTGACTTAACAAGAGAGTCTTTCATATTCAACAAGAGAGTGTTTGGTATCTCGTACAAAGCCCGAGATGGAGGCTAAAAGGGATGACTCAACAAGAGAGTCTTTTATACTCAGCAAGAAAGTGATTTTGTATCTCGTACAAAGCCCGAGATGGAGGCTAAAAGGGATGACTCAACAAGAGAGTCTGAAAAGGTTAACTCCGCTGGGGAGAATCATTGTACAAAGCCCAAGTGGAGGCTAGGGTTACTGTTTCAGTTGAGTGACAGGTCCAGTATGTTGATTTAAAGAGAAAATCAGTTCTTATATGAGTACTATTTGCACTCAGGGATTTGATTCGAGGATCAGGGTTATTTCCTGTTCTTTAAGGAAATGGGAAATCCAAAGGGTATTGAGATTGTCCGAGTCTACGGGTTTCCTCTCCTAGTTTTGAAAGGAACTTGAGAATGTCTTTGAGACTCAAGGGAATTAGACTGTCCAAGTCTAGAGTTTCATCTTCTGTACTACGTTTAAGAAATAGCAGTACCAAGATCTAGACTTTTTGAAAGACTATTCTATTAAGATGACTAATTTCTGTTCCTATACCTCTAGGAGGTCGTCGGGACAATTTGTACGAAGTCCAAGAGGAGGCTGGAAACTTTTAAGAAGCCGAGGGACAATTTGTACGAAGCCCAAGAGGAGGCTATCATTCCCGGAGGAAGAAATCATTTATACGAAGCCTAAGAGGAGGCTGTGAATACTTCTAAGAAGCCGACGGGTCCTTGTACAACGCCCAAGAGGAGGCGAGGATGCTTTTAAGAAGCCTGTGGGTCCCCAAACCCCGAGAAATTCAAGACAGGCTATTCACAGAGAATAGATCAAGCCAGGAAAGTTTGAGAATTTGGAAGAAACTCAAGAGATGTCATTCACGGAGAAAAGATCATCTCTGGGGAATAAAGTTTCTTTGACGATTTCTAAAGGTAACAGTCTGTGAAAGGGTTCACCGAGAATGTTGCCTTTCACGTCTCCATATTGTTTAACCCCAAGAGGAGGAAAGACTGTATATGGTAATCCTATGGGGATCTAGTTTTGTCTATTTTAAGAGTAATCAACAGGGCTTAGTGCTAGACGTAGTTGCCGAGGAAGCTCTAAATATCTATACTATTATTACACAGTTGATATGAGTTTATGAAAGAAGACTTACAGTGAAACAACCCCACAATACAGTTATATGTATATGAAAGCGGATAAAGAAAGCATATAACCACTTACTCGATTGTAGAGCTTCCATGCTGTTTGGTTAGTTGTTCAACAAAGAAAGATTGAAAACAACAGTATATTCAAGATTAAAGGAGAAAATGCTTTGAAAGAAAAATTGGGGCTTACAACTCAAGGAGAGGCCCAGGTTTTTATCAGTGATCGCACTATCATTTTGTACAGAGGGACTTATTCAAGTGACTGAGGCCCAAGAAAGATTCTCTGTACAAAGGGATGGGTCTTACACTCTCTCAAGAGGCCCAAAAGGTTTAAAGAAAAAGAGTGGGGCTTATAACACGAGGGTAGGCCCATATGATTTTTCGTTTGAAATGGCGATCGCGCCGAGATTTTTGAAAACGCAGTGGGTCTTATACAATGGTTGAGGCCCAAAATGGTTTGGTTTTCAAAGGGGGTTGGGTCTTACACTCTAATAGAGGCCCAAACGTTTTGAATGGGTCTTATAGCTCGAGGAGAGGCCCAGGTGGTTTATTTTTAAACGGGCGACGACCACGCCGAACTTTTCTTTTAACGCAGAGGGACTTATACAATATCTGAGGCCCAAAATTGTTTTGGTTAAAAGGGGGTTGGATCTTACACTCTATTAGAGGCCCATGAGTGTTTGAAAATGATTTGTGAGGGTGAAAATCAAAGAAACCCTAATTTGTTTTCTTTTAAAAGTAAATATTAAAAGAAAATCAATGAAAAATACCAAATGAATTTGAATAAACCACTTGTGATTTTTGTTTAAGGTTTGAAAAATGAATTTTTAATCACAAGAGATATTAAAACCCATTTGGTCTTGATTTTTCAAGATGAATGTTCATTTTAAAATGTTTAAAGACAAATAAAAAATGAATTTATTCACAAAAATACTAATTATATTAAATAAATAATATAAACTTAACTTTTTTGTGGAATAAAATATTTTAACATTTTTGTGATTTTTTGCAAAAAGAACCAATAAAAAATAATTAAAATTGAGTGAGTTATTAATTTTCCAATTAATTAATAAAACATAAAAATATTGGAAAAAATGGAAAAATGTGAAAAAACACAAAATGGCATGGGTGGGGTTTGAACCCACGACCTCAAGGTCAAAAGGCGCGCGCCTTACCATTGGGGTGGTGATACATCCATTGTTTTGAGTGAAAACACAAATATACAAGTCATGCCTTGGTTTTAGGCCTGGCCCAAGGCAAGGCAAGACAAGCTTTGGCTCAGAAACGTGAAGGTCATTACTTTCTCAATTCTTAATGGTTTGAGACAAAATTTATATGCATCTAGACCATAATTTCACAAGGAATCCAATGGTGGTGGTAGTTTTTTCAGATCACACTCCCTCCTCAAAACCCGATAGTGGTTTTGAAAAATGCCTATAATTGCATGTTCTATGCTACACTTTGATACAGGCATGAATTACATGATCAATTGGTTCAAACACAACATATATAACATGTATGTGTAGCGAGCAATTTTGGACGCGGTTCTTAAGCGTTGGTCGCTCTCTGCGGTTTGAGCTTAAACTACAAGTCGATTCATTTTTTATCCTATTGTAAGCTGATGAAGGAAGGAAATACATGTCTCCAATTAACCCTGCTTTGCATACTGAGTTTAAACAGCGGTCTGTTAGGTTACAGATGCTATCAATGTGGGGGGCCTTTGTACTGGTTATTTGTATTTTCGCCAATACAGATTTCTTTCTTTTTATTTTGACAGAAGGTTTCTGGCGGGGAACAAGGATTAGGATGTTAGGACTGATGCTTTTTTATGTGAGAGTATAGGATTTGGGTTTTTTGTTTAGTGTGCTCGCTAAGATTTTTCTTTCAATCTTATGCCTACGTATTCCCGTTTACCGAAATAGGGAAATCAGAGCGTTCGTAGTTCCTCCTATTCTATGGGAAGAAATGGGTGTTTTTGGTGTCTTGTTCAAAGCCCAAGACGTGAAGCGGAAGGTGATTTGTATCTTATTCAATGCCCAAGATATGAAGCTGAAAAGTCTATTTGTATCTTGTTCAAAGCCCAAGATATGAAGCTAAAAGGTCTCAACTTTAGAGAGAATTTGTCATCTCTAAAGAAGGGTTTGTCTGTCACAACTGTTGGGTGACTGGTTATAAAGGAGAATTACTTTAACCGGGATTTGTGAATCCGGCAATGCCATAATTTCCTTTATAGGGATTTTAACCTGAAGGAGAAGACTTTAACTCAGTGTAGAGCAATGCTATCTTTCCTTAGGAATTTCTCATGCTAAAAGAGGGACAGTGGCATGGATGTAAATAATCCTGAGGCTTGCCGCTTACAGCGATTAGATGAAAGGGAAAAGAGTTGTTGATGTTTGTGTACTGTGAACGAGGCACAACTTTGATGCTAAAAGGTTGATTGGATTAACCAGTGGTTTTCTTATATAAAGCCTAAGAGGAGGCTAATATGTGTCTCGTACAAAGCCCGAGAGAGAGGCTAAAAGGTTTTGACCCGACGATGGAATCTTTTGGTATCTCGTATAAAGCCCGAGATGGAGGCTATTTGACTCAACAAGAGAGTTTTTGTATCTTGTACGAAGCCCGAGATGGAGGCTAAAGGTTTGTTTGGCTCAATAAGAACCTTTTTGTATCTCGTATAAAGCCCGAGATGGAGGCGAAAAGGGTGATTGACTCAACGAGGGAGTCCCTTATGTGTCTCGTACAAAGCCCGAGAGAGAGGCTAAACGTTGTTCGACTCCGCTGGGGAGAATCATTGTACAAAGCCCAAGAGGAGGCTGTGGTTACTGTTTCAGTTAAGTGGCAGGTCCAGTATACTGATTTTAAAAGAGAAAATCAGTTCTTATATGAGCAATGTTGTACTCAAGGATTTGATCCAAGGATCCAGGTTATTCCTGTTCTTTAAGGAATCGGGAAATCCGAAGGGTATTGAGACTGTCCGAGTCTACGGGTTTCCTTCCTATTTAATGAAGGGGTCACTTGAGAATGTCTTTGAGACTCAAGGAAATTAGACTGTCCAAGTCTAGAGTTTCATCTTTTGTACTGTGCTTTGAGAAACAGTAGTAGACTCTATGAAAGGACTGTTCTATGCAGATGACTAAGTTCTGTTCCTATACCTCTAGGAGGTCGTCGGGACAATTTGTACGAAGCCCAAGAGGAGGCTGGAAACTTTTAAGAAGCCGACGGGTCCTTGTACGAAGCCCAAGAGGAGGCTATCATTCCCGAAGGAAGAGATCATTATACGAAGCCTAAGAGGAGGTTGTGAATACTTCTAAGTAGCCGTAGGGTCCTTGTACTAAGCCCAAGAGGAGGCGAGGTTGCTTTTAGGAAGCCTGTGGGTCCTTGTACGATGCCCAAGAGGAGGCCGATGCTTTTAAGAAGCCCGTGGGTCCCCAAACCCCGAGAAATTCAAGGCAAGCTATTCACAAAGAATAGATCAAGTCAGGAAAGTTCGAGAATTTGGAAGAAACTCAAAGATGCCATTCACGGAGAATACATTCATCTCTGGGAATAGAGTTTCTTGACAATTCCTAATAAGGACAGCCGAAGAGAAGACTGTATCTGGTGATCCTATTGGGGATCTAGTTGTCTATTTCTACGAATAATCGAAACGGCTTTTCCTAGTTCTAGACGTAGTTGTCGGGGAAACTCTAAATATCTATACTATTATTCCACAGTTGATATGAGTTTATGAAAGAAGACTTACAGTGAAACAGCCCCAGAATACAGTTATATGTATATGAAAGCGGTAAATGAAAGCAATAACCACTTACTCGGTTGTAGAGCTTCCATGCTGTTTGGTTAGTTTTTCAACAAAGAAATATTGAAAACAACAGTATATTCAAAATCAAAGGAGAAAGTGCTTTGAAAAAGGAAAATTTGGGGCTTACAGCTCAAGGAGAGGCCCAGGGTTTTATCAGTGATCGCACTGTTTGAATTTGTACAGAGGGACTTATACAAGTGACTGAGGTCCAAAATGTTTTTCTGTACAAAGGGATGGGTCTTACACTCTTTCAAGAGGCCCAAAAAAGTTTAAAGAAAAAGAGTGGGGCTTATAACACGAGGGTAGGCCCATATGATTTTTCCGTTTAAAAATGGTGATCGCGCCGAGGTTTTCTTTTAACGCAGAGGGACTTATACAATAAGTGAGGCCCAAAATGTTTGGTTAAAAGGGGGTTGGGTCTTACACTCTATTAGAGGCCCAAAAGTTTTGAATGGGTCTTATAGCTCGAGGAGAGGCCCAAAAGGTTATTTTTCAAAAGGCGACGATCGCGCCGTTTGTTTTTTACGGTATCGGGACTTATACAATGCACTGAGGCCCAAAATGATTTTGTCAAAAAAGGATTGGGTCTTACACTCTATTAGAGGCCCAAAGTGTTTTGAAAATGATTTATGAGGGTTGAATTAATCCAAAACCCTAATTTGTTTTCAAAAATGTATTTAATTGAATAAAACTTCAATTAAAATGATCAAAATTGTTTAACATGTGAAAAACAAATTGTGATCTTGAATTAATGCTTCAAAAATTAAGTATTGACCTACAAAATAATTAGAAAGCATTAAAAGTTGCAAAATCAATGTGGAAAAAATATTTAAAATGTCAAAAACAATTAAAATATTAATTCTTTGCAAAAATATCAATTATATGAAATAAATAATATTTTTGGGATTTTTTGGGAAAATAAAATATTTTAACATTTTTGTGAATTATTAAAAAAAGAATCAACTCAAAATCATTAAAACTCAGAGAGAAATTAATTTTTGAATCAATTAAACAAAAATCACAAAATTCAAATATTTGAAAATTCAAAAAAGGCGCCAAGAACAGCTGAAGAACACGCGCGTGTTCTAGGTTTGGCTGATTTGCATTTTCTATCCAATCTCCCTGAATACTTGATTATAACATGCAATCCATATATCATTATGCTCGTCTCAACCTCACGATCATGTCTATGTCCATTAATTTCATTTAAATTAAACATATAACAAGAAATCATGAAAAATCCTCAAGAACCCTAATTTCTGCATGAAGGCCAGGATTTTTGATACACGATCCAAACAATGCAATTAATTGAGGGAAAACATTTCATGCATGATTATGAACATATGGCCAAATTATTGTGCAGCAAAAATTGCATGGATCATAGAGTTAGAAGAGCTCATGCTTACAACTTGCAGCTGGTGATCGTGATTTGTGTTGGAGGTGTTACCGCTAGGTTCCAATGATGTGGATAGCTTCCCTAGGTACCAAGTGATGTGTCTGAGTGCTTGGAATGGATTGAAATGGTTTGGAGTTGAAGATGGCACCTCAAATGCAAAATTGTCAAGAACTTGAGTAATTGGCTGGTGATTTTGTGAAATCAGTGTTCCAGATGTTATGTGAGTGTTTGGATCACTTCTATATGATGTATGTGAGGTGTGTGAGTGATTGGTTTGATTGGAAAAGCTCTCAAACTCAAAACCCGATAGCTACCTTGCTAAGAAAGGCATTTTTGCCAAGAGAAAGAGATTTTGAGGAAAGCATCTATTAGATGGCTTTCGTGTACTCAAACTGATCACAATTGAGCTCTATTTATAGTAGAGCAAGTTTGTTTTGTAAGGAATAATGAATGGCAACTGGTAAGTAGGTTTGGCCAATGTTGGCAAATGAAAATCCAAGTCTCCTCTAGCCATTGACTAGAGGTTAGGGCACAGAGCTTTGGTTCCCTTGGTCTTGGATAAGTCTTGACTGATTTTAGATGAGAATGGCTCAGTCCATGCCACCTTGATGCTTCCATTGAATGCTTCAATCCAAATTTGGAGTCTTGTCCCTATTTTGGCCATTCTAGGTTCAACATGCTATTTCTTGTTCCATGGACTTTGGAGGCTTGGCTTAGTGATTGTCCCCTTTAGATTCAATCCTCAGATGTGTCCAAGTGGATATGAGCATTTGAATTTGGCTGATTTTGGTAAATCGAGCAAAGTTGCAAATTCTGCCTTGCCTTTGACAGATCTCAGCAAGGCAACTTTCCAATGTCATAACTCATGATGTAAGTTAATTTGGTAATTCTCTTGACCATTTTGGAAAGCCCTTACATGATACAACAACTGTTTGAACATGTTTAGTTTTGATCTCTTTTGAATCCAAGTGAAAAATCCCTCTACATTTGGCAAAAAGTGAAGGCAGATTCTGACTTAGTGAAAATTTCACTAAGTGTTGGAAAAAGTGATATTTTCACATTTCAGCCATTTTGATCACTCACTAACTCAAAATCCTTAATGAATTGGACTTAGGTCTAGTTGAAGGTTTTGTAGAGGGTAATGAGGGCTATAAATCCATATTTGGATGAAAAAAAAATGGCTTTGTGGTTTAGGAGTTATGATCCTCCAAAGTTGGTGCCCTTGTCACTTTATTTTTAACTTAAAAAATTTTCTAAGTTTTTATGGTTACCCCTTTTACAAGTTATCCCACTTTTCTTGATTTTTCTTGATGAATGATGATTCAAATCACACATTAACATCATTTTAGGGTTAAAAATCCATTTTGGTGAAAAATCTCAAAAAGTCAAAGTTGACTTTTGTCCACATTTGACTTTTTATCAGATGAATTCCAAACTGTGCAATTCTTCAGGAAATCATGTCCTTGACCTAAATCAAACTTGATGGACATGTTCCATGGGTGTCATAGGGTATATTGATGCATGCTATAGGGTTTGGGAGCATGTCCTGGTCAAAAGTCAAAGTTACAGTTGACTTTTCCCTTAAAACCCTAACTGTGGTGCAGATGAAATTGAGACTTGTTGCTCAAGCTTCTTGGATTAATCCATTGTTCCAAATGGATCAATATAGTTCATTAGAGACCCTCAAACCCTCTCTTGAGGTCTTGGCTCATGATTTGTCCCAAATGTCAACTTAGGGGTGAATTAGGTCAAGAACCCTAATTCCTGATTTTTGATGAATGCATCCCCTGAGGCAAAATTGACTTGATGATTGGGTACATGAGGTCCCATGGAGTATATTAGGTTATGTTTTGGATCATTGGCTTGTGCCCAGATGAAAAATTTCCATGTGGAGGCCCTAGTCGACCAAAACCCTAATTTGGTGACACTGTCGATCTTGAGACTTGATCCACCTAGAAGGGAGCATCCTTGTGCTTAATCCTTGAAGTGGGAGTCCTTTTTGATCCTTTGTGTATGTTTGAGAGGTTTATACAAGTTGAAGATCATGTCATTCCTTGATTGATCCTTTGTCTAAGGCTCTGAGAGAGCTTAAAACCATAATTTTGATTGTAGTGGATGCTCAACCATCTTTGGGGAGACTGATGAGGTATGATGGTTCCTCCATATTGTGATGATGAGTGACACAATGATGGGACATCTTAGTGGTCAAAATTTGGGGTATGACAGTATGAGGTGTGCATGATCAGTGGACTTCAAAGCATTGCATATTTTGGAAAGTTCAAGTCATGAGGTTTACCTCTTTTTGAGCTTTTTGGAGTTTTTGTGCAATTTGTCAAGCCTCTTGTTCCAGAAATGATTTGATGCTTTAGACACACTCAAATGATCCCTTATAAGCTTTTAGGATGATTAGAATCAGCTGGTACCTGCAAAAACATAAACTGGCCCTTTCTTGCAAAAGGGGTTAAAAGTGACCAAAATAGCAACTCTCTCAAATGGTGTTCCAGATGTGTGGCACCATTTGGGACAGTTCAAGGATGATATTTGGAGTGTGTTTAAGGTTTTATCTAGTTTGGAAAGTGACTGAATCAAGACATGGCTTGAAAAATGCACAAAAAGCCTATTTTGAGGTTTTGAGAGGTGACTTTGTGATTTTGTGATTACAGGTCACTTGTGAGAGTTTGGATCACCTACATATGATGTTTATGAGGTGTGTGTGTGATTGGTTTGATTGAAAAAGCTCTTAAACTCAAAAACTCAGAGTTACCTTGCTAAAGAAGGCATTTTTGCCAAGAGAAAAGGATTTTGAGGAAAGCATCTGTTTGATGGCTTTGGTGTACTCAAACTGAGCACAAATGAGCTCTATTTATAGTAGAGCAAGTTTGTTTTGGGATCAATAGTGAATGGCAACTGCAGCAGAGGTTTGACTAGAGGTTTGGCAAATGAAAATCCAAGTCTCCTCTAGCCATTGACCAGAGGTTAGAGCACAGAGCTTTGGTTCCCTACTTGTTGGAGGAATCTTGACTGAATTCAGTTGAAAATGTGTCAGTCCATGTCACCTCTAAGCATCTATTAAATGCTCCAATCCAAAATTGGAGTCTTGTCCCTCTTTTAGGCAATTCTAGGTTTGGCATGCTATTTCTTGTTCCAAGGACTTTGGAGGCTTGGCTCAGTGATTGTCCCCTTTAGATTTGATCCTCACATGTGTCCAAGATGATGACAAGGCTTGAAATTGGGTGATTTTGGCAAATCGACCAAAAATACAAAATTCTGCCTTGCCTTGGCAGTTTTCAGCAAGGCATTTTGCCACTACCATAACTCTTAGCTCAAATTGAATTTGGTGATGTTCTTGGCCATTTTGGAAAGCCCTTATATGATACAACAACTGTTTGATCATATTTGGTTTTGATACTTTTTGGATCCAAGTGAAAAATGTCCCTACATTTGGAAAAAAGTGAAGGCAGATTCTGACTTAGTGAAAATTTCACTAAGTGTTGGAAAAAAGTGACATTTTCACTTTTTGGGATTTTGATCAATCCATAACTCAAAATCCATGAAGAAATGGAATGAGGTCTAGTTGAAATTTTTGTAGAGGGCCATGAGATCTACAAATCAAGCTTTGGATGGGGAAAATGGCTTTGTGGTTTAGGAGTTATGATCCTCCAAAGTTGGTACCCTTGCCACTTTGTTCATAACTTAGAAAATTTTCTAAGTTTTTATGGTTACCCCTTTTACAAGTTATCCCACTTTCTTTGATTTTTCTTGATGAATGATGATTCAAATCATACATTAACATCATTTTAGGGTTAAGAATCCATAATTGTGAAAAATCTCAAAAAGTCAAAGTTGACTTTTGTGCACAGTTGACTTTTTATCCAATGAATTCCAAACTGTGCAATCCTTTTGGAAATCAAGTCCTTGACCTAAATCAAACTTGATGGACATGTTCCATGGGTGTTATAGGGTATATTGAATCATGTCTTAGGGCTTGGGAGCATGTCCTAGTCAAAAGTCAAAGCTACAGTTGACTTTTTCCTCAAAACCCTAACTGTGGTACTGATGAAATTGAGACTTGTTGCTCAAGCTTCTTGGATCAATCCATTATTGCAAATGAATCAATGTGGTGTATTAGAGACCCTCAAATCCTCTCTTGATGTCTTGGCTCATGATTTGTCCCAAAAGTCAACTTAGGGGTGAATTAGGTCAAGAAACCCTAATTCCTGATTTTTGATATATGCATCCCCTGAGGTCAAATTGACTTGATAATTGGGTCCATGAGGTTCCATGGAGTATTTTAGGTTATGCTTTGAAGCATTGGCTTATGCCCAGAGGAAAAATTCCAACTGGAGGCCCTGGTCGACCAAAACCCTAATTTGGTGACACTGGCGATCTTGAGGCTCGATCCACCTAGAAGGGAGCATCCTGGTGCTTAATCCTTGTTGTGGCAGTCCTCTCGATCCATTGTGGATGTTTGAGAGGTTTAGACAAGTTGAGGATCATGTCATTCCTTGATTGATCCTTTGTCTAAGAACTCTGAGAGGGCTTGAAACCCTAAGTTTGATTGTAGTGGATGTCCACCCATCTTCGGGGAGACTGATGACGCATAATGATACACCCATATTGTGATCATGATTTGCACAATGATGGGAATCTTAGTGGTCAAAATTTGGGGTATGACAGATGCCCCTATTTAATCTTCTTGGACCCGAAGGTATGAATGACGAAGGTGTTCGGGCATTCGGGGTGCAAGAGGATTAAATATCGGAATACCCAAAATTTTGATGGTGGTTATGAATGGTAGCTTACGCATTCATCTTCTTTTGCTAAGAAATGACGCTTAGAAAAGGTAAACTTCCCCTCGATCCTGGTTTCCAGCCAAGGAACTGGTCTTAGTTTCTGAAATAAACTTCCCCTCGATCCTAGTTTCCTACCAAGGAACTGGTCTTAGTTTCTGAAATAAACTTCCCCTCGATCCTGGTTTCCTACCAAGGAACTGGTCTAAGTTTCTGATATAAAATTCTCGTCGATCCTGGTTTCCTACCAAGGAACTGGTCTAAGTTTCTGATATAAACTTCCCCTCGATCCTGGTTTCCTACCAAGGAATTGGTCTAAGTTTCTGATATAAACTTCTCCTCGATCCTGGTTTCCTACCAAGGAACTGGTCTAAGTTTCTGATATAAACTCCCCCTCGATCCTGGTTTCCTACCAAGGAACTAGTCTCAGTTTCTTTTGTCAATAAACTTTATTGACAAGGGACGCTATTCGTAGCGGTTTTCCTCAAACTTCTCGCCGAATTTTCCTGGGCAGATGCCATTTGATGGGAAAAAGAATGATGTCAGACTTGCTGGGGAACCCAATCGTCTGAGTTGTAGAGGTGCACAAACTTCTCTATTGGAGACGCCATTTGTTTCTACTGGGGAAAACGAGTTTCTTGAGAGACTGCTTCCGTTTGGGGTCTTACATCATACTTTTCTCGGGGTCTTCCCGGAGAAATGCCATATGATGGGATCCAATTTTGAGGTGCTGATGACCTTTTCATCAGTGGTTTTTAGGAGCAAAACTGTTGTATTTCCGAATCTCTGATTAAGAGGCTTTCTCTGGGGATTTTCCTTAATCCGGGAAAGCGAAAATATCATCTTCAATGGCGAAGAGTGACATCGGTTGAAGGTTCTCTGGTCTTTCAGAGGTTCAAGTTATCAAAGTGGTCAAGGAGCCGACTCCAATCCAGAAATAAACTGGAGGAGAGATTATTCAAATGCAACATTTCCTAATCGAGGAAAGAACTGACTACTCGACTGAGAAGACAGCTATCACTAGGGATAAGACCGACTGGAGTGATAGTGATGCAATATGAATAAGAAAGCAAATAGAATGCATGATGTATGTATGTATATGCTGACAAAACTGACGCGACATACAGACTAAAAGATGAACATGACGGGATACTCGGCCATCGCGGGGCAAAGTCGTACCGTTGATCCAAAAGTAGCAATTCTGCCTTGCTTAGGAGAGACAGACTCTGTGGGGAATACCGTTGGTCGGGCTTAGGAGATAAGAACTCGACCGAGGGTATCAGATGGGAAAGCCGCATCTGATACAGCTGATCCTTCATTCAGGCGCACTAGCTTAGAAGATGTACTTCGATTCTACACTTTGAAGCTCGCTTATTTCTGGAGTAGCGAGCAACGTTCTCTCGATGCTCAAAAGTCAAAAGAAATTGCCATCTTTAATTTTAAAAGCAGAAAAAGTTTTAACAAGTAAATTCATTTTTGTTTCGTTTTAAGAACTGTTGATCATGTTAAAATGTTGTTCTATAAAGCTTAAAACAAATGAGAATTATAAACAAAAGCACAAGGGCTCAAATTTTATTGATAAGATGGAAATCAGCTAAGCGCGTGATTCCATAGAGTATTTACAAAGTTAGAAAATGGTAATTTACAGGGAAAAGGGCTACATTGAAACATGACGACCACTATCCTTCTACCAACTTTGAATTCTGGACATCCTGAGCTTCTGTCGAAGATGACCTTGACTGGAGTTTTCTGATGGACGACGTAACTGCCGCTAAGGGATTTGCCCCTTTGTTGAACATAGTTACTTGCCATTATCCCTAATTTTTGCCTAGATTGTACTTTGAGGTTTCCAATCCAACGGGATGATTTTTTATCATGTCTCTAATTTTTGCCTGGACCGCCCTTTCGAGTTTTCAATCCACCGAGACGTTTTTTTTAGGCGAAGTATTTCTTGACTACATCAACATTCGTGGGGTAGGCAAATTCCTCTCCGTCCATAGTTGCAAGTCTCAAGGCGCCGCCTGAGAAAGCTTTCTTGACCACATAAGGACCATCATAATTCGGAGTCCACTTGCCCCGAGAATCAGTGAGAAATGATTGTATTTTCTTGAGCACGAGGTCTCCTTTCCTGAAGACGCGAGGTCGGACCTTTTTGTCAAACGCCCTCTTTATTCTCTGTTGATATAACTGACCGTGGCATAGTGCCGTTATTCTCTTTTCTTCGATCAGGTTCAATTCGTCGTGTCGACCTTGACACCATTCAGCCTCTGTAAGCTTAGCTTCCATCAATACCCGGATTGACGGGATCTCCACTTCTATGGGGAGCACTGCTTCCATGCCATATACTAGAGAGAAAAGGGTTGCCCCTGTTGAAGTGCGGACGGATGTGCGATAACCGTGAAGAGCAAAGGGTAGCATCTCGTGCCAATCTTTGTAGGTTACAACCATCTTCTGAACAATCTTCTTGATGTTCTTGTTAGTCGCTTCTACCGCTTCGTTCATCTTTGGTCGGTAGGGAGATGAGTTATGGTGTTCAATCTTGAACTCTGCGTACAACTCCTTCATTATCTTATTGTTCAAGTTAGATCCATTATCAGTAATGATCTGGCCCGGAACACCATAACGGCAGATGATATTGTTTTTGATAAATTGGACCACCACTTGTCGGGTTACATTAGCGTATGATACTGCTTCGACCCACTTGGCGAAGTAGTCAATGGCTACCAGGATTAACCGATGTCCGTTCGAAGCCTTGGGCTCAATCATGCCAATCATGTCGATTCCCCATATGGAAAAAGGCCATGGGGAAGAAAGAACTTTGAGATGCGTTGGCGGTACATGGATTTTGTCTGAGTATATCTGACACTTGTGACACTTCCTCATGTACTTACAGCAGTCGAATTCCATTGTCAACCAATAGTACCCTGCTCTTAGAATTTTTTTCGCCATTGTGTGTCCGTTGGCATGAGTGCCAAAGGATCCTTCATGAATTTCTTTCATCAATACGTTTGCTTCTGGTCTGTCTATGCAATGGAGCAAGACCATGTCAAAGTTTTTCTTATAAAGTGTATCACCGCTCAGGAAGAAGCTGACTGCCAATCTTCTGAGGGTCTTTTTGTCCTTTCTGGATGCCCCATGTGGGTACTCCCATTTCTGAAGGAAGAATTTGATATCGTGATACCAAGGTTTGTCGTCTATGACTACTTCAATCGCGAAGATGTAAGCGGGCCGCTCAAGGCGCATTATGTCGATCTTAGGTATGCCATTCCATTGACCTACACTAATCATGGATGAGAGAGTGGCTAAAGTGTCAGCCATGTGATTCTCATTACGAGGGATGTGATGAAACTCGATTCTGTTGAAAAAAGGTAACAACCTTCTTGCATAATCTTTGTAAGGAATCAATCCTGATTGGTATATGTTCCAATCTCCTTTGATCTGATTGACAGCCAAAGCTGAGTCGCCATATACGTCCAAGTTCTTGATCCTTAAGTCGATCGCTTCTTCGAGACCCATAATACAAGCTTCGTATTCAGCCTCATTGTTTGTGCACTTGAACGTAAGTATGGCAGTGAAAGGAATGTGGGTACCCTGAGGTGTTATGATAATTGCCCTAATTCCATTTCCGAAATGATTGACAGCTCCGTCAAAAATAAGTCCCCATTGGGAATCTGGTTCTGGCCCTTCACTGAGTAACGGTTCATCGCAATATTTCATTTTTAGATACATGACATCTTCGTCTGGGAAGTCAAACCCGATTGATTCTTAATCGTCAATCGGTTGATGAGCCAAATGATCGGCTAAAACACTCCCCTTAACGGCTTTCTGAGCGTGGTACTCTATGTCATATTCTAATAGCAACATCTGCCAACGGGCAATCCTTCCCGTGAGAGCATGTTTTTCAAATACATACTTGATTGGATCCATTTCGGAGATTAACCAAGTAGTGTGACGAATCATGTACTGGCGCAGACGTTTGGCTGCCCAAGCCAAAGCGCAGCAAGTTTTCTCGAGCATCGTGTACCGAGTTTCACAATCGGTGAATTTCTTGCTCAGATAGTAGATGGCAGACTCCTTTCTTCTGGTTTCGTCTTGTTGGCCAAGTACACACCCCATTGAGTCTTCCAAGACTGTTAAGTAAATGATCAGTGGTCTTCCTTCCACTGGAGGGGATAGAATCGGTGGGTTCAACAGGTATTCCTTAATACTGTCGAAGGCAGTTTGACAATCTTCTGTCCAAACGCAGTCCTGATTCTTTTTTAGTAATTTGAAGATCGGCGCACATGTCGCGGTCATGAGGAATATAAATCTGGAGATGTAGTTCAAACGTCCCAGGAATCCTCTGACTTGTTTTCCAGTCTTTGGAGAATGCATTTCTTGAATGGCCTTGACCTTGTCAGGATCAACCTCAATTCCTTTCTGGCTGACGATGAACCCTAAGAGTTTCCCTGAACGGACACCAAAGGTGCACTTGTTGGGATTCAAGCGGAGTTTGTACTTTCTTAACCGCTCGAATAACTTTGACAGATGGGTCACATGCTCCTCTTCTGTCTTAGATTTTGCAATCATATCATCGACATATACCTCGATTTCTTTGTGTATCATGTCATGAAACAGAGTAGTCATGGCCCTTTGATAGGTTGTCCTGGCATTCTTCAAACCGAACGACATTACCTTGTAACAAAAGGTACCCCATGGGGTAATGAACGAAGTTTTCTCCATGTCTTTCGGCGCCATTTTGATCTGATTATAGCCCGAGAATCCATCCATGAAGGAGAAAACTTTGAACTTTGCTGTATTGTCAACCAACATGTCAATGTGCGGTAAAGGAAAGCCGTCCTTTGGACTAGCCTTGTTTAAATCTCTGTAATCGACACACATTCTGACTTTTCCGTCCTTTTTTGGAATGAGTACGATGTTGGCTAACCATTGAGGATATTCTGATGTGGCGAGGAAACCCGCGTCAATCTGTTTCTGTACCTCCTCTTTGATTTTGATGGCCATGTCCGGGTGAGTCCGTCTCAACCTCTGTTTTACTGGCGGACATGCCGGTCTCAATGGTAAATGGTGTTCCACGATGCTGGTATCCAACCCTGGCATATCCTGATAAGACCAAGCGAATACATCGGGGAATTCTTTGAGAAGCTTTAACAAACCCTCTCTGGCAGTTGGACTGAGCAGTGCCCCAATCCTGATTTCTTTTCTCTCTTTTTTCCGAACCTAAGTTTACCGTTACCAACGGTTCTTTATAAGGTTCAATGGACCTTTCCTCTTGTCTGAGTAGTCGGGAGATCTCTTCTGGAATTTCGTCGTCAACTTCTTCTTCAGCCCAAATACCGGGAACTCAAAGTTAGGAGAAGGCATCAGATGGTATGTTTCAACTGGGTTTAAAACAAGCAATCTGCATGACTGGATGATTCGTGTTTAGAAGAGATAAGAAAATGCAAGTGTGTGCAGTGTATTTCTCTTACTGCTTGTTTTTATTATTTGAGATGTTTTTTAGGATTACCATTTTCTGAGAAAAGCAAAAAGAGAAAATAGCAATTAACGCAGAAATTACAGAACGACGTTATTTTATTAATGAACAAGTCGATTCTTGAAACTACAGCCCTATAAAACAAAACTCTGTCGCTTTGGGCAAAGCGAAGAGGGAAAATTTACAGAAAGCGAGCCTTATCAAAACATCCGTTTCATCTGGGCGGGTTGAAAGGCTAAAGATGGCAATTACTTTGACTTATGAACAATCTTCAGAACATCGACGGCAACCCATTGGCGGCGAACTCCTCGGTGAATCACAAAGTCTGGTACTTTCCTTGATTTGTCTTCAGAAATGACGCTGATTTCTGGTGGAGCAGGATCATTGGAATCTGTCTCCCAGGTAGAATTGTCGTAGGAGGATTCTTCTGTTGCCTTTTGTATAACATTTGTGCTCTCAAGTAGATCTCCCCATCCAGTTAGCTGGATGTCTTCGAGCCTGATACGAGAGCTTTCGGGAGCGGTGTACTTGACGAAGTAGTCAAACTTACCACTCGGTTGTCCCAAGGTGTCCCATACTTCTTTGGAACCGGAGGAGTCATCTCTCTCGATGACGTTGACATCAGGAAAAGCATAGTTGATGAACTCTAATCCTGTAAACGTTGCGAATTCATCATCATGCGGGGTATTTTCAGGATACCCTGGGTGTTGATCCCATGATATGGTGGGGACACAGGTATTCTGTTTAATGATGCTCAACTAATTTTTATTGTTCGGCTGATTCTATTGCCCCAAGTCTCCTGGGTAAGGCTGCCACATTGGCAGGCCATCCATCGGGCCATGATAGTTGTGGTCAAAGTTGTCTTTCATCGGAGTGTCTTCCTCTAATGAGTTTGGTGGAGCACGGCATCCTTCCGGATCACAATCTCCATATATCATTTCGACATCCGATTGGGTATAAATCTCGGGCTCTGTGTAGGAAAGCAAAATGGAGTCTGCGTTTCGTCCTAAGACATATAACCATCCTCGTTAAGATAGGACTCTCATTCTTCCTCCATATCAGAGGAACCATCTTTATTGATGGTATGCACTTCTTGAGGCACTAGGTGAAGGAAACCTCCACTGTGGAAGAAGTTCCGAATGGGATGAAGACTTTCATCGCTAGTAGTAGCTATCTGGGTACAGGTTGCAGAAAAACCAAGACCCTTCTTTGTTTTATTGTAAGTAGGAATGACTAGCTCTCCCCATCCTGTTGTATTGGTACTCTCGACTGCTTTGATAGCGTCTTTGTATAAGGAAATGGAAGTTCCCTCTTCGGATTGATTGTCCTTGCTCACCGAAAGCGCTTGGAACTGAGTTCCAATAAACTCCTCGGGTTCTGCACAAGTAGATGATGATAAGCTACTCACGAGCAAGGCTTGTTCTCCACAGACCGTGACGAGCTGGTTGTTCTGGACGAACTTTAACTTTTGGTGGAGGGTCGAGGTGACTGCCCCAGCCTGATGTATCCAAGGTCTTCCTAATAAACAACTGTGCGTTGCCCGGATATCCATGACCTGGAAAGTGACTTGGAAAGTGTGAGGACCGATGGTTATGGGAAGGTTGACTTCGCCGATAACTGTTTTTCTGGACCTGCCGAATGCTTTGACGACGACCTCACTGGTTCTCATCGGGGGTCCTTTGAACGATAATTGCATCAAAGTGGACTTCGGCATGACATTCAGGGCTGACCCTGTGTCTACCAGTACGCTGGCTAAAGCATCGTCCTGGCAGTTGACTGTAATGTTGAGTGCCATGTTATGACGGCGACCTTCTTCAGGTAATTTCTTATCACTAAATCCCAAGTTATTGCAGGAAGTGATGTTAGAGACAATGTTATCGAACTGTCTGATTGTTACATCCTGTTCTACAAAGGCTTTCTCCAAGACTTTCTATAGAGCCTCCCTGTGCGCTTCTGAACTGAGTAAAAGTGACAGCACAGAGATCTTTGAAGGAGTTTGTAATAGCTGATCAACAATGTTGTATTCACTCCTTTGGATGAGCTTCAGCATCTCATCATTGTTTTTTGAAAGATCGGGATTACTGGACTGACCGACTGGTGAATTGGGAACTTCTGTCTGAGGTTCCTTTTCTTTGCTGGACTCTCCAACTCCTCTGTTGAAGATTCTACCACTCCGTGTTACACGACTGATGTCTGCGATATTCACGACGGAGGGTAATGGAATTTCCTTTCCATTTTCAATTATCGTCGCACCGTATTTGTAAGGGATTGCCTTAGTTGATTCATATGGTAGTGGTTCCAGTAGATAGATGACTATGGGAGCCTTCTGATTTTTTTGACTGTTGTAAGCAATTTCGATCCGTTCGTGGTTGGGAACTCTCGATTCGTCAGTAGAGGAATGATGGCACAAACATCCTTGTTCTTCTCATAATCGGAGATTACGACAACGTCCTCAATTTGCTCAGCGAGGTAGTCTGGCGCCCAGTTAATTGGTCCAGAACCCGGATATGGACGAATCTCTCTACGATCCACCCGACCCTGAAGAGCTGCTCGCACAAGGTAGCACCCTTGGTTATCTTCTGAACAGATTCTACAACGTTCGTAGTTGTGTGGTGGCACCTGGCCATGCCCACTTTGAATGCAATGTAACCTCACTAGGTTAACTTCCACAGATCGGACATCCTGACTTTGACGCCGAGTAGGGTTCCTGTTATTGATACTAATTTGCTGAGTATCTTCATCCATATAGATTGGCATCCACCAGTGATTTAATAAGTGCTGAAGCGCCTCCTGGACAAGGGCACAACCTTGATTGTTTTCGAAACCCGCCTTACAACTTTGATAGTTACGTGAAATCAGGAACCCGAGTCAGACCTGCTCAGCATGTAACTCTACCAGGTTGGTATTCATTAAGCGAATATCGAAGATCTGAACCATGTTGATTTGATAGTGGTTCCTATCATGGTAGTCCTGGATCCATCCAAGATCCATCTGACGTTGGAGGGCCTCCTGTACAAAAGAGCATCCTTGTTCGTTTACCGAGCAAGTCAGACAAGAACCGTAATCGTGCCGTGGCAGATTATGATACTGGCTTTGCCTTGAGTGCATTGCCACCAGGTTGACATTCATCGCACAGACGTCGTGGTTTTGAATGATGTTGGAATTCGTATAAACCATGTTAACTCCACGAACTCGGTGCTCTTGGATCCATCCGAGATCCATCTGTTCCTGTAGAGCTTATTGCACCACAGAACATCCCTGATTGTTTTTAGAGCAGATATCACACTAGTGATAATTATGAGGTGGCACATGACCATACCCACTCTGTCTACAATGCATCTTGACCAGATTGGTCCTTAACAAGAGTACATCGTGAATTTGATAGACATTGTTAGACTCTCCCTCTATCAGGTTGACTGCAGCTTTCTCATGTTGAGGCAGCGGGTTCGTGAGAACATTCAGATTCGTATCTTTGAAAGATAAGACCCCGCTCCTAACAAGCTTTTGCACGTCAGACTTGAAGTTGAGACAGTTCTCTATGTTATGCCCTGATCCTCCTTGATGATAAGGGCATGTCTGGTCCACCTTAAACCAAAAAGGCGGATTTTCCGGTACTGCAAGAGGGGATTTAGTTTGGATGTTCCCCTTGGCTAGTAGTAACGGAAGTAGTTCTGCATATGATACGGGGATAGGATCAAATCCTGGTGGCCGCGTTGTACGGTTGTTGTTGTATGGAGGATGAGCCCGCTGAAGAGGTTGTTGTGTCCTTTGCTGAAATTGTTGTTGATTAGGTTGGCTCTGCGCAACCTGAGGTTGATATGTAGGCGCGAGATTGATAGCAGGAGTCATAGCTGCTACTGGTTGATAACGTCGCCTTTGCTTTTCGAGAGAGATATTCCCAATATCTTGCTCTTTTTTCTTAGGGAGAGCACTACCATATCGTTTTGTACTACTTGATGATCCAGCGTCTTTTACTAGACGTCCTTCTCGAACAGCTTCCTCGAGACGTACTCCCATACCAACCATTTCGGTGAAGTCACTGGGCGCACTGGCAACCATTCTGTCATAGTAAAATGAGCTTAAGGTCTTTAAGAAGATTTTTGTCATTTCTTTTTCCTCAAGAGGTGGACAAATTTGAGCAACAATTTCACGCCATCTCTGAGTGTATTCGTTAAGGGTTTCTTTGTCCTTTTGCGACATTGATCTGAGCTGATCTCTGTCTGGTGCCATGTCCAGATTGTATTTATATTGTTGGACGAAGGCAGTGCCAAGATCTCTGAATGTGCTGATCGTAGCGCGGTTTAAACCCATGTACCATTTGAGTGCGGCACCAGTTAAACTATCTTGGAAGTAATGAATCAGTAGGTCCTGATTCTCTGTCTGAGCCGACATTCGCCGAGCATACATTACCAAGTGACTCTGAGGGCAAGAGTTACCCTTGTATTTTTCAAAGTCGGGCACTTGGAACTTGTGCGGAACTTTCACATTGGGGACCAGACAAAGGTCTGCGGCGTCCTTTCCAAATAAATCTTGACCGCGGATGGCTTGCAGTTCTTTTTACATCTCCAGGAACTGTTCCTGGAACTCGTCCATCCTGTCGAACATAGTTTCCTTTCTACCATAAGGTATCTGTGGAATCTGTCCTTCTGGGACAGTGTGCACCACAGGGGGTGGTACCGTGTATACGGCCGTGAATCTTGGCGTTTCCCGAAGTTTGTAACCTTCAGGAGTCCTCAATATGCCTCTGGCATCTTCCCTTTCCCGAAGTTTGTAACCTTCAGGCCCAGCGGCTTCTGCTGAAGTTTCCGGATCTCCAGTGATCGGTGGAACATATCCTTTCGGGATATAGTTAACAGGCATGCCCCAGGGACGATCTTTCAGCATTTTGTACCTAGGATCATACTTCTCCACTATGGGCGTTGAGGTGACCTCTAAGATCACAGTTCTTTGTAGCTGAGCTTCTGCCATGGCTTGCATGTCGTTACGAAGCTTTCTCATATCCTCTCTCAGAGCGTCGATCTCTTCTTTCAACTCTCTGTTCTCTTCCTCAAGATCATCCATCTTTTTCTGACGATTGGCCCGAGTATTGTACGAATGAGACAGTTTGACTCTAGAACCGAGACACAAATGTGAGATTCGTAGGTAAGAAGAATAAGTTGCGTGAGAATGATGAATGCAATGATTATATTAAGTGTTTTTTTGGTTTAATCAAAATAAACTTCGACAATTAGATTGTAAATATCAAACAGTGGGGAAACCCCGTTTTATTGAATTCAAAGGATTACGAAAATAGAAATACAGTAGATTACAAGGTACGGAAACAGAAACCTAAGCTAAGGGGTCCCGAGTCCTCTCTGAGGAGAAACCGAGTGCTGATTCTGGTACTTTCCTTTTCTTGGACCGGGGCTCTTGGGCCATTGTCGGGTTGTCATTCCTTTGCCAGGTGAAAGGAGCAAGCAAATTCCTTTGGTCATCCTGATTATCCACAACATGCTGCTCCAAAATTTCAATCAGGGCATCCTTATCCTTCAGTAGTTGTTGTATTTTGATACACTCCACATTGAGGGTGCGGTACTTGTTCTTCCAAGACCTCCTCTCCCACTGAACTTTGTTGAGAGTAACCTAGAGTTTTTCCGTTTTAGTCATGAAGTACATGACCGACTCCCTTGGCAGAAGAACTCCGTGACGAGGATAAGGCATCTTTAGCTTGAGAGCTCTAGTTTGTACCCAGTGGAGGTAAGGCTCCACCGAGACACAGTCCAGTTTTCCTAGAGACTCCCGTCCTTTCTTATGAACATGTTTCCAAGCGTGCATTATTTCCATCTTTAGTGCTCTGTCATTTTCCCCTTCTTTGAAGAAAATACCTTCCAGATGAGCATTCCGTGGGACATGCCTCATTGGGTATCCAAATTGACGACGAACCAATACTGGATGGTAATTGATTCCTCCCTTAGTTCCTATGAGGGGTACGTTGGGGAAGTTTCCACAACGGTCAATCATCCTGATTCCCTCATAAATCCTATTGCACCAATCTATGTCAGAGTTGGTAAGAGACATGATTCTCTACGACCAATGTAAAGTAATCTTTTGATCCCAAAAAGCAGCAGACTTACGCAAATGGGAGATAAACCATTTGTATAGCAGAGGTACACAACATGTGATATCCCCTCCGTTGTACAAATTCCCTAAGTGTACAGAATGATATGCGTCTGCGAGTAAAGTTGGCACAGGGTTTCCAATGAGAAAAACCTTAATGGAGTTGATATCGACGAAGTTATTGATGTTGGGAAACAGAAATAACCCGTAAGTGAGTAAGACAAAGATGCTTTCAAAAGCAGTCACGTTCCCTATACTAGCGAAGTACAGGGCCTTCTTTGTCAAGAACTGGGCCGGCAAACCTTGTATCCCACCCTTAGTGGTCATGTGAGTCCTGACCTCTGACTCGTCCAGACAAATTGCTCTTGCAATGGTCTGATCCTTTAGAATTTCTTCCAGTCCAGAAAAGGGAGCTCGATCAGTGATGTGTAAATCAATCAGATGAGAATATTCCTCCAGCGTTGGTGCGAGCTGATAATTCGGGAATGTGAAACAGTGATAGACCGGATCGTAAAACTGAACGAGTGCATCCATGATTCTTTCAATTACTTGGATCTTTAACAGGGGTAGCAGACCTCCGTACTTGGCTCTGAAAGCTTCAGGGTTAGTGAACATTCTCGCCAACCCTCTTAAATCCTCTAACTTTGGAACCTTGAAAGTGTACTGATGAGTTCTCCTTCTACCGAAATCCATGAGCGCAATCCTTTTCTCTGACATTTGCAATCATTGTCTTAGTTTAATTTGAAAAAAGGAGAGACTAGAAGAGAAGATTTTCTTTTATGTAATGTTTTTTAAATGAATGCATGAATGCAGCACACAAAAACATAGAAAAAACATGGGGTCAAAGGGTCGGTGTCATGAAGTCAAGGTTCTACCCGTACCAAAGGTTTATACTAGTGATTTTTGTACCTGTCTCTCAACATCATCAACTCTTGTCGAGAAAAACACCAGCAGGCCGGGAACCATGCTAGGTAGTGTTTTTTCGAAGAGTCCTCAGAAGAGGGTGGTATCGCGTGACAACTATTTCCGATAGCTTCCGCACCACTAAAGGGGTTTTTCCTAGGTGTATACTCAATATTTCCAAATGTGGCATCACACGCATTCCCATTAGCAGAAAAATAAACACAGATATCAATTAGGAAAAGCAGTATATATATTTGTCCTAATGTCCTAGACTTTTAAGAGCTATGAATCCTATGTTCCTAACAGAATGGCTCCCCGGCGGAGGCGCCACTCTGTGGTTCCTTCCCAATTTAAAGGTTTTGACCTAAGATCCTAGTGAAGGACGATCCTAGCAATAACGACATCCCCCGATGAAACCGTTATAAAATAACTGGCCAAAGGCTTTTACTTCAAGAAAGAAAGAAAGAAAATCAAAGACTGGCCCCACGGTGGGCGCCACTTTTTTGTAGCGAGCGATTTTGGACGTGGTTCTTAAGCACTGTCGCTCTGGGGTTACTACAGGTCGATTCATTTTTTATCCTATTGAGCTGACTAAGGAAGGGAAATAGATTTCTCCAATTAACCCTGCTTGCATACCGAGTTTAAACAGCGGTCTGTTAGGTTACAGATGCGATATGGAAGTGGGGCCTCTTTCTTCTTACTTTGTTTAGAACGAAACACCGGTAATGTTCATGGGTAGGGGGTTAGGAATGATACGTTTTAATTGATGTATGTGGGTATGGGATTGTGGTTTTTTGTTGAGTGTGCTCGCTAAGATTTTTATTTCAATCTTATGCCTATGTATTCCTGTTTACCGAAACAGGGAAATCAGAGCGATCCTAGTTCCTCCTATACTATGGGAGGAAATGGTGTTTTGGTGTCTTGTTCAAAGCCCAAGACATGAAGCTAAAAGGTGGTTTGTATCTTGTTCAAAGCCCAAGATATGAAGCTAAAGAGTCTATTTGTATCTTGTTCGAAGCCTAAGATGTGAAGCTAAAAGGGTGTTGACTTTAGAGAGAATTTGTCATCTCTAAAGGGGTCTGTTTGTCACAATTGTTGGGTGACTGATTATAAAGGAGGATTACTTTATCTGGGATATGTGAATCCAGTAATTGCATAATTTCCTCTATAAGGGTTTTTGACCTGAAGGAGAAGACTTTAACTCAGTGTAGAGCAATGCCATCTTTCCTTAGGAATTTCTCATGCTAAAAGAGGGACAGTGGCATGGATGTAGATGATCCAGAGGCTTGCCGCTTACAGCAATTAGATGAAGGGAAAGGAGTTGTTGATGTTTGTATACTGTGAAAGAGGCACAACTTTGATGCTAAAAGGTTGATTGGTTCAACCGGGGTTTCCTTATACAAAGCCTGAGAGGAGGCTATCGACCCAACAAGAGGGTAATTTTTGTGTGTCTCGCACCAAGCCCGAGAGAGAGGCTAAAAGGGTTGACTCTACAGGTGAACCTTTTATATGTGTCTTGTACGAAGCCCAAGACGGAGGATAAAGGCTGGACTCAACAAGAGAGTCTTTTATACTCAACAAGAGAGTGTTTTCTATCTCGTACAAAGCCCGAGATGGAGGCTAAAAGGGTTTTGACTCAACAAGAGAGTCTTTCATACTCAACAAGAGAGTCTTTTGTATCTCGTACAAAGAGCGAGATGGAGGCTAAAAGGGATGACTCAACAAGAGTCTTTTATATTCAGCAAGAGAGTGATTTTGTATCTCGTACAAAGCCCGAGATGGAGGCTAAAAGGGATGACTCAACAAGAAAGTCTGAAAAGGTTAAGTCCGCTGGGGAGAATCATTGTACAAAGCCCAAGAGGAAGCTAGGGTTACTGTTTCAGTTGAGTGATAGGTCCAGTATACTGATTTAAAGAGAAAATCAGTTCTTATATGAGTACTGTTTGCACTCAGGGATTTAATTCGAGGATCAGGGTTATTTGCTGTTCTTTAAGGAAATGGGAAATCCAAAGGGTATTGAGACTGTCCGAGTCTACGAGTTTCCTCTCCTAGTTTTGAAAGGAACTTGAGAATGTCTTTGAGACTCAAGGGAATTAGACTGTCCAAGTCTAGAGTTTCATCTTCTGTACTACGTTTAAGAAACATCAGTAGCAAGATCTAGACATTTTGAAAGACTGTTCTATTAAGATGACTAATTTCTGTTCCTATACCTCTAGGAGGTCGTCGGGACAATTTGTACGAAGCCCAAGAGGAGGCTGGAAACTTTTAAGAAGCCGAGGGACAATTTGTACGAAGCCCAAGAGGAGGCTATCAGTCCCGGAGGAAGAAATCATTTATACGAAGCCTAAGAGGAGGCTGTGAATACTTCTAAGAAGCCGACGGGTCCTTGTACAACGCCCAAGAGGAGGCGAGGATGCTTTTAAGAAGCCTGTGGGTCCCCAAACCCCGAGAAATTCAAGACAGGCTATTCACAGAGAATAGATCAAGCCAGGAAAGTTCGAGAATTTGGAAGAAACTCAAGAGATGCCATTCACGGAGAAAAGATCATCTCTGGGGAATAGAGTTTCTTTGACGATTTCTAAAGGTGATAGTCTGTGAAAGGGTTCACCGAGAATGCTGCCTTTCACGTCTCCATATTGTTTAACCCCAAGAGGAGGGAAGACTGTATCTGGTAATCCTATGGGGATCTAGTTTTGTCTATTTTAAGAGTAATCAACAGGGCTTAGTGCTAGACGTAGTTGCCGAGGAAACTCTAAATATCTATACTATTATTACACAGTCGATATGAGTTTATGAAAGAAGACTTATAGTGAAACAGCCCCACAACAAAGAGCTTCCATGTTGTTTGGTTAGTTGTTCAACAAAGAAAGATTGAAAACAACAGTATATTCAAGATCAAAGGAGAAAGTGCTTTGAAAGAAAAATTGGGGCTTACAGCTCAAGGAGAGGCCCAGGTTTTTATCAGTGATCGCACTATCGTTTTGTACAGAGGGACTTATACAAATGACTAAGGCCCGAGAAAGATCCTCTATACAAAGGGATGGGTCTTACACTCTCTCAAGAGGCCCAAAAGGTTTAAAGAAAAAGAGTGGGGCTTATAACACGAGGGTAGGCCCATATGATTTTTCGTTTGAAATGGCGATCGCGCTGAGATTTTTCAAAACGCAGTAGGTCTTATACAATGACTGAGGCCCAAAATGGTTTGGTTTTCAAAGGGGGTTGGGTCTTACACTTTAATAGAGGCCCAAAAGTTTTGAATGGGTCTTATAGCTCGAGGAGAGGCCCAGGTGGTTTATTTTTAAACGGGCGACGACCGCGCCGAACTTTTCTTTTAACGCAGAGGGACTTATACAATATCTGAGGCCCAAAATTGTTTTGGTTAAAAGGGGATTGGGTCTTACACTCTATTAGAGGCCCATGAGTGTTTGAAAATGATTTGTGAGGGTGAAAATCAAAGAAACCCTAATTTGTTTTCTTTTAAAAGTAAATATTAAAAGAAAATCAATGAAAATTACCAAATGAATTTGAATAAACCACTTGTGATTTTTGTTTAAGGTTTGAAAAATGAAGTTTTAATCACAAGAGATATTAAAACCCATTTGGTCTTGATTTTTCAAGATGAATGTTCATTTTAAAATGTTTAAAAACAAATAAAAAATGAATTTATTCATAAAAATAATAATTATATTAAATAAATAAAATAAACTTAATTTTTTTGTGGAATAAAATATTTCAACATTTTTGTGATTTTTTTCAAAAAGAACCAATCAAAAATAATTAAAATTGAGTGAGTTATTAATTTTCCAATTAATTAATAAAACATAAAAATATTGGAAAAAAATGGCAAAACGTGAAAAAACACAAAATGGCATGGGTGGGGTTTGAACCCAGGACCTCAAGGTCACAAGGCGCGTGCCTTACCACTGGGGTGGTGATACATCCATTGTTTTGAGTGAAAACACAAATATACAAGTCATGCCTTGGTTTTAGGCCTGACCCAAGGCAAGGCAAGGCAAGCTTTGGCTCAGAAACGTGAAGGTCATAACTTTCTCAATTCTTAATGGTTTGAGACAAAATTTATATGCATCTGGACCGGAATTTCACAAGGAATCCAATGGTGGTGGAAGTTTTTTCATATCACACTCCCTCCTCAAAACCCGATAGTGGTTTTGAAAAAGGCCTATAATTGCATGTTTTATGCTACACTTTGATACAGGCATGAATTACATGATCAATTGGTTCAAACACAACATATATAACATGTATGAGGTGTGCATGATCAGTGGACTTCAAAGCATTGCATATTTTGGAAAGTTCAAGTCATGAGGCTTACCTCTTTTTGAGCTTTTTGGAGTTTTTGTGCAATCTGTCAAGCCTATTGTTCCAGAAATGATTTGATGCTTTAGACACACTCAAATTATCCCTTAGAAGCTTTTAGGATGATTGGAATCCGCTGGTACCTGCAAAAACACAAAATGGCCCTTTCTTGCAAAAGGGGTTAAAAGTGACCAAAATAGCAACTCTCTCAAACGGTGTTCCATATGTGTGGCACCATTTGGGACAGTTCAAGGATGATATTTGGAGTGTGTTTGAGGTTTTATCTGGTTTGGAAAGTGACTGAATCAAGACATGGCTTGAAAAATGCACAAAAAGCCTATTTTGAGGTTTTGAGAGGTGACTTTGTGATTTTGTGATTCCAGGTCACTTGTGAGAGTTTGGATCACCTACATATGATGTTTATGAGGTGTGTGTGTGATTGGTTTGATTGAAAAAGCTCTCAAACTCAAAAACTCAGAGTTACCTTGCTAAAGAAGGCATTTTTTCCAAGAGAAAGGGATTTTAAGGAAAGCATATGTTTGATGGCTTTGGTGTACTCAAACTGAGCACAAATGAGCTCTATTTATAATAGAGCAAGTTTGTTTTAGGATCAATGGTGAATGGCAACTGCAGGTTTGGCCAATGTTGGCAAATGAAAATCCAAGTCTCCTCTAGCCATTGACTAGAGGTTAGAGCATAGAGCTTTCGTTCCCTACTTGTTAGAGGAATCTTGACTGAATTCAGTTGCAAATGTGTCATTCCATGCCACCTCTAAGCATCTATTAAATGCTCCAATCCAAAATTGGAGTCTTGTCCCTCTTTTAGGCAATTCTAGGTTTGGCATGCTATTTCTTGTTCCAAGGACTTTTGAGGCTTGGCTCAGTGATTGTCCCCTTTAGATTTGATCCTCACATGTGTCCAAGATGATGACAAGGCTTGAAATTGGCTGATTTTGGCAAATCGACCAAAAATGCAAAATTCTGCCTTGCCTTGGCAGTTTTCAGCAAGGCATTTTGCCACTACCATAACTCTTAGCTCAAATTGAATTTGGTGATGTTCTTGGCCATTTTGGAAAGCCCTTATATGATACAACAACTGTTTGATCATATTTAGTTTTGATACTTTTTGGATCCAAGTGAAAAATGTCCCTACATTTGGAAAAAAGTGAAGGCAGATTCTGACTTAGTGAAAATTTCACTAAGTGTTGGAAAAAAGTGACATTTTCACTTTTTGTGATTTTGATCAATCCATGAAGAATTGGAATGAGGTCCAGTTGAAGTTTTTGTAGAGGGCCATGAGATCTACAAATCAAGCTTTGGATGGGGAAAAATGGCTTTGTGGTTTAGGAGTTATCATCCTCCAAAGTTGGTACCCTTGCCACTTTGTTCATAACTTAGAAAATTTTCTAAGTTTTTATGGTTACCCCTTTTACAAGTTATCCCACTTTCTTTGATTTTTCTTGATGAATGATGATTCAAATCATACATTAACATCATTTTAGGGTTAAAAATCCATAATTGTGAAAAATCTCAAAAAGTCAAAGTTGACTTTTGTGCACAGTTGACTTTTTATCCGATGAATTCCAAACTGTGCAATCCTTTAGGAAATCAAGTCCTTGACCTAAATTAAACTTGATGGACATGTTCCATGGGTATTATAGGGTATATTGAATCATGTCTTAGGGCTTGGGAGCATGTCCTGGTCAAAAGTCAAAGCTACAGTTGACTTTGTCCTCAAAACCCTAACTGTGGTACTGATGAAATTGAGACTTGTTTCTCAAGCTTCTTGGATCAATCCGTTGTTGCAAATGGATCAATGTGGTGTATTAGAGACCCTCAAATCCTCTCTTGATGTCTTGGCTCATGATTTGTCCCAAAAGTCAACTTAGGGGTGAATTAGGTCAAGAAACCCTAATTCCTGATTTTTGATGTATGCATCCCCTGAGGTCAAATTGACTTGATACTTGGGTCCATGAGGTTCCATGGAGTATATTAGGTTATGTTTTGAAGCATTGGCTTATGCCCAGAGGAAAATTTCCAACTGGAGGCCCTGGTCGACCAAAACCCTAATTTGGTGACACTCGCGATCTTGAGGCTTGATCCACCTAGAAGGGAGCATCCAGGTGCTTAATCCTTGTTGTGGGAGTCCTCTTGATCCATTGTGGATGTTTGAGAGGTTTAGACAAGTTGAGGATCATGTCATTCCTTGATTGATCCTTTGTCTAAGAACTCTGAGAGGGCTTGAAACCCTAAGTTTGATTGTAGTGGATGTTCACCCATCTTCGGGGAGACTGATGAAGCATAATGATACACCCATATTGTGATCATGATTTGCACAATGATGGGAATCTTAGTGGTCAAAATTTGGGGTATGACAAGTTGTGTCAAAGATCTTGAGGTCATTGGCTCCAAAGTTTGACCACGTGGTAGTATCCATAGAAGATTTGAAAGACTTATTAGTATTGACGAAGGAAGGGCTTTAAGGGACGCTTGAGTCTCATGAACAAAGGATGGTTGAAAGAGCTGCAGGAAATTCAAAGAGTGATATGGATTTGCAGGCGTAGTTGAAAAAAGAAAGAAAAGGCAAAGAAAGCTGGAATGGCAACAAAGGTAGAGAAGGCTACACCAATTCGACTGTTCTAAATCAGCAGGAAGGAAACTGGTTGAATCAGAGAAAACCCTGGAACCAAGGCAACCAAAGAGGTGGTGCTGCAGGTAGAGGAAGAGGTGGTGGTCGAAAGCCTAACAAAAGTCACATTCAGTGTTTTAATTGTCAGAAGTATGTTCATTGTTTTAGTGATTGTCCAGAAAAGAAGAAGAATCAAGAAACTGATGCAAAGCTGGCAAAACATGAAGAAGAAGAGATGTTGCCGATGGTCACAACAAGAGATGAAGAGAGATTCCAGGACCAGTGGTACTTGGACTCAGGATGCTCATCACACATGACTGGAAGGAAAGATTGGTTTGTCAACATGAAGCCCTCGTCGAAGAACACAGTGAAGTTTACAAATGACAACACTCTAGTAGCTGAAGGTGTTGGTGATGTTTTGATCATGAGGAAAGATAGCAAGAGGTCAACAATTTCCAATGTGTTGTACATACCAGGCATGGAGAGTAATTTGCTCAGTATATGACAGCTTGTCGAAAAGAACTACAAGGTAGTTGTTGAAGACAAGATGATGAGAGTTCTCGACGCAGGTGGTAGGTTGATCTTGAAGGCTCCAATGTCTTAGAATATGACCTTCAAGATTGAACTCAGTGTGATGGAGTACAAGTGCCTAGCAACTACAGCCAGCAGAGATGAGTGGTTATGGCATTTTCAACTAGGCCATCTCAACTTCAATGACATCAAAGAGCTAAAGAGAAGAAATATGGCTTCAGGATTACTTGAAATCGACATTCCAAGTGAAGTTTGTGAAGAGTGTGTTCAGTCGAAATAACACAAGAATAGATTCAGCAAGGATGCAGGAAGGAAGTCGAAGGCAATTCTGGAAGTCATATACTCTGATGTATGTGGTCTAATCCAGGTGGATTCGATTGCAGGCAACAGATAGTTTGTCACGTTCATAGATGATTATAGTCGAAAGTTGTGGACTTACCTCATCAAGAAGAAAAATGATGTGATCGAGGTATTTTCCAGATTCAAATCTATGGTCGAAAGGTAAAGTGGTCGAAAGTTAAAGATTCTGAGGACTGATGGTGGTGGAGAGTATGTGTCGAAAGAGCTCGATGCATTATGTGAAAAAGAAGGGATTGTGCATGAGGTTGTGCCACCCTACACTCCACAGTAAAATGGAATTGCAAAAAGAAAGAACAGAACCATCATGAACATGGTGAGAAGTATGTTGAATGGAAAGCATCTACCCAAAGAATTATGGGGAGAAGCGGTTTCGACAGCAACATACATATTAAACGGATATCCGACGAAGAAGCTTGAAGGAATCACACCAGAAGAATGTTGGTCTGGTATTAAGCCTAGCCTTAGTCACTTGAAGGTGTTTAAATCTATAACACACAGACATGTGCCAAATTAGTTGAGAAGGAAGCTTGATGACAAGTTGAATCAGATGATCTTGATAGGATATCATTTGACTGGAGGTTACAAGTTGTTCGACCCAGTGAATAAGCAGGTAGTGATCAGCAGGGACGTGATCATAGATGAGCTTATAGAATGGGATTGGACTCAGAATGTGAAGAAAGATTCAGTGAGAATCTTGTGTGAAGAACCAACTAGTGAAGTCGAAAGAGAAGTTCGACAAGAAGTTCAAGGTGAAACTGGCCTAAGCAGATCTCAACGAACAAGACACATGCCTTCAAGGTTGCAAGAATGTGTGATTACATCAGATGATGTGTTTGATGAAGAGGGTGAGCTGGTACATTATGCTTTCTACCCAGATGTCAAACCAGTCAATGCAGCTGAGGCATTGAAAGATTTGAAGTGGGTGAAAGCAATGATTGAGGAGTTAGACTCCATCGAAGTCAACAACACCTGGTCACTTGTCGAATTTCTTCAAGGCAATAAGGCAATTGATGTGAAGTGGGTTTCCAAGGTGAAGGTGAATCCTAAAGGAGCAGTAACTTGACACAAGGCGAGACTTGTGGCGAAAGGATTTCTTCAGAAGGAAGGAATCGACTTCGACGAAGTGTTTGCACCTATTGTTAGGATTGAAACAATTAGGTTGGTTGTTGGTCTAGCAAACATGAACAATTGGCACACATGTCAGATGGACGTGAAGTGTGCATTCCTTAATGGCCCCTTAGACGAAGAAGTTTATGTCGCACAACCAACTGGGTATGTGAAATGAGGCGAAGAAAGAAAGGTGCACATACTGCATAAAGCCCCATATGGACTTAAGCAAGCTCCAAGAGCTTGGAATAAGAAAATCGACAGCTTCTTAAGGGAGAAGGAATTTGTGAAGTGTACGACTGAGCATGGAGTATGTGTAAGAAGAAGCAGTAATGAATTGCTTATACTATGTCTCTATGTCGATGACCTGTTGATAACAGGAAGTTGCAAGAAGGAGATCAGAGATTTCAAGCATGACCTAAGTAAGGAGTTTGAAATGTCAGACTTGGGAAATATCTGATATTTCCTTGGCATTGAATTCTACAAGACTAGTAGAGGCTTTATGATGCACCAATGAAGATATGCAGGAGAAATACTCAAGAGATTTGAGATACAAGATTGCAACCCAACTTCGACTCCAGCTGAGACCAGATTGAAACTGTCGAAGCAGTCAGATGAAGACGATGTCGAACCAACCCAATACATAAGACTTATTGGGTCACTTAGATACCTTTGTCACACAAGGCCTGACTTAGCATACAGTGTGGGTATGGTAAGTAGATTCATGTAGAAGCCAAGGGTATCACACCTAGCAGCAACGAAGAGGATACTGAGGTATCTGAAAGGGACTCTCGACTATGGAATTTTATTTCATACAGCTGATGAAGGAAAAGAATGCAAGTTAGTGGGATACACCGACTCTAGTTGGTGTAGTGATGTCGAGGATATAAAATCCACATCTAGCTATGTGTTTATGTTAGGTGGTGCACCAGTCACTTGGAGTTCGAGAAAGGAGCCAGTAGTGGCATTGTCATCATGTGAAGCAGAGTACATAGTTGCTTCTCTTTGTGCATGTTAAGCAACATGGATGGTGAACCTGGTCAAAGAGATTACAGGGAAGAGTCATGGAGCAATTACCATGAAGATCGACAACATGTCAGCTATCAACTTGGCGAAGAATCCGATAGCACATGGTCGGAGCAAGCACATCGAAATGAGGTTCCATTATCTTCGAGAGCAGGTAGCAGAAGGGATGATGAACTTGAAACACTACAGAATTGAGAATCAGATTACAGATATTATGACGAAGGGAGTGCAAGTCAAAGTTTTCAGAAGACTAAGAGCCATGATGAATGTAGACAGCTTAGACACAATGAATTAGGAGGTGTGTTGAGTTGTAATTCCTTGTGTCAAAGCAGTGTAGCTCGACAGAAGCAAGGAGTAGTCGAATTGTTATAATATGTGTGTGTCGAGTTGTAATAGTGTGTCGAAGTGTCGAAGCAGGGTTCTTCACACAAGATTTCGACTAAGGTCTATTTTAGTAATGTTATCTATTTTGGGCTTTTATAGTTTTGGGTCTTGCCTTGGGGTGCAAGCTAACCTAAATCTATAAATAGGGAGAAACCCTTATTTTCGTAATAACTCTGAATTAAGCATTGTATTCACAGTTTGTAGTTGCAAGTGAAGATTAAAAGGTTTCCACAGTTTGTGGGCAGAGAGAAACTCTGCAGATTTTCATCTTCTTCTCCAACGTTATTTTTTTTCTCTTTTGTTATTTTTGTGCTTTTGTGGTTGGCATTTATTTTGCTAAAACTATTATAGCAGCAAGATGTTGAATCTTAATGTTCTAAGTGACTGCTTTCAACATGTCGGATGAAGATGTCCCATACCAGCTCATAGGACATCGCGTTGTGGATTCAGTTTTAAATGCAGATTCTGTTACTATGAATTGTTACTGAATATTCTGTGAATATTTGGTTATCCTATGTGGCATCCAAAGCATTTTTGGATTGTGGTTATTTGGTGGTTTTCGGATTTGCTGTTGTTTCTAATTATGGAGACATAATAGGAAACTTTGGATTGAAGACCTATTTTGTTGGAGTTATTTTTGCAGATTTGTGAGCAGTCTATTTGCTGCGTTTTTGAAGCCCAATTCAATCCAGATTAATTGCTATATATTGACTGATGTAAACCTAGTTTTAGGTGTGGAACTTACTTGTGTTTTTAGGATTTTCGAGTGTATTTTGTGAGCCTAACTGGTATCATTCTGATAATAGTATAAGGACTGATTTCTTGTGTTGTAAGTTCTGTCAAGTTACTCATAAGCTTTTAAGCATTGAGTTTCTTGTGTGTCAATCCTCATAAGCTGTGAAGTATTGAGGATTGTGTGTTTTGAAAGTGTGTCTTTCGTTTTTGTTTCTTGTGTGGAAAGGTACCAATCACGGGTTATGATTGTAGAGGGATTTGAGGAGGGCCTCATACCTAGGTGAGTCTTAGGTAGAAGTCATATGAAGGGTAGTGATTAAGTGAGCAAATTATCCGGTGTTTGTATGATCTGTGAATTGATACTATCGTATATTGATTTCGTCCCTGGCTTGGTAGCCCCCAGAGTAGGTGTGTTAGACCGAACTGGGTAAACATATCGCTGTGTTATTTACTTTCTGCACTATTATTGTTAATTGTTATCTTGTTCATTGTGTTGGATATCAGTGTCTCAACATCCGTATAGGACATCTGATATCTGTGCCAGAATTTCAATTGGCATCAAGAGCTTGCACCCTTATTTGGTTCTGGGTGAGATTCAGGGAAGGTACTTTCTGGTACAATGGACAAGGATGGAGGATTTCTGAACAAGCCACCTCTGCTTGATGGTTCCAACTACGACTATTGGAAACCAAGGATGATAGCTTTCATCAAATCCATGGATGATCAAGCATGGAAAGCTGTTATAAAAGGGTGGGAGCCCCCTAAGGTTAAAGATGAAAAAGGTACCCCTACTGATGTGGTGAAGGAAGAGGAAGACTGGGATGATGCAGATTACAAAGGGTCCGTAGGGAATTCCAAATCCATGAATGCATTGTTCAATGGTGTTAACAAGAATATCTTCAGGGTTATTGAACACTGCACCATTTCTAAAGAGGCTTGACAGGTCCTGAAGATTGCTCATGAAGGGGCCTCAAAAGTAAAGATGTCAAAACTTCAGATTCTCACTACCAGGTTTGAAAATTTGAAGATGAAGGAAGATGAGAGCATTCATGACTTTCATATGAACATTATTGAGATAGCTAATGCTTCAAGTGCTCTAGGTGAGAAGATGTCTGACAGTAAACTGGTCAGAAAAATCCTCAGATCTCTACCTAAGAGGTTTGACATGAAAGTGACTGCTATTGAGGAAGCTCAGGACATAGATAAAATGAAAGTGGATGAACTTGTGGGATCACTTCAAATATTTGAATTGGGGATCAGTGAAAAGTCTGAAAAGAAGAAGAGTATAGCTTTTGTGTCAAAGGCAAGTGATTCAGAAAGGGAAAGTAATCTGGACAGAGATGAAGGCCTCTCAGTCTCAGAAGATCTGGTATTACTAGGCAAACAATTTAACAAAGTACTCAGAAAGGTGGATTGGAAGTCAAGATCAAATGTTAAGGACAAGCCATCTGACATCAGTAAAAATCAGAATGCTGGGAGAAATACCAGTACTGAAGGTAATTCTAACCAAGAGAGAGGAGCTCAGTGTCATGAGTGTGAAGGTTTTGGGAATGTAAAGTCTGAGTGCCCCACATATCTCAAGAGGCAAAAGAAGGGGCTATCAGTCTCATGGTCAGAAGACGATTCTGAAACTGAAACTGATGAGAAGTCTGGAAAGAGGGTCACAGCATTAACAGATGTATGTGAGTCTGATGAAGAATCAGTCAGTGATGATCTTACTTTTGAGGAGCTAGCTGCTTCCTATAAGAACTTATGCATTAAAAGTGAAGAAGTGTGTCAGCAGAAAGAAGAACAAAAGAAAATCATTGCTCATCTAAAAGCTGAACAGGAAGAGCATCTGGCTACTATCTCTGATCTAAAAAGTGAAGTAGTTATTCTGAACTCTAAACTGGATAATGTCATCAAAACAGTCAGAATGCTTAATAGCAGCTCTGATGTGCTTGATGAGATTCTGAAGTCAGGGAGAGATGTTGGAGATGTTAGGGGTCTCGGGTTTGAAAGTTCCAGCGAGATGGACAAGGGAAAATGGCCTGAAGTGACACCTGCTCAACCTGAAAAAGAATCAAAGATGTCGTATAACATGTTGCAACATCCTCACAGACATCAAAAGAATGTCATAAGAAGAAAGAATCAAAGATGGAAATGCCACTATTGTGGAAGGTTTGGACATATAAAACCCTTATGCTACAAATTATATGGCTACCCCAAGAATGGCTTACAGTCTAGTAGGAAACAAGAGTGGGTTGGGGCAACAAAAGTGTGGACTCCCAAGAGTACTGCAGAGGAACACATAGCTCATAAGTCCTTCAGTGTCTTTGCAAGGGAAAAGTGGTACTTCGACAGTGGATGTTCCAGGCACATCACTGGTATCATGGGATGTCTGTCAGATTTTAAGTCTCATCCTGGTAAGTACGTGACCTTCGGTAATGGATCAAAAGGGAGAGTAATAGGTGTTGGAAAACTGGACTGTGCAGGACAACCCAATCTGGAGGAGGTATTACTTGTTGAAGGTTTAGATGCAAACTTGATCAGCATAAGTCAATTATGTGATCAAGGTCTCAAGGTCAACTTTACCAATTCTGAATGCCAGATAACAAACAAGAAGGGTAAGGTTATCATGAGAGGTAAGAGAGCATCAGATAATTGTTATCTGTGGAGTTCTGAGAACACTGAAATAAGCTTGGAGACTAAGAAATATATTGGAAAGACTATCAAGTTAGAACAGGCGCTGATAAATTGTAAAGCAACTCATGATCTTTGCTTGGTGAAATGTAATAATGAGATTAAACTTAGTAAATATCCCAGCAAGGTGAGTTTAGAAGGAGAATTTGATAAATGTGAAATTGAGGCGAGTCGGGTAATCAAATTCTGTGAATACCGCTCTACTCTGGGCCCAGTCCTCAAAAGTATAAATAGGTGGACAAACACACCATATTTTCAGTAAACTTACTCTACACAAATTCCTCTTGCACCTTCTCTTCAAAGCTCTCGCGTCTTAGGGTTTTCTCCTAACATTCTCAAGACTGTACCGTGTGATCAATTAAACATGTCTCAACATCCTAACTCCGAATCCATGCACGGCTCCCCTGATAACACTGGTTCTCCACGAATCAATGCTGGAGATGAAGAATCACTGCGGATGATAAATCTCTCTGACCTAGTGCTCGATATTGCTCTGTTGAATGTTATGTCGGCTGACCCTAAAGGCAAACAGCAAGCTCCTCACACAACGAATGTCAACATTCCAGGTAAGAAGTCTAAACCTTTCTCACCTAGGAAGAAAGTCCACTCCATGACTAGTTTGTATGCTGACCAAGTAAGCCCTAAGAAAAACGTGGCTGAAAAGGGGTCCAAATCTGCCTTAGTTGAGAAGAAAAAAGATTCTAAATCACGAAATGTAAATAAGAATTCCACTGATGATGATGCTGTTAAAAAGGATAAGGAACTTAGAAAGGTTGTTACCACAATTCTGAATGAAATTAAGGCAGATGTCGGGTCTGTTGTCCCAACATCCGTAACAGAAGATATCAATAGCAGTCCTACTGATAGGACTGATGGTGGTATTCCCGTGCATGTGGACCGTGAAAGAAGAAGTAAGAAGAGAGCGGATGTAAGAAGGACTGATGATGTTATTAATGTTGATGACCTCACATCTGATGAGGAACCTATTGCTGGAATGCTGAGAAAGATTAAGAGAAGAAGAGATAAAATGGTGATAAGTGAAGGCTCCAAATCTTCGAAACTGCATGGAAAATCGGAAGGAGGGGAAGGAACAGTTCGAGCAGGACCTCCTAAACATTGGAGCAAGGTTGTAGTGCCCACTAAGAAGAGAAAAATTACTGATCAAAGTGAATCTGACTATGAAGTTGAAACAGATGTCCAGGACATCATTGGTATGAAAACCTCCACCTGCAAGAAGGCTGCTACTGAAAGTTCTATGAGAAATACAGATAGATGGAAAATTGTAGATCAAAGGAGGATTGCTCTGGAGAGAGAATTGGGGAAGGATTTCGAAAAGTACAAAGAAATCATGGAGCTCATTACAGCGGCTGGATTGATGAGAACAGTGTCCAAGTTTGGACCCTGCTATGGAAATCTAGTCAAAGAATTTGTGGTGAATATATCTGAAGAGTGTGATGAGAACAGGGGCAACAATCTCAGGAAAGTATGTGTGAGAGGAGAAGCTGTCACCTTTTCACCTGAAATTATCAACAACTATCTGGGCAGGAGTAATGAACCTTAACCTGAGTTAGAGGTTACTGATAATACTGTTTGCAAGGAGATAACAGGTGGCTGCATGAGACATTGGCCAAATGCAGAGAAGTTATCGTCTGGAAAACTAAGTGTCAAATATGCCATCCTCCACAGGATTGCTGTGGTAAATTGGGTTCCTACAAATCACACATCTACTATCTCTTCTACACTTGGCAGATTCATATATGCTATAGGGAAGAAGATTTCCTTTGATTTTGGATCATACATCTTTGAGCAGATCTTGAAACAAGCTAGCTCACCTGCTGTCAAGATGCCTATCTGTTTCCCTTCCTTGATCTGTGGTATTATTCTAGAACGGTGTCCTAATCTTGTGTTGAGGGGTGACACTGCACTCAAAAGGAAACCTCCTTTGTCCCTTCACTACAAGCTACTGGGTGGAGCACATGTCTCAGACATTGTTGGGACATATACACAGACTCCTAGTCCTGCTAATCTTGATGATGAAGTCGTTGCTCAGTTGCAAGAAACTTGCAAGGAACTAGAAGAATCCATTAGAAGAGACACTGGTCGGAAGGCCAAACTGGAACAGTTGATCAAAACCTTCATGGAGAGAAGGAATGCTTCTGCTGGGACAACTAGTAAGGACCAAGGAACTGCTGAAGATGCTGCTTCTGTAGAATCTGATAGAGAATATGAGCAAAGTTCAGATGACTCTAGGAGTGGTGATACTGATACTGATACTGATGCTGTTGCTGATGGAGAGAGTGAAGACATTGCTGAATCTGACGATGATGCTGATGCAGAATAATAGCTTAACCTCTGAAGTTTTATTTTGCTTTTGTTGTTTTTGTCTGGATCCCTGACTAACTTTGCTTTGTATCTCCTTTGAACTTTACTCTGGTTTATTTTTATCTTAACTTATTCTACTTGCCTTTGTCATATTTATGGCTAAAAAGGGGGAGTAGTATGTTGTGTGGATGTTTGTGTAGGGAATGCTTGTGTGCTTGTGTTGCTGCAGTAGTTGAGGGGGAGAATGAGGAATGTTGCTGCTGTTGAGGGGGAGAATGAGGAATGTTGCTACTGTTGAGGGGGAGTTTTTTAGTTTTTTTTGCTACGCTGCTATGATGAGTTGTTTGCTGTACTGAGTGTTATATGCAGCTGAAGGGGAGTGTGCTATGCTGAATGTTTTGCTGGATGTTTTTGCTGTGTGTTGTTGGTGTTTTCGCTGCTGTCTGATATATGGATATATGGATATTGTTTTGCTGTTTTGTGCTTCTTTACAAGTTTTTGCGTGTGTGTAGTTTTGGCCAAAATAAGCCAAAGGGGGGGATTGTTATTTCTGTGCTTTTGTAGTTGGCATTTATTTTGCTAAAACTATTATAGCAGCAAGATGTTGAATCTTAATGTTCTAAGTGACTGCTTTCAACATGTCGGATGAAGATGTCCCATACCAGCTCATAGGACATCGCGTTGTGGATTCAGTTTTAAATGCAGATTCTGTTACTATGAATTGTTACTGAATATTCTGTGAATATTTGGTTATCCTATGTGGCATCCAAAGCATTTTTGGATTGTGGTTATTTGGTGGTTTTCAGATTTGCTGCTGTTTCTAATTATGGAGACATAATAGGAAACTTTGGATTGAAGACCTATTTTCTTGGAGTTATTTTTGCAGATTTGTGAGCAGTCTATTTGCTGTGTTTTTGAAGCCCAATTCAGTCCAGATTAATTGCTATATATTGACTGATGTAAACCTAGTTTTAGGTGTGGAACTTACTTGTGTTTTTAGGGTTTTCGAGTGTATTTTGTGAGCCTAACTGGTATCATTCTGATAACAGTATAAGGATTGATTTCTTGTGTTGTAAGTTCTGTCAAGTTACTCATAAGCTTTTAAGCATTGAGTTTCTTGTGTGTCAATCCTCATAATCTGTGAAGTATTGAGGATTGTGTGTTTTGAAAGTGTGTCTTTCGTTTTTGTTTCTTGTGTGGAAAGGTACCAATCACAGGCTGTGATTGTAGAGGGATTTGAGGAGGGCCTCATACCTAGGTGAGTCTTAGGTAGAAGTCATAGGAAGGGTAGTGATTAAGTGAGCAGATTATCCGGTGTTTGTATGATCTGTGAATTAATACTATCGTATATTGATTTTGTCCCTGGCTTGGTAGCCCCCAGAGTAGGTGTGTTAGACCGAACTGGGTAAACATATCGCTGTGTTATTTACTTTCTGCACTATTATTGTTAATTGTTATCTTGTTCATTGTGTTGGATATCAGTGTCTCAACATCCGTATAGGACATCTGATATCTGTGCCAGAATTTCATCTTTCTCAACCCTTTTCTTTTCTTTTATTTTCTTTTCATTGCCATTGTGTGACTATTAACAATCTTGAGATCAAGATTGAATAGGAATTCTCCATAGGTTGTGGTTGAATTCCAACCGAAGTGGTTGGTCCTACGTTGATTCTAAAAAATAAAGAGTCCGCTTATCGTAGTAAATTGCATCTGGATTGGAGTTCATTTTTCCTAAGCATGAATAATAGTTCATTATTTTGTGTTATGAACCATAGATAAACAAAACACACCATTTTATATCCATCTCTTGTGCATTATAGGCCACATAAATTATTGGCGCAATCTAAAATGCACAATAGAAATATTTATGTTGATAAGTTTCAAATCTTACAACCTAACATGCAAAACACCCCTGAACATTGTTGGACGTATGACTTCAAACACAAAGTAAAATGATGAATTGTGTGGGTTTGAAAAACCATTACCAAATAAAAATCTTTTACAAAATCAAAGTTTAAAATACAATTGTAATGTTAGAACAAAATTTGTTCATTCCCTTAAAAGGTTTTGATGATAACAAAGTATTAAAAGAACAATAGGGTTTAATAATGGTTATTCGAGTATGCATGATCAAATGGCATTAACCTTGATTTCAATCAAGTTAATCACTCAGAAGAACCATTAAATAAAAGCAAAGTTTTTTTTTAATCTGGAAGATCAGATCCAAGCTTTTAGACTCTGAAAGAGTCAACTCAAGTCTTTTAGATGTTGAACCTAAGCTTACTTGGAATACAAAGATCAGCTCAGCTCTAAAGACTTGAATCATTTAAAGCAAACAGACTCGAAGGAATTATGAAGAAACTGCTTCAAAGGAATTTGTCTACATCAAGTCATCAACTCTTCAAGTGTTCATTAAGACTAGTTCTGATCAAAACTCTGATGAAGGCAAGACTCAAAACCTGTGAACTCAAGACTCTGAAGTCTTATTCCAACCAGGTTCTGAAGACATACTTTAGCTTCTGATCATGCTTTAACTAATTCTATAAAAAGCCTTTGAATCAGAAAGGTAAGTATAAGGATAACAATGAAAGTGTACTTTTGTTTCAAGACTGGATCCAATGTTTCGTGCAAGTTATTGTATCGAAAGAGTACTTCTGTTTCAAGACTGGATTATTCTTGTTTCGAGTATTTCTTTTTTATTTTTGGCTAAGATTTGTATGTTCTGATTCTTAGTGTAATATTGATGCATTCTTTCTTAGCCTTTGATCGTATAACCAAAACAATCTCTATGGTAAATTGGATGTATCAGATGAATCTAATGAAAAAGAAATATCAAGTTAAAAGCATTGTTTTTGTTTTAACTCTGAACTTCTTAATCAGTTGACATAAAAGAAATAATTATGATTAAAAGGATGTTATGCAAACTAAAATGAGAAAAATAACTTCATTGACTTAAAGGAATTATTACAAACAATGTTTATAAAGTTAATCCTAATCATCTCTAGATTTCTTAGCATGGAAAGAGATTTTCCACTCTAAATTCACTTCTTCTTATTCTTCAGAAACGAAATGAATTACTTTTTTTGAATCTTCTTCTCTTGGACTTCTTCTTCTTAATCTTCTTCTGTGGCTTCAGTGCCTGAGGAAGAGATGTTGAAGGAATTTCTTCAGAGGGTCTGACCCCCTGATCAAAAGTTGCCTTCAGAGACTGTAGGAGTCTCTGGAACAATAGAAGTAGCAGATTGCTCAGAATGTGTATTCATCTTGAATCAAATATACGATGAGGTGAATATGGATTTGTGATTTACCTTGAACAAAGTTGTGTGCTTTTATAACGAGAATTCTGGAATTTCAAACACTCTGCGTGTTTTAGTTTCTGATCTTTGAAATTCTCAAAGTCAATCACTAATTAGGCATGACATATTAAATCATAATTACTTCTTAAAAACTGAAACACTAGTGATTTACCATCAAAAGTAAATAATTTCTTTGGTTAAAATGTTTTTAAAATTTTTTTCAACTTGGTATCTTTTTTGTTTTAAACATTTAATTGTCTTAATCATTTAAATTGGTTTTTGTGTGTTTCAAATTCTTCTGTGTTTTTAAACTCTTCAAAATTTTGTGCATTTAAATTATGTTTATTTTTTTTATAGTTTTTATCTTTCTTTAAAATCTTTTTGATAATGACAAAGGGGTAGAAAATGCATGGAGTATTTAAGAAGATAAAAGCATCAGAACCACAACAAAGTAATTTATGCATTAACAACTTATGAGTTATAAGCTTTAAGTTATTTATTTTATGTACTATATTTTACTGTACTTAAATGATAAACTTAATTAACAAAGACAGTAATTAGGGAAAGCTTACAAACCTTACCTTAATGAACTTTCAGACTAAAGGAAGATCTTACAAACCTCGACTTAAGGTCTGTCGAACTCACGAGGAGCTTACAAACCTCAACATGATGTTAGAATTTGTTGATTAAAGTTATAAGATTAAATTAACATAGATAAGGAGTTAAGGGGGGCTTACAAACCCCGTCTTAATGGACTATCAGATTTAGAGGGAGATTATAAAAATTACTTTAAATGAATGTCTAACTTAGGGGGGGCTTACAAACCTCAGACTCTGGTGTTAAACTGTGTTAATTAAATCACCAACCATTGTACTTAAATACGTTTGTTTTTCATCATAAAAAAGGGGCAGATTGTTAGTGATCAGTGGTTTTCACTCGTAGTTTTTCAGGCTTTTGTGTCTATCTTCTTCGTTATGTTTTCGGTATTTAAAGTCATAGTATTGCATTTCTACCTTGTGTTTGTGTTTTATTTAAGTAAGTTCTTGTTTTAATGTTATTCTGTTTTTAGACCGTTTATGCTTTGATTTGGTAGTGTTTTTGTGTTTCTCAGGTATTTATAAAAGTCATTAATCAGATGCGCGTGATATGAGAAGCTGGAGTGCTAAAAGTACAAGGAAAAGACCAACTAGGAGCCTGACACGGCTGCCCGTGTCACAGGACACGGCCCGTGTCAGGAGGCCTGGGAGATGGAAGTTTGAGCAAAAAATTGGACAAGGAAAAGATCAACTAGAAGCCTGACACGGCTGCCCGTGTCAGGGCCCCTGAAGGAGATGTCTTGGCGCATGAGAGTCAGCAGCCTGACACGGCTGCCCGTGTCATAGGACACGGCCCATGTCAGGGCCACTGGAGGGGAATTTTGTGATTTTTATTTATCCCGTTTAATTGTCTTCTGAGGGTATTTTTGGGAATTCCACATGCTGTTATGTGATCTGATACTTTTAAGCTGAGAAACAAAGATGAGAGGATTACTTTTAGTACCAACGATAAAAATTTGAGAGAGTTTATGCTATCAAGGGAATTTGGAGAACGGAGATCATTCAACCGCGGAAGCCATTGAAGATCAAAGCGATCCAAATACCATTGTAATGACTATTTCCTATGTTTATGTTTTTATTGTTTTTGTTATGAACATGAGAGGCTAAACCCCCCAATGCTAGGGGGTGTCCCTGATTTCCTTTTGTAATGACATTTTAATTTCTTTCATAGTAATTTCATCACTTTCTCATTATCATCTTGTTGTATAATGTTCTTAATGCGAACCTGTATTGGAAAATAAGGTTTTGAGTTACAGTTTACTTTAGGTCGGAAGACCATCGTTAACGCTTTTATACAACAATACTCTATTAGATATCACCAAGGAATTGGGATATCATACTGTAACCGTATTACTTTTGATAAACTAAAAAGCTTGGTACTCCTTCTATACATTCAAGGAATTGGGGTATAGAGGGAATACCAAAAGGTTTTCTTTTAAAGGAATTTTGGGAAACTACTCTAAAAAGACGGTGATGATTTAGCTTAGTGATGATATTGCTAATGTAGGGTAATTTGTTATTATAAGGGATTTCATACACCTCTCCCTAGTATTATTCTCATATTTGTCAAAACAGCTTATTTATCTTTTAAGTGCTTTTATTCATAGAACATAGTTATAGAATCATTATAAAACCAAACAAAAGAACTTTTGTTTAATTGAAATAGTTTCTGCACTACATATTCTGAGCAGTCCTCAAGAGACCGACTCTGGGGAAAACCCCAAATTATTACTACATCGGTAAAAATAGTACACTTGTTATATTTACTGGTCAAGTTTTTGGCGCCGTTGCCGGGGACTGCCAAATTCATAGTGTCGATTTTATTTCAATTGAAATTTTGTCACTCTGTGACAAAAATTTGAGTTTATTTTCCTGTATTATTATTTATTTATAATTACTAATTCTTTGCTAACCTGTGTATGTGAGGTAAGGCCTCAGCTGAATTTTCTTTTGATACAGAACCAGAAAGATTCCTGCACGCCAGACATCGTCAAGCTAGGCTAGAAAGACTGGCGGCATCGAGCTCAGAACCCATTATTACTGAGCCCGAGAAAGAAGAGTCAGTTTCAGGTCACTCTTAGCACACAGATTTCGGTACAGACTCCGAGTCTGAAATCAGTATCAAGGCGGACGATCCACCTGCCGAAAGACTTCTCGGTGACTATGGCAGAGCAAACGCTCCAGCAGTACGGTTGACAATCGTTAATCAACCAGTTACTGTCGCACAGTTCCAGCTGCATCCTTCTACCATCCGACAGCTTCAGAGTAGGGTGTTTTCAGGAAGAATCAATGAAGACGCCAACAAGCACTTGCAAAGGATCCTTACCATGAGCACGTCCTTGAAAATAGAGGGACACTCTGAAGAGGAAAAGAAGTTGGTGATGTTATCGTTTACTCTATCGGATGATGCTGAAGAGTGGTTTTATTCACTACCCGCTGGGAGTATTACTACTTGGCAAGAGATGGAGACTACATTTCTGAACGAGTATTTTCCTGCATCTGTATACATCCGAAAAAGATATGACATTGTTAATTTCAAGCAGAAAGAAGGATAATCACTCGGAGATGCGTACAGGAGATTTAAGAGGTGTTTGGTTGCATGTCCCACCCATAATATGGATGCAACCAAACAAATACAGAATTTTGTGAATGGGTTAAAGATGAAGACAAAGCAGCTTATCGATACAGCTGCCGGTGGTTCTACAAATTTTTCAATAGCCACTGGCATTAAAAAGATAATTGAAGCGATTGCAGCAAATGAGCACCTGGAGCTGTATGATCGCAGTGTTAGTCAACCTGAGAAGACAATTGATTTGAAGCTAACAGAACAGGTTATAAAAATGGAGGATCAAATTGAGGCTGAGGTTGAAAGAAGGTTGAAGAAAATGAGTCTAGATACACAGACGGTAGCACAAGTGCAACAGGTTCAAGCGGTGAATTATGAAATTTGTGGAGGTCCTCACTTTGCCATGTATTGTGTGGCTACAACACAACAGGTTGAAGCAATCAACTTTCTGAAGCAGAACAATCCTTATTCGAACACATATAATCCATGATGGAAAAATCATCCAAACTTTTCCTAGAAGGATCAACAAGGAAATGTTCTGAAGCAAGGACCTGCTCCATACCCGAACCAGCCCCAACAACAACAATACCACCCCCAGCAACCACCACCATAACAACAATAATATCAGCAACAACCTCAACAGTACTACCAACCTCAACAACAGGTCCAAAAGAAAGCGGATTGGGAAATTGCCATTGAGAAGATGGCAGCTCAAAGCTCTCAATTCCAGGAAGAGACACGAAGTAATCTTAGGAATACAGGTGCCTCCATCAAAAATCTAGAGGTCCAGATGAGCCAAATAGCTCAACAGTTAGCAAGTTCTCAAGCACAGAGTACTCTTCCAAGTTCAACGGTAACCAACCCGCGAGAGCATAATAATCTTAGTGCGGTAACCACGAGACGTACCAAACCTCAAGAGGACACCGAGAAAGAATCTGAGAGTGAAGACCGGTTACTTGAAGTTGAGTTGGAAATTAAGGAAAATGAGGTTGTGAATGAAGAAGTGATTATATCTGAGCAAATAACCAAGGAGAAGATCATTGAGCCCAAACAGAACATCAAGCTCCCCTTTCCAACTAGAAACAAAAAGAAAGGGCAGCACGAGAAAATTTTTGAAAAATTCTTGGAAATGTTCAAGAAGCTTGAACTCAATATTCCTTTCCTGGAGGCACTTGAGCAAATGACTACATATGCCAAGTTCATGAAGGACATCATTTCCAAGAAGAGATCCGTCGATACGGAACCTATTATTCTAACCGAAACTTGTAGTGTTATTTTGCAGGGAATGAAGATTCCGGTGAAAAAGAAAGATAGGGGCTCGGTCACCATTCCATGCACTATTGGAGATAGATCTTTGAATAAAGCTCTTATTGATCTGGGGGCGAGCGTAAGCCTTATGCCATTGTCCATATAAAAAAAGTTGGGGATTTGAACTGTACAAGACACTAGGACGACTTTACAATTTGCCGATCATTCTGTTAAGAGGCCTTATGGAATAGTAGAGGATGTTCTAGTGAAGATTAATAATTTTGTGTTCCCGGTGGACTTTTTTATTTTAGAGATGCCGGAGGACGAAGAAATACCACTCATTTTGGGAAGGCCATTTTTGGAGACCGGACGATGTTTGATAGACATAGAAGAGGGCACTACGACTCTTAAGGTCTATGATGAGGAGTTGAAGATTGATGTGCGAAACACTATGAGGCACAAAGATGATATTGGTACGAGCCATACTATAGAGGTGATAGATTAAGTGATTGATAATGAGAATCCGGTAAATGCACAAAAATTACCGTTGGAAAAAGTTTTGAGCTTATCAATTTTTTAAGATAGTGAAGAAGCCGGTGAAAAAGAGTTGGAAGTGATTTCCATGATGGAAACTCAACCTCCATTTAAGGGACCTCGAAAGCACCGGTGGGAAGATCTTAGGACACCTCAAGTCACGGAAGGTGGTGAAGAGACTAAAAAGGGGGTTGAATTGAAAGAACTACCCGAAAGCCTCAAGTATGTCTTCCTCGATACCGAAGGTAAATGTCCAGCCATCATAAGTGCTAGCCTAAAAACTGTCCAAAAAGATAAGTTGATTGAAGTTATTAAAAAGTACAAGGGAGCTATGGGCTGGAAAATTGAAGATTTGAAGGGTATCAGTCCTACAGTTTGTATGCACAAAATTCTCATGGAGGATGATCATAAACCGGTTGTCCAACCTCAAAGAAGACTTAATCTAGCCATGAAAGAAGTTGTAAGAAAAGAGGTGGTGAAATTGCTTGATGCGGGTTTGATTTACCCAATATCTGACATCTCAAGGGTGAGTCCTGTCCATGTAGTGCCCAAGAAAGGAGGAACCACCGTCATTAAAAATGAGAAAAATGAGTTGATTTCTACGAGGACGATCACAGGGTGGCGTGTGTGTATTGACTACCGGAGATTGAATTTAGCTACCAGGAAAGACCACTTCCCTTTTCCCTTTATTGATCAAATGTTGGAAAGGTTAGCGGGTCATGATTATTATTGTTTCTTGGATGGATACTCAGGGTACAACCAAATTGCGGTTGCACCAGAAGATCAATAGAAGAGAACCTTTACTTGCCCTTATGGAGTCTTTGCTTATAGAAGAATGACATTCGGGCTATGTAACGCTCCGGCCACCTTTCAGAGGTGCATGACTTCCATTTTTGCTGACATGCTTGAAAAGCATATGGAAGTCTTCATGGACGACTTTTCGGTATTTGGCTCTTCTTTTGATAATTGTTTAACTAACCTTTCTCTTGTTTTAGAAAGATGCCAGGAGAGGAACTTGATCCTTAACTGGGAGAAGTGCCATTTCATGGTACGTGAAGGCATAGTTCTGGGTCACAAGATTTCCCACAAAGGAATCAAAGTTGACCAAGCTAAAGTGGAAGTAATCTCAAAACTTCCACCCCCGGTGAATGAAAAAGGTATACGAAGTTTCTTAGGACATGCGGGTTTCTACCGCCGGTTCATAAGAGATTTTTCCAAAATAGCCAAGCCCCTTACCACCCTTTTGGTTAAGGATATGGCTTTTGTGTTTAATAAGGAGTGTGCCGACGCATTTGAGACACTGAAAAATAAATTAGTGTCGGCACCAATTGTGATTGCCCCCGATTGGTCTCTACCGTTTGAGATCATGTACGATGCTAGTGACATTGCAGTAGGGGCTGTTCTAGGACAGCGGAAAGATAAATTATTGCATGTGATTTATTATGCAAGTCATGTGTTGAACCCTGCGCAGATGAAATACGCAACTACCGAAAAGGAGTTGCTTGCTGTTATTTATGCCTTTGATAAATTCAGGCAATATCTGTTGGGTTCAAAAGTTATTATTTATACTGATCATGCTGCCTTGAAGTATCTTTTTGCTAAGCAGGATTCCAAACCAAGACTCCTTAGATGGATTTTGCTCCTTCAAGAGTTTGATGTGGAAATTCGTGGCAAGAGAGGGTGTGAAAATATTGTTGCTGATCATCTCTCTCGGATGTCACCTATTGAAGAAACAGAGGACAAACGCCCAATAAAGGATGAGTTCGCTGATGAACACATCCTTGCTGTTATTGGTGTTCCTTGGTTTGCGGATTATGCAAACTATCTAGTAGGTGGTGTAATACCCGATGATTTTGACTCTAACAAAAAGAAAAAGTTTGTTTATGATTGCAGGTTTTACTTGTGGGATGATCCGTTCTTATACAAAAGAGGAGTTGGTAGATTGGTAAGGAGATGTGTGCCTGAGAATGAACAGAAGGACGTTTTGAAGGCATGCCATGAGTCAGAGTATGGAGGGCATTTCAGCGGTGGCAGAACCGCAACCAAAGTCCTTCAGTCAGGGTTATACTGGCCCTCATTGTTCAAAGATGCTCAAGAGATGGTAAAAGAGTGTGATAAATGTCAGAGAACTGGGAATATATCAAAGAGGAACCAGATGCCCCAGAATTTCATGCTAGAAGTTGAGTTGTTTGATGTTTGGGGGATAGACTTCATGGGCCCATTTCCACCGTTATTTGGAAAACATTATATCCTGGTAGCGGTGGATTATGTCTCTAAATGGGTTGAAGTTGTGGCATTACCGACAAATGACGCTAAGGTTGTAGTGAAGTTGCTGAAAGATAATATCTTTGCGAGGTTTGGAGTACCAAGGGCATTAGTCAGTGATGAAGGAACTCATTTCCTAAATCACCTCATGGAAAGATTACTTCTGAAGTACAATGTGAAGCATCGTATTGCCACTCCCTACCATCCTCAAACAAGCGGCTAGGTGGAAGTTTCAAACAGGCAACTTAAACAAATTCTTGAAAAGACAGTGAGTTCCTCTCGGAAGGATTGGGCAACAAAGTTGGATGACGCATTATGGGCGTATCGAACAGCGTTCAAGACACCAATCGGTATGTCACCCTACCAACTAGTCTACGGGAAAGCTTGCCATCTGCCTTTGGAATTAGAACACAAGGCATTATGGGCATCAAAATTTCTGAACATGGACCTATCTCAAGCCGGAAGCTCTAGAATTCTCCAACTCCATGAATTGGAAGAATTTCGGAACCGCGCATATGAAAATGCCAAAATCTATAAAGAACAAACGAAAAAATGGCATGATAGAAGGATTTTGAGGAAAGAGTTTTTTGAAGGAGAACTGGTCCTCTTGTACAACTCCAGGTTGAAACTATTCCCTGGAAAGCTCTGGTCTAAATGGTCGGGACCGTTTGTAGTTCACAAAGTATTTCCGCATGGAGCGATTGAGTTGAAAAATCAAGCTAACGGAGATACCTTTAAGGTCAATTGGCAGAGGTTGAAGCCCTACTACCAAGGAGATTTGGTTGGTCAAGTGGATATCGTTCGTCTTACAAAGTAGGACGGATGACCGTCGAGCCATGCGACGTTAAACGCAGCGCTGCGTGGGAGGCAACCCACGATTTTTCATGCTAATTATTATTTTGTTTATTTTGCAGATGTATATTTTGTCATCATTCACATATCAGGTTTGAGGGAAGAAGAATCTAAGAAAAACTGGCCAAAAATGCAAGTCGGGATGACTTTTTGGAGGAAGTCAGTGCCCTGACACGGCCGCCCATGTCACGGGACACGGCCCGTGTCAGGGGAGATAGGAAGCATGGAAAAAGAGGAATGTTTGGAAGAAGTCAGTGTCCTGACACGGCCGCCCGTGTCACGGGACACGGCCCGTGTCAGGGGTCCTGGGAGAAGACATTTTAAATGAGGATTTTGGTGGTAGTCAGAAGCCTGACACGGCCGCCCGTGTCACGGGACACGGCCCGTGTCAGGCAGCGCGCTGAGTTTTTTTCCCCTTGAGGAATTTTGAAATTTTTTTCCTTGGTGGGCCCCACGAATTTTTACCACTTATTAACCCACTTACTACCAAATTAACTCATCTTCTTCCTCTATTCTCTTCACAAAAAAACCTAAAACTTCATTGCCTCTCTTCACAAATCCTTCATTTTCCCAAGCACCCACTCACCTAAACCCATACCTTGCTTCCCAAAAGTTGTTCCTCTCATCATCCTCGTCAAGTCTACGGTAAATTTTTGCACTAATTCCTGTTTTTAGTTTTCTTGATTTTTCAGGTGGACGAAAATGCCCCCAAAGAGAGGAGATAAGGGAAAGCAACCCGCTGCAGAGCCCTCGCGCCCACAGAAGCGCACAATCCGGAGGCCAAACGCCCATGGAATTATCTTCGACACTGAGGAACATGAGCGGAGGTATGGTTTGCATGTCAAACAAAAAATTACTCCGACAAGGTATTTTTGTCCTGAAACTCTTTCGCAAATAGGGCTATCTTTTGAAGTGGATAGGATGTTCCACAAATTAGGCATGCTAGCGTTTATACATTTTGAGGCACCCACATACGAACGTGTCACTCTTGAGTTTCTCAGCACTGTTGAATTTAGACTTAGAAAAAAGATGGACAGGTTCTGCTTATCTGTTTTTTGGTACCATGAGTTTCAGGCTTTATGACAATGACCACGAGCTAACGGTGGAGGACATAGGAAGGATTCTGAACCTCCCGATTGAGGGTCCTGGATTTGTTCCTGAGGACTTCGATGCATGTTCTTTCTGGATGGCCATCACCAGCCACACTGAGTATGTGGCGAAAGCAGCAAAGGCTTCAGGGATCCAGAATCCCTGTTTTCGATATGTGCAGAAATGCCTTGCCTACACACTGTTTGGCCGGGGTGACAGTACAGGGGTAGCCATGCAAAAGGAATTGTATTTTCTATACGCGATGACCAAGGGTATTCCGGTGAGTGTTGCTGCGTTTGCGGCAGATTACTTGGGTAGAGTTGGTAGGGCCACATCTGGTGGCATATCTGTTGGGGTATGATCACCCAGATCGCTGAACACCTGGGATACGACCCAGCTATACTTGGTGAAACACCGGTTTCAGGTAACACTCGGCTGGACATGAATGCTTTGGTCCAGCAACGTATGATTGTTTTAGCCGATGATTCTTACTCTTTAATATGTTCTGGTCAATATCTGATGTCTCTTCCTAACCCCCACCATTGTGGGATTAATGATACTAATAATTGGTGCTATGGAGGTGCCATCCTCAATGTAGTGGACGAGCAAGATGATGACACTTTTGATGCAGGTACATAAGAACCAGGCGGTTTCCGGGCTGAACCAGAATCGTATCAAACTGTCCCTCCTCATACCGGAGCATCGAATATTGGGACGGGGTCTTTCTCTATGACACCGGACCAATGGTCTTGGTTGCAAACAGAGATCGGCGAGATTAGAGGGGAGCAGTCCCGCCAAGGGAGTGAACAGGCCCACCAGGGGAAGATGATTACAGAGATGCATGAGTGGATGCAGCAGATGAGGCTGCACCACAACCCTCCTCCTCAGTGAGGCTCTGTGAGTCCCCTCCTACAATTATTCTTAAACAGTGAGGCCACTGTTGAGTTCAAGTGTGGGGGGGTTTTACTTGCTTTGTGTTTGTTTTTAATTTTATTTTTTTAGTGTATTAGTGTCGTGTGTGTTTGAATTTACGTTAGAAAACTACGGTGAAATCCCCCGAATATGAACTTAAAAAATAATAATAATGTATGTTCTGTTAAGCTTTGTAATCATGAGTGAGGGGGGAGAAAGTATATAGAGTTTGAGTGAAAAGAAGCTTAATGAGGAACTTGGAAAAATTTGAAAACTTAGATATACCACGAACACCCCGAATTCTCTGAGTAAGGAGACGAGTCCAACATGTAGATTTGTGCCATAATGCTTTAATCTGAGAAGTATTCCCCGAGTAGTTTATAATGGCAATCTGGCATGATTAATAAGAATTGTGTGTACAAAGTTGATCGAAAAAAAAATTAGTAAAGGCACCGAGAAAAAAAATATGTGTGAATAAAGGCAATTAGACGACTAGTCCTTCTAAGTTGGGTAACCCTCACCCGATTATTTAGCCTAACGGCGGTCGAATCTAAAAAGTCGTCCCAAAGTGGACAAATAAATGCCAATGTGTGAGAAAAATAATGGTGCCTAGAAAAATTTTGATCGATTTTGTGCATGTGAGAAAAAATCATCATAAGTGCCTTAAAGTGATTGTCCGAATAAAAGGGGTAGAAAATCGAGAAAAGACTTAAGCCCAAAGCATAGTTGGAGAGGTAACCGAAAAGGGGATTTAGGTTCGTGGTTTCACCGCAGTCTAGTGTTTGTGTGATACCTTTGTTGACGGAGAAGTACCAAGATTCCTTGTTGAGCGACTTTGAACGAAAAGCTCACGTATGAGTATTGTCACTTCCACTCGAGATAATCTTTCTTATGATAGCTCATTTGCGCTTTAACTCTTTATGCAAGCTTATTGCTTGAGGTCAAGAAAAAGTTTAAGTTTGGGGGAGTTTGATCAGTGGTTTCCACTCGTAGTTTTTCAGGCTTTTGTGTCTATCTTTTTCGTTATGTTTTCGGTATTTGAATTCATAGTATTGCATTTCTACCTTGTGTTTGTGTTTTATTTAAGTAAGTTCTTGTTTTAATATTATTCCGTTTTTAGACCATTTATGCTTTGATTTGGTAGTGTTTTTGTGTTTCTCAGGTATTTATAAAAGTCATTAATCATATGCGCGTGATATGAGAAGCTGGAGTGCTAAAAGTACAAGGAAAAGACCAACCAGGAGCCTGACACGGCTGACCGTGTCACAGGACACGGCCCGTGTCAGGAGGCCTGGGAGATGGAAGTTTGAGCAAAAAATTGGACAAGGAAAAGATCAACCAGAAGCCTGACACGGCTGCCCGTGTCATGGGACACGGCCCGTGTCAGGGCCCCTGAAAGAGATGTCTTGGCGCATGAGAGTCAGCAGCCTGACACGGTTGCCCGTGTCATGGGACATGGCCCGTGTCAGGGCCACTGGAGGGGAATTTTGTGATTTTTATTTATCCCGTTTAATTGTCTTCTGAGGGTATTTTTGGGAATTCCACATGCTGTTATGTGATCTGATACTTTTAAGCTGAGAAACAAAGAGGAGAAGATTACTTTTAGTACCAACGATAAAAATTTGAGAGAGTTTATGCTATCAAGGGAATTTGGAGAACAGAGATCATTCAACCGCGGAAGCCATTGAAGATCAAAGCGATCCAAATACCATTGTAATGACTATTTCCTATGTTTATGTTTTTATTGTTTTTGTTATGAACATGAGAGGCTAAACCCCCCAATGCTAGGGGTGTCCCTGATTTCCTTTTGTAATGACATTTTAATTTCTTTCATAGTAATTTCATCACTTTCTCATTATCATCTTGTTGTATAATGTTCTTAATGCGAACCTGCATTGGAAAATAGGGTTTTGAGTTACAGTTCACTTTAGGTCGGAAGACCATCGTTAACGCTTTTATACAACAATACTCTATTAGATATCACCAAGGAATTGGGATATCATACTGTAACCGTATTACTTTTGATAAACTAAAAAGCTTGGTACTCCTTCTATACATTCAAGGAATTGGGGTATAGAGGGAATACCAAAAGGTTTTCTTTTAAAGGAATTTTGGGAAACTACTCTAAAAAGACGGTGATGATTTAGCTTAGTGGTGATATTGCTAATGTAAGGTAATTTGTTATTATAAGCGATTTCATACACCTCTCCCTAGTATTATTCTCATATTTGTCAAAACAGCTTATTTATCTTTTAAGTGCTTTTATTCATAGAACATAGTTATAGAATCATTATAAAACCAAACAAAAGAACTTTTGTTTAATTGAAATAGTTTCCGCACTACATATTCTGAGCAGTCCTCAAGAGACCGACTCTGGGGAAAACCCCAAATTATTACTACATCGGTAAAAATAGTACACTTGCTATATTTACCGGTCAGTTAGATCAAGATTTGTTCGTTCCCTTAAAAGGTTTTGATGATAACAAAGTATTGAAAGAACAATAGGGTTTACTAATGGTTATTCGAGTGTGCATGATCAAAACACATTAACCTTAATTTCAATCAAGTTAATCACTCAGAAGAACCATTAAAGGAAATCAAAGTTGTTCTAAATCTAGAAGATCAGATCCAACCTTTCAGACTCTAAGAGAGTCAACTCAAGTCTTTCTGATGCTAAACCTAAGCTTACTTAGAATACAAAGATCATCCCAGCTCTGAAGACTGGAATCATTTGAAGCAAGCAGACTCTATTATAAGGAACGACTCTGCATCTTCTGAATAAGCTTCATTAACAATTCTGAAGATACTTCTTCAAGGGAATTTGTCTAGATCAAGTCATCAACTCTTCAAGTGTTCATCTAGACTAGTTCTAATCAAGACTTTTATGAAGGCAAGACTCATAACCCGTAAACTCAAGATTTTGAAGTCTTATTCTAACAAGGTTCTGAGGACATACTTTAGCTTCTGATCATGCTTTAACTAATTCTATAAAAATATTTTGAATAAGAAAGCTAAGTGTAAGGATAAAAACGACTCTAATCAAGCTTCAACAAACGTATACAAGAAAACTTCAGTCAGAAGTTATCCAACAAAGATCATCTGACGACAATACACTATTTTATGTAAAATCTTTTGATAGTGGCATTGTTAGGATCTTCTCTCTCCAACTGTTAAGAACTCTGCTATGCTCTCTCAACGTCTTTATGTTAACTGAGTTTTAGCTCACTCTATTGTCCATCAGCTAAATACCTTCAACGCCTATGTGTATTATGGTAGTCTCAATCTTCAATGGATATATTCTTAGTATATATTTAAAGAAGAAGATTGAAAACATTCAAAGTGATGAATGGTGAAGTTCTTGGAAAAATCTCCAAGGTTATGAACCTGTGAGGTTCTTGGACATCTCTCTGATCTGAACCTCTACATTTCAAGAGAATAAATGTGGGTTAAATATTTCGTGATTGTGTTACTTGGATGTGATACCAGTTCACTGGAATGAGTTGATAGAATTTGTGTTTTACATAAAACACATATGAGAGAAACACACTTCAAAAGATTACATAACCAGAAGGGTTAAATGTGTTAGAGTAAAGTGAGACATATTCACATATATTCTGAAGAAAGAATATGTGAATATGATCAAGGACATGAAGGCATAACAAGATGGAAATTTGTGCAAGGAGAGAAGAAAAATGAAAACTTCATTCTTCTACACTCAAGAGCAAAGAATTCAAATATGCTCAAGAGTGTAAACTTTTCTGTATCTGCTTATCCAAGAAGCACTTATATGAACACAAGGTTAATATCAGATTCTTCTGTTGTAAGAATCTGAAGACTCTAGCATCTATGCTCAGAGTAAGTCTCTTTCTATGTGATTGAGCAATGAAGTCTCATGCTTGCGGCCTGAGCAAAGAGTCGTGAACTGGATGTTTAGGCATTGAAGTCTCATGCTTGCAGGTAGAGAATGAAGTCTCAATCTGGATGATTGAGCAGGAAATCCTGAACGGGTACTTCAGACAAGGAAGTCTTGATCTAGGTGATTGAGCAAGAAGTCCTGAACGGAGGAGAGTTTAGGCAAGGAAGTCTTATGCTTGCGGGCTTGAGCAGAAGTCTGTTTATGTGGGAATGAGCAGAAAGTCTTTAGTTGTTGGCTTAAGAAATTGTAATCAGTCTGATTATAGTTAAAAGCTCTTGTGCCGCAAGAGAACTGAAATACTCTCAGTTGAGAGGAACCATGATATATTGTATGTCTCTTTATTTACTTCTACATTTATATTCTGCTGTACAAACATACTCTAAAGTCAGACTCTGATATGATTCAGTTTCTTACCTGCATCACAGTCTGAGCTTGACACCTCTTGTTCTGAAGCAGAGTTAAGAAAAGGAAGTAAACTTTTCACTATTGTTACTCACCCTGATATCAGACTCTGAATATGGTTCAAACTCTGATGGTTCATAAATAGTAGTAGAAAAGAGTTTCAATATTTGGACACACACAATTCAACTCGCCCTTCTTGTGTAGTTTTCTCACTTTCATGTAAAATAAACATGATAAAAGCGGCGAAAATCAAAAAATCATATAGATGAAAATGCAACGGAAATAAATAATTAAAAAGTAAAAAGATAAGAGAAGAGAGAAAACATTAAAGATTTATAGAGGTTAGTTCTTATTATGTGAGTTACTCCTCTCTCCAAGAATTCCTTCTTGATAATTTCCATTATGAGGCTTTCTAACCATTCTAAAGTGTGTGTGTGTGTGTGTGTGTGTGTGTGTGTGTGTGTGTGTGTGTGTGTGTGTGTGTATGTGTGTAATTTTTCTTAGTAAATTCTAGAGTTAGTCTTATACCTTTACAGACACAAGTCACTTGACACAGACTCATCGAGCTTTAACAGTTCCTCTCTTTCACAACTCTAAAGCTTCATGCTCTTTGCCATATTATCTTTCACTTTAGCGTTTCACAGGAATCTTGAGTCTTCTTCTTATGAGACTTGAGATAACTCTATAAGATAAACATTATCATTAGACGTGTTGCTTGATCAGAGGTCTTCACCGACTCCACCAAATTTTGTATAAACATTAGGTGTTATCCTTCAAAGATATAATATGACATCTTAATCTCTAAGAACCGCACCTTGATCGCCACATAAACGAGCTTTGATATCTTGAACTTTTGATCTTAAAGTACCATAACTTAATTAATGCATCAGTAAAAGACTTCACCACATAGTGTTATCATCATCAACACCAGATGGATTTGATCAACACTTCTAATGAATGTCGCACCTCGGAAAAATGAGAACATGATGCTTGCGAAGCGCAATCGGACGCTTGCGGGATAGATTGAACAGAGTCGGCACTGAGCTTTATTTATTCCAAAAGAGAGAAAGAGAAAACATCGATAAAACCCCTAAAAACGACAATGATATGATCATCGCAACCAATATTGGGTTCGGGAGTCGATTACGCAAAGGGAGGGTATTAGCACCCCTCATGTCCGTTGTACTCAACAAGAACCATTTAGTTAGTAGTGCGCATTAGTGTTAGCTTGAAATGTTAGGCTTCCCAAGTTATTAATAGGAAAAAGAATAGGCCTAAAAGGCTTATTTTTTATTAGGGTGCCTGACGAGACTTTGAATCTCGCTCCTACATATCTCGGATGCGATGGAGAACTCTAGGCTACGTAGTTCTGGGTAGAAAATGTTTGTTTATTGGTCGATTTTAGCGAAAGCTATTTTGTCTTAATCGACGAAAAACATTGCTTGCTACCCAAAACAAGTGGAGAAAGGAACATTTGCATTCGACTGAATGGATAGACATATCAACATTCACGGGAAAAAATCGCTAGCTTACTCACACATACAAATGGACTGATGAATTTGGGAATGGGAAACTTTTAAATTTTTTGGAACAACTATCTCAAATTTAGAAAAAGGTAGTCTTTATTCCTATTCTTGTAAATAAGCATTTGTCAAAAGAGACGGTGCAGGAAACAAACGTCTCAGTCCTCTATAGATAACATATTGTTGCTATGCCAAGTGATTTTTATCGAACTCTGATTTTGAAAAGAAATTTTTTTAAATTGATCTTTTTGGGAGTGGTCTTTTCAAACCACATTCTAGACCAATCCAATTCCATATTCTCCCCCAACAAATAAGAGTGCAATTTCTTCATCTAATGAAAAAAAAGGAAGAAACAGAGAAGATAATTGATGGTCAAAGTAATCTTAGTCTACTGATACTATGTTGACTAGTGGAAGCAGATGCATTATTACCATTAAAGAAAAAAATAAAAAAAGGAAAATAATAGAAAAAGGAATTCTATTAAAATGACTTTATAAAATAGAATGGGATTAAATTTATTTATGGGTCCAATAGATCAAGTTTGTTAGAAAAAAGAAACTAACAACTAACAACTAATTGGCCATAATTCTATAACCAACTGATTGAAAAATACATAGTAATTTATGATGTAATAAGTTTCTCACAAACATCAACAATACAATATAAAAAATATAAATGAAGTAATGAGTGAATTGTTTATTTTACAATGGATATGGGGTCTACATGAAAGTTTAATATTTTTATTTAATAAAATTTAGATATAAAATTTAAATAACTCCATTGTAGTGAAATTTTGAATTCAACAAAAAATGATAGATTGATAAATTTATTACTATACTTGTCAAAAGTACATCAATTGTTACCTTGCCTACAATATAGAAGAAAATCATCAATAAGAATGATATGTGAAAACGAACTTCTCTATATTATTTTCTCTCTCTTATTTTGTAGACAAATATGGTCTTAACTCAACTTTATTCCTTTAAATGTTACATATATTATATTGTTATTTCTCAATACTACCATGTCCCTTATTTGTCTGAGATTTGAACATATGACTCAAGTGCAAGTCATCTACGTGACTCGAACATGAGTCATCCTTGTGACGTAGAGACTTTGTTCAGGTGAAGTGATAGCTCCAAAAGTTTGACTAAATTTTGGTAAAATGTAATGTTGGAAAAGATGTTCCAACATGAAGGATTCTGACCCAGACTAAAGATGTCGAGTGAAATGTCACATCATGAAGACTCGACATCATGACTGACACATCAGGTTTTGTTTAAATCTGTTCCATGATTCAAGGCATGACTAGCAATGGATCAAGGAAGAAAGATACAAAGCCCAACTCAGCAGAAGACTATAAAAGAAGACCAAGACCTAGACAGAAGAGAGAGACGACGACATAGACTTAGGAATCCTATTGTGTAAAGTAGGTTTTAGGTTTGAAAGTCGTAGGTTTCCCTTGTAAGTCACCCTTTGACATCTGCTAGGACATCTGTTGTCTGCATAGGCCAGAATTTCATGAAGCATGTGTTCATAATGTTCACGTTTTTTGAATTGATATGGATATGGGCTACATTATTTATGAAGTTCCAAAATCCCTCAAGCACAAGGCCTATAAGGGATGAGTGGTTTAATGCGAAAACTTGATATTCTAAAAATCCTCAAGATCGATGATTGCAATGTGCAAAGTCATTGGGGGTAAAGTCTTTGAGAAAAAGTATATTTGTTTCACAAGGTTGAGTCGACCACATCGTCAAATGAACTCTCCCCTCTTTCATAACTGAGAGTTTGAATGATATGTCTTGAGATTAACTTGAACTCGTCCATTCCATTTTGAGTATTCTCCAAGGACTTAGAAAGTTCAAGCCTTAAAGGACCAAGGTTAGTTGATGCCAATTGAGTTTCGGACATTACAGATATACTGATCCATAGTCCCTATAGCACTAGGCTTGTAAGGGCAAAGTGTTTAAGCCATAAAATATGGTTGTACACAGTCCCTCAAGTACGAAGCCCATAAGAGAGAAATGATTTCAAAGCTAAGTCGACCTCCTGGTAGAATGATTCTGCCAACACAAGACATCGTGGTGAGCTAGTCAATATTACTCGGGGTTGGCTTCATCTCTCCTTTGTCATTTTGAGTATCCTTGAGGGTTCAACGTGTCTGATTTCGTTGTTTTATTATCTGTTAACTTATTTTAATTATCATTTTACTTATGTTTTGTTGTTTTTGTTATATTTCAGGAGTATGAAGAAGAATGAAGGATCAAAACCTATATTCAAAATATTTAAGACTAAGAATGAGAGATGTTTGAACATCCCAAAGAAACCAAGGAAGAATGAAGTAATAATTGTACAAAATAGTGAGAATTACGACCAACCTCTAATTTCCATTACAACCGTAACTCTCCCAGGCTTTTCAGATGACACAAATATTTCGTATAACAAGGAAGGTTACAACTTGTTCGTAATGGACATTACAACCTAAAGTTTCAACACCCCTTAACTCTCTTCAATTTTACGTGTTTCCCTTTTGTAATTTCCAAGAAAGAAATTAACATGGTATTATAACATGATAAAGAAAATCATACATAACATTGGTAAATGTTATTAGTGAAACTAATGAAAAATAAAACATAGGGCTCTTTTATCATAATCTAGAGTTATCAAGAATTTATTCGGGGAAAATGTTCATGTAATTAATGAATAAGTTTTATTTTAGTCATAAGTTTTATTATGTAATTATTATCTAATTAATAGAATTATAGACTTGTGCCAGAATGTAATTAATATTTAATTAATATAATTATCTCTTAAGCACAATGCTCGTAAGATGAAGTGGTTTTATGTAAAAATTTGATAGTTCATAATCTCTTAAGTTTGACGCTTAAAATGGGAAAAATGTTTGGAGACAAAGTGTTTAAGAAAGAAGTATACTAGTTCTTAGAGTCGAGCCAACCTCGTAGTTGGATGAACTTGCCCTCTTTCATAACTTAGAGATTCGAATGATATGTCTTGAGATTCTCCTGAACACCCCCATGCCATTTTAAGTATTCTTCAAAGATTTTGTGTGTTTTATCCCTAAAGGGTCGAGTAGTTGATGCCAATTGGACTTAGTCCATTGTAGATATATCGGTCCAATTACTATCAACTAAAATAAACATTTTTTATTTGTATTCGTGAATTAGTTAAAACACGTGTTTTTTTAAAGTGTAAAATAAGATTTATATTAAGAGATAAACCTAATGATAAAATAGTGATAATTGGAATAATGTGATACAAAATTTTATATTCTTAATTAAATACATCAGAGTTCCATTGAATACTTAGTAAAATTATAACTAGTTGAATTAAATTTAAACATTTAGTTGGTATGTTTAATAACAAGATCATGAAATGAGATTAGTATTTTCGGTTATCTTCATTCTAAATACAACTATTTATCTAAATATGTCATTTTGCCATTTCATTAATCAAATTTTCTTCTCTTTCTTCATCAATCCTCCAAGCAAAGAGAAGCACCGGTGTGGTGTTTTCTTTTGCTTTTTTCATCCATCCATTTAGCTTCATGGGTATTTTCTTTTCGAGAAATCTTCCTTTTAAATTTCTCTGGCCATTCCTTTTCTCCAATAGAGTTTCTGGGAACTTATTTCCCAGGGAACTCCAGAATATAATGTGTAGGGTACCCCGCACTGGTAGAGATTTGCAACGCTATGATGACGATGGTTGTCGCCAAATCGTCGGGTACGTACGTGCGTCTCTATGATGATGATTCTTTTCATTTTTTATCATCACATTCTCAACTTTAATCTTTCCAAATCATGATATACATGATAAATGTTTATTAATTATGTTTCTAAAATTGACTGATTTCATTTAGATTATTAATTAGGTGATCAAAACTCATTGTTAATCTAATATGTTGTGTATAATATTGGAAATGCATAGATGCATTCCATATAGATATAGGAGAAAAGGAGAGCATAAGAAAGAATTGGAGGTTCTGGTGATTAGTACTCAGAATGGAAATGGAATGCAGTTTCCAAAGGTATTTATTATTATTATTATTATTATTATCTCTATTTTAAATCTTTCTGAATGGTTCTTAAGTGGTTGGATTGGGTTGTGTAGGGAGGTTGGGAGATTAATGAATCCATGGAGCAAGCTGCTTTAAGGGAGACCATAGAGGAAGCTGGAGTTGTGGGAAATATTGAAGTTAGTAATAACCCTTTTTAACTTTTAACTTATAAGCTGCTTTTATGAATTAAAATGGTTTGTGTTCATTTATATTGCAGAGTAAATTGGGTAAATGGTCTTATAAGAGCAAACGCCAAGATGTAGTACACGAGGGTTATATGTTTTCTTTGCTTGTCAAAAAGCAGTTAGAGAATTGGCCAGAGAAGAACTTCCGGCAAAGAATTTGGGTAAGTGTATTGTAATAATTCTTTGTTATTTAATTAATTATCGTATCTAATGTTTCATTAATTTGTGTTACATAGATGAGTGTTAGTGAAGCTAAAGAAGTTTGTCCACATACTTGGATGAAGGAGGCTTTGGATGTATTGGTCAGCACACAACCTCAATATTAATCCCATTAAAAGACCATGAAGATGTAACTAAGTAGTTTGAAAAGTGGAAATTAACTTTTCGATCTTCTCAAAATTTTGGTATTTGCAAGGTAAGATACACGAAGACTATTCAAGATTTTAATAATTCATAACCATTTAACAAAAATCAATTATTTGATACACTCATAATAACATGTAATTCATGCTCTTATTATTCACCATTTTACCCTTGGTAATTGTTTCAGCGGCCTTCAAATTTTGACGTTGGCAATGATCATTGTCATTGTTATAAAGGCCATCCTTCCAGTGTAGCACCAAATATCCTGTTTTTAGAATGTAGCAGTTAAGGGATGATCTCGCAAACATATCTCAATCGTAAATTGATGTACAAAATTAATACATTCTTTCATTTCTTTTTTTTTTGTCAAACATTCATTTGATTCTCATGCAATGTTATTTTTACCCAACAAAAATATTTATTATCCATAGTACTTTATTTTGATAATAATAAAAGTAGTCGACAAAACTGATTGCATAAGCCATATCAAACTCATGTGTTATCCTCACTAGTTAGTTTCCTAAGTCTTGTATCAAGGGTTATATTTTAACAATCAAGATTTAAGAATATGGGTATCAACAATGTTTAGAAAGTTATAAGAGTCGCATTTATAGTTTCACCATGTCAAAGGGTGAAGCTCCAATCATGTTGACGGTTTTACATTAAAAGTTTTGAAACAACAAATTTATTTGATCATGGCACATAGTGCCATTATGAAAACGTATTTGTTAATGAATAGAAAAATTAGTTAATGTTCTCATCATTGTTGGGTCTCATCATTGTTAAAGTTTTAGGTGGATATGTGGTGTTTCTTTCACTTATGTGTTGCTCTTGATTTAATGTTGATATTCCTTCTAATGACCCAACAAATAGTATCATGAGCCTTTGGTTCGAAAAAGAAACCGACTTATTTGTATCGAAATGTCCAAAAAGAGGTGTTCTGTTGAAATCAAAATGCCCAAGAAGAAGTGTATCAAAATGCCCAGGAAAGCGGTATGTGTCAACGGTGGTATAAGTTTCCACCTGAGGGGGAGCACTCTGGACTCACACTTGAGATGGAGTGTTGAGAATAATAAATTCAAGAGTGAGTTAGAGTCTCACATTTGTTATAATTGCGGAGAGTTAAGGACTTATATGTGAGAGAATCCACATATATCACCTTAAAGTTTTTGGTGAATATGTAGTGTCTCTCTCACTTGTGTTACTCTTGACCCAATTTTCAATGCTCTCTAGTTGAAAAAAAACTCCCCCGACAATCATAACGAGACCATCGTAATGAGACAGGGAATTGAATTACAAAAACTAAAAGTTATTGAAACCTACAATTACTCTGACAAAACAATTTCGTATAACAAACTAAAATTACAAAATTATAGAATTTAATCATACTTTAACACCTCAAACTAGAAAGAATATAAGTGAGTCCAAGTTTGTTGACAAGTATCTGTATTATACCATAGCATTTTATCCTATTGTAATTAGATAACTATTAGTGTACAGCTGGCATACCATTATTGGACACACAAATACTTGTATATATATACTGATATCACTATTGTATTGAGTTAGTTAGATGAATAATAACAAACTTTACTCATTCATCGTTTCTTCTTCCTTCTGTTATCAATCTTTCTCTCTCTGCTATGGTTGTGTTACAGTGTATGTGTGAGTTCATCTCCATTATCAACATGGTATCAGAGCTTCAAAAGCTCTGGTAGCCATTGTTCTCTCTTCTGCGATCTTCATTCTTCTCCTTTATGCGTTTCTCTGCATTTTTTCTTTCTTCCCTTTCTTGATCGCATTCATCTTTCTCTGTTATTCAATGGCGAACCAGAGCTACGCCGATTTCGCAACCAATTCTGCAAATCCATACTATCTCCATCCGAACGAGAATCCAGCTCTTGTTCTTGTTACGCCTTTGCTCACTGATAAAAATTACCATACCTGGGCTCGATCGATGCACATTTCGCTTATCTCCAAGAACAAGGAGAAGTTCATTGATGGAACCCTAACCAAGCCACCTGTTTCGGATCCAATGTATGCACCATGGATTCGTTTTAATACCATGGTTCTTGCGTGGATTCAAAGGTCGATTTCGGAACCAATAGCGAAGTCTGTTCTGTGGATTGATACAGCATTTGGCGTATGGAAGAATTTTCAAATTAGGTTTTCTCAAGGCGACATATTCCGCATATCTGACATTCAAGAAGATTTGTACAAATTCCGTCAAGGTACTCTCGACGTCTCTAACTATTTTACGCAATTGAAGGTTATGTGTGACGAATTGGAGAATTATCAACCGGTTCCGTTTTGTTCTTGTGTCATTCCCTGTTGTTGTGGTGCCATAGCGTCTGTTAAACGGTATAGGGAACAAGATTACGTAATTCGCTTTCTAAAAGGATTATCTGAGAAATTTGCTCATTCAAAATCTCAGATTATGATGATGAATCCACTGCCTGACATTGACAAGGCCTTCTCACTTGTGATTCAACAAGAACGAGAAATGGATAGCTCTGCATCAAGTGTTGTTGCTCCTACAGGTTCCACTGAAGAAGTCTCTGCATTGCAAGTTCAAGTGCAGGAAAGAAACCATTCTGGTAGACAAGGTTCCAACACCTATCGTGCTAAGACTCAAGGTTCAGCTCATGCAAAAGGTTCTAACAGAGTTTGTACTCACTGTGGCCGGACGAACCATACCATTGAAACTTGTTTCAGCAAGCACGGATATCCACCAGGTTACAGATACAAATCCAAGGCTCAAGGGTCTGCACCATCTTCATCAGCTGCAAATGCTAGTAATGCATCCACACCTTCCTCTCAGGGTTCAGCACCACCTTCATTTGGTTTTACTAAGGAGCAGTATGACAGCATCCTGGCATTGATTCAGCAATCCAAACCTCAACCTGTTGTCAATTCAGTTTCAACCTCACCTTTTGTCATGCACTCTCACTCCACCAATGTGAATGGTAAGCACCCTCACCTTTGGATTCTTGATACTGGAGCTACTGACCATTTCTCATTTGATTTATCTTCCTTCATTACACATAAGAACATAGTCCCTATTCATGTTAGCCTACCCGATGGTTCACAAATCATGACTTCCATTTCTGGCACAGTAGCTATATCACCATGTCTCACTCTCCACAATGTGCTTTATGTTCCTAACTTTAATGTCAACCTTATATCTGTAGCTAAACTTGTTGCTAGTAATCTATGTTCTGTTCAATTTCATGCTAACACATGCCATATTATGCAGAATCATACCAAGGCAATGATTGGTATAGCTAGCTTACACAGGGGACTTTATGTTCTTGACACCACACCTTCACCTTCTCATGCCAATAATTCTTTTGCACACAATTCTGTTTCTCATACATCTTGTAATTTGTGGCACTTAAGGCTAGGCCACTTATCTGATATTGGTTTACATACCATCTCAAAGTATTTTCCTTTCATTTCTTGTAATAAAGATAATGTACCATGTGACTCTTGTCACTTTGCTAAACAAAGAAAACTTCCTTTTCCAAATAGTGTATCTCAATCTACTGTTCCTTTTAATATTTTGCATGCTGACCTATGGGGTCCTTTTTCCACAATTTCCACTTCAGGCCACAAGTATTTTTTAACCCTTGTTGATGATTATTCAAGACATACTTGGGTCATTTTACTTAAAACCAAAGACCAAACTAAACCAAGCCTTATCAATTTCATAGCTTACATAGAAAACCAATTCCAAACTACCCTTAAATGCTTAAGGTCAGATAATGGTACAGAATTTCTTGCTCTATCTGACCACCTATTATCCAAGGGCATTCTCCACCAAAGAACTTGTGTTGAGACTCCCCAACAGAATGGGGTGGTTGAAAGGAAACATCAACACATCCTCAATGTAGCTAGAGCAATTTTTTTTCACTCTAACCTTCCTCTTAATCTTTGGAATTTCTGCATTTCCCATGCTGTTCATATTATCAATAGACTACCTACACCCCTCCTTAACTCTAAAAGTCCACATGAACTGTTGTTTAAGCAATGTCCATCCCTCATTCACCTTAAAGTGTTTGGCTGCCTTTCCTATGCTAGCTCTCTTCAAGCACATAGAACTAAGTTCAATCCAAGAGCTAAGAAAGCTATATTTCTTGGATATAAGGAAGGTACCAAAGGGTATATTCTGTATGATCTTGAAACTCACAACATTTTTATATCAAGGAATGTGATTTTCTATGAGAATATATTTCCCTTCAAACATCACAATCATCCTTCTGTTTCACCTATACAATCTGTCCCACATCTTGATGATCCTCCCAATGCACCTCATCCTATCTTTCCTATTCAGTCTAATAGCCAGCCTACTAGTACCACTGACTTGTCCTTTTCACTTGACAATTCCACCTCTACACAAAGCAGTCCTGATGGTACATCTTATCAACCTGCCAGCCCTAATCCAGCTGATAATCCCAGTCCCATTCCAACTGATGTGCCTATACACAATGACTCTCTTCTTTCTCAAGATGTCCTTATACCTGATCTGGACAACCCTTCTACTTCACATCCATCTCACACTTCTCTACCTGCACAAAATAACAATGTGCTTGACCATTCCAATGATCAGTCCACATCCATTCTCTCTTCTGATATAAATCAGTCCCAGCTTTCTCCAAACTCTCCTCATCTCTCTGCTGCAGAACAACCCAATGACCACAACTCACCAGAAAATAGTTCTGCAGATCATAATTCCCTTCCCTTAAGACATTCCTCTAGAACTTCCCACCCTCCTCACTACCTAAAGGATTATCATTGCTATTCTTATGTATCTGATAGCAATTCCAACATCATGTATCCCTTATCTTTTGTACTCTCTTATGCTAATTGCTCTCCCTCTTATAAACACTTCTGTTATTCTGTGTCTTCCAATACTGAACCAAAAACATTCAACCAAGCCATTAAACTGGATTGTTGGAAAAATGCCATGAATGCTGAACTTCTTGCTCTTGAAGAAAATCAAACTTGGAGTGTTGTTGATCTCCCACCAGGCAAGGTTCCTATTGGATGCAGGTGGGTATATAAAATCAAATACAAAGCAGATGGCTCCATAGAAAGATATAAGGCTAGGTTAGTAGCAAAAGGCTACACACAAATGGAGGGAATTGACTATTTTGACACTTTTTCTCCTGTAGTCAAAATAACAACAGTCAGAGTTCTTTTGTCTATTACTGCTATAAAAGGTTGGTTTCTTGAACAAATGGATGTCAATAATACTTTTCTCCATGGAGATTTGCATGAAGAAGTCTACATGTCTCTTCCCCCTGGCATTTCTACTAGTTCTCATTCTCAAGTTTGCAAGCTACAAAAGTCTTTGTATGGCCTCAAACAGGCAAGTAGGCAATGGTATTCTAAACTCTCCTCCTTCTTAATATCTCTTGGGTATTCTCAGTCACAGGCTGACCACTCTTTATATGTGAAATCTCATAGTGATGTTTTTACTGCAATCTTGGTGTATGTGGATGATATAGTCATTGCAGGCAATTCCTTGGCTGAAATTCAGCATGTGAAGGTTGTTCTAGACAAGAAATTCAGAATAAAGGATCTTGGCCAACTTAGATTTTTCTTAGGATTTGAGATAGCTCGATCCACCAAAGGCATCTTTATGAACCAAAGGAAATATACCCTTGAGCTTTTGGAAGATACAGGTTTTCTTGCAGCCAAACCATCTTCCATTCCCTTTGATCCTAACCTCAAACTCTCTCCTACTGATGGTGCACTTCTCACTGACCCTACTGTCTACAGGCGTCTCATTGGGCGATTAATCTATTTGACCAACACTCGACCAGATATCTCCTTTGCAGTACAGCATCTCAGCCAGTTTATTTCAAAACCTCTTGAGTCACACTATCAAGCTGCCACTAAAGTGTTGAGATTCTTGAAATCCTCCCCTGCTAAAGGTATCATGTTTTCAGCTTCCAGTTCTCTCAAACTTTATGCTTTTGCTGATGCTGATTGGGCCAGATGCCCCACCACTAGAAAATCTGTTACTGGCTTTTGTGTTATTCTTGGTTCTTCCCTTCTTTGCTGGAAATCCAAGAAGCAAAACACCGTGTCCAAATCTTCTACTGAAGCTGAATACAGAGCCTTAGCTTCCCTCACTTGTGAAATACAATGGCTGCAATATCTCTTTCAGGATTTCAAGATTAACTTTTCTCAACCGACTTCTGTGTATTGTGATAGCAAGTCTGCTATCTATTTGGCTCACAATCCGGCTTTCCATGAGCGTAGCAAGCATATTGAGTTAGATTGCCATGTGGTTCGAGAAAAGATCACATCCAAATTAATCCACTTGCTGCCTGTTTCCTCTTCAGCTCAATTAACTGATGCTTTCACAAAACCACTGCATTCTCCAGCCTTCTCTTCTATCATGACCAAGTTGGGACTCTGCAACTTACACTGTCCAACTTGAGGGGGCATATCAGTATTATACCATAGCATTTTATCCTATTGTAATTAGATAACTATTAGTATACAGCTGGCATACCATTATTGGACACACAAATACTTGTATATATACACTGATATCACTATTGTATTGAGTTAGTTAGATGAATAATAACAAACTTTACTCATTCATCATTTCTTCTTCCTTCTGTTATCAATCTTTCTCTCTCTGCTATGGCTGTGTTACAGTGTATGTGTGAGTTCATCTCCATTATCAACAACAAGTGAAGAAAAACATCCAAGGTGGAGAGATTTAGTAAAAATATTACCAACTTAGTATGTTGTACTAATGGGCATGAGGTGAATAAGTTGTTTTTGGATCTTGTCATGAACTAAGTGGAAGTTTATCTATATTTTTTTTTCGACGTGTTAATGGAAGACTATTTTATTTTTAATGTGGATAGCACTTTTATTATCATAAAAGATAGAGATAGGTTGTTTACGAGGGATGTATTAATCTAACAGAAGGTAAAGAAGCCATTGTGCTTCACAGGAAGAGTTGAAAAGAGCTATGTTTTAAACTTCTGATGAGGATCTAGAGACTACTTATTATTTCTTATTCTTCTAGCTAATGAATCCAGATAAAAGAGAATCCATTAGTTGATCTTCTGGTTTCACTATAAGCCAGGGCCGACCCAATCATCTCGGAGATCTCGTTCTAATTTTAAAAATGGACCTAAAATTTTTTTAAAAAAGTATTATAATAATTAAAAAAGATACAAAAATACAATTATGTATTAATTAAAAATAAATATAGTTATAATTATTTTGAGTTTTGATCAATTTTATTTTTTTTATATATTGGATTTTTATCATATCATTTTTATTTATTTATTGAGTTTTTATTATAATATTTTATTTATTTTTATTAATATTTATGAAAAAAAATTAAATTTTTTAAAATTTGAGACCTTTTAAAATTTGGGGCCTGTGATAGCGCTTGCTGCACTTGCAGAGGGTCGGCCCTGCTACAAGCATTCCATCAAAATCACTAAAGCTTGTGATGATTAAGTTGGTATTTTTTTGAAGAGAAGCCCAAGGGCGTGTGCTACTTTGAGGTTTCTTAATGTGCATAAAGTTTTTTTTAAGTGGAATCAATTAGGGCACATATTAATATTAATATTACTCTTGAACAAAAATGATTCTTTTTATTATTACAAACTTGTAATGGATGAGATGAAGTTAAAGAGAATCCATATCAAATACATAAATGAGAATTCTCATGTAGACCACAATATGCAATTTATTTATGCAAGTATTAATAAAAAAATAGTTAATATAGACTACAATATACAATTTATTTATGTAAAAATTAATAAGAAATCTAACTACCAAAATATACACTATTATAAATGCAAAACAAATAAAATTATTACCTTTTCTCATAATTTCAAAAACAGCACAACTATTATTAAATAATAAAATACAATTGAACCAAGAATAAATTACTAAATTATAAAGCAATAAAGAAACCTCTATTTTCTATCTTTTTTATTTTTGTTCTCCATTCCCTCCCTTTTTTTTTTCTATTTTCTAATTTTCTCTTAATATTTTATTTAATTTCTTTTATTTTTTCTATGATGACTCTTTCAATTCACGTTTTAAACCAACACTCTATAAATTAACATCAAGAATCAAACATCAAAAACTAAAATTTGAAATAAAAAATTAACAATAATAAACAGTTACTGATCAAAATCAAAATTGAATATATATATATATATATATATATATATATATATATATATATATATATATATATATATATATATATATATATATATATATATATATATATATATATATATATATATATATATATATATATATATATATATAGATGGAAAAGATTATGATGATTGAAAATAAATGGAATAAAAAAAATAAAAGAGAATTTTTATCTTGTGTGACACTATTAAAGAAAGTTCTTGAGGTAATAACATGTATTCTTTAATTTTCCGCTCTACTTCTCTTTTATAACATTGGGCATGTTCTACTTCTCTTTTACAATATTGGATTTCAGTTCATCTTAAGTGGTAATTGGAAGAAGTTGATAATTACACAAAATTTTAATTTTAATTTATTATTTATTAAAACATAGGCTAAAATACAGTTTTGGTCCTCCTGTTTGTCAAAATTCACGGTTTTGGTTCCTCCATTTTGTTTTTTAACAGTTTTGGTCCCCCACCCCTCACTGTTCATGTACGGACATGTACTGTTCATGTACGGACCAAGTACTGTTCATCATTTTTTTGGGCCAAAATTGGGGTGGGGGACCAAAACTGTTAAAAAAAAATAGGGGGACCAAAACTGTATTTTAGCCTAAAACATAAAATGAAAATTACTTTAAAATAAAAATATGTCAACTCAAAAACTTATATTTCCTTTATTTATATTTATAGAATAAATATACAAAAGGCACAAAGAGTGGCAAAAGTTCAATCAATGAGTAATGATAAAGGTAAGGTGGCAAACGGGCATGCCCGCACCGTTTAGGTCCGTCCCGCAAAAACCCGCAAAAAATGGGGTGGGACGAGACGAGCATAGCTGAGGATACGAGGTTAAAATCTAGAACCGTCCTATAAAAAAGTGAGAGCTGGGAGGGGAAGGTCCGCAAAGACTGCACTTTTTAAGCCAAAAAACACAAAAATTTGTGTAAGTCTCCATGTTCGCAGAAGTTTGCGAAGAAAACGGGATGAATCGAGGCGGACACATTAGATGGTGACGTCCTAAATCCTTGGCCCACCCTGCACTAAAGTGCGGGCAAAACGAGCATGCCCAACGGGCCAGACCCGTTTTACCACCCCTAGATAAAACATCATTAATAAGTGCAAGAATCTAGGAAATTGAAAGAAAGGTTCACAATTGTAAATCACAGATTGATACTAAATCAAATTAAGCTTAATTGTAATTAATTTTAAGGTAATTGTTGTGAACAACAATACGGGAATAAGTATAATCGGTTTTTTAATCTGCGAGAAACCCACAAAGGTAGAAAAATAGGGAAACAAGAAGAGCACAATGAAATTGATTATAAATTGACATTATTTACTTTATCTTTGAAACAAGATTACAAGTGTTAAAAAATAGCAAATAACTTATCTCACCCTAATTAGGATTTGCACCACACCTCAAAGATGAGAGACTAGCATGCTATTTATAAGAAAACTAACATACTAACCTAATGGGCTTTTACACACAGGCTCATTACACAAGTTAACTTAAGGAACAAGCTAACTTAAACAATTTGGCTTACAACCAAGGCCCAATTCGATATGCTAACACTCCTAGCATACTTCGACTACAACATGTGAACAGACTTCGATGACATGCTAAGATTCTTTCGAATTGTCGAACCAAGAAGCTACCCTTCGATCATACTAGAGTTCGATCCAATATCTCACAAATCTCCACCTTGGAACAAACTCTATAACATCAAGGGAACAAACTAGCTTTCTTTATGCTGCTTTATCAACTGCATACAGTGGAAGAACTTGCAACTTGGTAATGTCTTGGTGATCATATCAGCAACATTGTGATCTATTGAAACCTTCATCACTTGGACTTATCCACGCTTGATTACCCCTCTGATGAAATGCAGCCTCACATCAATGTGCTTGGTTCATTCATGATAGGATGAATTCTTCGATTGGTGTATAGGACTTTGACTATCACATTTAACAGTGATAAATCGACCTTGAAGTTTCAGCTCCTTAGTAAAACCTTCAAGCCACAATTCTTCTTTCACAACTTCAGTGAAGGAGATATATTCAGCTTCAGTGATTGATAAGGCAATAACCATCTGAAGTTGTGCCAAACATAGTGAACACATACCCAGAAATAGATTTTATGGAATCCATACAACCTGCATAATCAGATTTGACATACCCTTCAATTTCTGCTTTACTATTTTCACCACATGCTCCGCCATAAATCAAGACTCTGTTCAGAAACCCGTTTATGTACCTTTGTAACACGGTGGGAGAACTGACTTTTTTTTTTGTTTTCGCAAAACATGTTGCGGTTAGCAAGAGTCGCCACTGACTTTTCTTTTATCCAATAAGGAAAGGCTGAAAAGAACAGGAAAGACCTTGATAGATTTTGAGTTTGGGGGGTAAGTTATACAAAGGGAAGGTATTAGCACCCTTTGTATCCATGGTTATCCATGGGCTCTTAAATGCTTAGCTCGCCTTTTTTACTTACTTTTTGAATGTGTGTGAACGTTTTTGAAAATATTTTGTAAAAGTATGACTTTGTAATAATTCGTGTAAGAATGAATACAAAGTGTTTAATTTTTTTTTTTGAAATTATTTTTGGAAAAGTGAGATATGAAAATTATTTGTTTTTGAGTTGTGAGCAAGCATTTAAAAGTTACTTACCCCTAATTTGTAAGGTCTTTCTTGTACTTATCATTTTCCTTGAGAGATAGTATTATCCATACCATTAATGGGTAGGTAGTACTGTCTATTAGATGTTGAGGGACAGCGAAGGGTCATCAAATGGTCATAGAAGGCAACATGTAAGGATACCTTAGCAATGCGAAGGGACTATCATCATTTTTCCATAGGGTCGTCGAGGGACAAGATCATCTTTTTGTAGGCAGCTCGAAGGGTCATCGAGGGACTATGATCTTTATATCGAAGGGACTATGATGATATTATTCGTAAGCGTCTTTTGCTAAAGTACCCCTACTTTTGAGGGACATGATCGTTTTAATCGTAAGGCAACAGAGAGAGGCTACCCTAGAGGTGAATGTGTGCAATATACGTTGATTCAATTATATTATCTTGAGTTATAGGTTATTCTAACGTTTGATTTTAGATCTTGCCATACATGCCTATTTATCTAGCAAATAAAATATAAGTGCGAAAAATAAATACCTACACTATTACATGGCTTATGGGCAGTTACATGATATAATCGTGCGAGAATGTAACATAGACTATTACAAGGCTTATGGACAGTTACATAATATAATCGTGCGAGAAATGTAAACTACACTATTACAAGGCTTATGAACAATTACATAATCTAATCGTACAAGAAATGTAAACTACACTATTACAATTTATGCACAAACCTATACATTTATTCTAAGAAAATAAATGATAAACGAAAAGCAATTACATATTAAAAGTCAAGTTAAATGTCCTAAATATCTAAGTCAATATTCGTTTTTTTTTAGAAATAATTTTAAAATAAATAAACCTAATTTCTAATTCATTTGTACAAAAATTAATTAATTATAAGCCTGTGTCTAAAAAATTAATTTTAATAAAAATAATGTAAGTCTAAAAAAAATGATTACATAACCTAAACTATATTTTTTATTCTTTTAACGTTTTTATGATTTTTTTTTAATTTAATCAAAAAGAAATAAATAAATTAATTGAAATATGATAAAAGAAAGGGATTAGAAAATAGTTAAAAAGAAATTGCATGGGGTGGGAATCGAACCTTCAGGATGAGTATTTAATCCTTGGTTTGGATTGAGAATGATTGGAAATGGAGTTTTGACTTTTCACCTCTTTTTTTTTCAAGAATTTTGTGATTTGGAAGCCTTCTTTTGTTGAGCCTTGTATTTATAGGAGAAACATGGTAGACAAAGAATCATTGAAGAGCTAGGATCAAGGCACATGTTTCCAACCATTTTAATTTTTTGAAAACCATGTTTCCTTCACTCTCTCCCACAGTTTTATTTGGGTTTCGATGGCCTTGAATGACATGTTTTAATCTTCTAGAAACTCCATTAAAAGGATCCATGTGCCCACCATTATTTGATTTATTTTGTTTTATTTAATTTTGTTTATTTCTTTGAATAAAATCAAAATAAAATAAAATCAAAATCAAAATAATACCAAAGTGAACTTTGAGGTCCTTGAATATGTCATAAACATGATTCAACCTTAAAAGATAGGCCTATTGGTCCAAAAGCTCAAAAATGTTCAATGTAGGTTTCATGCATTTCTCAAATTTTGATCAACTTGCACCAATCGTAACTCTCTCAATTTTTGTCATATGAAGTTGATCTTAGACTTTTTGGAACCCTCAAGATGTCCCCTACAACTTTTGTGTTGATCACTTTTTCATTTGAAGTCTTTATTTTTGTATAAATTGCTTTGACGAAAAAAGTGTCTTTTTGTTGACTTTCAAAATGACCTGTAAAGTTTTGGTGCATATCTCTCAAACGAAGCATTTTTGGCATTGAGCTTAGAGAGACAAAGTTGTAGAGAATTGAATTTTATTCAAAATGAGATTTGGTTGAGGAATTTCTAATGAAGTATGTGAAAGTTGTGCATGGTCAAAGTTCAGTTGACTTTTCCTTAAGAAAACCCTAATTTGGCAATTTTTGACTTTTGAGTAAATCTTGATTTTCTTGAGGAATCATGATCAACCCTTGATCAAATGATGAATGGGACTTCAAAATCTTGATGTCAGCAAGAAATGATGACGTTTGACTGTAAATTGGTCAAAGTTGACTTTTGATCCAATACAATCGACTGTTGATCATTTGAGCAAATGACTGAGCAAACTTGTGAAGCAAGGCTTGAGACTTGACATGAGGATACCCTAGAGCACATAGAGAACCATGAAGTCGATCTGAGGTATTGAGAGCTCAATTCCTTTTGAGAAAAATAAAACCCTAGTTGTAGGTTGATTGTTTAGGAGGATAGCTTGTATGGTCAATCCTTGAGTAGTCTTGAGCTTTTGAGACTCCTAGGAGTGTGAGGAAGCTTCTTGAATCAATTTGTCTCAAAGATGTGAGGGCAAATTTTGGGGTGCAATAGCTGCCCCTGTTCAATTTTCTTAAACCTGAAGAATTAGATTGGCGAATCCGTCATTCGTGATCTGAAGGTGGAAGAGGATTGAACACTTAAGTGCCCAGAAATTTGCAATCACGGGTGCACGAAGTAACGCCGTTGGTTGATTGTATTGCTTAAATGGGCTTAAATATGCCATTCGGAAAGATGACAGGATGGATATGGGCTTATAGATGCCATCTAAAGTAACTGTTGACAGGAGTATCAGTAGGATTCTAGGTTTGACTGTATCTGAGGAGTATACTAGAATGAGTCTGTGTCCAACTGTATCTAGCATATGTGCTGGGGAATGTCAGAATGAATCTACGCCTTGATTATATCTGAGGATGTATTGGAATGAGTATCAGAATGAAATCTATATCTATATCGTATCTGAACCGTATCTGGAAAATATACTTGACCATCTCTGAACTGAATCTGGAACATATTCTGTAATAAGTATCAGAATTAGATCTTCGTCTCGATCATCTCTGAACCTTTTTTTTTTGGAAAATCTTCTGGGATAAGTGTCAGAATTAAATCTTTGTCCTAATTATCTCTGAACTGTTGGAGTATTAGAATTAAATCTCTGGGTTGAATATCTCTGAGTTATTGAAGTATCAGAATTAAATCTCTGGGTTGATTATCTCTAAATTGTTTAAGTGTCAGAATTAAATCATTTATCTTGATTATCTCTAAACTGTTGAAGTATCAGAATTAAATCATCTGTCTTGATTATTTCTGAACTGTTGAAGTACCAGAATTAAATCTGTCTTTGAATCAGTGTCAGAATTAAATCGTTGTCTCGATAATCTCTGCACCGTATCTAGAAGATGATAATGTTTGTCTGATTGTGAACTCACCTGAAAAAGGAAAAGTTAGTTTTATGCAATGTCATGATGTATGTAATGCATTGTGTAATGATGCTCTCAAGATAAATGAGAATGTTATATGTTTTGTATGTATATGCTATGATATTCTGTACATGATGCATGGATGTCAATATTGCTGACGATAGCGGTGGCTTTGAATAGTAACGTCTGGCTGGGGAAAATAAATCCCTGTCTGTTGCTGGGAATGAAGAATATCACTCTTCATCTTTTGTTTGGAATGACTGTATTAGGAATTCCCGCTTTTCTGTTTGGGAATACTCCACTAGGGATCTTCGATTTCTACTTGGGGATAAAAGCGTTCAAGGAGAGTTTGGCTGCATGTACCCTGACCGGGGATAAACGAGATGGATAATCCTCCGATGCAATATCTGCTCGGGTTCCAGATATGAGCGTCAACTATGTTGGGGGAGAGAATTTTGTTGGTGAATTTATAGTGTTAGAGGAATAAACTCAGCTGGGGAATTGAATTCTGTATACTACAAAGAGGGAATAATCTTTGATGGGGATTAGAACTTCATAGGCTGCGCTGAGGAAATTTCTGATGTATACTGGGGAAATGATCAACTTCCTTATCTGCTAGGGAACCCATTGGGGAAGATGATCATGCCAAGCTGTCCATCAAATATATAGAATTGAACCGCTGGAAGATTCCCTAATTTCTGTCTGAGGGCATACTAATTCTGTCGGGGAATATATCTTTGTTGGGGATGAGCTTGTGAAGATAGCTTTATAGAGATAGTTCCACGGAGATCGCTCTGCGGGGATATTTCCACGAAACTGGCTCTATGGGGGTTCGTGGACATCTTGAACATTATCCCAACTCCTAGAGTCCTTAGTAAATGCTATTCTTGTTTTCACGTATATTTTGGTAACCTTCAATCATATTCAAGTGCATATGTTCATTCAAAGTACCCATTGGACGTTTACGCAAACAAAACAGGGCAAGTAAAAACAATTTTGAATTTGAAAGTAGACTTGTATTGATTTTGAAATTGTCCTATAAACAGGCATTTTTGTACAAGGAGACAGAAATCCTAGTAAGAGGAAATTGTCGTAAAAATTGAAAAGGTAAAAAGTGATAAACAAAGAAAAACAACTATGTGGAAATGATCCCATTGAGTTTCAACTCTACTATTGCCACTATATCTTCAAGCATCTCATCCCTTGCTGTTGGAAGAAAGATGACTGGATTGATCTGCGCCGTTCGAACAAAACTAAGCTAGAAGTAGATAAGTGATCCAACGGGACATAGACGTACGCTTTAATCCCTAACTTTTGTCTGGACCGCCTTTTCAGGTTTTCAGTCCACCGGGATACCCTTTTTTTTTCCCAAGCCGCCTTTTCAGGTTTTCGACTTGCCGGGTGTACAGTTCTTTTGTATATATATCCCTAATTTTGCCTGAACCCTTTTGGTTCGCCAGGATGCCCTTATTTTTGCCTAGGCCAGTCAACCTAGCGGGTCTCTTTTTATGCGTAGTATCTTTTGACTATGTCCACGTTCACAGGGTGCGGGAAATCTTCACCGTCCATAGTAGTGAGCATCATAGCGCCGCCAAAAAATATTTTCTTGATTACAAATGGACCTTCATATGTGGGAGTCCATTTGCCCCTGGGATCACCCTGTGGTAGTATGATACGCTTTATTACCAAATCACCGGCCTGGTACACTTGGTGCTTGACTTTCTTGTTAAAGGCCTTGATCATACGCTTCTGATACATCTGGCCATGACAGACAGCCGCGAGCCTCTTCTCATCAATCAAATTTATTTGATCAAGTCGAGTCTGAACCCATTCGTCTTCGTCTAAGTCTGCATCTTTCATAATCCTTAGGGAAGGAATCTGAACTTCAACAGGTAAAACTGCCTCCATACCATAGACTAAAGAGAAAGGGGTTGCCCCTGTTGAGGTACGTACTGAGGTGCGATAACCATGAAGAGCAAATGGTAACATCTCATGCCAATCTTTGTATGTCACCGTCATCTTTTGCAAGATCTTCTTAATATTCTTGTTGGCGGCTTCCACTGCGCCATTCATCTTTGGTCGATATGGAGAAGAATTGTGATGCTTAATCTTGAACTGCGCACAGAGTTCAGTGATCATAGTGTTGTTCAGATTAGTACCATTGTCTGTGATAATCCTTTCAGGGATGCCATACCGACAGATAAGATTATGCTTGATGAACCGAGCTACAACATTCTTGGTAACAGAAGCGAATGAGGCTGCTTCCACCCACTTCGTAAAGTAATCGATAGAAACAAGGATGAAATGATGTCCATTGGAAGCGGTAGGTTTAATCTCTCATATCATATCAATGCCCCACATTGCAAAAGGCCAAGGAGCAGTCAGAACATTCAACGGAACCGGAGGTACATGTACTTTGTCAGCATAGATCTGGCACTTGTGACAAGTTCTAGAGTGATGATGGCAATCAGTTTCCATGGTAGACTAGTAGTAACCGGCTCTCAAAATCTTCTTAGCCATTGTATGCCCACTGGAGTGAGTGCCAAAGATTCCGCCATGTATCTCTTCCATAATCTTTTCTGCTTCCTTCTTGTCTACACAGCGAAGCAAGATTGAATTGTGGTTACGTTTGTACAAAATTCCGTTACTCAGAAAGAACTTGGCAGAGAACCTCCTTAGAAACTTCTTGTCATTGATAGATGCCCCTTCAGGATATTCCTGAGTTTCAAGATATCTTTTCACTTCGTGGAACCAAGGTTTCTCTTCTACTCCATCAGTATCAACTTCATAACAGTATGCCGGCTCGTCTAGTATGTCAATAGTAATCCTAGGAGCCTCGTTGTCCCATCTGACTTTGAACATAGAGGACATAGTGGCTAACGCGTCTGCCAACTGATTCTCTTCTCGTGGAATATGCTCAAAAGTGATTTCTTCAAAGTATGGAATCAAAGTCAACACATGTTCTCGGTAAGGAATGAGATTTGGATGCTTCGTGTCCCATTCTCCTTTAATCTTACTGATCACTAGGGCTGAGTCCCCATATACATTCAAGAATTTGATCCTCATATCAATGGCAGCTTTGATACCCATGATGCATGCTTCATATTCAGCCATATTTTTGGTAGTCAAAGCAAAGTCTAGCAGTAAACGGTGTATGGCAACCCTTAGGAGAGATAATTACAGCACCAATACCATTGCCAAGTGCGTTAGAAGCTCCATCAAAAACCATCGTCCATCGGGATCCCAGTTCAGGTCCTCCATATGGTCCAGGTTCTTCATAATCAATAACAAGCATAATATTATCATCTGGGAACTCAAAATTCATAGACTGATAGTCATCCACCGCTTGATGTGCCAAATGATTAGCTAGTACACTTTTTTTTATTGCTTTCTGCATAGTGTACTGGATGTCGTATTCTGTCAAGACCATCTGCCATCTTGCTATTCGTCTAGAGAGAGCAGGTTTCTCAAATATGTATTTGATAGGATCCATCTTAGAGATCAATAAAGTGGTATGAGTCAACATATATTGTCTTAGTCGGCGAGCAGCCCATGCCAAAGCGCGGCAAGTTTTCTCAAGCAGTGAATATCTTATTTCACAGTCGGTAAAATTTTTACTAAGGTAGTATATTGCATGCTCTTTTCGACCAGACTCGTCAAGTTTCCCCAACACACGCCCCATTGAATTCTCTAGCACTGTTAAGTACATGATTAGAGGTCTTCCTTCAACTGGTGGCATCAGAATCGGAGGTTCTTGGAGATACTCCTTGATCTTATCAAAAGCTAACTAACATTCGTCGTTCCACTTCACTACTTGATCTTTCCTCAGTAATTTGAAGATTGGCTCACAAGTAGCGGTCAAATGGGATCTAAATCTGGCAATATAGTTCAAACATCCCAAGAAACCTCTGACTTCTCTCTCAGTACGGGGAGCGGGCATATCTTGTATAGCTTTTACCTTTGCAGGGTCGACTTCAATACCTTTACCATTGACGACGAAACCCAAAAGTTTACCGGATCTAACCCCAAAGGTGCATTTGTTTGGATTCAATCTCAACTTGTACTTCTTCAACCTCTCAAACAGCTTGTGTAGGTGGTCAAGGTGCTCTTCTTCATTCTGAGACTTGGCTATCATATCATCAACGTATACCTCTATCTCGTGATGGATCATATCATGGAATAAAGCAACCATAGCGCGCTGGTATGTTGCCCCTGCATTCTTCAAACCAAATGGCATTACCTTGTAACAAAAGGTGCCCCACTGTGTAACGAACGTAGTCTTCTCTATGTCTTCAGGTGCCATCTTGATTTGATTATAACCTGAGAAACCATCCATGAATAAGAATACCTTGTGTTGAGCAGTGTTGTCTACCATAACATCAATATGTGGGAGAGGAAAGTCATGTTTGGGGCTTGCCCTATTCAGATCTCTGTAGTCCACACACATGCGAACTTTACCATCCTTCTTAGGCACTGGTACCACATTTGCAACCCACTGAGGATATGATGTGATAGCTAGAAAACCTGCATTGAACTGCTTCATAACCTCGGCTTTGATCTTTTCAAACATCTCAGGGCGCATACGACGAACCTTCTGCTTTATCGGAGGACAACCTTCCTTCATCGGTAAACGGTGAACCACGATATCGGTATCAAGTCCTGGCATATCTTCATAAGACCAAGCGAAAATATCAACATAATCACGTAGCATTTGAATCAGTCTTTTCTTGACACGGTCTTCTAATCCAGCACCTATCTTGATTTCTTTCTTATCCTCCTCAGTACCTAGATTTACGACCTCGACTGGCTCTTCATGCGGTTGTATGGTCTTTTTTCTTGCTCTAATAGTCTAGCAAGCTCTCTAGGCACTTCACAATCTTCCTCACCTTCATCCTCGGCTTGGTAGATCGGATTTTCGAAGTCATAATTGACAATAGCAGAACCGTTATCAATGGGATCCAGAGTGGACGTGGATCTGCAATTTGTCGCGTGGGTGTGTGTAAGAACACATAGTTATTTTGATGAAGATAAAGTAAAAGAAAAGTCAAAGAGCCCAAAATTTGAATGCAAAACGTCCATTAATTTATTGAATGAAAATATGCGATAAAATAACAACCCTAACAAATGGGCCCTTGTGCCCCGGGCAAGGCATAAGGCTTAAAAGTTTTATTGTTCAAATTACAAAACCAAACTTTGAAAATAAGAAAAACAGAAAATAGCATTTACTCCTGACTAAAGGATATAGGAATAATGTCTTCAGTCTTCCAATTGTTGAGCCCACTGCCAATGGTAGGAAAGATCCAACTGTCTAGGTCACAGTCACTATCAACATCTTCCACAGCGTTGACCTGATCTTTATGAACTCCTTTGTTGGTGATACGAATAGCACGAGCACGACGTACAACCCTCTGAGCCTCTGAAGTGAAGCCCAAACCAAATTTATCAGACTTGTAAGGAATGTCAGGAAGCTGACCCCAAATGGTACAACCACCTTCTTCAACCACAGCTCTAGCATCCTTTAGGGAAGCCATTGTAGGAGGCACTCTAGAACCTTGGGAATAGTAGGAACTGGTTTAGCAATAGGAACAGTCTGAGGAGCCAATTCAAATGTTTGACAAGGATTCTCGAGGAATTCGCCATCCATCTCAACATACTTGAAGGTATTCAAATAACTAACCATGTACTCTTCTTCACCACAGACGGTGACAATCTTGCCTTTCGTGGGATACTTTAACTTCTGATGTAAGGTAGAAGTCACAGCGCCTGCCCCATGTATCCAAGGGCGCCCCAGCAAACAGTAATAGGCAGGACGAAAATCCATTACATAGAAAGTAGAATCAAAGACTTGAGAACCCACTCTGATCGGGAGATCAATCTCTCCATGCACCATTCTCTTCGAACCATCAAAGGCTCTTACCACGACGTCACTAGGTTTCAGCACAACCCCTTCATAGTCGAGTTTGTCTAGAACAGCCTTTGGCAACACATTCAATGAGGAACCATTGTCCACCAATACATGAGATAGGGTAGTGCCCCTACACTCAATAGAGACGTGCAGGGCCTTATTATGGTTCCTTCCGGCGGGAATCATATCAGCATCAGAAAATCCTAGACCATTATCAGTTGTCAGGCTAGCGACACAATTTTCAAGCTGGTCAACAGAGATTTCTTGCGGCACGTGCGCAGATTTCAAAAACTTCACCAAAGCTTTAGCATGGGCCTCGGAGCACAACAACAGAGATAGCATAGAGATCTTGGCGGGGGTGTGCCCCAACTATTCAACAACATTGTAATCACTCTTGCGGATAATTTTCAGCACTTCCTCCATTTCTTGCTTAGAGGAATCTTCGATAGCAGTTCCACCCGAGGCCTCCATCTGGGCAGGCTCAATCATCGGTTCTTTTCCTCGAGTCTCAGTAATTGGCTCGGAGGCAGAGATACGAATTGGAGTAGTAACAGTCTTTGGAGAGATTTATGGGGAGAAGATCCTTCCACTTCGGGTAACCTTACTAGTCCCAACGATATTGTCGACATCCGGATTAGTAACTTCAGCAGTTTCATCAGTCAAAGGCTCTTGCTTGACACCATGAATGTAAACATCAGCACCATAATTCCAAGGGATAACCTTGCTAGAGGAATATGGAATCGGACCGGGCGTAGTAATAATCAGGGGAGCCACTCTAGGCTCGGCAGTAATCTTCACAGGACCTTTAGAGGTGATCCTCACTAGAGTTTTGGAATTAGTAACCACAGATACGTCCTCAAACTTCAGACCTCGGGACAAATTTTCACATAACTTCTCCATAGAAGGAGTCTTCTCAAACAATATAGTACGGTCGTCCATCAAACGTTGAATGCCTTCTTTCAGCTTCATACAACCATTGGATTGAGATGCACAATAATAACAGTTTTCAACGCAACCTAGAAATAAACCGACTTGCAACAACTTTTTCTTAACAATTGATAGAGGAACAATCAAGTCAACCACGGTAGAAACACAAGAACCATCGTCAATAGCATTAACGATCTTGTCATGATTCGGCATAGGAGCGGTAATCACATTATGAGTCTCAGGGGGATCAAACTCAATCTCCTTAGCGTCAATCATGTCTTGAATCTTGTTCTTCAGTGCCCAACAGTTGTTCGTATCATGTCCAGGACTATTAGAATGGTATGCACACCTTGCATTGGGATTATAGCTAGGAGCGGAAGTATTAGGATCCCTAGGAGGATCCCTCAAAGTAATCAATTCTGCCTTCAACATATGTTGCAACGCCTGAGCCAATGACATGTTGATTTTTGTAAACTATCTCCTGGGTGCATCCTGCTTACGCTGACTACCCTGTTATTGTTGTGGCACCAGTGCAGAGATCAGAACTGCCCCAACATATTGGTTGTGGTCATTCTTATTACGACCCTTCTGGCCTTACACAACATTAGACTCCTTCTTCCCATTATGTGGCTTCTTTGTAGTGTTTGAAGATGTAGCCACTTGTATTTTACCACTTTGAATTCCACTTTCAACACGTTCTTCTGTCAATATCAGCTCGGTGAAACCGGATGTCGAGCTTCCAAGTAGATGACTATAGAAAGGTCCAGTTAGTATGCTCATGAACATGTTAACCAACTCTCTGTCAGCTAAAGGAGGCTGAACCCTGCCTGCAAGATCTCTCCATTTCTGGGCGTACTCTTTGAAACTTTCATTAGGGCCCATGGACATGCTTTGGAGTTGCATTCGAGTTGGCACTAAATCAGAGTTATATTGGTATTGCCGGTAGAAAGCTTCAGCCAAATCATTCCAGGTACGAATATTGGTACTCTCAAGTTGATAGTACCACTCCAGTTGAGCTCCAGACAAACTCTCTTGGAAAAAATGCATCCACAACTTTTTGTCAGTAGTATGTGGTTAAATCTTTCGGACATAAGATCTCAAATACAGCTTCGGGCAAGACACACCGTCA